>OX463755.1:39334462-40534462 GCA_949824845.1 Rhingia rostrata | reverse complement strand
ACCAGCAGATGCTTTCAGACGGTATTCCCTTAATACTTGGCAGTTCTAGGGGTGGAAGTTCTTTTATTTGTGAGCATAAGTTCGGACTTCTTAGGTTTGTTCCCAAGGTCCCTGGGCCCAAGAGTTTTTATTGCATTTTTAGCAGGAACCAGTAGATGCTTTCAGACGGTATTCCCATAATACTTGGCAGTTCTAGGGGTGGAGGATCTTTTATTTGTGAGCATAAGTTCGGACTTCTTAGGGTTGTTCCCAAGGTCACAAGGTCCCAAGAGTTTTTATCAGACGGTATTTCCTTAATAGCTGGCAGCTCAAAGGGGTAGAAGTTCTTTTATTTGTGAGCATAAGTTCGTACTTCTTAAGGTTGTTGCCAAGGTCCCAAGAGTTTTTATTGCATTACCAACAGGAACCAGCAGATGCTTTCAGACGGTATTCCCTCAATAGCTTGCAGCTCAAAGGGGTAGAAGTTCTTTTATTTGTGAGCATAAGTTCGGACTTCTTAGGGTTGTTCCCAAGGTCACAAGGTCCCAAGAGTTTTTATTGCATTACCAGCAGTAACCAGCAGATGCTTTCAGACGGTATTCCCTTAATAGCTTGCAGCTCAAAGGGGTTGAAGTTCTTTTATTTGTGAGCATAAGTTCGTACTTCTTAAGGTTGTTGCCAAGGTCGCATGAGTTTTTTTGCAATACCAGCAACAACAGGGTCAGAACTGTCTATGTAACCTCAAACCCCTCAAAAATAATTTCTAGTTTTTAGCACGTCCAGTCGATCCTTATAGTAGATATTTTAGGACGATCATCACCTGACCCTCAAAAATCACCCAACCACCTCATTTCATCAACAGAAAAGTACTCCATTGAGACTGGTAAGTTCTCCACCCTCTTATGTACCTACAGAACAGCCAGGAAAAAAATATTCTGAACCCAACCCAAGACACCTGCCCAGAATGGAGAACAAATAACAAGTTGCTTCATTGCACAATAGCAGAGCCTCCCCCACCTGTCATTCACTCTTAATGTCAGTTTATCAGTTTTGACAGATCAAATATCTACACCCCTTATTCGAAATGCACCTGAAGGCACACAATCTCCACCACCTCAATCACAAAGCAATACAAGCAGATCCAGGAACTCTATTTGTCAACATCTTATCTGACTAAATACACCACCGCACCGCGAGCCGTTGCTGCAAGTAAACAAAAGAAGACAAATGTCATTCCCAAAGGGACACGATTTCCATATCATCGCCGCGGAAATCAGAACGGATATTGACCTTGCGTCTGATGAACCAACCAGTCCTACTCCAATGTTCCCAAAAAAGTGTTCTCCCTTCCAAAAGAGAATCACCACCAAAGGAAGAGAATCTAGTATCCCAACTACATCCCCCAAGAGCGAACTGTCAAACTTGACATATGACACTTACCCACCCCGTTTCACCACATTCTGTTTGTAATTTTCGATTTTTCAATAAAAAAAAAAGTAAATATCACTACATCTCGAGACACTTTACCCAAAAGCACTTGAATTAAAAGAAAAAAAATTATTCGAATCACACAAAATGAGGTTATACACGATTTTTTTTTTATTGTCCTTGTCAAAACGAGCTTTGAAGGTTATGTTACTAAAATATACGCGTTGACATATTATTGCTTCCGATACGACTAAAAAAAATTCTACAACTACGGATATTTCCCGGTTTAAGACTACAAATTGCACTTTGGTCGATGGAAATTAGAAAATTGAAATGAAAAGATAGAACGACACGAGACAAGAAACACCGAGTTAACGTTTGACAGACCGACGATGACTTTTCTATTCTGACAATGGGTGGCCAGCTTGCCAGAAGAAACAAGTGCACAACACCCTTAACGGTGTGGGCTTTTCACTCCCTAAATTCGATTTTACAGCAACTGAAACTAAAGAGAGATGACACGGGAAAATGCAATATGCAATCAAACGTCAAAGTTAAGGGGTGGTTCTGGCAAATATTCCTCTCTTCGGGAAAATGAGTGGTTTTTCTCTGTTAGAAGGGTTTTTTGGTCGAAAATATTTGTAAACAGAGAAAAATCACCACTTGGAGGGCTCTGCAAAGTGTCAGAAATTTCAGAGTCGAAGGGTGGTGGTGGTTTTGACACATGCGCTCCATGAGAATGTTGGCATATGCCTGCAAGGGTGAGGTTGAAATGCAGTTACGTGTTTATCTCTTGTTTATCGAGAGTAAGTGCACTAATAATAGAAATTCCTTTTTAAAACGCGATACCGTTGATAATAACGGGGTGCGGTTGTAGTAGTTGTTGGGGTCGCCATCACCATTTGATGTGCCAGGAGAGTGTGTACTCTTGGCACGTATCCGAGAGGCTATACAGAGAAAGTAGAGTAAATATTGATTGATAGGGCAATGCCTTAATTTTCTAACATGCAATTTATTTAATGCACTCTGCATCATTGTACGAGAATGTAGGTGGGATGGAGGGGCGTGGTTGACTTTACACATGCTAGCAATAAATTACGTTATGGGGATTGGTGGTAGGTATCGGCTATCAACAGGCAATTAAGTCCTTGCGTTACACGGATACGTGTTGGAGAGTACACAATTGGTGTATGTTGCAGATAAACTGATGTTCGTGTTAGTTTGGAGGTGTTCTATTAAGCCTAACAGTGGAATTTGAGGAACGCAGTTTGTTGGCGCTACATGCAAGCATGCATCCACAATTCGCAAGGACCTTTACTAACTGCCTTAAGTTGCGGACTTAAAATTAGCTGAGGTCGGTTTTTTCTTGTTCGAGTGACACTTCAAGCGAAGTCATCCTCAATTACGTTTATCAGCTGGGATTCGAAGACCTTGCGGACCAAAGTATTGTCGCCCATTCGCACTAAACATCTTCATCTTCCCAAGCGGAGATTTTTACATGGTATTTGTCGCTGTATAGATCTTGAAGTTTTTGGTTGAATCTTCGTCTCCTTAGCCCGTCAACACAAATGGGACCAAAAAACTGTTCGATCAAGGCGACCAAGGATTTGTTCATTCACTTTTGGTACGGTCCATGCTTTAGACTGGGATGATCAGGGTCTTATATAGGACTTCGTTAGTAGTTCGAGTGAAGGCTTTACTACTAAATTGCCTTCTTAGCCCCGAAGAAACTGCGGAAATTGTTCGTTTTATTTCCGACGAGATGTTGTTGTCAGAGCTAATAGTGGAGCCGAGGTAGACAAACTCCCGTACTGCCTCAAAGTTATATCTGTCAATGGTGACGTTCTGTCCGATTCGTCGATGTTGTGTGTCCTTTCGTGTTGACAGCATATACTTGATCTTACCCTCATTTACTGCTATCGATATGCTATCTCGAAATTAGCGAACACGTGGCTATGATGTCACATTGAGTCAATCGATCAATTGAGTGATGTCAATCAGGCCTACATTTTCCCGTAAATTTTTCCCTTGTCAGCAATGTAAATCAGATTACCGAATGGGAAAAATTTCCTGGGAAAATTAATTCACGACAGGCCTGAATATCGTCAGCGTATGCTAGTAGTTGTACCAATTTTTTTGGAAAAATTGTGCCTCTGGTGTTGGCTCGGGAGTTTTGCACAATCCTCTCAAGAATCAAATTGAAGAAATCATATGGCAGAGCATCGCCTTGCCAAAATCCTTTTTTGGTATCGAATGTGTCAATGAGGTCGTTTCCGACCCTGATGGAGCAGCGAGAATTCTCCATCGTCATCCTACACAAACGGACGAGTTTGGGCGGTATACCAAAACTAGGCATTGCTCTGTATAGTTCGTATCTATAAATGCTGTCGTATGCGGCTTTGAAATCGATGAATAGGAGGCGGGTATCGATTTGGACTTCTTGGGTTTTTTTTTGTGCAAAATATTTTTCGGTTGTGGACTTTCCTGCACTAAAACCAAACTTATAGGTAAGAGCCGATCAGTTTGATGATCAACGGTTTTAGGCGTTCACGTATTACGGCAGATAGGATCTTGTAGGCGATCTGCAGGAGACTTATGCCTCTATAGTTGGAGCAGTTCAGAGGGTCTCATTTTTTGTGGATCGGGCAAAAGACGCTGAGGTTCCATTTTTCAGGCATACTTTCTTCCGACTAGATTCGGCTTATGAGTTGGTGGATGATATTACCAAGTCATCTCCACCGGCTTCATAAAGATCAGCGGGAAGGCCGCCATTTCCGGCAGCCTTATTAAGTCTGAGTTAAGATATTGCTATCCCCACCTCACTAAGGTTGGGTGGTGGCGGCTTTCGTTGCCAATATTGAAGGTTTGTTCTGCCTGACAGCGGAATGTTGTTCGTCATCGCCGTTTAACAGTCTGCAGAAGTGGTTCTTCCATATAATCAGCATCGACTGTGTCTCAACTACGATGTTTCTCTGATCATATCGACAGGATTCTGTTCGAGGCTTGTATCCCCATAGCAACATTTTGGCGCAACAGGCTAATTAATGCCCAGGGCCGAACTTTCTCACAACCATTCATGAGTGCGAGTGCACTTTTTGCTCGATGGCGGGACCTCCTGTTTTATGCTGGCACCTTACAGCTTAGTTGAGATAACTCTTCTTGACAATTGATACTTCTCGGTTTATTTGTCGGATCATCACGAGAGAAGGGCCGCAAAAAATCATTTAGGTGTTGCTGTGGCTGGGAAAAGACCTTCTGCGCGGCAGTCCATCGCGCTAACCATCGCGTCACTTAGCCCGTCACACTTTGGTAAAACTTGCGAATATTTCCTAGATTGGCACCTCTTTACATCCTCGATCGGGTGCTGTTCTTGCACTTTTTCCTCTTTCTGAAAAGCCGGTGCTCTTTCTTTCTACTTTGCCTATGGAGATCAATGGCAGCTTTCGTCTTCACCTGCAGTTTAACCTTTTAGGCCTCGTTCTTGGCTGCGATCATCTTTAAGCATTCCTCATCAAACCAGGGGTTTCTTGCTGCTGGGATGGAGAAATCTTGCACATCAGTTGCGGCTGATCTAATGGCTTGTTGGCACCGTTGCCATTGTTCTTCGGCATTCGATGCTGGTGGTATGGTGTTAATCGAGAGGTTAAGGGATTAGCGTTGGGCGAAGATCTTGGCGGTCTCTTGCGATTGCAGTCTTTCGACATCGAATTTATTTCTGGATTGTTGTGGCGTGATGGATATCCGCATTCTTACCTTGGCTGCAACAAGGTAGTAGTTCAAGTCGATGTTAGCTCCTCGGAATGCTCAGACATCCAAAATACTGGATGCGTGCCTCTTGTCTATCGCAATGTGATCAATTTACTTGACCGTTCGTTGACCTGGAGACCGCCATGTTCCCTTATGGATATCGAGGTAAGGTAACCGTGTGCTGGCTAAAGTGTCATTTCGTTCCGTAGCGAAGTCAATTAGCCTGAATCCGTTACCAGACGTGTTGCCGTGTAGGCTATGTTTTCCGACAGTACTGCATAAGATGTCTTCTCTTCCTACCTTAACATCGTACTTCGGTAGTCGCTCATAGGTTTGTTTGAGGAGCTCATAGAAGCAATCCTTAGCTTTAACATCTTTTTTCCTCCGTCGGGGCGTGAGCGCATATGAGGCTTATGTTGGCGAATTTTGCCTTGATGCGGATTGTTACAATGCGTTCGCTAATGTCTTGGAAACATACGACTTCTTGCCTGAGTCTGGCACTTATAACAAATCCGCATCCGAATAGTCGCTTTTTCTGCTCACCATAACACTGTCCGTAGTAGATGTCACATCTACACCCTCTTTTTGCCCGGCCCATCCCATCGTATTTCCTGGATGGCAGTAATGTCTGCTTTGTAGCAGTTTAGGGCTTCCGCTAGTTGTTCGCTTGCACCTCTCCTGTTAAATTTTCTCACATTCCAGGTGCAGATACGAACGTCGTTGTCCTTTTTTCGTTCAACAATAAAATCAGCCCTTTTCGATGCTATTGGTTTTTTTTTTTGTAACATATAAATTTTTTTACATGGGTGGTTGACCCAAACCACAACCCCCAACCTGAAGGGCCAGTTCAAATTTATTCGATACCCCTATATCACGGTTATCTATGGTTTATCCACCACCATCTCTGGTAAACGGGCCTGACTTATAGTCTTGGGATTCCTACATGAACTGTTGGTCGAATATGTTAAAGGAGCTCATAAAGGTTTGGCTGAGGGCATCATGTCGTGTATTTCGTACCACTCAAGTCATTCTGACCAGGCAGGTAATAGTGTTGCTGTTTTTCATCTTGTTATCAACAGTTTAGCTGTCAAATTCGGTTGGATGAGACCAGATGATTAGCACTTGGAGGTAACATAATCAAAGTAACAACTCTGGGCATCACTAGTTTATCGCCAATCAAAGATTGCGCTCATACTACAACATCCAACTAATGAATGCTGACAATCCAAGCATCTCAACTCTGAAGTTCTTTCCTTTCCTTATAAACAGCATGCGGCTTTGCATTTTTTAATAATTTTGTGTGAGTAGTTTTTGCACGATTGGGGGACCTCTAGTTATGTAGCGATTCCAAATGGCTGAGATGAAACAAAGATTCCAAGACAGTTGACACAAATGTACGATTAAATGTGTGATTGAACATTCAATTGATAAATGATGAAAATTTCCCAACAGAAATTCTCAGGGGCTGTCCCTAACGTTGTTATTCCGTCGTATCCGTCGGAGCGAACTATTTTCCGCAACGCATACTTCGTCGGAGGATTAAATTCCATTCGAGGATGTGTCATCGGAGAAAAATCGGAAAAAGATTTGCCGGGGTGCGTTACAAAATATCGGAGAAATATTCCGAACAGCTTTTCAGAAGAATACCTCGAAGCTAAAATCCTCCGGATCGTACAAAATCGGAGAATTTTCCGCTCCATCGGATACCTCTCTAGGGCCGATTATCTTCCTAAATCACTCACCACCAAACATATTTGTTCCGTCATTAGATGCGGGAAATCGATTGTTGGCACTTATACCATAAATATTTGTAAGAAAAGGTTAAACCTTAAGCATGTTGCCCAAAGAATTCGTATTTTCCTTTCACATTCTCTGTGGACGAATCCCTTTTTCTTTTTTTTTTAGAACGCTGTGGCAGTCAATTTGGTCACCCCGACTCTACAAATCTCTTAAAATTGTTTTATACGAAAAAAAGTGAAAACACACTTTACCGCACTTTATGTGGTAACTTTCGATTTCCATTTTGAAAAAAAAAAATTAAAACATTTCCTCTCGAAAATCTAGCAAACATGTGTAAACCAAAACCGTAATTATCTCTTAACCCCATTTGGCAGTCGGCCACCTCTTGAAATGATTAATTGCGCTTGCGTACGTAATCTGCTGCTTCACCATTGACACCTTGTTTCCAGTTAGTTACATACTCGTACAACAATGGCCACCATTTTTCAATTACCCAGTGTGCCAAGTGGTCACTTCAGAGGTACTCCGATGGCCGATGGGTAGTCCCATCAAATTGTGTAATCGAAAGATTTATTTTGGAGATGGGTCGGCATAATAATTATCATCACCGGCCGTTGCAGATACCACCTTGGGTTGTGTCATTCCAAACCATTATGGGAATGAGAGCCACCTCTGTCTTTTTCTTCTTCAGATAAATGGGTGGGCTAATCTTCCCATTGATGTGAGATGGAGGTTAACTCTGAGGCTAATCCGGTGGGTAATGGTTTGCCTAAGGTGAGGTGTGCACCACTGATGGATTTGTTGAGGTAATTAGTGCGGGCACTGTGGACTAGGTATGGAACCGTATGGAACAAAATTTTTGTGGTTTTCAGTTGAGGCAAATTATTGCATAGGAAGTGACGTAAGTAAATGTCAAAAGTTGAATACTGATATGAATGATTGCCAATAAAATGTTGGGCCGCTATTCTTGATAAATGCAATTTTTTTGACGGAAATATATAAAAGTTGTTGTATGAGGTGGCATTGGTTTTACTTTTTCGAATTCGTGCTTCGAATTCCGGAGCCATGTATACACAGCATGGGGAATTAAATCTTTTATGCGTAAATTTTTATAAAAAAAAAACTTTTCATACCTACAAACATATTGAGTTGAAAAAATCTGTTAAATATTCCTAGCACAAGCTATTTGCATACTTTTGCTATGACATCTACAAAGGTTCTTCTGTGCATGTTCCTAACTCGTATAAGTTCTAAAATGTGAGCGGAGAGTTTTGGGCAAATATTTTTTTTTTCGAACTCTTGAAATGTTAATATAAGCCGAGTTTAGGACGTGGTCCGAAAATTGCTGCACGGTGCTGTCAACATCCTCTTTCGTTGATATAAAGTCCATGTTCATTGGAGTCTCTCTAAGGAGCCTTTTTAAATCCTTACGAAAATTGACCCAGTCAGCGTGTTTAAGATCTAAAAAGTACTGGCAAAGATATCGCCAAACAGCCTCTCGTAATACAGTTCTGCAGCTGAATAAAATAATAAATTATGCAATGCAAGAGCACCGTAAAAATGGGTGGAATGTAAAACTAGGTCTCTAGATAAAGGTTCCAAGCCATTCTGGAATATAGTAAAAATTATAAAAAATAAGCACAAAGAGATACCTTGTCTCAAAAACGGTATAAATTCTTATCTAACAGACAAAGAAAAAGCTAATGCTTTAGCTGACATTTTTTCTAAGAATCACCTTGTTTCCCAGCATCTAGGGGATGCAAATACCTCAACTATAGTAAACAATAGCCTTCGTACCCTCAATATTTCTAGTCACGAAACCCCATTAAACGAATATATCTCAGAAGAAGATACAGAGTTCTTCTTAAATAGGTTAGTTGTTCGTAAGACAGGTGGAATAGATAACATAAAAAATATTTATCCCAAAAACCTGCCAAGGGAGGGAATAAACTTCCTTACCTTCAATACATTGCAGCTGCATGGAAATTAGCAAAGGTAGTTGCAATACCTAAAGCAGGTAAACCTCGCGACAAAATTGACAGTTATAGACCGATAAGCCTATTAAGTTCAGTAAGCAAAGTTTATGAAAATATCATAAAAGAAAAGTTAGTGAAGTTTATCGATGATCACAAGGTCTATCCAAATGAACAGTTTGGTTTTAGGCGCCATCATGGTACTTCACACCAAGTTCTTAGAATTTGCAACATCATTAAAAGAAATCGTGCAAAAGGAAATTCTACAGGTATGATCTTACTCGACATCGAAAAAGCATTCGACTCTGTGTGGCACGATGGGCTTATATGTAAAATGATAAGCTTATGTTTTCCTCCATTTCTTTGTAAAATTGTAAAAAGTTATGTTTCAGATCGTTATTTTAAAGTGCATGTTAAGAGTGGTGTTTCTAGTCTTATCAGTGTCAATGCTGGGGTTCCGCAAGGCTCAGTCCTTGGTCCTGTCTTATATAATTTGTTTACATCTGACTTTCCTACTATTCCTAACTGTGATACGGCAATATATGCTGACGATACGGCAATTTTGTCGTCGCATGAATTAAGTCTTAACATTGAGACAAATTTAATAAATGCGGCAAAAATTTTCGAAGATTATTTCACAAAATGGAAAATAAAGCTCAATACCGATAAGATTCAAACTATCTTTTTTTACCAGAAAAAGAAAGCCTTGCTTTTTACCAGCAAGTCAAATCAATATATTAGGAAACTCAATACCCTGGCAAACGTCTGTTAAATATCTATAGTCTGTCCAAGAAAAAATGTCAGTACAGGTCTTATGGGAAAGCTTTTTTTCTAACAATGGTGCCTGTAAGTGGACTCAATGATATATTACCACTGAAACACAAACGAAGCCCCTGAACTTTGTGCACAATTGTTGTTGTAATTACAAACCAGTTTAACCACAGCCATCCTATGACTTGTTTGCCCAATAGCATTGGGCAGACTGATCTGATCATACAATCACCATTCGCGATTCGCCATTATACTGCTGACTGCTGAGAGCTGTGGTGTGCGCTCATCAAAGCAGTGTTACCATTCTCAAATGTTAGCACATCGCTACTGATTTTTCAGTGTTATTGTTACAGAACTTTTGGGATTTGAAGCTTTTGAGAGCACAAAAATGAATTTGTGAGTAATAATTTGTGTGGTGGTGACGTGGTGTTATCATTTGCGATTTTTTCTCCTCTTTTCGAGAAACCGCTAAAATGTAGTCAAACCATTTTTTTCGACTTTGTATTTTAAAAGAAAATTTTATTCGCGCGCTATTTTAATGCATTGCAACTATGCAGTACAATAAGTGATCATATTATTATCGAGAAGAGAAAATAAAAATATATTTTACTGATGAGACCTGGCTCAACGAGGGACATACTCGGGAGAAAGTGTGGGTGGATCCATCCATTACAACACCACGCCAAGCTTTTAATGAAGGGTTGTCAACTGGACTCCGATCACCATCTGGAAAAGTAAAGCGACTAATTATAGCCCATATTGGAAGTTCTACAGGTTTCGTAGATGAAGGTCTGCTATGCTTTATTTCAGGAAAAACTGGAGACTACCACGAAGACATGAATGCCGAAGTGTACGAGAAATGGTTCAAAGATATTTTAACGCGCATGGAACCCAACGCCGTAATAGTTTTGGACAATGCTTCCTACCATTCCAGAAAGAAAAATAAAGCACCAACCACTTCTACTAGAAAAGATGATATAAAAAAGTGGCTGAGATCTAATGCTATAAGTTTTGAGGATGATATGGTTAAAACAGAGTTGCTTGAAATCGTTAAACGTCTCAAAGCCAAGTATGAAACCTATGTCGTGGATGAAATGGCTCAAGCTGCAGGACATAAAGTGCTTCGCTTGCCGCCTTATCACTGCAATCTAAATCCAATAGAATTGGTTTGGGCTCAAGTGAAAGGATTTGTAGCAAGCCAAAACAAGTCATTTAAAATGACAGAAATTAAATTATTATTAACAACAGCACTTGTATGAGTTGACAGTGAGAAATGGCACCGATGTGTGCAACACGTTGAACAGGTTGTTGAGCCAACGATGTGGGATATGGACGTTTTCGCGGAGGAAGCAGTCGAAAGATTGGTAATAAATATAAATGACGATAGTAGCAGCACTAACTTTTCATCAGACTAATAGATTATAATATTATAAATGAATGAAGTTATTTTTACTTTAAATTAATGAAATTTTATGTTTTAACATTATACTTTACTATATTTATTATGAATTATATTTTTGTTCACTATATTTATCATGAATAAATGATAATAAATATTTTTTTTAGTTCTTATTTCTGTTTTCGGAAAAAAATGTTTTTTTTTTTAAAACAAACTAAAATGGGCAGATGGCAACCCTAAGCGAAATGCTCTCTCTCTTTGTGGTGATTCATAATATACACCATGGCAACCCTACGAGAGCTTTAAAGAGGGACACATTTATACATGTTACTGCAACCAGACAAAGAGGCAAATGTCCTATCTTCCCTGTACTGACACTTATTCTTGGACAGAGTATAGGCATATATCTCGATAAAAAATTGACATTTAACGAACACATCTCACAGGTTCTTAGAAAGACAAATATCGCTTTTAAATTGTTATACCCAATTATCAACAGAAGATCTTTGCTTTCCAAAGAAAACACAAATTGATTATATATAAGGTAATATTTCAAGCGATTCTTATGTACGGTTGCCAAGTTTGGGGCAACTGTGCTAAATGCTATGTGAAAAAAGTTCAAATATCTCAGAACAAAATCCTGAAAATGATATTTAATCTTCCCTGGCATTACTCCACTTTAGGTCTGCACCAAAAAGCTGGTGCTCATCTGATCTCAAACAGAATACAGAAACTTTCTGAATCATTCCAAATTAGATGCAATATTCCCGATAATCCTCTAATAAATGAACTCAATGTGCTACATCATACGTTTACATGATTCGCTTACCCTTGCAATTTTATTTCATAAATGTTGGTATTGTAATTATGTTAATTAAAATTAACATATTTATTTGTCTATTTATCTGTTAATTTATTTATTTATTCATATTTCTTTTTACTTATTTTTGTTTATTTATTTATTTATTTATTTATTTATTTATTTATTTTTCTTGTCCTATATTAAATTTATTGAATTACTTATTAATATACTCATATATATTTATATTTATTTACTTAATTGATTTTTATATTTCTGTTTTATTTGGCTCACAAAATTACTTCCGTATTAATTCATACATTTATTTATTTATCTTTATTAATTTTGCACATATTAATTATTTACTTTATTTATATACATATTTATACATATATATATATATTTTTTTTTTTTTAATATTTAATGGGGTTTTCTTTTTCGTAGTTTCCTCAACATGTCACTTTTTTGTAAAACCAAACTATGCTTTCACTATGTTAAACAACTTTTTCAGTAGTAAGATTATATATATATTATATATATTATATACGTTAATCATATCTCTGTGCGAATAATGTAAATTGTGCGATAACAAAATGAAATTTGAAACGAAATAAACATATCTATCTATCTGGAAAGGTTTTCAGGTCTTTAGAGGGCAAATAATGTATTGGAAAATAGTAAGCTTTTAAAATTGTAAATTTTGGCCGAGACTACTGTCCAAACTACTGAATTGACAGTGCATAATGGGTTTCTCACTAAGACCGAATTGTTTGGATTATTCGCCATTATTTTGCGTCAGAACTTCGCGCAACGCGTATCCCTTAACCATTAACACCATACCACCAGCATCGAATGTCGAAGAACAATGACAACGATGCCAACAAGCCATTAGATCAGCCGCTGTCATGGGTAAAGATCGGAATAATCAAGGGCTACTCATAGCTTAACCAAATTCAATAATAAAAGAACCACTTCTGCAGAATTTTAAGTACCGATAGCGAACGATTTCTAGCTATCAGGCAAAGGATAACGAAAAATAAAGATTTTCAGGCGAGCTATATAAAAGGTCAGAAGGTTTGTATGTAGCGCTTCCTATCTTAAAAAAAAAAAAAAACAAAGTGTGTGTGAGACGGGCTCAGTGGAGCGATGGTTGGTGCGATGAATTATCGCGCAGAAGGGTCTAAGTTCGATTACCACACCTAAATGATTTTTCACTGGCCCTCCTCTCGTGATGATCTGACAAATCATCCGAGCAGTATCAATTGCCAAGAAAAGCTGATCTCAAATTCGCCGTTCGGAGTCGGCATAAAACAGGAGGTCCCGATATCGTGCAGAAGTACACACGCACACATCTATGGTTGTGACATAGCTCGGCCCAGCCTGTTGCGCCAAAATTTTTTTTTTTTTTTTTTTGTTGTGTCATTCATTGAATTTTTTTATTCGTTTGACAGGTCTATCGGTATAACAACGTGAAAATCTCACAGCAGCTTGTCTGGGTGGCGCGCATCCGAATGGTCCAATTTTCTTGACTCTGACGGATCAGTCAGGCTGATCTGGTCTGAGTTCTTATAAGCGACGCGAAATTGATTGCCTCGGATTTTTATGCACACTCTCACGGACAGTGGCAATGTTTTCGGGAGATCTTGCCTTTCTTCGACCGACGGGTGCTGGTTTATCGTTCACCGAACTAGTGGACTAACATTTCGTCATCTAAATGCAATAAGTGGATGACACGATTATTTTCATTTTTGAGATATCTACCGTTTTTCGTTACCCTAATTCGATATAAATGCAGTGCACCAACGAACTAATTTTCTTGATCTGCCGCCACCAATTTGGTATTAGAAAGAGTGGTTACTTACCTGCTTACTTGCTACAGTCCGGAATGAACCTGGGCCTCAACCAACATGCCTCTTCAATTAGCCTGGTCCTTAGATAACTGCATCAAGCGTGCACTCCAAGTTGGTTGAGGTCGGTTTCTACTTGTGCGCGCCACTTAAGTCGAAGTATTCCTCTACTTCGTCCGACGTCTGTCTGGGAATCGAAGACTCTGCGAGTCGGAGTATTGGTTTCCATTCATTCTACATGTACTAGCCATCCTAAACGTCCAATGCGGAGTTTTTTTTGACAAGCATGTCGCTGTAGAGCTCGTATAGTTCTTGGTTGAATCTTCGCCCCCATAGCACATCAACGTTATGGGTTTTCTTTCAGGATCTCCCGGAGTGTGAAAATTTGATCGCTTGTGGAAAACCGTGTCAAGCGGTTTTCATATTACGGCAGATAGAATCATCTTGAGGAGAATTATGCCTCTGTAGCCGACGCAGTTCAGAGGTCTTATTGTCGATCGGATAAACGATGCTGAGGTCCAGTCTTCAGGCATACTTTCATCCGACCAGATTCGGCTTATGTGTTGGCGGATAACACTTACCAAGTCATCTCTGCCGGCTTTAAAAAGCTCAGCGCGAAGGCCGTCATTTTCAGTAGCCTTATTAAGCTTGAGTTTAGATATTGCTATCCTAACTTAACTCAGGGCGGGTGATTAGCAGTTTTCGATGTCGTCGCTATCAATCATCGCCGTTCAACATTTGTCGGAAGTGGTTCTTCCATATCCTCAGCATCGACTGTGTCTCAACTACGATATTTCCTCATTCATCTCGACAGAATTCTGTTCGAGACTTGTATCCTTGGCTTTGACGTTTTACACTTTGCTAAAACTTGCGAAAATCATTCGCAGTGGCACACCTCTCTAAATTATCGGTCGAGCGCTTTCCTTGCTCTTTTTTCTTCTTTCTGAAGAGCCGGTGTTCTTCCCTTCTTCTTTGCCTATAGAGCTCAATATCAGCTTTCGTCTTCACCTGCAGCTTAGCGTCGGTGGCCTTGTTCTTGACTTCGATCATATGTTGGCATTCCTTATCAAACCAGGTTTTTCTGGCTAGTGGACGCGAGAAACCTAGCACATCTGTTGCGGCTGATCTAATGGCTTGTTGGCACCGTTGCCATTGTTCTTCGACATTCGATGCTGGTGGTCTGGTGTCAATGGTTAAGGGATACGCGTTGCGCGAAGTTCTTGGCTTTTTTTAGCGATTGAAGTCTGGATTGTTGTGGCGTGTTGTGGATATTCGCATTCTTACCTTGGCTCCAACAAGGTAGTGGTCCAAGTCGAGGTAAGCTCCTCGTACAGTTTGGACATCCAAAGTACTGGATTCGTGCCTCTTTTCTATTGCAATGCGATCCGTTCGTTTATCTGAAGACCGACACGGACTTTTATTATATCGTGATGAGAAAACCATGTCCTGGCTATCGTATTATTTCGTTTCGTAAGGAAGTCAATTAGCCTTATGTTGGTGAATTAAGTCTTGATGCGGATTATTGTTTCCGCTCACTATAACACGTTCCAAATTTAATGTCACAGTTATGCATTCTTTTTTGGCCGGCCCATTCCATCGTATTTCCTGGATGGCAGTAATGTCCAGCTTATAGTTTTCTTTCCGCTAGTTGCTCCAATGCAAATCCGGTGTTAAATGATTTTTCTTTCGTTGTGATGGGTGATTTTTGAAGAGTTAGGTTTTTCAGATTGCCAGCACTGGTTAGTAATGGCGTCCAAACTTTATCTTTATCAACGATTGCAAATTATTGAAATTTGTTATCAAAATTCGCGCTCTGTGAAAAATGTGCACCGTTTTTTACGACGCTATTTTGGCGACCAGCGATGAGGCTCAATTCTGGCTCAACGGATACGTAAATAAGTAAAGCTGTCGCAGCAGGAGTGATGAACAGCCACATGTCATACAAGAATTACAGATGCATCCCGAAAAAAACAACAGTTTGGTGTGGTTTATGGACTGGGAGCATCATCGGTCCATTTTTCCTTAAAGACAACCATGGAAGAAACGTTACCTTCAACGGCGAACGATATCGAGCCATGATACGCGACTTTTTTTCATCCCCCAGTTGGCTGAGTTGAACTTGGTTGACATGTGGTTTCATCAAGACGGTGCGACATGCCACACAGCTCGTGAAAGAATGGAAATGTTGAAGGATAAATTTGGCGAGCAGCTTATCTCTCGAAATGGCCCCGAGAGTTGGCCGTCAAGATCATGCGAATGAACGCCTCTCGATTATTTCTTGTGGAGTTATGTTAAGTCGTTTGGCTACGTGGACAAGCCGAACACTATTGAAGCCTTACAGGATAACATAACGCGCGTAATTCGTGGAATACAGGCCGAAATGCTGGAAAAATTGGACCTTCCGAATGGACCATTTGAAACGGAGCCGTTTGAATGTTTGATGCAAAATTTAGTGTTTTATTTATTTGGTTTAAAAAAAAAATCAACTACGCTTAAAAAATCACCCGTTATTTTGTTTGTTTAAGTGGTCATCAACAATAAAATCATTCCTTTCCGAGCCTCTTTGTTGCTTCGTGAATTTATTGCGCAATATTATCGCCACAATGTTACCTCAATATCAAATACAAAAACTGGAAGGAAAATTCAAATATCTGAGCTTCAAACCTGACTTCTCGATTCATTTGTATATTGTAAGTTAAATTTTTGGCACACAGAATTTGATCGCCCATTGAAACGCTTGATGTTTGTCAGACTTTCGGAATTAAGAGACCAGTGAAAAAAAAATTGGATTTTCAACCAGGACCCCGTACTAAATAGTCACATCTACTAACTAGGCCACTGCACCCATTCACCTTTCTATTGCCTGATGTAACTATAGGATCCTTCCAGATACCAATGCTGCTAACATCCTTGTCTTCTTTTGAAAAAAAACATTCCACTCACTTCTGAGGAATTTCACCGTCATTTGGCTTCAACGATCGCTTAAATCGGTATTTTTGTAATGACGTTTATCCCAACTGTCATTAGTTTTTGACATTTTTTTACGTCGATTACCACCAACTGAAAATTTGGGTTTCAAAGAGTTAAATTGTGCTGGACTCTGGACAGCAATTTTTTTTTACTTGCGTTCCATCTGTCAGTCAATCAATTTCACATCACTTGAACAAAAGAATCGGTTATAGCGCCGTTATGGAATTGAGTACCGCAATGGAAATGACAATCAAAAACTGACGAACAATGTTACTTGTCAATGGTTCGTTCCAATTCGGTTGTTTAATTGCCGATGAATAAAATAAAAAAAAAATAGAATAAGCGAATGAATTCGAAAATAAAAATGTCACATGCAGCCATGAAATGGATTTCCTATCCAACGGGAACTATTCAACCGTTTCGTCCTTCCGCGTAATTGTATTTTGTCACTTGGAAAATCAGTAGAGTGACGAATTACGGACATTTGAGTCATTCAAGTGCAGGATACCAGTGAATTGCAATAAAAAAACATTTCATGATGAAATTTTTTTTTTTAGGACCGAAGAAATTATTAATTCGAATAAAGAATAGATACAGGGTGGCGCATAAATCGTGCTGCAAAAATATAACGTAATAACTGTTTTTCTGTGTGAGTAATCGGCTTATTTTTTTTTGTTTTTTTGTATTTAGCTACTCAGATTTATTAAAATGAATGCTTAGGTAACGAAACGAGGATTTGGATAGTGCACGCATTCCGTCTTTTCCCTCCAAAGGGAATTTAGGCGGCAATCCCCCGAGTAAATTCACCAAAATGCTCAACATTTTTGCCAAATCTGGAAGCATCGCACGAAGAACGTACCATTGAGATTCCTGTGTTTGGGCTAAGGACACACAATCGCGGCTGTAGCTTGTGATCAATAGAAACAAATTCAAGCGTTTCAACTCGAAACTTGACCACGCAAATGGGATTTAGCAGACGACAGAAACTGCTTTTCTTACAAACTTACAAATTACAAGTAAGTCAAACCCTCTGAATTGCCATTTCGGGTCGAATTTTCCCAAAAACTAGTTGAAATCTTCAAAGAAGGCAACAACTGTACTATTTGCCTGTTTTATTTCTAATTAGACAACTTGACAACTTGGGGTATATGGAGTGTCCATAATCCAGAAATGATCCATGAGACAAAATTGCACCCAGAGCGATATCTAAACGGCATTGTAAACAAGACAACTTGGGGTATATGGAGTGTAAATAATCCAGAAATGATCCATGAGACAAAACTGCACCCAGAGCGAGTGTTTTTTTTTTTTTGTGCGAGATTGGTAAACTCAAGACAAGAGGCATGAATCCAGCACTTCAGATGTCCGAACATTCAAACGAGCCAACATCGATTCGAACCCATTATGCATCACGGCACAAAAAAACGATGCCAACATGCCATTAGATCAGCCGCAACTGATATTCTAGGTTTCTCGCGCCAACCAGCAAGAAACCCCTGGTTTGATGAGGAATGCCGAAATATGCTAGCAGCCAAGAACAGCTTATCTGCAGGGGATCTGCAGGGGAAGACAAGAGCTGGCATTGAGCTCTATAATCAAAGAAGAAGTGAAGAACTCCGGCTTTTCAAAAAGAGATGCCACTCCAGGAATGATCTTCGCAAGTTTTTCCAAAGTGTAAAACGTCAAAGCCAGGGATACAAGACTCGAACAAAATTACGTGGAGATGAACAAGGAAATGTCGTAGTTGAGACACAGTCAATGATGAGGATATGGAAGAAAAACTTCTGCAGACAGACGGCCATGACGAACAGTATTCCGCTGTCAGGCAGAACGAACCAATTTTCCGACCACAGTAAAAACTATCAACCACCCGACCTAGGTGAAACTTATAAAGGCTGCCGGAAATGACGACTTAAACGCTGAGCTGTATAAAGCCGTCGGAGAGGACATGGTAAGTGGCATTCACCAACTCGTAAGCCAAATCGGGTCAGATGAAAGTATGCCTAAAAAATGGAACCCCAGCATAGTTCGCCCGATCCAAAAAAAGGAGATCCTCTGAACTAAGCCAGGTAGGTAGGTAGAAGTGGCGGTTCGGCATGAACCCAAGTAGCAACTATTTGCCATTTTTTTACAACGACTCGTGTGAGTTTCATTTGGATTGTTGTTGTGGATGTGATACAGGCAGTCTCTAGATCCAGCCTGTGAGGTTAAGGAAACTGATAAGGTCTTGTAACTCCTGAAACCGTTTACCAACAACGTGATCTGCCCTTATCAGTGTGGTCTTAGCACAGGGAAGTCCACAACCGATCAAATCTTCTCACTTCGGCAGATGCTGGAAAACCCCAAGAAGTCCAAATCGGTACCCACCACCTTTTCATCGATTTCAAACCGAATACCACAGCAATTATAGAGACGAACTATACAGAGCCATGTCTAGTTTTGGTATACCGTCCAAACTCATCCGTTTGGGTAGGATGACGATGAAGAATTCTCGATGCTCCATTAGGGTCGGAAACGAATTCACCGACATATTCTATACCGAAAAAGGATTTAGGCAAGGCGTTGCGTTGCCATGTGACTTCACAATTAGATTCCTGAGAGGATTGTGCAAAACTCCCGAGCCAACACCAGAGGCACAATTTTCCAAAAATCGGTGCAATTACTTCAATACGCCGACAATTATAACATCATTGGCAGGACTCAACGTGATGTCATAGCCACGTTTGCTAGTATAGAGAAGGAAGCGGCAAAAATGGATTTAGCTGTAAATGAGGTCAAGACGAAGTAAATGTTGTCAACACGAAAGGACACACAACATCGACGAATTGGACAGTTCGTCACCATTGGCAGATATAACCTTGAGGCAGTACGGGACTTTGTCTTCTAGTGGAATGCGCTGTTAACTCTGAGCCTCGTCGGAAATTAAACGAAGAATTACTCTTGCCAACCGCTGTTTCTTCGGGCTAAGAAGGCAATTAAGTCTTAAAGTCCTAACTGGAACTGCTTTAAGGAGTCATGTATAGAAACGTAAATGTCTCAATCTTGGTCTTCGGTTCTTAAGAATTAACCGTATCAGAAGCGGATAAAGAAATCCTTGCTCGATTTGGTTGGATTTGCCTTGCTTGTCCTTGGAGACAAAGATTCAACCAAGAGCTATACGAGCTGTTCAGTGACATTCCCCAAGTCAATGAATTCCGCGCGAACGAATGGACACCAATACTCCGGCTAGAGAAGTCTTCTATAAGTGGTTCCCAAATGTAGAATCCGACCTCAACCAGTTTTGAGTGCGCAACTGGAGGGAGTTAGCTAAGTACCGGTGTAGTTGAAGAGACGCGTTCGCTGAGGCATAAGGAAGTATTCCCCTCAAAATATCTGTTTGCAGAATAAAATTTGAGGATGTAGACATGAATTCCGAAATCTTTTCCTCCAGAAGTAAATTGCGATGAATTCCTTCATGTATATGTTTCTCACCTCCCAAAACTAATCTGAGTACGGACCACATACAAAACTGTATCCCAAGAGGCCATATACCACCACGATAAACACTTCAAATAGAAATTCTCGCCCCAATTCCAAAGCAAGCCACATACCGGCAATTACCGCAGTGTACCGTCAAATCACATGACTGAACCGAAATTCCACTGGCCATACCACTAGCATCCAAGTGAAAGGTGCTGACGCTGCTGCAGAATAGGAATTGGAATCCGCAACATGGGTGCATGCTACCACAATATCGTCGTCTGGTATTGGTTCGATGCAGTGCAGCGAGCAAATAAAACAAAAGTTCGATGCCATTCTTGCGATGGTTCTAGGAAGTTGAATTAAACCTTCAAGAGTCCAATTCAAGGAGTACAAGAAAATTCCCAGCTTTACGTTAGCAAATTAAAAAAAAAAAACATTTTCTCCAAATCAGGAGGGGGATTTCATTTAAAATTTTATTCGATCATCAATCATATCGGTGTTTGTAAAATCTAATTTCACAGTCGAATGCTGCGGTAATGGGACTTTTGCTTGTCAAAATAATTGATGTTATCCTTGTGGCATTTTGATTGAATATTTCGATGTGAATTTTATTGGACGTGCGTCATCTGCCTGTGGGTTCCTTGAACATTTGTTGCTTGTGTTCAATTATTTTATATGCCAGAATATAATTTTCATGTGAGACGATGTTTCCATTGGACTGACAGTGGGACATTTTGGTAACGTCTAGGGATGAGTGTGAAAGAGGGGATTTTCATGTTGGTCAGGATTTTTCATATTTTGTTTTACAGTTGGGCATTGATTCCTTGTTCGTTTATATGGAAACAAGTGTTTTCTTAAATCTTAAGGAGTTGGGTAAATTCTGTTGGAGATAACAAACGTTCTTGGTAAACGAAAAATCAACATTTCAGGAAGATAACTGTTTTGAGTATGAAGAAAATGATGGGATTATATCTAGAAGTTATCTTACCGCAATGTAAAGGGTGATCCATTTCGAGGTTCCCTACCTTTTTAAAGAAAAAAACACAGAAAATTCAAATTTAATGGAGAGAATGTTTATTATCATTTGAAAGAACATTCTTTGGCATTTATTTTTTGAAGATTATGTCTATCAAATGTTGGCCGTTGCTACGTCGCAGATGGTCCATCCGTTGAGTCCAATTTTCGATCACTCGTTCGAGCATTTCGACTGGTAACTGGCGAATGACACGCGTGATGTTTTCCTCCAAGGCCTGAATCGAAGCGGGTTTGTCGGCATAAGCTTTTGACTTTACATATCCCCACAGGAAAAAGTCTAACGGTGTGATATCACACGATCTTGGTGGCCAATCGACCGGCCCAAAACGTGAAATTATGTGCTCACCGAAATGTTCTCTCAATAAGTCCATTGATTGATGAGATGTGTGGGAAGTGGTGCCGTCTTGCTGAAACCAAATGTCGCCAAGATCACGAGCTTCAATTTCAGGCATCAAATAGTCGGTTATCATGGCACGATAACGGTCACCATTGACGGTTACGTTCGCACCGGCATAGTTTTTAAAGAAATATGGACCGATGGTTCCACCGGCCCACAAACCACACTAAACCGTTTTTTTTCTGGATGAAGTGGCAGTTCTTCAATCTCTTCAGGTTGCTTTTCGTCCCAAATGCGGCAATTTTGTTTGTTTACATACCTATTGAGCCAGAAATTGGCCTCATCGCTAGACAAAATTTGCCTCTAAAACGTCGGATCTTTTTGGAACTTTTTAAGAGCCCATAGAACGAAGCGATGTCGCTTGGGAAGGTCGAGCGGCTTCAATTGTTGCACAAGCTGTATTTTGTACGCTTTCAATTTAAGATCTTGACGTAAAATGCGCCAAGTCGTTCCATACGTCAGTCCGAGTTGCTGCGAACGGCGCCGAATCGACTCTCTACGGTCTTCGTGTACACTCGGTCGCTATATTTTCTTCACAGCGTGCTGGACGTGGTCTATTCGGTCGAATATTGTCCAATAATGAACGCTGGGTCTCAAAATGGGTGATGGTGTTGCGAATAGTAGGTACGCTCAGTAGGCCGATTATGTTGACCATAAGTTGAGCGAAGTGCACGAAACACATTCCTCACAGAACGTGAATTTTCATAATAAAGTTGAACAATTTGTAAACGTTGTTCACGCGTGAGTCTTTCCATTATGAAATGCCAAGCAATACTAAACAAAAATAACATGACAGCATGACACGACTCACACGTGATCTGTCAAAAAAGGCTATGAAAAAAGTATCTCTACTTGGATCACCCGCTACAAGAAAAAAAAACCACTGATCCGAAAATCGAAATGGAGGCAGCAAATTAGCCAAATCTAGCGGCATCTCAATTGGTAAAAAGTATCTATCGTAACAAAGTTTGTGTTAACATAAATCAATGCCCTTCTGTTCTATAAAGCATAGAAAATCGGGTCAGCAATACTATTTTCATGTTTACCATTCGGTCCATAAAAGTCTAGCAATCCTCCTAACTTACTTACCTGCTTACTTGCATAAGTGACGCTACAGTACGGTATGAACCTAGACCATGTCTTTCCAATTAGCCAGGTCCTTAGCTAATTGCTTCCACGTGTGTACTTCGAATTGCTAGACATCGGATTATATTTGCGACCCACGCTTAAGGCGAGGTCTCCCTCTACTGCGTCCGACGTCTGTCCTAGCCATCTTAAGCGTCCAATGCGGAGTTTTTTGACCAGGGGCATGTCAATGTAGAGCTCGTATAGTTCATGATTAAATCTTCGTCTATATAGCCCGTCAAGGCAAACGAGACCGAAGATTTTTAAAAGAAATTTCCTCTCGATTCGACCAGAGATTTCTTAACCCACTTTTAACAAGGTCCGCGCCGTGGAGCAGGACTGGGCGGAGCAGGCCCGAAGAAACAGCGGTTACTTACTTACTTAAGTGGCGCTACAGTCCGGAATGAACCTGGGCCTCAACCAACATGCCTCTCCAATTAGCCTCCAGTTACGCACTCCAAGTTGGTTGAGGTCGGTTTCTACTTGTGCGCGCCACTTAAGGCGAGGTCTTCCTCTACTGCGTCCGACGTCTGGCTGGGACTCGAAGACTCTGCGAGCCGGAGTATTGGTGTCCATTCATCCATGACTACGTTCTAGCCATTTTAAACGTCCAATGCGGAGTTTTTTGACCAGGGTCGTGTCGCTGTACAGCTCGTATAGTTCTTGGTTGAATCTTCGCCTCCATAGCCCGTCAACGCAAGCGGGACCGAAGATTTTTCGAAGAATTTTCCTCTCAAATCGACCAAGGATTTCTTCATTCGCTTTTGAAACGGTCCATGCTTCAGCGCCGTAGAGCAGAACTGGGATGATCAGGGTCTTATATAAGATCTCCTTAGTAGTTCGAGTGAGGGCTTTACTACTGAATTGCCTTCTTAGCCCGAAGAAACAGCGGTTGGCAAGAGTAGCTCTCCGTTTAATTTCTGACGAGAGATGTTGTTGTCAGAGTGAATATCGGAGACGAGATAGATAAAGTCCCGTACTACATCAAAGTTATATCTATCAATAGTGACGTTCTGTCCAATTCGTCGATGTTGTCTGTCCGTTCGTGTTGACAGCATATACTTCGTCTTGTCCTCATTTACTGCTAAACCCATTTTTGCCGCTTCCTTCTCCATACTAGCAAACGTGGCTATGACATCACGTTGGGTCCTACCAATGATGTCAATATAGTCGGCGTATGCTAGTAGTTGTACAGATTTTTGGAAAATTGTGCCTCTGGTGTTGGCTCGTGAGTTTTGCACAATCCTCTCAAGAATCAGATTGAAGAAATCACATGACAGCGCATCGCCTTGCCTAAATCCTTTTTTGGTATCGAATGTGTCAGTGAGGTCGTTTCCGACCCTGATGGAGCAGTGAGAATTCTCCATCGTCATCCCACACAATCGGACGAGGTTGAGCGGTATACCAAAACTAGGCATGGCTCTGTATAGTTCGTCTCTATAAATGCTGTCTTATGCGGCTTTGAAATAGATGAATAGGTGGCGGGTATCGATTTGGACTTCTTGGGTTTTTTCCAGGATCTGCCGAATTGTGAAGATTTGATCGGTTATGGACTTTCCTGGCCTAAAACCACACTGATAAGGGCCGATCAGGTTGTTGGTAAACGGTTTCAGGCGTTCACATATTACGGCAGATAGAATTTGAGGAGACTTATGCCTCTGTAGTTGGCGCATTTTAGAGGGTCTCCTCAGCAAACGATGCTGAGGTTCCATTTTTCAGGCATAATTTCTTCCGACCAGATTCGGCTTATGAGTTGGTGGATGTTACTTACCAATTCATCTCCGCCGGCTTTATACAGCTTCCCACCGATCATATCCGGCAGCTTTATTAAGCTTAGTTTAGATATTGCTATCCTCACTTCACTCAGGTCGGGTGGTTGACAGTTTTCGCTGTCGTTGCCATTATTGTATCGTTCGTTCTGCCTGACAGCGGAATACTGTTCGTCATGGCCGTCTGTCTGCAGAAGTGATTCTTCCATATCCTCAGCATCGACTGTGTCTCATCTACGATATTTCCTTGGTCATCTCGACAGGATTCTGTTCGATGCCTGTATCCTTGGCTTTGACGTTTTACACTTTGGTAAAACTTGCGAACATCGTTCCTCGTGAGCAGCTCTCTATATCTTAGATCGCGCGCTTTTCTTGCTCTTTTGTCTTCTTTTTGAAAAGCCGGTGTTCCTCCCTGCATCTTTGCATAAAGTGTCCATTGGCAGCTCTCGTCTTCACCAGCAGCTTAGACTCGTAGGCCTCGTTCTTGGCTGCATGCATCGGTGGGCATTCCTCATCAAGCTAGCTAGCAGTTGCGGCTGATCAAATACTTGTTGGCATCGTTCCCATTGTTCTTCGACATTCGATGCTGGTGGTATGGTGTTAATGGAGAGGATAAGGGATACGCGTTGCGCAAGGGTCTTGGCGGTCTCTGGCGATTGTAGTCCTTCGACATTACATGTTTTCACAGTATATCTGGATTGTGCTGGATACACCCATTTTACCTTTGCTGCAACAGAAAGCGAGTCGATGCCAGCTCATCGGAACATCAATATTCTGAATGCGTGTCACTTGTCCATCGCAATGTTATTAATTTGGTTGACCGTTCGTTGATCCGGAGACCGGCATGGTCCCTTATGGATATTGAGGTGAGGAAACGGTGTGCTGGCTATGGTGGCATTTCATTCGGTAGGGAAGTCAGTTACATAATTCTGTTACCGGACGTGTTGTCGAGTAGGCTATGTTTTCCAACAATACCGCAAAAAATGTCTTCTCTTCTGACCTTTACGTTGATATCTCCCAGTTCAATTTTAGCATCGTACTTCGGTAGTCGCTCATAGGTTTTGTCAAGTAGCTCGTCGAAGCAATCCTTAGCTATATCATCTTTTTTCCTCCGTTGGGGCATGAGCGCATATGAGGCTTATGTTGGCGAATTTGGCCTTGATGCGGATTGTTACAATGCGTTCGCTAATGTCTTGGAAACATAAGACTTCTTGCCTAAGTCTGGCACTTATAACAAATGCGCATCCGAATAGTCGCTGTTTCTGCTCACTATAACACGGTCCGTAGTATATGTCACAGTTTTTGATCCTCTTTTTGCCCGGCCCACCCCATCGTATTTCCTGGATGGCAGTTATGTCTGCTTTGTAGGAGTTTAGGGCTTCCGCTAGTTATTCGCTTGCACCTCACCTGTTTAATGTTCTCATATTCCAGGTGCAGATACAAACTTCGTTTTCCTTTTTTCGTTTAGCAGGGTCATCAGTCAGTCGTTGCCGAGGCTATTGCTTCGTAACAATTACCTCTTTATATGGATGGGAAGTCGCCAGTTCCAATTTATTAGATACCCCTAGGACACGGGGCCATCAGTGTCTACTACGGGATTGAGCGCTGCCGTTGGCCTTTCGGTTTATTCGCCGCCATCTCTATTCAAGGGCCTGACTAACCGTGTTATCAACGCTCGCGCTTATCGTTAAGCAAGTCAAATCCGGTTGGATGATACCAGTACCCGATGGTTACCACTTGGAGGTAAAAATAAGCACTTGATGTGTAGTCAGAGTAACGACAACTGGGCATTGCCAAGTTAAAGCCAATGAGAGTCTTCCCTCGTTCTACAAAACCAAACCATCTCTGTTTCAATAGGGGTGAGGGTAATAACAGGTCACAATCTGCTGGGTAAGCATTTCAATTGAATTAGACGAACTGACTCACGGAGATTCAGACATGGAGGAGGACATCACTCACCTAATCTGTAACTGCCCGCAATCAGCTGCAACATGCTCCCTTGTAACTATTACTTCGATTTCTTGACGGAGCTAGCAAATATCTTTTTAGCATATCGTCCGTTTCTGTGCGAATCGGAGTGGAGCAACTACCTCTTTGTAGCAGTGTCACACTTAAGTATCACTCTTTTCACTAAAGCAACATTCTTTTCGGGTACGACAACATAAGGGTATCGCGAGGGGCCCACGTAGACTTATGCTAGTTTGACTGCTCACCTAAGCGTCAACAGCCCATTAAACCTAACCTAACCATCAACGACTGGACATCGTTAAAGTTGTTGCCAGTCAGAGTTTCCTCTCGTTCTACAACATGCAACCAACAAGCTCTCGAGGGAGATCATTTGACAGACATGTTGGTTTAGGCCAAGGTATGTTGCGCCACTAAAGTAAGTTTTTATGAAGAAAAACTTCTCAAATCCAACGTTCGTAATTCGTATTAAATCCTAGGTCTTATTCGTTGTGCCAAATAAAGATGCATCCCTCCACAGACATACTTATGATTGGAGAAGTTAGGTTTTTAGACCTGTAGAGGTCGCCCATTCACAATATTTTTTTATGTTTTATTTAGGTAAAACCTTGCACCACAGCTCAGATGTTTAACAGATGGTCCTCATCCTCGTGTACCCTATTGACAGTATCAGAGTGAAATGCCCAGGTAAGGAATTTATGTGAAACTATTCCATCTATTGTCCTTTTTAGGTGCCTCTGCATTGTCCTCGCATACCACTGAATTACGTTTCCTCTTTGTCCCGTTTGTGATGGATTTCACTCTTTTTAAGTGGTTAAGCTTATCTCTTGATTGCCCAGATATGGTAGGTCAAGGTTTTCTAGATCGAAAAACGTAAAAGCTATATCACGAACGAACACATTCCGTGTATCTATTTATATTTTATAGCACACTTGCACTCCAGACGTGGATGCTTTCCAATTCAATGATTTCTCAAGCTAGTGTAATGCATTTCAATTGCACAATCGTGATAATTTGACAGGAGAAGGCTTCCAAATCCAAATCAAGAGCACTCATCTCGTCAGATATCCGCCAGCCGCCGCTGAAGTAATTCCATTTCGATTTGATTCAGCAGATACAAAGTTTTTGATAGTTTGCATCCGATTTGCATCAGATGGCCGTCCTCGTTTATATTTCTATGGCAGTTTGCTTCTAACTTGTCAACGCCGTTTTGGTTTTATCTCATGGGAAATAACTCCTGCCACAGTTTCGCCCAGTCATAGGAAACGAATCTATTTAAAAGCGATTTATCTTCAGTACAACTTTTCGGAACTGTACAATGTCATCCATTACTAATTACTCACTGCCAGTCAGGGAACAGATAATGGGGCATACCCACACACACACAACAAGACGAAGAGAACACTCGCAAAGTAATTATGCATCGTTCGCAAATAATCCCACCACTGATTATCCATCCATCCGTCATTAATTCCGGTGCGGTCGATGGTAGATACACGTTCCGGTGGAGTGGAATCCGTTCCTGATAGCGTTCGGCAACAATGAATGTTTGTGCCGACAGAGTTGGGTTCTTGAATGGAAACCCAAATGATAGGAATGCACCGTCGAATTATCATAAAGCGCAGCGGAGTGAAGAAGATTTTCGAAAAGTATCTGTGTGCAGTGCAGTTATGATATGGTGATTTAATTTGTTACCAAAGTCCCGCAGGAGATGGTCTGATTCCTTCTAATTGGTTTGGCATTGCAATTATTCCAACTGTTTCGGAAGATTTTCTATGCTGGTTAGGGATACCACATATCTACGAGAATTTATCTGTAATTTTCCACTATTTCGCATACGAATATGAAGTTTTGGGATGTTGGGTAGATATGACACTCTCTGTGGAGAACCGATAGGAGGTGAAAACGAGTTTTAAATGATTTTCTTGTAAGGGTGGGTCGATGACCGATGTTGAAGTAGAATAAAACAATCTGTGTGTGGGGTATTTTCGAAGATCCTATTTGTATTTAAAAGTCCCAAGTGTGTCAGTATGTCTGGAATATGAAATCGTTCAAATGTGCGCAATGGCTTTGCAGCTGGTACGGATCCGAAAGGTGCAATCTTCAACGACATTGAGGCGTAGATAGGAATGAAGTTGGGCAATGCGGAGGTTATGTGGATTTCGAAAGCATCGGTCGACTGCGGTTTATTGCATATCCCTCTCATGCCCGAATTAAAATGGGCGTGGCTAAAATTTTTTTGAGTAGACATATAAGCTAGAGTGGACCTCAATATCAACTGACAAAAATTTCATTGTCCTAGGTGTCCTGGTTCAAGAGCTACAGGATGTTGCGTATATGCAACATTGGGCAATGGGGCTATATATTTAAAGACAAGTTGATTTTTTTTTTCAAATGCCGTTTATTTATATTTATGTATGATAGGACACAAAACAATTTTTTTGGGGATTGGAGCACAAGTGCACATTACAATTGCTGCATTTACAGCTTGGAAACCCAGTGCTGCATACTCTACATCTTCCTCTTTTTCCCCATTCCGGCCAATGGTTATTACCATCAAGTCGTAGTGATTTTGCTGGGTCTGCAACATGAGCTTTTTTTTAGGGGTTTGATTCAGAGCCCGTAGAAGGAGCTGGTGATGATGGAGCTGGTGATGATGGAGCTGGTGATGATGGAGCTGGTGATGATGCAGCTGGTGAAGATGGAGCTGGTGGTGATGGAGCTGGTGATGATGGGGATGAATTCATTGTCAAAAGGAGTGATGATGGACGACCTCTCTTTTTGGCGACAACTTTAGTTTGACTTGCGTTCAAATGCTCGGAAGCAACGTCCAATTGAAAATTTATATGGCATATGCTTCAATTCGCCGTCTGTATGTATGATGTCTCTGCGGTACAACAACCAACTGTTTACTAAACTTGAATTTATGCACCAGTATACTATGCGCATGTACCATTTATTTGAGCGGTGGTTGATTTTGTACAATTCAAGCAGCATGTCCGCAAGATCAACCCCTCCCATGTGTTTGTTGTAACATTCAACAATACCTGGACGAGGTATAGTTATAAACTTCTTCTCTTTGCGGCACCATCTGTTGCATTCACTCATTGGGTTCTTACCTGCATAATTTGAAACTAATTGTACGCTCTTATTATCATACCAACGACAAGCAATCAAGTTGTTCGTTGCTTCATATTTGAAATCGCTTGATCCTCGTCCTCGTTTTTGAAGGTCTTTCTCACTGATTAGAGCACAATTTTTCAATCGGTTGCTTCTAATTGTACCAACGGCCAATATGCCCTTTTCTTTCAGAGCAATCATCAAGCTTATTGACGAAAACCAATTGTCAAAAAACAGTTTGAAATTTTGGTTTACTGGCAAATTGGATGATAAAAATAGCACGATATCTGATGAAATGCCCAAGCCATAAGTCTTGCACGTTCCTTCTCCAATGTACAGAGTAAAATCGTATATAATCCCAGATACACCAGCTCTCGTAAACATTTTGAAACCCCACTTGTGGGGCTTCATTGGAAGATATTGTTTCAAACTATGTTGACCTTTATATGCAATCATTTGCTCATCTATACTTTGGAATTCTTCCTGCGAAATTTCATTGAATTTTTTTTTATGGCGTCAAACAAAGGCCGAGCCTTGTACAACTTGTCATATTCAGGTGTTCCCTTCTGAGGCTGTTTAGAATTATCGTTCAAATGAAAAAAAACTGTTTAATTTTTTCAAATCTGTTTCTTGGTAATGCATTCGCAACGGCTGCTAGTTTGAAATTGGCCGCCCACGCCATTCTATAAGCTGGTATTTTCACAACTGCAAGGTAAAGAAGTATATGCCAACAAACCTTTTCATTTCAGGCACAGTGCATTTCAATTCTATGCCCTTCGTTTGCATAGCATATAAATTTGTTTCATCACATATTTTCTGCCACAGTTCATCCGCAAAGAAAGTACTAAAATATTGGATGAAGTTTTTCACCGCATTGCTGCATAATTCACTTTTCCAAGTGGTCTCGCTTTCCATAAACTCGGCACTTCTCCACTTCAAACTCTTCAAATCAATTTTTTCCATCACCTCATGTACAACGTTTTCATTTTCATTCAAATCCCCATCATTTTCCCTTTCAATAAATTGATCAATCAAACCAACACTCACATTTTCAGCTCTGTTATCCAAATTTTTCAAAGTTTCTTCAATAATTTCGTCCATATTTCGATCTTCTTCTTCTTCATATTCCTCGTCAGCCGAATCATCCCAATCAAAGTTGACAAATTTTTCAATCTCAGCTTGAGTCAGACCTTTTGGGCGCATCTTACAATCTGCATACAAAAAAAAATTTATTTTTTGAAAATTACCACAATAGACCAATGTTGCATATACGCAACACGATATTCACGAAATTATTAGAAACAAACTATATAATATTTTCATGCGGGTTTTTTTTTAAATACTCACTTACCTTTCTTTATTTAGTTGTTGAACTTGGTTTTAGGATGAAGTAATTATTTAAATGTTTTTTAACACTTTTTTAAAACCACGTTTTTTTGCACAATGAATTTGTCAACTACGCTCTCGGGAGAATAGCTACTAACTGAACGCATGTGCAGCTGACTACCGAACAATTAGGTGTAAGCTCACTCAACACATGCAGCTATATTTCTGCGAAAGGTTCAAAACAAAAAAATTTAAAATAACGGTAGTTAGAGGCTCATAAATACAATGTTGCGTATATGCAACAGCGGGCATGAGAGGGATATACAAACTTACTTACTTACTTAAGTGGCGCTACAGTCCGGAATGAAACTGGGTTTCAACAAACATGGCTCTCCATTTAGCCCGGTCCTTAGCAAACTGCCTCCAGTTCAGAGCTAAGGGAAGTAAAGAGATACCAATCTTCTCGGTTTGCCTACAAGCTAAATTCACCCATAATTACGTATCTTACACATACTATCACATTTTTAAACAAGTATGCGTGAGATAAGTTTTTCCCCACATTTTTTACTCCAAATTTTTCGATTTTCCCCCGCTACCTCGCCGACCTCACCGACAACCATCACAGAAAAGGGTGAAAATTTACATCGGAGTTAAAACAGCTGTAGCATTGCCACCACCAATGAGCGCATCCAAGAAAAATTGAAGAAATAAGCAACGCGTTCAGTTTTGAATAATCAATTAAATCAAATCTTGAAAATATATTTATTTATTTTTTATGTTATGGTTGAAAAAATATTAGTACAAAAAAAAACCTACTGAGAACAATAAAATAGAATTCGAATTTTTCGTGTGCGTTGAATTCATTAATACTTCCATTAATTTTGTATTTGTGTTGTTACTGCATATGTAACTAAGTCCACATGTTTGCGATAAATCGTTCTAATTGTCCTATTTATCTGTCTAACTAATTCTGTGATATTTTGATATATTATCTTTGAAAAACGGATAAGGGTTTTATTACATTTACCTATATGCAATTAACACAATGTGTGGAAAAAGGATATAAGTTTTATTACGTATATCTGGCTGAACCTTCATAAAAACGCAAGATGTTCTTAATGAGGAAACATTGTTTTTTTTTTTTTTTCATTTTAAAAAGTACATATTGACATAAGTTGGAATCGAGAATATCGTATATGGAGGAATAAATATTGAAGTTCGATCAGAAGCTTAGCCATTTGATTTATATTGCGGGTTTATACTAAAACACATTTTTCACTTCTATCCAAGCATAAATCTTACTACGAAAATTATTGGAACTAGGATATTTTACAAGATATACATACTTTGCTTAGTTATGCCAAAAAATAACAGGAATACAGACTGTGACACAACTGTTGCAGCCGTATTAATACAAAAATTTAACAATTATTATCTAATCTTTTGATTAAAAGCTAATTATGAATTAAGAATTTTTTTAATAGCTAATTGACGTTTAGTGACAAATCTCTCACTAAGTACATATATTCGATATTCCGTTGTTGTTTATGTTATTTTTATTCTATATGTGCAATATAGTTTGCATTTTCATGTGCAGAAGAAGTCACAATTCAATTCACCTGCTTCGGTAATTAAGTTTATTTAATTGTTAACAACGTTAATAAACTTATATTTGTTTTATTTTAACCTGCTCAACAGCTCGCTAAAATTTATCCAGTTTCTAATTGGATATTAAAAAAATGGGCTTAAATATGTTATGATTACATTTGCTTCTGAAATAATTTGTTCCTTGTTTTGTACCTACCAACCAGAAAACACGTGTTTTAATTATTTAATGTTTACGATATTGCGTTTAAACTCTGAATTATATCAGTTTCGCTGTATGTTGAATATGTTTAACATGAACAAAGTAGGACGGACATCTTTATTCCGTGTGTCAATTGCGTTAAATTTTAACCAGTGAATAATTTTTGACATTAGTATGGTGCAGAAAAGTCAAAAATTAAACAAAAAACGAGGATAAAATGTGACCCTCTTTTTAACGCAATTTATTTATTTATTTTTTTATTTATCTACCGAGCTTAACTCTAACAGATTTTTATTTAAATAATATTTCCTTTTATCATATTTACATAAATAATTAAATTAATTCATAAAAATTACATTATTAGCGATCAGCGGATTTATTAAAGTTCAAAAATTTATCTTTTAGGATATATTTATATTTAAAATTGACAGTTTAAATTTTATTCTATCATCACACAAATCTATTTCAGTACAAACAGAATTAAAAAGTTTTATGCATTTTGTTATTGGTTCATGAAGACCATAATTGTAAAAATGCCTAGGATTCAATAACAAATTTCTGTTTCGAAGACTTCTTTCTGGTGCATATAACTTAAATTGTTCAAGGATATCGGGACAAATTATACGATAAGAAAAAACATCATAAATAAATAGTATACAATGAACATTTCGTCTTTTTTCTAAGGAATCTAAACCAATTAACGCACATCTTGTTGAATAAGACGGCATTCTGTCAAGGTTCCATTTCATTTGTCTTACAACAAATCTTGTAAAAGACTTTTGCACTCTTTCCAGTCGCATTTGACAATTCGCGTAGATTGGACACCAGACCATAGAACAATATTTAAGGAAAGGACGTACTATAGACATATAAACAGACTTAAGGGCATATGGGTTAGAGAACTCAGCACATGTTCGTTTCAGGAAACCAAGCATTGAATTTGCTTTAGCAACAACGTAATCGATGTGAAGTGAAAAAGAAAGTTTCGTGTCAAAGATCACACCAAGATCTTTTATTTCAGTTTTTCGAGATATGCAGGTTCTGGATATTGTGTAGTCATAAATCATAGGGACTAATATACGATACACAGAAAAAGAATGACATTTATTTATGTTTAAGGTCAGGTGATTAAGCTCACACCAATAAACAAGTTTGTTTAAATCATTTTGAAGACGTTCACAATCATACATACTTTTAACACGCAAAAAGATCTTAAGGTCATCGGCATACATTAGGCAGTTAGCATGACTAAGCAATGAGGGGATTTCATTAATAAAAACATTGAAGAGCATAGGCCCTAAATGGCTGCCTTGGGGGACACCAGATAAGACCTCAATGAGCCTAGATTGAGAAAAACCAATTTTTACGTACTGCTTCCTATTGGAAAGATAACTCGAAATCCATTTAAGAAGCATCGAGTGTATGCCAAATGATTTTAATTTTGTAATAAGGATATTATGACATATTGTGTCAAAAGCTTTTGTGAAGTCGGTGAAAATAACATCCACTTGATATCCTGACTCCACAGAGTCAAAGAGATATTTTGTAAAGAGTGTCAAGTTGGTTGATGTGGACCTACCAGAAACAAATCCATGTTGTTGCAATGATATTTGTTCCTTTATTGAAAAGTAAAGTTTTTTTGTAACAATAGACTCAAACAATTTAGGAACAGCTGAAAGTTTAGAAATTCCACGATAATTTTCAACTTTTTGTCGAGATCCAGCTTTAAATATGGGAGTTATGAATGAAAATTTCCATTCATCTAATAACATCCCAGACTCTAAGGATAAATTGAAAATTAATTTTAATGGAAGGCACAAGGATAAATTGCATTGCTTAAGCACATGAAATGGGATACGGTCTGGACCTGCACTTTGGCTAGTATTCATACAAGTTATGCCTTGCAAAATATCATCTATCGAAAGATTAAGTGATCCTAAACTTATATTGCCATTACATGGATTTATATTAGTATCGGAGGAGACATAATGATTCGAATGTCGACTGAAATGTCATAAAAAAATAAATCTACCACGCTGCTAAACAGCAGTTAATGAAAGTGTCAAAGCCCAAAATTTCTCGTCTGCTGAATTCTTTTACTCGGAAATACATGTATTCACAGACAGGAGTGCATTGGTGGTGGATTACAACAAAAACAACTAACTCTTGCGGGGATTCATGGTGAGAGAGGTAGAAGTTTGGTATCTCTTTACTTCCTTTATCTCTGCTCCAGTTGCGCACTCAAAGTTGGTTGATGTTCGGTTTTTACTTGTACGTGCCATTTAAGGAGAGGTCTTCCTCTACTGCGTCCGACGTCTGGCTGGGAATCAAAGAGTCCTAGCCATCTTAAACGTCCAATGCGGAGTTTTTTGTACCATCGGCATGTCGCTGTACAGTTCTTGGTTGAATCTTCGTCTCCATAGCCCGTCAACGCAAACGGGACCGAAGATTTTTCGAAGAATTTTCCTCTCAAAACGACCAAGGATTTCTTCATCCGCTTTTGAGGCGGTCCATGCTTCAGCGCCGTAGAGCAGGACTGGGATTATCAGGGTCTTATATAAGATCTCCTTAGTAGTTAGAGTGAAGGCTTTACTACTGAATTGCCTTCTTAGCTCGAAGAAACAGCGGTTGGCAAGAGTAATTCTTCGTTGAATTTCTGACGAGATGTTGTTGTCAGAGTTAATAGCGGAGCCGAGATAGACAAAGTCCCGTACTAACTCAAAGTTATATCGGTCAATGGTGACGTTTTGTCCAATTCGTCGATGTTGTGTGTCCTTTCAAGGTAACAGAATATACGTAGTCTTACACTCATTTACTGCTAAACCCTTTTTGCCGCTTCCTTCAGCAGTAATTTCATTCAATTTGGCAAAATAGTTTGCGAGGAATTGACAATTTTCGTTGCATGGCCTATATGCAAAAATCCGTTATATAGATTTTCTTGAAAAAACTGGGAGTGCAGTTTTATTGGAACTGATATGCTTACAGTGTATATGAAGTTTAATCAAAATCGTTGGAGTCGTTTTCTAGAAAATTGAGGTTATGTATGATTTTTATATGGCAGGTACCGGTAATAACATGGCTAAAAGCAAACAAAAAAAATTGCTTAGAATTATGACCAAACAAACGCTGGATACGAAGTTTGAAGAAAATCGGTAAAGTCGTTTAGGCAGGAGAGGCTTGTACGGACAGACGGACCGACGAATCGACGGACGGAATTCCAAAAAAAACACTTTTTTCAGTTCCGCTATCATCGTTATATTAAAATCAATCAAAATATCTTTCTCTTTCTAAGAGAAAGTTAAAAAGTGAGGAAAAACAGGATCTCTGCACTTTTTTTTTTGTTTTTGCATTAATTGTGTTCTTCCGTTTAAAAATCAAATAAATAAATCGAAAATCGTTTTAATTAACAAGGAATTATGTTTGAATAATATTTTGTGCCAAACAAACTCTTATAAGATCATTAAGTCAAGCAAAACAAGATTTTACGTCGCATGTACGGATCAATCCGCTGTGCGATGTGTCCGAGGTATGCTGCAAGTGCCAAAAAGTACCAACTGCTATGGTACAAGACAACTCCAGCTTAGCGTTCTTTCTAAAATTAACGAGTTATCTCGAGAACTTTCAAACATAAGAAATTGCAAAACAAAAAAAATGTAAAGTGTGATTTTTTAGTAGTTAATTTGTTTTCAGGTTGACAGCACTGGCTAGTAACGGCGTCCAAACGTCATCTGTCAAAGTGAAAAGTTTACAGTATACTCAGCCATTTAATCATACAAAGACAAACGAGCAACGATTGCAAATTTTTGAAATTTTATTATCAAAATTCGTGCTTTGTGAAAAATTTTCACCGTTTGTTACGACCATGTTATGGTAGTCATAGTCGACCTGGTGAATCAACAATTCAAGCTGTTATCACCAAATTTCGCACCAAATTTACTTTCTTGCACATTAAACCATCGGCTCGCATGCGTACATTGCAAGCTGAGGAGAATATTGCAGTCGTAGCGTCCAATGTCAATGAAGATCGCGAAATGTCAATTCGTCGCCGTTCTCATCAATTGGGCATGTGATACTCTGCCACATGGAAAATTGTACGTGTCGATTTAGGTTTGAAAGCCTATTGCATTCAACTTGTGCAAGCCGAATGACTTGACACAATCACTAATTTTTGGCGAATGGGCCTCAGAACAGCTCCATGAAAATCCGCTGTCTTATCGAAAAATCGTGTTCAGCGATGAGGCTCATTTCTGGCTAAACTGATACGTGAATAACCAAAACTGTCGCATCTGGAGTGATGAGCAGACACATGCCATACAAGAATTACCGATGCATCCCGAAAAATCGAAAGTTTTGGGCTGGTGGCATCATCGGTCCATTATTCTGCAAAGACGACCGTGGAAGAAACGTTACCGTCAACGGCGATTGATATCGAGCCATGACACGCCGCTTTTTTTTGGCCCAGTTGGCTGAGTTGAACTTGGTTGACATGACGTGGTTTCATCAAGACGGTGCCACATGCCGAAAAATAGAAAGTTTTGGGCTGGTGGCATCATCGGTCCATTTTTCTGCAAAGACGACCGTGGAAGAAACGTTACCGTCAACGTTACCGTCAACGGCGATTGATATCGAGCCATGACACGCCGCTTTTTTTTGGCCCAGTTGGCTGAGTTGAACTTGGTTGACATGTGGTTTCATCTAGACGGTGCCACATGCCACACAGCTCGTGAAACAATGGAAATGTTGAAGCATGAATTTGGTGAGCAGCTGATCTCTTGAAATGGCCCTGAGAGTTGGCCGTCAAGATCATGTGATTGAACGCCTCTCGATTATTTCTTGTGGGGTTATGTAAAGTCGTTAGACTATGTAGACAAACCGCACACTATTGAAGCCTTACAGGATAACATAACACGCGTAATTCGTGGAATACAGGCCGAAGTGCTCGAAAAAGTGACGCAAAATTGAACCTCCCGAATGGACCACTTGAAACGGAGCCGCGGACAACATTTTTAACGTAAATGGCAAAGGCCGGTTTATCGATTGCAATAAAAATTTTTAATATTTGATGCAAATTTGAGTGTTTTTTTCGATTTTTAAAAAAATACTCTTAGAAAATTAGCCGTTATTAAAAAAATAATTTTTAGGTCTAATATAAAACTTATAAACTGTAAATTTATCGTACTCAAAAAAAAAAAAGAAGAGGAATGCGTAGTTCACTGCTAAGCTAAACGCTGCGGGTTCAAGCCCCCGCAGCATTATTGTTCTACAAAAATCGCCAGCTTATCTGAGGCTACATGTGCGATAATATATGTGTGTGTATGTATGTGCCGTTGCTCCGTCCTGTTGCAACCACATGTCGTCCAACCCTAATTCGTCAAATTCCAACAGAAAAAACTCGGTTAACATGGCCCTTAGCGCGCACCGTGCACTGTTGTCGTTTGACGAGCGGCGTTCTCGAAAAAAAAAATGGCCCGATGACTCCTCCAGCTTGAACAGCGCACCATGCAGAAACTTTGATCGTGTATAATGGCTCCTTGTGCATTGCTCATGGATTTTCGGTGCCCCAGGAGCGTTAGTTTTGCTTGTTTACGTACCCGCTAAAGTGGAAATGAGCCTCATCGCTCATTATGATTTTGGTTGCGTAGGTTACACGCGTTTGGCGGTCGACAGGCAGCAGCTGATGCACGGAGTGCACTTTGTAAGGGAACATGCGCAAGTCTTTGACCAAAATTCGACTTAGGCCTGACCGGCTGATATCTAATTGCGAGGCACGGCGTCTGGTCGATGTTTGCGGCGACAGCTCGACATCCTTGGCAACAGCGGCAAAAAATATTCTCGGCACAACGGGCGCTCCGGGGCCGGCCACTCTTGGCAACATCTCTTGTGGTCCCATACTCTTCAAGGTTGGTGGCCAAACGACGCAGTGTTTGTGCAGTCGGTGTCGGATGACCGGGGAATCGGCGACGGAATTCGCACTGCGCAAAAAAAAAACGCAAGAAATAGACACGATTATTCCGCGTTTTTGGGGAGTGTATCGCTCCATGGCTTGTTCACGTGTATTCTACATCTGTCTAGTCCACAAATGTCAAAACAGATTTGACATTGGTGGCAATTTGAAAAAAATATGAGCATCTTCCAATAGTTGACCTCTTTTTTTTTTTAATAATTTACATGCACTCAAGGGGTTATACGCACCCTTTATATGTAACCACAGTACGAGCGTTAGAAAAGGGGAAGAAAGGGAGTGATAGGAAAGATTTTGGATGTAGTGGAGACTTACTCCATGGGTGGTTTCCGAACTAGCTTCGGAGAGTCACTGCTTCTTGTGTTCGTTAAATTTAAAGAAATTTCAACATGTTGCATACTTTTAGGTATAACAACTGATCTTTTTTATTTCTTGTGAATAAAAGTTAAATCGATTTTGGCTGGGATTGAACGCGCAACCTTCCACAGGCGAACACATTACCACTACACTGCGGCCACTCTATATAAAGGGTGATCCATTTCGAGGTTCCCTAATTTTTAAAGAAAAAAACACAGAAAATTCAAATTTAATGGAGAGAATGTTTATTATCATTTGAAAGAACATTCTTTGGAATTTATTTTTTGAAGATTATGTCTATCAAATGTTGGCCGTTGCTACGTCGCAGATGGTCCATCCGTTGAGTCCAATTTTCGATCACTCGTTCGAGCATTTCGACTGGTAACTGGCGAATGACACGCGTGATATTTTCCTCCAAGGCCTGAATCGAAGCGGGTTTGTCGGCATAAGCTTTTAACTTTACATATCCCCACAGGAAAAAGTCTAACGGTGTGATATCACACGATCTTGGTGGCCAATCGACCGGCCCAAAACGTGAAATTATGTGCTCACCGAAATGTTCTCTCAATAAGTCGATTGATTGATGCGATGTGTGGGAAGTGGCGCCGTCTTGCTGAAACCAAATGTCGCCGAGATCACGAGCTTCAATTTCAGGCATCAAATAGTCGGTTATCATGGCACGATAACGGTCACCATTGACGGTTACGTTCGCACCGGCATAGTTTTTAAAGAAATATGGACCGATGATTCCACCGGCCCACAAACCACACTAAACCGTTGTTTTTTCTGGATGAAGTGGCAGTTCTTCAATCTCTTCAGGTTGCTCTTCGTCCCAAATGCGGCAATTTTGTTTGTTTACATACCCATTGAGCCAGAAATGGGCCTCATCGCTAAACAAAGTTTGCCTCGAAAACATCGGATCTTCTTGGAACTTTTCAAGAGCCCATAGAGCGAAGCGATGTCGCTTGGGAAGGTCGAGCGGCTTCAGTTGTTGCACAAGCTGTATTTTGTACGCTTTCAATTTAAGATCTTGACGTAAAATGCGCCAAGTCGTTCCATACGTCAGTCCGAGTTGCTGCGAACGGCGCCGAATCGACTCTCTACGGTCTTCGTGTACACTCTCAGCTACGGCCGCTATATTTTCTTCACAGCGTGCTGGACGTGGTCAATTCGGTCGAATATTATCCAAAATTGAATGCTGGGTCTCAAAATGGGTGATGGTGTTGCGAATAGTACGCTCAGTAGGCCGATTATGTTGACCATAAGTTGAACGAAGTGCACGAAACACATTCCTCACAGAACGTGAATTTTCATAATTAAGTTGAACAATTTGTAAACGTTGTTCACGCGTAAGTCTTTCCATTATGAAATGCCAAACAATACTAAACAAAAATAACATGACAGCATGACACGACTCACACGTGATCTGTCAAAAAAGGCTATTGAAAAAAGTATCTCTACTTGGATCACCCGTTATAACTCAAATCTTTCAAAAAAACTAAACCTAAGGGTTGTTATATATAATTTTTTAAACCTCTGTTATAACTTGTAAAAATTAATACAAAGAGAAATTAAATGCGTGATTGATGAAGAAAAAAAAAAAACAATTCTAATTCCTGAATTCTTAACAATTACTCGTGGGTTTTCTGAGCCCCAAATTTTCACGAAGCCATCTAGAGCATATTTAGCTTCACCACTGATGATGATTTTGTTGTTCCGAAATTCATTCAACGAACTCTCTTCGCCGCTGCATGGTAAGCAGCCTTCAGTTCTTGAGTCAATTGAACGTTGCAAGCATGATGTTCCTAAAGTCACTATGCAAAGTTTTATATTTTTTTCTTTGTGATTAAAAGTTAAATATAAAACCAAAAAAACCGAAAAATTTAAGCCTAAAGGCAAAATAAACAGCTAAATATAAGCTTACAGCGCCCACTAAGGGCCGATAAATTAGATTAAGTAAACCAGTTGTTGATAAGTTAGATTTAAGCATTTTTGTCTAGTGTAAGTTAATATTTTAAGTAAATAAAAAATGAATTTGAAAAAAAAAATATAGCATGAAGTTCCAAGTCTTTCATGAGAATACGCTTTGCATGCATGAAGTTCCAAGTCTGTCGTGAGAATACGCTGTAGAGTGCTTCTCGAAACGCATAATTCTTGACTACGATGCCGGATTGATGTCCATGGACTTGCAGTAATACCCTCGCGAACTGTGACAGGACACCCAGAGTGTCTAATATCACTAAGCCCGGTTTTTCCGTGCAGAGTTAACTCTCAGTTAACCCAGAGTTGACTAACCCAGGAATATGACGTATGATTTTAGTTTCAAAAAAGTTATAAAACATTCACACAAATAGAATCGAAAAAATTTGTTTGCATGGTGTTTTATCATCTGTCAAACATTCTGGGTTAAAACGAAGTTAACTTCGATTTTAATTGACTGACAAACTACCATTTAACTCAATTAAAAATGCCATCCATCCAAAATTGTACTAAGTACCTAAATTAACAAAAAAGTTGTCAATAAACTCAGCTACAGGTATCCATGGTGAAAGCCTATTAAATGTCCCACTTTGAGCAACACTTTAGTGACTAACATACCACCCGCAGATTTATTGAAAATTTCAAACAATTTGTCAACATCACCCATGCAAAGGATTATATTCACATTGACGTTATCCTTTTATCGAACACCCCCTTCTGTGACATTATTAACAAAAAATATAGCACCACCCACTCTTTGACATTTGACCTGAACAGGGAGGGCTATAGCTATGGGTAACCGATTTGGTTGTTAATCCTAGGTTTATCATTTCTTGGCGGAACCCCTGTGGATGACGTTATAATTATTGAACTCGAATAGAATTGTCTGCTTTTGACATATCAGAATGTAACCTGATCTGACAGTGACATTATAAGCGACCCAAAGAAATTGCTGAAAGTGTATTCGGATATATAAAGAAAGTGTTTCCACGCATGGACCTGTCTTATGTGTATTTTCGGAATAGCTTTTAGGCATTTCAAGTATCTGGGGTATCAGTTTACTGGGGTATCCTATAACGATCAATATATCTGCTCCATTTTGCTGGTGAAGAGTCAAAGAAACAGAAATTGGAACTACAAAGTCGACGGAATAAGGTTCGTACGTCATGACAAATCTCAATCACTTGGAACAAACATCGCGTTTGGAGTTGTCTGGCGCATTAAAAATAACTTTATCACTCAAGTCATCCAGAAGATATCGCGAAAAAGAATTGAAATGAAATATCTGCTATTAACCACCCATACCAGGCATCAAACCTAGGTTCTCCATTCATTTGTGACTGCGGAAATTCATTTTTATCACAAAGAAAGGAAAACGACAAGAAACAGGATTAATACGCCGACTCCGAACGGAAAATAGAAGAAGCTTTTCATGACAGTTTATCTGCTTTTAGATGTTTTTTTTTCGGAAAGCAATGATTTTATTATTGACGATCCTGGAATGTGAGAACATTAAACAGAAGAAGTGCAGTGCAGAACAACTAGTGGAAACCCTAAACTGCTACAAAACAGACATTACTGCCATCCAGGAAATACGATGGGATGGGCCGGGCAAAAAGAGGATGAAAAAGTGTGACATCTACTACGGACCGTGTTATAGTGAGCAGAAACAGCGACTATTCGGATGTGGATTTGTTATAAGTGCCAGACTTAGGCAAGAAGTCTTATGTTCCCAAGACATTAGCGACCGCATTGTAACAATACGCATCAAGGCAAAATTCGCTTACATAAGCCTAATATCCGCTCGTGTCCCGATGGAAGAAAAAGATGAAAGACTGCTTCTAAGAGCTCATTGCGCAAACTAAAAAAAGTACGATGTTAAAACTGCACTGGTAGATTTTAACGCAAAGCTGTTAAGACAAAACATTTTTAGCAGTATTTGAGGAAGGCACAGCCTACACCGCAACACGTCTGCCAATCGACTTCGATACGGAACGGAACGCCACATAGCTAGTACACGTCTTCCTCACCCTAATATTTATAAGGGGACATGCAGTCTTCTGATCAACGAACGCCCAACCAAAGTGATCACATTGCGATAGACAAGAGGCACGCATCCAGTTTTTTTGGATCTCCGAGGGGATAACATCCCCTCAGACCATTACCTTGTTGCAACCAATTTTGGAATCCGGATTCCCATCAGGCCGCAAAAACCCGGAAATATTGCAAACAAATTTAATGTTTGGAGGCTGCAATGGCAAGACACCATTAAGGCCTTCGCGCAACGCGTATCCCTTAACCTCTCGATTAACACCATACCACCAGCATCGAATGTCGAAGAAAAATGGCAACAATGCCAACAAGCCATTAGATCAGCCGCACTGGATGTGCTAGGTTTCTCGCGCCGACCAACAAGAAACCCCTGGTTTGATGAGGAATACCGACAAATGCTAGCAGCCAGGAACGAGAATTACAAGGCTAAGCTGCAGGTTAAGACGAGAACTGCCGTCGAGCTATATAGGCAAAGAAGAAGGAAAGAACACCGGCTTTTCAGAAAAAAAGAAAAAAGAACAAGAAAAGCGCGCGATCAAGGATATAGAGAGGTGCCACTCCAGGAACGATGTTCGCAAGTTTCACCAAAGAGTGAAAAGCAAAGCCAAGGATACAAGGCTCGAACAGAATACTGTCGTGATGAACAAGGAAATATCGTTAGTTGAGACTCAGTCGATGCTGAGTATATGAAAGAACCATTCCTGCAGGCTGTTAAACGGCAATGACGAGCAATATTCAGCTGTCAGAAAGAACTAACTATTCAATCTTGGCGACGACAGCAAAAACTATCAACCACCCCTCCTAAGTGAAGTGAGGATAGCAATACCTTCACTCAATCTTAACAAGGCTGACCGAAATGACGACGGCGAAGACTTGGTAAGTAACATTCACCAACTCATAAGCCAAATCTGGTTGGATGAAAGTATGCCTGAAGAATGGAACCCCAGCATCGTTTGCCCAATCCACAAAAAGGAGACCCTCTGAACTGCGCCAACTACAGAGGCATAAGTCTCCTCCACATAGCCTACTATATGATAACGCCTGAAACCGTTTACCAATAACCTGATTGGCCCTTATCAGTGTGGATTAAAGGCCAGGAAAGTCCACAACCGATCAAATCTTCACACTTCGGAAAAAACCCAAGAAGTCCAAATCGATACCCACCACCTATTCATCGATTTCAAAGCCGCATACGACAGCATTTATAGAGACGAACTCTACAGAGCCATGTCTAGTTTTGGTAAACCGCCCAAAATCGTCCGTTTGTGTAGGAAGACTATGGAGAATTCTCGCTGCTCCATCAGGGTTGGAAACGACCTCACCGACACACTCGATACCAAAAAAGGATTTAGGCAAGACGACTCACTGCCATTTGAAGTCTTTAACTTAATTCTTGAGAGGATTGTGCAAAACTCCCGATCCAACACCAGAGGCACAATTATCCAAAAATCGGTACAACTACTAGCATACGCCGACGATATTGACATCATTGGTAGGACCCAACGCGATGTCATAGCCACGTTTGCTAGTATAGAGAAGGAAGCGGCAAAAATGGGTAAATGAGGGCAAGACGAAGTATATGCTGTCAACGCGAAAGGACACACAACACACGACGAATTGGACAGAACGTCACCATTGACAAATATAACTTTGACGTAGTACGGGACTTTATCTATCTCGGCTCCGCTATTAACTCTGACAACAGCATCTCTTCAGAAATTAAACGAAGGATTACTCCTGCCAACCGCTGTTTCTTCGGTTTAAGAAGGCAATTTAGTAGTAAAGCTTTCACTCGAACTACTAAGGGGATCCTATATAAGACCCTGATTATCCCAGTCTTGCATTTCGGCGCTGAAGCTGAAGCACCGTATCAAAAGTTGATGAAGGAATCATTGGTCGATTTGAAAGGAAAGTTCTTCGGTCCCTTTTGCATTGACGGGCTATGTAGAGGAAGATTCAACCAATTACTATACGAGCTGTACCGCGACATGCTCGTAGTAAAAAAACTCTGCAATTTATGTTTAACATGGCTATAGGGCATGCAGAACGAATGGACATTATGCTCCGGTTCGCAGAGTCTTCGATTCATAGGCAGACTTCGGACGCAGTAGAGGAAGACCTCGCCTTAATTGGCGCGCAGAAGTAGAAACCGACCTCATCCAACTTGGAATGCGCAACTGAAGGCAGTTAGCTGAGGACCGGGCTAATTGGGGAGGCATTTTGGTTGAGGCTGAAGTGCTTTCCGGACTGTAGCGCCACTGAAGTAAATTTGTGTTGGACCGTTTGTTACACTCTTCCATCCTGCGTTGACCTTAGCAGGTGTTTTTTTTTTTTTAGAAATTGCAGTTATTGTCAGTATTATTGACGCAGTGTTTACAAATTTATGAAATGCCAATACTTACCCCTATACTAATCTAATTCCATATTTAATAAAAAAAATAAGCTTACCCCGAATTAAAAAAAGATCCAAATTTCAGCTTAGGACTAACTGAAAGTGCAAATCGACCAATACGTATTTGTTTTCCTTAAAGGACTAAAGCCTAGTTAATTAATTTGATTTTTGTTTTACTTATTTCCCCGTTATAAACACAGTCAGTGACATTTTTTGAACAATTAATTCGAAACCTTTTTTTGTTATTCTACAGCACTGTTTCCGAGAGGCACATTTATTTTCAAATCCTTTTTATGAATTCACAATGTCCACTCTGAGCGATTTATTATGCGTGTTGAAATAAAATGGCGCCCTTATAGCGTCCCATCAAATTTAAGTGTGACCTTTTCTCTTCATCCCGCGTTTATTAATTTGAGCGAGTATCCACATGGGTTTTTGTTATTTTTGTAAATAAAACATATTTTCACCATCAGAGAAACGATATAAAATGGCAATGAAAAACGAATTGAATGAAACCAGGTATCAACAACTGACCATCACCGAATAAAATACAAAATTCCCTTTATCCGGGTCCAATTTCGTATGCCTCAACCCTACTCGGGAGCCTAAATACGTGCGAGGGAGTTCTCTATTGAATTTTGTATTTTTGTTTTCGATTGACGTAAGGGAAATCCTTTATCATTTTATTCGACGCAAATAACAGATTTTTAAATGATTTTACTTGGATGATTATTCGAATTAAATTGCAGATAAGATTTGCAATTTTAATGACCTCTTGCTCTGTAATAAAATCATGGAAACAATTTTTTTTTTAATTGTTGTTACGTACTTGTCAGTCAGACTGTGACGCAGCTTGAATGGGTAATGTCTTCAGATGGTGTATTTATTTAGAGATGATGTTGTGACAGACGTAATCTTTATATTAGATGCTCCAATTCTGATATTGTATCCATGAGTAAGCAATGTTTATAATTTGACCAGAAATAATCCTTTAAAAACTGTTGACATTGTAAGGTGCGAACATGTAAATCCTCAAAACGGTTTGAAATATTTTTCAATTATCTTATTGGAGTGGCCTTGCCATGTGACATCTACTATGGGCAGTGTCGTATGAGCAGAAACAGCGACTTTTCGTATGCGGATTTGTTATAAGTGCCAGACTTAGGCAAGTGGTCTTATGTTTCCAAGACATTAGCAAACGCATTGTAACAATCCGCAACAAGGCCAAATTTGCAATCATAAGCCTTATATGCGCACACGCACCAACGGCGGAACATGATAAAGCTAATGACTGCTTCTATGAGCTCCTTCGCAAAACCTATGAACGACTACCGAAGTACGATGTCAAAATTGTGCTTAAAGATTTCAACGCAAAGATAGGAAGAGAAAACGTCTTTAGAAGTATTTTCGAAAAATAATGCCAGCACGGCAACACGTCGGGTAACGGACTTAGGCTACTTGACTTCGCTACGGAATGAAATGCCGCTAAAGCCAGCACACGGTTGCCTCACCTTGGTATCCATAAGGGGCTGTGTCGGTCTCCAGATCAACGAACGGTGCGCAACCAAATTGATCACATTGTGATAGACAAGAGGATCGCATCCAGTATTACGGATGTCCGAACATTCCGAGGAGCTAACATCGAGTGGGACCCCAACATCGTTGCAGTCAAGGCAAGAATGCGGATATTCAACACACCACAACAAGCCAGAAATACTGTGAAAAAATTGAATATCCAAGACCTTCGCGAAACGCGTATCCCTTAACTTTTCGATTGACACTATGCCACCAGCATGGAATGCCGAGGAACAATGGCAATCACGCCAACAAGCCATTAGATCAGCCGCAACTGACGTGCTAGGTTTCTCGTGCCCACCAGCAAGAAACGCCTAGTTTGAGGACGACTGACGATAAAGATATTCACAGACAAGAACGAGGCCTACAAGGGTAAGCTGCAGAAGAAGACTAGAGCTGCCGTTGAGCTCTATAAGCAGAGAAGAAGGAAAGAACACCGGCTTTTCAGAAAAAAAGAAAAAAGAACAAGAAAAGCGAGCGATCAGGGATATAGAGAGGTGCCACTCCAGGAACAATGTTCGCAAGTTATACCAAAGTGTCAAACGTCAAAGCCAAGGATACAAGGCTCGAACAGAATCCTGTCGAGATGAACAAGGAAATATCGTAGTTGAGACACAGTCGATACTAAGCATATGGAAGAACCACTTCTGCAGACTGCTAAACGGCGATGACGAACAATATTCTGCTGTCAGGCAGAGCAAACCATTCAATATTGGCTACGACAGCAAAAACTGCCAACCACCCGACCTGAGTGAAGTGAGGATAGAAATATCTAAACTAAAGCTTCCCATCGAGCTTAATAAAGCCGGCGGAGATGACTTGGTAAATAACATCCACCACTAATAAGCCAAATCTGGTCGGAAGAAAGTATGCCTGAAGAACGGAACCTCAGCATCGTTTGCCCGATCCACAAAACAGGAGACCCTCTGAAGTGCTCCAGCAACAGAGACATGAGTCTCCTCAAGATCGCATACAAGATCCTATCTGCCGTAATACGTGAATGCCTGAAACCGTTTACCAACAACCTGATCGGCCCTTGCCAGTGTGGTCTTATGTTAGTTAAGTCCACAACCGATCAATTTGTTACACTTTGACAGATCCTGGAAAAAAACCAAGAAGTCCAAATCGATAAAAAAAATGTATGGCGCAACAGGCTCGTTAGTACCCGTGGCATAGCTTTCTTCTCACAACCATTAATGTTCTTAGCACAATGGCGGGCACTCCTGCTTTATGCCGACTCCGAACGGCTAAGTTGAGATAAGCTTTTCATGACACTTGATACTACTCGGATGATTTGTCAGATCATCACGAGAGGAGGGCCAGTGAAAAATCATTTAGGTGTTGCTACGGCTGGGAATCGAACCCAGACCTTCTGCGCGGCAGTTCATCGCACTAACCATCGCGCCACTGATCCCGTCATCGATACCCACCGTTTATTTATCGATTTCAAAGCCGCATACGATAGCATTTTAATGGAGGCGAACTACACAGAGCCATGTTTAGATTTGGTATACCGCCCATGACGATGGAGAATTCTCGCTGCTCCATCAGGGTCGGAAACGACCTCACTGACACATTCGATACCAAAAAAGGACTTAGGCAAGTCGATGCGCTGTCATGTGATTTCTTCAATATGATTCTTGAGAGGATTGTTCAAAACTCCCGAGCCAACACCAGAGGCACAATTTTCCAAAAATCGGTGCAACTACTAGCATACGCCGACGATACTGATATCATTGGTAGGACCCAACGTGATGTCATAGCCACGTTTGCTTGTATCGAGAAGGAAGCGGAAAAAATGGGTTTTGCAGCAAGACGAAGTTTTTGCTGTCAACACGAAAGGACACACAACATCGACGTTTTGGTCAGAAAGTCACCATTGACAGATATAACTTTGAGATAGTATGGGACTTCGTATACCTTGGCTGCGCTATTAACTTTGAAGACAACATCTCGTTAGATATTAAACGAAGAATTACTCTTGCCAACCGCTGTGTCTTCGGGCTAAGAAGGCAATTCACTCGAACTTCTACGGAGACCCGATATAAGGACCCGATCATCCCAGTTATGCTCTACGGCGCTGAAGCATTGACCGTATTAAAAGCGGATGGTTGATTCGAGAGGAAATATCTTCGGTCGTTGCATTGGCGGGCTATAAAGACGAAGATTCAACCAAGAACTATACGAGCTGTATAGCGACATGCCGTAAGCCAAAAAAGCTCCTCATTGGACGTTTAAGATGGCAAGGGCTTGTAGAACGAATGGAGACCAATATTCCTACTTGCAGAGTCTTCGATTCCCAGCCAGACGTCGGATGCAGGAGAGGAAGACCCCGCCTTAAGTGGCACGCACAAGTTGAAACCGACCTCAACCAACTTGAAGTGCTCCACTGGAGGCAGTTAGCTAAGGTAGTTGGAGAAGCATGTTAGAATGAAGACATCTTTTACAATTCATCACTGTTTCACTGGCATCACCGGTTTACAGATAGATGATGACTTGATTATAATCAAGTTGTCCATCCTTTTGAACAGTACCACTCCAGAAACAAAAGGAACTTATTTTAGATACAAATGCGTATTTGAACGATTGCTTGGCGAAATTGCGAAAATACGCATTTTTTTCAAAAACGATACCAATGCAGCACAAGGTCGTGAACACAATCAACAAACGCCACCATCCAGCACGACGCCAATTTGCATCCTCGAACGTGGGGTTAAACTATCGTGGACAACGAATGATTACCATCAACAAAAAAAAAAGTCATCACGTCGTAAAAATGCACAAGCTATGGAAGTTCGAGTCAAACCAGTAGTCTTCGTGTAAGATTACGTGAGAGGTGAATGTGGATGCACACGAAAGATGAAAATTTTCAGGAAAGGTGAGCCCTCTTTGGCAAGTAACAAGTTCAACCATATACTGCGAAGTCATCTTCCACGAGTGTATTTTTTTTTTTTTTTTAAATGGGAAGTAAAAGTTACAAGCTTTGTATGGTAACATCTGTTACATCATCTTCGTGACTACAATTAATTATAAATGGTATCTGCAGTCGTTAGAAACGTATCTGGAACCCAGTGGAGAAGACGAGATAATTAGGACGGAGTTACTCTGTGTCAGGGAAGACACATACTGTCACACCATCATAAACTCATAAAATTTGTTGTGTGCTGACGAATAGTTGTGGTGATGAAGGGTTATAGAACGAAGCATCGTTTTATGTATTCTAGGGATAAACCTCATTTCATATTTATGGATCACAAGTAATATTTTCTTTTGTAGGGATTTCCCTGAGACAAGGGGGCATTCCATCATATTCGATTCAAGACATTTTGCTTGCATTCATTCGGTCCCTGCGCCGTGGCATCTCCAATCACATAATCCTCGTTTTCTCGAACCTGAAAGCTGGAATTCGAAGATTATCTTGGATGGGTTCTTAATGTTCATTCGCTGGATCTGTCCGAGCCAATATAGGTTAAGTGTTTTTACCTATTGTACTACATTCACATCTAACTTAATTCCTTACGTAGCGCTAGAGTCCGGAATTAACCTGGACCCCAACCAATATGCATCAACAATCAACCTTGTCCTTAGCTAACTGCCTCGAAAGCGCACTTCAAGTTGTTTGAGGGCGGTTTTACTCTTGAGGTCTACTTGTGGTTAGGTCTTCCTCTACTGCGTCTGACGTCTGGCTGGGAATCGAAGACTCTGCGAGCCGGAGTATTGGTGTTCATTCGTTCTACATGCCGTAGCCACCTTAAACCGGCGGAATTTTTGACCAGGGGCATGTGTCATACAGCTCGTATAGTTCTTGGTTGAATCTTTATCTTCATAGCCCGTCAACGCAAATGGGACCGAAGATTTTTCGAATAATTCTCCTCTTGAATCGACCAAGGATTTCCCCATACGCTTTTGAGACGATCCATGCTTCAGCGCCGTAGAGCAGGACTGGGATGATCGGGTCTTATATAAGATCTCCTAAGTAGTTCGAGTGAGGGCTTTACTAGAAAATTGCCTTCCTAGCCCAAAGAAGCAGCGGTTGCAAGTGTAGTTCTTCGTTTTGTTTCTGACGAGGTGTTGCTGTCAGTACTACCGTACCCGTACTACCTCAATGTTGTATCTGTCAATGGGAAAGTTCTGACGAATTCGTCGATGTTGTGTGTCCTTTCGTGTTGACAGCATCTTCTTAGTCCGATCCTCATTCACTGCTAAGCCCTTTTTTGCCGCATCACGATGAGTCCTACCAATGATATCAATATCGTTGGCGAATGCTAGTAAAGGGTGATCCATTTCGAGGTTCCCTACTTTTTTAAAGAAAAAAACACAGAAAATTCAAATTTAATGGAGAAAGTTTAGTATCACTTGAAAGAACATTCTTTGGCATTTATTTTTTGAAGATTATTTCTATCAAATGTTGGCCGTTGCTACGTCGCAGATGGTCCATCCGTTGAGTCCAATTTTCGATCACTCGTTCGAGCATTTCGACTGGTAACTGGCGAATGACACGCGTGATGTTTTCCTCCAAGGCCTGAATCGAAGCGGGTTTGTCGGCATAAGCTTTTGACTTTACATATCCCCACAGGAAAAAGTCTAACGGTGTGATATCACACGATCTTGGTGGCCAATCGACCGGCCCAAAACGTGAAATTATGTGCTCACCGAAATGTTCTCTCAATAAGTCCATTGATTGATGCGATGTGTGGGAAGTGGCGCCGTCTTGCTGAAACCAAATGTCACCGAGATCACGAGCTTCAATTTCAGGCATCAAATAGTCGGTTATCATGGCACGATAACGGTCGCCATTGACGATTACGTTCGCACCGGCATAATTTTTAAAGAAATATGGACCGATGATTCCACCGGCCCACAAACCACACCAAACCGTTGTTTTTTCTGGATGAAGTGGCAGTTCTTCAATCTCTTCAGGTTGCTCTTCGTCCCAAAGGCGGCAATTTTGTTTGTTTACATACCCATTGAGCCAGAAATGGGCCTCATCGCTAGACAAAATTTGCCTCGAAAACGTCGGATCTTCTTGGAACTTTTCAAGAGCCCATAGAACGAAGCGATGTCGCTTGGGAAGGTCGAGCGGCTTCAATTGTTGCACAAGCTGTATTTTGTACGCTTTCAATTTAAGATCTTGACGTAAAATGCGCCAAGTCGTTCCATACGTCAGTCCGAGTTGCTGCGAACGGCCGGCGCCGAATCGACTCTCTACGGTCTTCGTGTACACTCTCAGCTACGGCCGCTATATTTTCTTCACAGCGTGCTGGACGTGGTCTATTCGGTCGAATATTATCCAAATAATGAATGCTGGGTCTCCAAATGGGTGATGGTGTTGCGAATAGTACGCTCAGTAGGCCGATTATGTTGACCATAAGTTGAGCGAAGTGCACGAAACACATTCCTCACAGAACGTGAATTTTCATAATTAAGTTGAACAATTTTTAAACGTTGTTCACGCGTAAGTCTTTCCATTATGAAATGCCAAACAATACTAAACAAAAATAACATGACAGCATGACACGACTCACACGTGATCAAATAAAAGAACGCAAAGGACAGTACATCGCCATCCCTAAATTATTTCTTGGTATCAAATATGTCGATGAGATTGTTTCCGACCCTGATGAAGCAGCGAGAATTCTCCATCGTCCTCCATCGTATATCAAAACTGGACATGGCTCTGTATAGTTCGTCTCTATAAATGCTGTCGTATGCGGCTTTGAAATCGATGAATAGGTGGTGGGTATCGATTTGGTCTTCTTGGTTTTTTTTTCTACGATATGCCGAAGTGAAAAAATTTGATCGGTTGTAGACTTTCCTGGATTAAATCTACACTGACAAGGGCCCATCCGGTTAAACGGTTTAAGGGTATTCTATTACGGCAGATAGGATCTTATAGGCGATGTTGCGGAAATTTATGCCTCTATAGTTGGCGCAGTTCAGAGGTTCTCCTATTTTGTGAATCGGCCAAACGATGCTGAGGTTCCGTCCATCAGACATACTTTCATCCGACCAGATTTGGATTATAAGTTGGTGGACGGTACTTACCAAGTCATCTCCGCGGCTTTTTACCGGCTCGGTGGGAGGGCCGTTATTTCCGTCAACCTTATTAAGCTTGAGTTTCGTTCTGCCTGACAGCGTAATGTTGCTCGCCATCGCCGCTTAACAGTCGGCAGAAGTGGTTCTTCCACATACTGAGCATCGACTGTGTCTCAACTACGATCTTTCCTTGTTCATCATGATAGGACTCTGTTCGAGGCTTTGGTACGGCTTTCGAACATCATTCCTTGAGTGGTACCTCTCTACGTTCTCGATCGTTCCTTTCTTGCTATTTTGTCTTCTATCTGCAAGCTCAGTGTTCTTCCCTTCTTCTTTGCCTAAAAAGCTTATTGGCAGCTCCCGTCTTCTGCTGCAGTTTAGCCGTTTAGGCTTCATTCTTGGCTGCGATCATCTGAATGCATTCTTCATGAAACCATGAGTTACTTTATGGTAGGCTCCAGAAATCTAGATTATGAATGCGGCTGATCTAATGACTTGCTGTTATCGTCGCCATTGCTATTTGACAATAGCTGTTGGCGGTGTGGTGTCAATCGAGGGGTTAAAGGATACCCAGTCTGCGAAGGACTTGGCGGTTTCTTGCGATTACAGTCTTTCGACATTAAATGCCTTCACAGTATTTCTCATTTGTTGTGGCTTGGTGAATATCGGCATTATAACCTTGGCTGCGACAAAATAATGTTCCGCTTCGATGTAAACCCCTCGGAAGGTTAGGATAATTGAAATACTGGACGAGTGCATTTTCCTTAATGCAATTTAAACTGGAGACCGTCATGTCCCCTTATGTCGACTTGAGTATAGTGGCATTTCGTTGCGCAGCGAAATTTTTTAACAGACGTGTTGTCGTGTAGTCTGTGTTTTACGTAACTACTTCTGTTCCTACCTTTGCGTTAAAAGCTTCCCAAAAATTTGAACATCGTACTTCAGTTGTAATCCATAAGCTTTATCAAGGAGCACGTAGGAACACTCCCTCGCTACATCATATTTTCCCTCCATCGTAGAATGAGCGCATATTAGTTTTATGTTGGCGAATTTATTCTTGGTGCTGATTTTCCAACACATACTCTATGTGAACTCACTCTCCGATGAAGGCAAAAGCGTTCGCTTAAATCTTGAAATCATAGGACTTCTTGGCTAAGTGTGGGACTTATAACAAATCCACATCCAAATAGTCAGTTCGTCTGTCCACTATAGATCGGACTGTCACATCTATTATCAAGGGTTGCCATAACAATATCTAAATAGTCGTCAAGGCTCTGAAGATGACCCTTATTCTCAAAAGATCGTTATGATCAAGAAAGAGAAGATGTTCCTTCACTTTACAGAACTCCGGTATTGGTTTCTCTTCTTGCAAAGAGTAAATTTCGTTAGATAAACATATGGACGGTGTTTGACCGATCTGGTCCAATTTCTGCCGTCGTAACTACCTTACCGATTGGATGTTTAAATGCTTGTCCATCCGGTGAACGGTAAGCCTTGATAAACCATTCAAATGGGAGAAAATGCGATGGTGATGTAAGCTCTGCAGCAGTCTTCACGATAAACTCATAGACATCTAGTTGCCCGTAAATTTGGATTGGGAAATCTCCACCATTAAGCAAGGAGCACATTGGCGCTAACACCTCTCGTTGTTAAGTCGGATATTCCTTGCCACTGAGATATTCTGAGACCATAGTGTGTTGCTTTATCTCATCGAGCTAGTACACAGGGCCCAGCTTTCTCGCAACTATTCATGTAGCGTGTGCATACTTCTTGCAGGATGGAGGGACCACCTATTTTATGCCGACTCCTAACGGCTTAGTTGAAACATTCTTTTCATGACTATTGACAAAAAATAAATACAGAGAACTGTACTGGTTACTCGGAAAATATTCGAAGCTTAACCTTGATAACAAGCTGCTATTATACAAGCAAGTGGTAAAGCCGGTCTGAACGTATGGTACACAACTATGGGGTTGTACCGGTGAATCGAATCTAAATATTTTACAAACTTTTGAAAACAAAATGTTAAGATCATTCGTCAATGCGCCGTGGTATATAAGGAGTGAAGATCTACACAGAGATCTGGGTATTCCCGCGGTTAAAGATGAAACGAAAAATTTTGCACGCAAACATAAAAAACGTTTATTGGGACACGCTAACACAACGTTTATCCGAATTCTTGACGAAACAAATTTATTGCGGCGTCTTCAAAAAACTTAGCCCTTAGATTTGGCCCGATATAAGGAGTGAAGATCTACACAGAGATCTGGGTATTCCCGCGGTTAAAGATGAAACGAAAAATTTTGCACGCAAACATAAAAAACGTTTATTGGGACACGTTAACACAACGCTCTTCTGAATTCTTGACGAAACAAATTAATTGCGGCGTCTTCAAAGAACTTAGCCCTTAGATTTGGCTCGATATAAGGAGTGAAGATCTACACAGAGATCTGGGTATTCCCGCGGTTAAAGATGAAACGAAAAATTTTGCACGCAAACATAAAAAACGTTTATTGGGACACGTTAACACAACGTTCTTCCGAATTCTTGACGAAACAAATTTATTGCGGCGTCTTCAAAGAACTTAGCCCTTAGATTTGGCCCGATATATGGAGTGAAGATCTACACAGAGATCTGGGTATTCCCGCGGTTAAAGATGAAACGAAAAATTTTGCACGCAAACATAAAAAACGTTTATTGGGACACGCTAACACAACGTTTATCCGAATTCTTGACGAAACAAATTTATTGCGGCGTCTTCAAAAAACTTAGCCCTTAGATTTGGCCCGATATAAGGAGTGAAGATCTACACAGAGATCTGGGTATTCCCGCGGTTAAAGATGAAACGAAAAATTTTGCACGCAAACATAAAAAACGTTTATTGGGACACGTTAACACAACGCTCTTCTGAATTCTTGACGAAACAAATTAATTGCGGCGTCTTCAAAGAACTTAGCCCTTAGATTTGGCTCGATATAAGGAGTGAAGATCTACACAGAGATCTGGGTATTCCCGCGGTTAAAGATGAAACGAAAAATTTTGCACGCAAACATAAAAAACGTTTATTGGGACACGTTAACACATCGTTCTTCCGAATTCTTGACGAAACAAATTTATTGCGGCGTCTTCAAAGAACTTAGCCCTTAGATTTGGCCCGATATAAGGAGTGAAGATCTACACAGAGATCTGTGTATTCCTGCGGTTAAAGATGAAACGAAAAATTTTGCACGCAAACATAAAAAACGTTTATTGGGACACGTTAACACATCGTTCTTCCGAATTCTTGACGAAACAAATTTATTGCGGCGTCTTCAAAGAACTTAGCCCTTAGATTTGGCCCGATAAGAACAAACTGCGCTATAAATTGTGGAAAAAGCAGGAACTCTCACAGGAAAGTTACCTGCCAAACATTCATTACTCGTGGTAAAAAAATTGCTAGATAAGTCGCATATTTAGTTGCAACGAAAATACAAAAAGGGTGGTGGTTTTAGTGGAGTTAAAGTCCCACACTACTTTGGGCACGTGCTCATCGTGTCTTTTAAGATTTCCACCACCCACGGAAAAAAAAAACTCTTGACAATTGATGCTTCTCGGATGATCTGTCAGATCATCTATAGAGGAGGGCCAGTGAAAAATCATTTATGTGTTGCTGGGGCTGGGAATCGAATCCAGATCTTCTGCGAGGCAGAAGCTAGCTCAATGTGATTTTTGAATCGGTCCTTAGATTAAAAACTTAGATCGATGGATAAGGCGAAAATTTCCGATATGCGCAAATTTGGGTGTCTATCAGAGCGGTTATTTCGAACCTTAATGCGACCCGACTCTTCGCACGAAAAAATTACGATGTTCTTTCGCCAATTAATTCAACGCTCAGTGAAGGCCCCAAAAGATTGAAGGATTGCATCGACAAATATGTGGACGTCCTTTGTGTCTGATGGGGAAAATGTGGAAGTTGCTCGAAGAATGCTTACTTTCCTAAGCCATTGACGAATTGTTCCCATTCAGCTAACAGATGTCTATCCAGTCAGAGACTGTACTGACTGAGACGTTCATAGTATCCGCTTTGCGAAGATGCATCAACGCATTCATTTGACATCAGCAAAAATCAGCAGCCTTTTTTTGTTTCCCCTTGATGAAATTCCAAGCTACGTTGGGTTTCTCATGCATCAGCTCAACCAAGGGCTAATATGTCTCCGTTTTGTTTTTTTCATTTGAACCAAGTGCTTCTATTTTAAATACCAAATCCTACCCACCTTTTGTGCTTGCAATTAAAGTTCATGCCCTCGTTAAGAAAACCGTCTACTGCACGAACCGTTGAATCATTACCTTAAAGGATTGCATGCACACACAAATAAAGGAGCAATAAGCAAACCCTTCAAGGGAAAACTGTAATTACATCAGTAAATCGGATTTTATTTTTTTTTTTTCAAATTAATTTGCCTCCCTGAATCGCTTTGCATCTTTGACACCAAAGTTCTCAGAATTGGATTTGCTGTGCTTAAAATCAGATTCTCGGAACTGTTGCATTCCTGGAATTATTGGAGCTGCTTGAATGTTGGAAAGTTCATACAGATTTTTAATGAATTTTTCTGAATTAACCTCCTCAGTGAGTTTGAAGCTCTTTAAACAGAGCTTCACATTTTCATCCCCAGAAAAAGCCATCAACTGGCAGAACCCCTCAATTTGGCAAACAGCGTTACTTCCACATACAATTATGCAATTATCTACCAGATTACCAAGCACAAGTGTGAATCCATGCATGGCCGGTAAATATTGGCAAAGTATATGTGAATATTGACACAACTGATGTTGATCCATCACCTCAGGCAAAGTAAGCTCAAGCTTCATTGGACAATTTGAAACCAACCGAGCATGGATTTTGGCAAACAGCTGCCCACAGTAATCTCCCTACAAGGGATTTATCAACTCATGCATTTCCAGACCCGCCCTACCAATTGAGCGATTTAATTATAGAAGTCATACCTCAGTCATGTAGTTAATTGGAAACCACTGACACGTGCCATTTTGTCAGATTGGTTTACATTTTAAAAAAATGTAAATATTCTGTTGAAATAACGGTGTTAACAATTTTGTTTAATCATTTTGACTGAAATGGCTTTAATCAATTTTACAGTGGGGCCATACATTAACCCAATGACCGGAACATTAATGTCATAGTGATGCCAATGTCGAAAGTTTATGCATTTCTGGTTTATGGCGTTTAGTTGAAACTTATATTGGTCTTGAGTGAACATCGACGATGACAGAACGGACAGAACGTCACCATTGACTGATAAAACTTTGAGGTAGTACGCGACTGTGTCTATCACGGCGCCGTTGTTAACTCTGACAACAGCATATCGTCGGAAATCAAACGAAGAATTACTCTTGCCAACCGCTGTTTCTTCGGGCTAAGAATTCAATTCAGTAGTAAAGCCCTCACTCGAACTACTAAGGAGATTCTATATAATACCCTGATCATCCTAGTCCTGCTCTACAGCTCTGAAGAATGGATCGTATCTTAAGCGGATGAAGAAATCCTTGGTCAATTCGAGAAGGAAAGGTCTTCGAAAAATCATCATGTCCTGCTTGCGTTGATGGGCTATGGACTCGAAAATTTAACCAAGAACAATACGAGCTGTGCTGTTCTAGGTCTGGGGGTTGTGCTTTGGGGTAACTACCCACCCATATAAGAAACCGTTGTAAGTAAGCAACTAATAGCCTCGGAAAGGACGGATTTCATTTTTAACGACCCTTCTAAACGAAAAAATTCAACGACGTTAATAACTGCACCTGGATTGTGACATTAAACAGGAGGTACAAGCGAACAACAGGCGGAAGCCCTATACTGCTAAAATGATTGTCATCTAGGTTATACAATGGGATGGGCCGGGCAAAAGGTGGATGACAAACTGTGACATCTATTACGGACCGTGTTATAGTGAGCAGAAACAGCGACTATTCGGATGCGCATTTGTTATAAGTGCCAGACAAAGGCAAGAAGTCTTATGTTTCCAAGACATTAGCGAACGTATTGTAACAATCCGCATCAAGGCCAAATTCGCCAACAAAAGCCTTATATGCGCTCACGCCGCAATGGAGGAAAAAGGTGATATAGCTAAAGATTGCTTCTACGAGCTCCTTGACAGAATCTATGAACGACTACCGAAGTACGATGTTAAAATCGTGCTGGGAGATTTTAACGCAAAGGTAAGAAGAGAAAACATCTTTAGCAGTATTATTGGAAAACACGCATCCGGTATTTTGGAGGTCCGAACATTCCGAGGAGCTAATATCGCCTCGGACAACAACCTTGTTGGAGAAAAGGTAAAAATGCGGATATCCACCACGCAACAACAATTCAGAAATACATTGCAAAAATTGAATGTCGAAGGACTGCAATCGAAAGAGACCGCCAAGATGTTCGCGCAACGCGTATCCCTTAACATCTCGATTAACATCATACCACCAGCATCGAATATCGAAGAACAATGGCAACGATGCCAACAAGCCATTAGATCAGCCGCAACAGATGTGCTAGGTTTCTCGCGTCCACCAGCCAGAAACCCCTAGTTTGATGAGAAATGCCGACTTGTGCTCGTAGCTAGCCAAAAACGAGGCTTACAAAGCTAAGCAGCAGGTTAAGCTGCCGCTGAGCTCTATAAGCAGAGATGAAGGGAAGAACACCGGCTTTTCAGAAAGAAGAAAAAAGAGCAAGAAAAGCGCTTGATTGAGGATAAAGAGCGGTGCCTCTCCAGGAACAATGTTCGCAAGTTTTACCAAAGTGAAAAACGTCAAAGCCAAGGATACAAGGATCGAACAGAATCCTGTCGAGATGAACAAGGAAATTTCGTAGTTGAGACACGGTCGATGCTAAGCATATGGAAGAACCACTTCTGCAACTTTTAAACGGCGATGACGAACAATATTCTGCTGTCAGGCAGAGCGAACCATTCAATATTGGCTACTACAGCAAAAACCTGACCTGAGTGAAGTGAGGATAGAAATATCTAAACTAAAGCTTCCCATCGAGCTTAAAAAAGCCGGCGGAGATGACTTGGTAAATAACATCCACCACTCATAAGCCAAATCTGGACGGAAGAAAGTATGACTGAAGAATGGAACCTCAGCATCGTTTGCCCGATCCACAAAACAGGAGACCCTCTGAAGTGCTCCAACAACAGAGGCATAGGTCTTCTCAAGATCGCCTACAAGATCCTATCTGCCGTAATACGTGAATGCCTGAAACCGTTTACCAACAACCTGATCGGCCCTTGCCAGTGTGGTTTTATGTTAGTTAAGTCCACAGCCGATCAATTTGTTACACTTTGACAGATCCTGGAAAAAACCCAAGAAGTCCAAATCGATAAAAAAAATGTATGGCGCAACAGGCTCGTTAGTACCCGTGGCATAGCTTTCTTCTCACAACCATTAATGTTCTTAGCACAATGGCGGGCACTCCTGCTTTATGCCGACTCCGAACGGCTAAGTTGAGTAAGCTTTTCATGACACTTGATACTACTCGGATGATTTGTCAGTTCATCACGAGAGGAGGGCCAGTGAAAAATCATTTAGTTGTTGCTACGGCTGGGAATCGAACCCAGACCTTCTGCGCGGCAGTTCATCACACTTACCATAGCGCCACTGAGCCCGTCATCGATATCCACCATTTATTCATCGATTTCAAAGCCGCATACGATAGCATATCAAAAGAGGTGAACTATACAGAGCCATGTTTAGATTTGGTATACCGCCCATGACGATGGAGAATTCTCGCTGCTCCATCAGGGTCGGAAACGACCTCACCGATACATTCGATACAAAAAAAAGGATTCAGGCAAGGCGATGCGCTGTCACGTGACTTCTTCAATTTGATTTGCGAGGATTGTGCCAAACACCAGCGGTAAAATTTTCCAAAAATCGGTACAACTACTAGCATACGCCAACGATGTCTTAGTCGCCTTTGTCAGTAAATGAGTGTAAAACTAAGTATATGTTGTCAATACGAAAGGGCTCACAACATCGACGAGTTGGTAAGAACGTCACCATTGAGAGATATAACTTTGAGGTAGTACGCGACTTTGTCTGTTTCGGCTCCGCTATTAACTCTGAAAACAACATCTCGTCAGAAATTAAACGAAGAATTACTCCTGCCAACCGGGCTAAAAAGTCATTTTAATGGTGAAGACCTCAATCGTCCTACTAGGGAGATCCGATATAAGAAAGACCCTGATCATCCCAGTCCTGCTCGACGGCGCTGAAGCATGGCCCGTATCAAAAGCGGATGAAAAAATCCTTGGTCGATTCGTCGACCCATTTGAGTTGACTGGCTATTGAGACGAAGATTCAGTCAAGAACTATACGATCTGGTAAAAAAAAACTCCGCACTGGACGTTTAAGATGGCTAGAGAATGGCGAACGAATGGACACCAATACTCCGGCCCGCAGAGTCTTCGATTCCCAGCCAGACGTCGGACGCAGTAGAGGAAGGCCGCCTTAAGTGGCGCGTGCAAGTAAAAACCGGCCTTAACCTAATTAGAATGCGCAACTGGAGGTAGTTACCTAAGGACCGGGCTAATTGGAGTGGCATGTTGGTTGAGGCCCAAATTCATTCCCCACTAAAGCGCCACTTCAGTGAGTAAGTAAGTAGCAATCATCGAATCGGTCCGTATTTCTTCAAAAATAAGGCTGGCGTCAACGTTACTGAAATTGAAGCGCATGATGTCGACAACTTTTCGTTCCAACAAGACGGCGCTACTTGCCACACAACCCGTGAAACAATGGACATATTGAGAGACCACTTCGGTGAACAATTAATTTCGCGCTTCGGACCAGTGAAGGACGGGCTCAGTGGCGCGATGGTTAGTGCGTTGACATGCCGCGCAGAAGGTCTGGGTTCGATTCCTAGCCGTAGCAACACCTAAATGATTTTTCACTGGCCCTCCTCTCGTGATGATCTGACAAATCATCAGAGTAGTATCAAGTGTCATGAATAGCTTATCTCAACTTAGCCGTTCGGATTCGGCATAAAACAGGAGGTCCCGTCATCGTGCTGAGAAGTACACACGCACACATGAATGGTTGTGAGAAAAAAGCTAGGCCCTGGTTACTAACGAACCTGTGGCGCCATAAATTTATTTATTTATTTAGGACCAGTGTAGATCATGCGATATCACACCGTTAGACTATTTCCTTTGGGGCCTATGTAAAGTCTAAGTTCTTAGCTTTGATTGAAGTATTCAAAGCCAACATTACGAGTGTTATTCTCGAAATCCTGACGAATTTATACTCGAACCTGTAACGGACCGTTCACATGGACGAGCTACGGCGCAGTTGCGGCTAACCTTTGAAAGGGATTATCCTTAAACAGTGAATGTCAAGAATGGTTCTTTAGATTATTAAAACGGATTTTATGATTTATATAAATTTGTTGTGTTCATTTGCATTTAAAAAAAACTCTTAATTTATCATTTTCATAGGCACCCAACTCTAGAATTTCTAGAATGTCTGCTTCATCTCTTCGACTGCTTTTCCGTTGATCGGCGAAATCGCAATGTCACCTCCACGCGCTGTGCGCTGGATAACCGAAAGTTGAACTAACGACGACGGTTGGTTCGACGGACCCATTGGTTGTAGATACTTGAGTAACCTTCTTAGGAATTAGGATCAGAAGAAGACATACGCTCTAAGTATCCAACCCATTACGATCTACTTACGTCTTGCACAGGCCTCACAAGCCGGTCATGAAAAGAACTCATGATTGTGATGAAAAATTCAAAATATGAACGGATGAACAAACCAAAAATGTTGTTCGGAGAGAGGACATCTTTGGTAGGATGATCGGAAGGTATAGCCTTCACGAGATGACCTCCGCCAATGGACTCAGGGTCATCGGTTTTGTAGCGGGGAAAAAATCGTAGCACACGATTCCCACGTCTTGATATCTATAAAGGCACATGGCGGTCACCAGATGGTCGAACATGCCAACAAATCGATCATGGCGCGATTGGTAGTGTTTTTAGATGCATTCCGAGGAGTCAACATGGACAATCGAGTGCCGATATCAAGGGTAGCGAACAACAGCCAAGCAGAGGAAATTCTATTTACGAACTCAATCGGAAGAGACTGCTACAAGCCTATGCCGACCGCGTATTCATTGAATTTGCTAGAAATCCCACGACTATTGATATAAACCCGGAGGAGCAATGGCAGCTATGTCAACAAGCCATAAGAAATGCAGCTTTAGAAATGTTGGGCTTCTCACAACCACCTCTGAAAAACCCCTCGTTCGTGTGTGCTCAGGCAAACAAAACCAAAATGGAAGCATACAGGTCGTGGCTCCGGAAGAGACCTACATCGTCCCATAATCTCTAAGTTGAGCGAAGGAAGAATGAGAAACGCTTGCTCAGGACAAATAAAGAAGAATACCAACAACGTGAAGTCGAGGAGATGCAGAGATGCTTTAGAAGGAAATAGATGCGAAACTTCTATAGAATAGTGAAACTATCGACATCAGGATTCATAAACTGCCCTGGGCCCTGCAAAGATAAGAATGGAATTACTGAAGTTGATGAACATTCAAGGCTAGCCATCTGAAGCGACTATTTTAGCCACTGGTTGAATGGCAATGGCAGAAGCTGCATTTGATTCGTTATTCTATCCGATTTAAACAGTCAACCTTAAGGCTTTCAACTAAATTTATTAGAGCCAACGAAACAATTTCTTTCAAACACATCCGCATCTTTACTGAATGGTGGTCAGAGGTCAAAAAGCTTTGTCACATTCATCCTTCGCAAGGATGCTAACTAAGCACATTTTGTCTGAGAAAGTAAACACCAACGTACGTTTAATACAAACGATTAAACAGCAACAGCACTCCAGAAATAGCTGGGGATTGTTCTTCAATCATTTTCGTTACACTTTTTCGTTTCATGAAATCCAAATCATACCATCCCATAAGAAATTCACCTAACAAAAAAAAAACGCGACTCATAAGACTCATACGTCGGAGACACTCATCTCATACCCTTATCCAGAAGTGATTCCATTCCATTTGGTCGCACATTCTTTATCGGAATTCACCACTTGAAATATTGCCTGCGAATTTTGTATCCTTTCAGTGAAGAGTACGCTCGAACTTAATAGTGTAATATCTGCGTTCACACTAGGTGGACTTACTCACGACTTTTCATGCAAACAAAGTTTCGAAGACTGAGGTGACTGTTAGTGGTGGAAGAAGGCCACCGCTCATAGTAGGCATTTGTCCCAAAAATGGGACAATAGGTCAGTGCACTTGCTCAATTAACTGCAGGTACGGCAACTGATTTTATCTAGTAAATTAATTCCTTCACATCTCGAACAACAGCTACCAACTACCATCTCATCGCATTCCAAAGGGCTTGGTTACCTTTTAACTATCCACGGGTATATGAACTAAAGGTCTCCTCAGGAAAGGACCTTAGTGCCTTCATATTTTGTAAATGTAACAAAGCAATTCATTATTTCAGTTCACCTTTCTAAAAACAAATTTTTTTGTAAATAAAGGACCCAATCTAGCATCAATTATTTTGATGTTTTTTCAACGTAGGACAAAAGAATTCGCAATCCTTAAGTGGATATCCACCAAGAAGAAAATTTGAAAAGAATTTCCCACAATCAGAAGTACAATGGAATTTCCCATAAGAGCATTAGAAATAAAGAAAGCAACCTAATCATGTCCCAATGACAAACAATAGCCCTTGATCCTTGTCAGGAAAATAAATAAAAAATATTTGCGGAAAAAAATCCTTTATCTCCCCGTTGATAGACATTCTTTCGTGTACAATTGAGTCGGAATTGTCAGAAGGGTCAAGTGGTTTCCAGAAGAAAATAAATGTGTTACCAGGTTTTTTTTCGGTTTGGTTATACCCTAACCGGAGAATCGGTTCATGGGCTAATGAACTAATTCATGAGCGCAATATGGGACTTCGAAAGGAGGTGGAATTTGATTGAGGCCTCGTTAGTATGAGATTGATAGGTGTGGTGACGTGTCAACTGCTACAAAGCAGACATAACTGCTATACAGGAAATACGATTGGATAGGCCGGGTAAAAAGAGAGTGAATAACTATGACTTCTACAACGGACGGTGTTATAGTGAGCAGATACAGCGACTATTAGGAAGCGAATTTGTTATAAGTGCCAGACTTAGGCAAGAAGTCTCATGTTTCCAAGACATTAGCGAACGCATTGTAACTATCCGCTTCAAGGCCAAATTCGCCAACATAAGCCTTATATGCGCTCACGCCCAACGGAGGAAAAAGATCATATGGCTAAGGATTGCTTCTATGAGCTCCTCGACCAAACCTATGAGCGACTACCGAAGTGCGATGTTAAAATAGTGCTGGGAGATTTTAACGCAAAGGTAGGAAGAGAAGACATCTTTCGCAGTATTGTCGGAAAATACAGGATAACACGCCTGGTAGCGGACTTAGGCTAAATGACTTCGCTACCGAACGAAATGCCACTATAGCCAGCACACGGTTTTCTCACCTCGATATCCATAAGGGGGCATGGCGGTCTCCAGATCAACGAGCGGATAACCAAATTTATCACCATACGATAGACAAGGGGTACGCATCCAGTCTTCGGAACATTCCGAGGAGCTTAAATCGACTTAAATCTACCACGCCACAATGATCCACAAATACTGTGAAAAAAATTGATTTTGAAAGACTGCAATCGCAATAGACCAGCAAGACTTTCGCGCAACGCATATCCCTTAATCTCTTGATTAACACCATACCACCGGTATCGAATGTCGAAGAACAACGCCAACGATGCCAACAAGCCATTAGATCAGCCGCAACTGATGTGCTAGGTTTCTCGCGACCACCAGCAAGAAACCCCTGGTTTGATGAGGAATGCCGACAGAAGCTCGCAGCCAAGAGCGAGGCCTACAAAGCTAAGCTGCAGATGAAGACGAGACCTGCTATTGAGCTCTATAGGCAAAGAAGAAGAGAAGAACGCCGGCTGATTTTCAGAAAGAAGAAAAAAAGCCAGAAATGCGCGCGATCGAGGATATACAGATGTGCCACTCCAGGAACGATGTTCGCAGGTTTTACCAAACTGTAAAACGTCAAAGCCAAGGATACAAAGCTCGAACAGAATCCAGTCGAGCTGAACAAGGAAATATCGTATAGCTGAGACACAATCGATGCTGAGTTTATGGAGAACCACTTCTGCAGACTGTTCAATGGCGATGACAGACAACATTCCGCTGTCAGGCAGGACGAACCTCTTGACCTAAGTGAAGAGAGAATCTTGACCTAAAGTTTAACAAGGCTTCCGGAAATGAAGGCCTTGCCACTGAGCTTTAGATAGCAGGGCCAGAAGTTTTGGTAGGCAACCTTCACCAACTAATAAATCAAAATTAAGGTGGATGAAAGTTTGTCTGAAGAAGATCGATTCACAAGAAAGGAGATCCTCTGAACTGCGCCAACTACATCAAGATCCCATCTGTCATAGAATTTGAACGCCTAAGAGGTCTACCAACAACCTGATCGATCCTTACCAGTGTGGTTTAATCGCTGAAAACCCCACAACTGAAGAAGTTTTCGCACTTCGGCAGATCCTTGAAAAAAAAAAGAAGTCCAAATCTATACCCACCACATATTCATCGATTTCAGAGCCACGTTTGATGGTCGAAAAATCTTCGGTCCCGTTAGCGTTGACAGGCTTTGGAGAAGTATCATACGAGCTATACAGCGACATGCCAATAATCCGGATCGCAGAGTCTTCAGTTCCCAGCCAGACGTTGGAAGAAACCGAACTCATCAACTTGGAATGCGTAATTGAAGGCAGCTATTTAGGGACCGTGCTAATTGAGCCATTTTGGTCGAAGTCTAGGATCGATTCAAGACCCTAGGTCTATCTACTTTTTAAATATAAGAGATCAGACCAAACTTTTGGGCTTACATTGCTACCCTTGCATCAAACAACAGCACAGGTTGCGCACTCGATCTAAGAAATTTACACTGAGCTTCAGCGTCTGAAACGGCTACAACATCTTTAGCTGTAATGCGTACTCTATATGGTTCTATACTCTTTGATCCTACACACTTCAACTGCTATCCCCGCTGGACTTGCGTTAGGTAGTAGTTCGTAGGGATGGTTAGAAATCTATGCCCTTCTCTCCCCGTTAGGTGGTTCAACATTGGGTTAAGCTTTCGCTGTTGTCGTCAGGGCTTGGTTTTCGCTGGTGTCTCTCTTACTCTTTCCAGCCGTCGAAGTTCTTTCCTCATTATTGCTGCAAACTGTTTCACCGCGTCCCATATTCCGCTTGATGTTAACATTTGGTTCAAATTTTTTTCGGGAGCTGGTATTTCGCTAATTCTATGCTCTATTTTTCCGGACTCTACACTGAAGAGTGGACATTAGCAACAAATTGGCTCCGGATCTTCTGTCCGATATGCACAGCAAAACCTTCGCTCAAGTCGGTTGACGGAGTTAAACTTTCTTGCATATTTTGTTTTTTTTTTCCCCCGGTAAGGGTTCTGTATCTTGACCTCAATTAAGGAATGAGGTCAACCTTTGAAGTGCGAAATTTGCAACTGACAACATGACTCAATTGTCACTGCCTTGGACCGTAATACCCCCGTATTAGTGCCGCAAACATTATAATTGTTTGCACCACAATCGACATAACTAGTCCTCCAATGTTCGTCATTATTCTAGCTAAAGCAGCGCTCACCCTTGCAGCTTTGCTGCTTTTTCGTGCTCTTAGGGTGTTCCATTCAAGCGAGTCCAGCATCTATTATCACAGCTGATGTAGGACTTTGTAAAAGCTTTTCAAAGTCTTATGCTCTCCTTCTCTAAAGATTTATTTATTTTTCTCGCCATTTTGACAGAATTATTTGATATGCAGACCATTGGCGTGGTAGAAAAATCGGGTAAGTCGGACTTGTAGCAAGATTCATCTTTACCTAGTTTTTGGATTTGGGAGTCATTTGTCACTTTGCCTCACTCATCTGCATCAATTTTTTGAATTTTATGAACCTTGGAATAAGATGTGGGTGTGAATTGGATTTCATGAAACGAAAAATTGTAACGAAGAAAAGAGATAGCTACATATGTATTTTTAGACTTTAGGTTGCGAGACCATAGCGGTATGAATGCTCGTCAGTTTATTTTCGGGAGTAGCCCGTAGCACTAACTTATTCCATTCCATCGTTGAAAAGCCATGTAATCTAATAAGGCACCCTATATACAACTTGCTAGGTTGTCTTTAGATTCACCTATGATATGACACTACCTAAATAAAATAAAATGACAGAATGCATCTATGTTTTGAAAAAGTCGTCCACAAAATTCTTTGAGTTCAATCCTTTAGGGGTTCAAAAGCCAAAAATATCATCTTACAATATGTTAACAAAAGTGGTCCCAGCTCGTCTACCTATGGAACACCTAAGGTTAAAAGCTCCCCCTACTGTTGTTAACTGCCTATTTTACATTCTTATATGACCCTTGACAATCGTTAAGCACGCTTCGGTAATGAGTTCAAAATATTAAAAAAAAAATTTTAAGTTAAGCTCAACCTTGTTGGCTTCCGGATCCAATCTGAAAATAAATCACCGTAACGAACGCACATAAATCACGATAAATCCTCTCAAATTTACGTCGATAAAACCACATTCATTCCGTCGCGGTCGTCCCTCCAGGCAGTCAGGATAATTTCATTCTCACAGAAATAAAAACAAACAAACGAATAAGGATCTGACTAACAGCACGTCACATCCCTTGCTAAAGGTTCCCCCATTTGCCGAATGGATTCGCCATTTTATGCGAGTGCTAAATGTTTTGCGTCCATGTGACAGGGCATTTCATGTTGTTCGAGTCCTTTTTGGCATTTTTATTGGCCGCCGGAAATTATTTGATTTGATTATGTGTCAGTTTTCTCGTTTCGTGGAATCTCGTCCTGGTGGGCGGCTGCCTACTTTCTTTATCACCCAAATGAAAAGGATATTCAATTTCCATCCGTGCAAGGAGTGAACAATATTTCGTTATTATTTCGTTTACATCTCAGATCTTGGATGTTGACGTTATTTCCTTTCGCAAAGTCCTTATTAGAGAGTTTGTCGGCATTGTAAGGTTAGGGTAGTTGACTTTCGTTTTTATTTTCTTAGAAATAGGAAATAGCAAACGAGCATAGAAATCACAATCCTTGGGAGGGAGGAAGGGTCCTTTTTCATTTGACAACAATCGCTTCTAACGAGGGGAACGAATATCCCCGTAATGATGTTTTTCAATTGAGATGAGGAGTTGTCCTGGAAGCAAAATAATGAACGCTTTTAATAGCTCAAGAGATGAAAACAACAATCATGTGCAGTCATGAACGAATTAATGAATGAGATGTGATGGGTATCGCATAATGAAATCGGATAAGGTTTAGCTGGAGGGGTATTACAGAGTCAATGTCACATTTGTAAGTATGCACGGCATGTAAAGCAAGCCCTGCAATTTGATGAGTTTTGAGCATTCCTGATAATCTGGGGTTGTCAGTGGCAACCTTTCGCGGGTGGGATTAGTTTTTAATGATTAAATGGGATATCGAGTTAAAGATGCGAGGAGGGTCAGGGTCACCCACGGATGAAAGGCTGTTCTGGTAAAAATATGTTTTGGGAAGGGGCACATCACCTTCTAAACATAGAGCAGATGGGTCGAATGATGTGTTCTGTTTGTTAAGCCCCGGTAGGCATGCTTGCGGTGATAGACATCAGGTCGTTGTAAAAGCGAGACCTCTAAATATTTTCCCTTCCGGCCAAACTTTGTGAAAAATAATTTATAAGCCAAATAGAAGACCCTTTCCTGAGATATTCCGGATTGTCAATGATGAAATGTCGGTGGCAATCCTGAATTTTAAATATTCGTCCAGAGTTGGATCTGATTTAAGAAGTGAATGATGAATTCAGCCATTTCATTGAACGGTAATGATTGTTTTATTGACTTCAAAAACACATAAGACAACTCCACCTTTAAATATAAAATAGACGTGGAAATAGGCTTGATACACCACCTGCGTTGAACGAGGAAGTTCCACGGCCGTTTTCTTTGCTTTTGGGAGTAAAATAAAAGGCTTCGTGTCGTATGTTTGGACTATAAAAAAGGCCACAGGATATGGTACAAAAAGGATCACAGCGTATGGCTCAGTGTCACTCATCGACGGACCTGTATAAGCTAGATGCTCGATGCAATGGATTTTCACATGTATTCACTGAACTCCTTGTCTTTAATTTATATAACTAGTGATGTCAACAATTTTAATTTCAGTCTACGAAAACCTTCGCTGGGTGGGTACCGAGGTTGCGAAATGGCGATAAAAAAAACTACAAAAACATGCGCTACATTCTCAAAAAACCAGTACATCCAAACCCAAGCTTAGAGGATCCTAAAACCGATAAGCCACAGGCCGTTTAGCCGGTCAAAAGGACGAAACCTACTAAGGAAAATAAAACAAAATCGAGTAGAAGTGAAACTTTATTTGTAGCAAAGAGAATGAGATGAATATAGAGATAGAGAGGGAGAGAGTTTGTTGTTAATATTCGGCCATTCGACGTTAAACTAGATGTAGAGCCTCGCCACATCTTTTCACCGAAGGAATCTCACTTCTTTTTTCGAAAGTGTGTGCAGCTACCTACTACGCAATTCGATTCCAGATGCTTGCATGAAATCAATTGGGCTGTTCTAATATTTAGTTAGAGCCATTGTTACTAAAAAAATGAAATATTTGTCACCAAACATAGAAGAGGACAACTTAACCCCCAAACCGACCGGCAAATTTGCGAAGCAGCTCATAGCAGTGTTAAGGGCCGCCCATAATACGTATCTGTACTCTGTAGTTGGCATCTTGTATCGCTATCAAAAGAGAGATACACTTCATGCATGAAGTTGCCCTCCATCTAACTTCAAACTACAGATTCACGAAGATACACATTGTGTGTAAGCGCTTACGGGTTGCCTTGTTTTTAACTTCTGACTCAGATTCAAGCATCAGCTACAGAAACGTATTTTGGGCGGCACTTTACTCTTGGATGTTTGTCAACAAGAGGCTTAGCAGGGGTTATCACTGTCGGAATTTGAACTAGGGACAACGCGCTGCAGCCATTTCTATTCGAAATTTAAAGAAAAAGAAGGAAATCACACAAATTTTGCCATTATTCCTCTCGGCGAGAATTCCAGTGCGAATATATGCTCACTTCATTGAAAGCAACTCGAAAAAATCCCACCAAAGCTTAAAGCTCGACCTTTCGGAAGGAAGCCCAAATGTCGATAATATCGTCAAAGCTATTGTCGGGATACACTAACATTCAAAAGTCAATCTTAGCCAAAAGTGACATTATACAGCTGAATACATCACCAAATCTGACTACGTCCATCCGAAACAATCAGACCACATACCAAATTTTCATACTTCATCTGGATGACTCTCTCGTCCAATCTGCCCTTTTCAAAGCACCGCCATTTGTATTTACAATCAAAAACTTCCGAGGCGTTTCCGATAGCATCTCGTTTAAATTTTTTCGTCATATATAGAGCATTCCCAAAATTCCTAAAATGCATTCCTATTAATTATCAGTAATCACAAACATCACATACACATTGAAAGCTGAATCAAATCTACCTGTTCTGACTTAAACTTTAACTACAGACGTCAGCAATAGATCCATCTTCTCAAGAACCAACCCACGCCAAAATACATTCATGGCAGACCAAAGGAAAGTCAGTACCATCGATCAGCTATCATTTACTCATTCAGGAGGAAAATAATCATTTTATCCACCTACCCTCAAACCTACCCTGGAACAGAATCCTTTTTAGAAAATGTTACCAAAGGTCGCTTCCATATATCTAGAAACTTTCGTTTGATTCCCTTAAATGAAAAATATTGGTCTACCTGGACTAAACGATTAGTTGCTACAGTCCGGAATGAACCTGGGCCTCAACCAACATGCCTCAACCAACATGCCTCAACCAACATGCCTCTCCAATTAGCCCGGTCCTTAGCTAACTACCCTAAGTTGCGCACTCCAAATTGGTTGAGCTCGGTTTTTACTTGTGCAGGCCACGTACGGCGGCGAGGTCTTCCTCTACTGCGTCCGACGTCTGGCTGGGAATCGAAGACTCTGCGAGCTGGAGTATTGGTTTACATTCGTTCTACATGTCCTAGCCATGTTAGGTCCAGTGCGAAGTTTTATGACCAGGGGCATGTCGATGTACAGTTCCTAAAGTTCTTGGTTGAATATTCGTCACAATAGCCCATCAACGCAAACGGACTGAAGAATTTTCCTCTCGGGTTTCTTCATCCGCTTTTGATGTCCATGCTTCAGCGCCGTAGAAACTGGGAGGATTAGGGTCTTATATAGGATCTCCTTAGTAGTTCGGGTGAGGGTTTTACTACTGGATTGCCTTCTTAGCCCGAAGAAACAGGGGTTGGCAAGAGTGATTCTTCGTTAAATTTCTGACGAGATGTAGGTGTCAGAGTTAGTAGTGGAGCCGAGATAGACAAATTCCCGTACTACCTCAAAGTTATATCTGTCAGTGGTGACGTTCTGTTCATTTCCTTGAGGTTGTGCGTTCTTTCATGTTGACTGCATATACTTGGTCGTCGCCTAATTTGCTGCTAAGACTATTTTTGCCGCTTCCATCTCTATACTAGAAAACGTGGCTATGACATCACGTTGAGTCCTGCCAATGAGGTCCATATCGCCGGTATATACTAGCAGTTGCACGGATTTTTGGAAAATTGACCCTTTGGTGTTGGCTTAGGCGTTTCGCAAAATCCTCTCAAGAATCAAATTGAAGAACTTAAATGGCAGCGCATCAACCCGATGGATGAGCGAGGATTCTCCATCGTCATCCTGTACGGACGGACGAGTTTGGGCGGTATACCAAAACTAGTCATGGTTCTGCATAGTTCGTCTCTATAAATGCTGTCGTATGCGGCTTTGGTGGTAAGTTGCAATTCTAACATACGGCTCACTAGTATCGTGGCCAGCGTTGAGTAAAGGCTACAACCTCACAAAACTGAAAAGGCTGGAATGAACAGCCGGTATAGATAGACAACGGATGCCCCTACTGTAATAGTGCATCTCTTGCCTCTCGACCTACACATTAAAGATACCGCCTTATGAAGCTTAGTAAGAGTCATGCAGTCAGGATGCTGGAATGCAAGGCCGTATGGCAGCAGTAATATCCTGGACTCATTTACAAGCGGTGTGGTCACGTTTCAGACGGACTACACAACACCTATTCCAAGTTTTAAAAAATGCTTCCACCTAGGATTTCCTACCAAAGCGCAGTGAAAGAGAAACGAAGTAGTAAGGGATTTCGACACGGTCGTCTACACCTACAGATCTAAAATGAACAGTGGCGTGGGGTCCGGAGTCTACTCGGAATCAACGAGAATATTAGTTTCAAATTGCCTACCGGCTTTTGTATCAAAGGCGGAACTAACTACTGGCTATCCGAGAGACTTGTACGCTTCTGGGGCGTGACACTACGGAAAAGCAAAATATTGCTATCCTCATAGTTAAGCGGCCATTAATGCCATCCAACTCGGCTACCATATCCTCCAAGTTGGTACAGGAATGCTGGAACGAACTTGCCCACCTAGCAAACTCTTCAGGTCCACACTTTTCTCAGTTCCAGGGCACAGTGACATTGACGGAAACGAGCGTGCATTCGAGCTAGCCAGGCAGGGCTGAGCTCTTCACGGATCACTTGCGGCAAGCCAGGGTTCGTATCCGGCTACGTGCGGTTAAGGGACAAATACACTAATAAATGGTTTTTCAATAAGAGCTCTACAAAGGTTTTTTTAATAAAACAAAAACGATTTTGGATATCAATGAAATTCTTCATTCCTGTGAAAGTACGTTCGATGCCATTATGTATGGAACTCGATTTCTTTTGCATGGCCACCACGGGCACGCTTGCAGAAGTCCAGACGCTGAACCCAATTTTCGACGGTTTTCAAGCATAAATCGGCCGATACTGCTGCAATTTCACTTTCGATATTCGTACGAAGTTCATCAATCATCGCTGGCTTGTTGGCATAGACAATAGACTTGACGTAGCCCCACAGGAAATAGTCAAATCGCACGACGGTGGCGGCCAAGCGACTGAACCATTTCGTGAGATAACACGTTCTCCAAACTTGGTTTCCAATAAATTGATTGTGGCATTCGCTAAGTGGCTTGTGGCGCCGTCCTGTTGGAACCACATGTCCTCCAAGTCCATATCATCCAATTGGGCCCAAAAATATTCGGTTATCATTGAACGGTAGCGATTCCCATGCACAGTAACGTGCGGTATTGATCATCACGGAAGAAGTACGGCCCAATGACGCCGCCGGCCCATAAACCACACCAAACCGTAATTTTTTCGGGATGCAGTGATGACTCATGGAGTACGTGTGGATTGCTGCCTGACCAATACCGCATATTTTGCTTATTGACGAAGCCATTCAGCCAGAAATAGGCCTCATCGCTGAAGATGGTTTTTCGATGAAAATCCGAATCATTTTCAAGTTGTTGCTCAGCCCAATTCACGAACATACGACGCTTCTGGTGGTTAAGCGGCTTCAGTTCTTGCGTCAATTTAATTTTGTCAGGGTGTAGGCCAAGATCTTTCCGCAAAATTCGCCACAACGACGTCACAGAGATGCCCTACGCTTGAAAACGAAGTGTGAGAGACACATTTGGACTTTCTTCAACTGAAGCCTCAGTGGCAGCAATATTCTCACTGGCACGGAAACATTTTGTACTGTGCCTGTGGATTCAAATTTTTCCACTAGACGCTCAATTGTCGATCTACTAGGACGATTATGACGATCATAAATTGGACGTAGCGCTCTTAACGTTGAGGCCACTGACTCCGAATTTCGGTTGTAAATTTTAATAATTTCGACTCGTTGTTGGATCGTATATCTTTCCATCATGAAATGGCAAACCTTACTGAAGAGAAATGTCAAAAGAGCGGCAAGAAATATGGCGTCGTTTGCTGTCCCTGTCGCTCAACTTTTCTAACGTCCTTGTTTAAAAACCCGATAGTTCCTGATAATGGCCGGCTCTAAATGGAGAAGGTTAACAAATTGTGTCATATCGAGGATGAATTGCCCATCCTGCGACAAAAACAGAAGCAACGATCTACTAAATAGAACCCCTCCAGATGTAGCAAGAATTATTGGTGACCATGCGGCCAAACTAGGGATCCCATAGAACCCTGAATGCCGCAGTTGCCGGAACACAAAAGAGACAGGAACCCGCTTTTATTTCATCTGCAAATATGTGGCGGGCTCAGTGGCGCGATGGTTAGTGCTATGAACTGCCGCACAGAAGGTCTGGGTTCGATTCCCAGCCGTAGCAACACCTAAATGATTTTTCGCTTGCCCTCGTCACGTGATGATCTGAAAAATCATCACAGGTGTACCAATTGCCATTAAAAGCTTATCTCAACTTAGTCGTTTGGATTCGACATAAAACAGGAGGTCCCGCCATCGTGCTAAGAAGTAAACACGCACACGTGAATGGTTTTGAGAAAAAAGCTAGGCCCTGGGTACTAACGAGCCTGTTGCGCCATAAATTTATTTTATTTTTTTAAATATCTGGCACTAGCAAGAGCCAGATTGCGTGCGTTAGACCGACCATTTTTCGACAACCTTAGCGACATCTCAGGTAAAAGGGTACAAGATCTTATCCGCTTTCTAAACCTAACAGGCTGGACCTAAAGACCACCTGCATCACATCCACAACAATCATAATAAAGGTCACATGAGTCGTGGTAACAAAAAGGCACATGCGTGCTACTTGGGTTCATGCCGAACCGCCACTTCTTTGAAATCTAGGAAAAGGTGGTGGATTTCGATTTGGACCGCCACTTCTTTGAAACCTAGGAAAAGATGGTGGATTTCGATTCGGACATCTTGGGTTTTTTTCCAGCATCTGCCGAAGTGTGAAGATTTGATCGGTTGTGGACTCTCCTGGCCTAAAACCACACTGATAAGGGCCTATCAGGTTGGGATCTTGTAGGCGATGTTGAGGAGACTTATGCCTCTGTAGTTGGCGCAGTTCCTTTTGTGGATAAGATGCTGATGGCATGGTGATAATTGAGAGGTTAAGAGATACACGTACTACGAAGGATATTCTTTTTTTTTTATTTGTGGTGGTGTGGTGGATATAGGCATTCCTATTTTGGCTGCAAGTGGTCCGAATCGACACGTTAGCTCCTAGGAAGGTTTCGGCATCCAAGATACTGGATGCACGTCTCTATCGGAATGTCATCAATGTGGTTGACGGTTCGTTGATCTTGAGTTCTCCATGTTCTCTTGTGAATATCGAGGTGATGAAACCGTGTTCTGGCATTTCGTTTCGCAGCGAAGTTATTTAGCTTAATTCCGTCGCCGGAGGTGTTGTCATGAAGGCTGTGTTTTCCGATTATGGTACTAAAGATATCTCCTAGTCCTACCTTTTAGTTAAAATCTCCCAGTTGGATTATAACATCGAATTTGGAAGTCGCTTACGAATTTCGCCAAGGATCACAGCTTTTTCTTTCATAGGGGCGTGAGCGCATATAAGGCTTATGTTAGCGAATTTGGCCTTTATGCGAATTGCTACAATGCCTTCGCTAATGTCTTGAAAACATTAGACTTCTTCCCTTAGTCTGGACATATAACAAATTAGCATTCGGAAAGTCGCTGTTTCTGCTTTGCTATAACGCGGTACGGTTCTTACATTCAAAGTGCAGGTACGAACGATGTTGTCCTACTTTCGCGAAAAAAAAAACAAAAGCCTCGAAAGGGACTGATTTTATTGTTGACGGCCATGTTGTCAACAATAAAATCAGTCCCTTCCGAGGCTTTTGTTTTTTTCGCGATTGGGCAGTTAACCCAAGGAAGAACCCCCAACCTGGATGGCCAGTTCCGACTTGTTTTAAACCCCTAGAACACCGAACATTTAGCGCTTCCGTTGGACATTCGTCTCTTCTGGCATCATCTCTGTTCAAGGGGCCAGAATTTCCCTACAGAGTTTCTTCTGCCATCATCTCTGTTCAAGGGACCGGACTTAGCCTTAAGATTCCTAAATGTCCTGCTGTGCAAATATGTCGAAGCTTTACATTTAGATTTTCCACTTTGTCGATCATATCTGGGAATGTATACGCCACCATTGATTCAATCACGGGAATTCTTCCGATTCCATATTGGAAAAGCTCCATGTGCCTTAGTTTAAAACTAGGTCTGCGGTATAAATGGGACGTAAACGGCTTAATATTACCATCTGTCTCTGAAAACTAAAGCACTATTGCGGGTAGGCTGCAAAATGTGCATCTTTTCAACAAAAAAAAATACATGAAGCCTGCTTTGAATTTTGTATGAAGGGAGTCCTATTGCATCATTTCCCTCTTTACATAAATTTACAGAGGTAGTACTTTCGCCGCCAGGTCTGGTTCGATTATCTCACGTGCCGCATTGTCACCGTATGAATGATTTATATGTATCCTTTGTATCCTCTCATAGTATGTGCCATAGAAATTGGCACCTCAATCAATTTTATTTGATATATGATGATGTGGGCCACACGTCATGCTAGCTGTGCTCCGAATATCAATTTTCCATAGATCTGTCAAAAATCCCTCCATTGTGTGTTCCCAAACCACAGAGCCATGCATTGAAACCAATTTGAAAGGACAAATTACACAATTGGTACTTGTGACAACAAATGGCATATGGTGGTCCTATTCCTATGCCTTTTAGGTGTAAACGTGTAGAGTATTGGAATTCAGTTTAAAAATCGTTATCGACATTGATTTTCGTCGGAATTGGATGAGCGACCTAAAAATTGACTTTACCGCCATCATGGAAATGCCAAAGCCTCATTCTGGCTCATGTCAACAAAAACAGGAATAATTTACCTCAAACCAACAAGCAATCCTTTTAAATTTCCCTAAAAAAAAAAACAATATTTACGATCCTTCGAAAGCACGCATCTCCTGACAAACTGTTTGTGCCTTACCTACCCATGTAGTTCATGAAAATAACATTTTGCCAGGATATGGCAGGGATAAATCACTCAAGTGCGCTTTTGCCCTCCTTTTTCCAGCGATGTGGAGGTATTTGTAATTATATGAACCATTTCCATCGTATCCTTTGGTAATCTCTGGCAATGAATACATTAATCCAATCCTTTGTCTGGAGGAACCCAGCATCAAGGCCGAGATTAACGTTGCAAATAATAATCACTTCCACTTCGTTGAAGAATTACTAATAGGGATTTTCACGTCTCTTCGTCTCCTCGTAATTTCAAAAGGATTTCATTGAACAGGTGGGTGGATAGTGAATGTTGTTATCAGGGTTTGGCCGTAGGAGCACTAATTCGGTTGGTATGACCTATGAGGGAGAGTTTGATGAATGATGGTACATCTGGAAGGATTATTATAGATTTGAATGAAGTTTATCGACATCCTGTGCGGATGTGGAATAGATTTTCTATTGATGGGACCATATTAACAGCACAATTCTTCAGCGATGGGGGTGAGTTTCTCATCCCAGTAAAAGTCAACCTACAACTCAAAGAGTGGTCACAATTAATTGAAATCAGCTAACAAAGCTGATTAATGCGATTAAGGGATGACTTCATCAACTGAATCAGAGAAGTGGTGCCAAAAAGCTAGGTTAAGAACTTGCCCTAGCATGCCCAAATACCAAAATTGACCGACATTTGTTGTGCCAGTTTTAAGGCTCAGGGGATGCTGGCTAGCTTATTTGGAAGGACTTTAGATAAAATAGCTGGGTGGATCATGAAACTTTATATGGCAACTCGGGGTCGTGCGCAGTACCCTTAACTGAAAACAGAAAACCGATTTCAATGTCGGGCGGCTGCATATTTGAGTCGGCTGCTGATGAATTAGGAACGCGTGCCTATAAGGCCATTAAATTTGAGGAAACTAAACCCCTTTTCGAGCTGATCAGATATATTCAGACAACTGTTCACCTACTCTGATATAACTGGCTGTCGTAAGGCCAAAAAACTTTTTTTTTTTGCTTTCCAACTCAAGCACTTGGGAACAAATTTTTCCGAAGCAACCAATGACTAACTTTATTGTTGCATATCACGCCAAACGTCGGATCCTGATTCAATATGCCTTTCCATACTTTAAAGATGTCAGTTTCTTGGTTACACCAATTGGATTTTAACACTCACAACGGTTTTTCAATAGGAAAACCCCGGTGTCAATCCTGGACAACTATGTTTAGTCACTCAAACATTTGCCCTGGATGCCCATTTTTGATTGACCGCAACCAATCCGAAAACCGAACTACCCGAATATGGTGGAGAAGATTGAATATCAGAATAAAAGAAGGATAGCACGGCACTTTCTCAGAATCAATGAGCTTTTAGGAAGAAAAATTATTTTTATGTTAGGCTCTAGGCCTTTGATTTCGGTGTCCCTCGTGTTTGGTTACGTTTGCTTTTGAGAGCCGTTTGCCGGTTTAACAGTCGGATAATATGACAGCTGGTAAGACAGCTGCCTTTGGACACCTTGACAGTTGTCTTTGGACTGTCTTTGGACATGATGTTACATGTCTTTGGTGTCCACGTGTGCTCGTTTTGTATTCCTAAGTGTGTTTTAACATGGCCGCCCGCCTAAGCAACTCTGTTGCTCCTCCGTTGCTTCATCGTTGGGGGAAAGATATCGTCTTCTCTTAGCCATCGAACCAAACTTTCCATGCTGCGAATTTGTTGGAGGGATGTCTTCTGGGCCATCCGCCCCATGTCTCTGCTGCTCCTTTAAAAAAATACAAATTTTTGGCGCAACCGGCCCGTTAGTACCCAGGGCCTACCTTTTCTCACAACCATTCAGGTTAGCGTGTGTTCTTCTTGCACAATGGTGGGATCTCCTGTATTTTCCCGATTCCGAACGGGGAAGTTGAAAAAGGCTATTCTTGACAACTGATACTACTCCGATGATTTGTCCGATTATCACGAGAGGAGGGCCAGTGGAAAATCATTTTAGGTTGGGTGAATTTTTTTTTCATTTTAGCGCAGCAGTTCATCGCACTAACCATCGCGCCACTGAGCGATCGTTGGGTGAAGTAGGAGAACGTCCTCTCGTCGTACTTTTTTGTGTTTGCGACAATAATGCGGGATTGTCCTCCAATGGCAGCTCTCGTCTTTAACTGCAGCTTAGCCTTGTAAGCCTCGTTCTTGGCTGCGAACATCTGTCTGCATTCCTCATCAAACCAGGGGTTTCTTGCTGGTGGGTGCGAGAAACCTAGCACATCAGTTGCGGATATTTGCAACAATAATGCGGGATTGTCCTCCAATGGCAGCTCTCGTCTTTAACTGCAGCTTAGCCTTGTAAGCCTCGTTCTTGGCTGCGAACATCTGTCTGCATTCCTCATCAAACCAGGGGTTTCTTGCTGGTGGGTGCGAGAAACCTAGCACATCAGTTGCGGATGATCTAATGGCTTGTTGGCATCGTTGTCATAGTTCTCCGACAGTCGATGCTGGCGGTATGGTGTTAATCGAGTTTAAGGGATACGCGTTGCGCGAAGGTCTTGACGGTATCTTGCGATAGCAGTTAATCGTCATTAAAGTTTTTCACTGTATTTCTGGATTGTTGTGGAGTGGTGTATATCCAAATTCTAACCTTGGCTGCAACAAGGTAGTGGTCCAAGTCGATATTAGCTCCTCGGAATGTTCGGACATCTAAGATACTGGATGCGTGCCTCTTGTCTATCGCGATTTGGTTGACCGTTCGTTGATCTGGAGACCGCCATGTAACCTTATGGATATCGAATGGAGGAAACCATGTGCTGGCTGTAGTGGTGTTTCGTTCCGTAGCAAAGTCAATTAGTCTAAGTCCGTTACCAGACGTGTTGTCGTGTAGGCTATGTTTTCCGACAATACTGCTCAAGATTTCTTCTCTTCCTACCTTTGCGCTAAAATCTCCCAGAACTATCTTAGCATCGTACTTCGGTAGTCACTCATAGGTTTTGTCAATGAGCTCGTAGGATCAACCCCTAGCTATATCATCTCTTCCTCCATCGGGGCTTGAGCGCATATAATGATTACGTTGGCGAATTAAGCCTTGATGCGGATTCTTAGAATGCGTTCGCTAATGTCTTGGAAACATAAGACTTCTTGCCTAAGTCTGGCACTTATAACAAATCCGAATCCGAACAGTCGCTGTTTCTGCTCAATATAACACGGTCCGTAGTAGATGTCATAGTTTTTCAACTTCTCTTGCCCGGCCACGCAAAACCACCAACGTCCAACATAACGTTGGTGTTTTTGAGTGCAGACTTTGGGTAAGGGATTTTTTTCGGTTGCCATCTTTGAATTATTTTTCTGTCATTAAATATCTTCTTCGGCCGATTTTTTGCGGTTTGACAGCTTTTGAATAAGATGGCAGCTTTCGGACTGTATGACAGCTGAACTTGGACACGTTGTCAGTTGTTTTTGAGCATGATGTCCCGTGTCTTTGGCGCCCATGTTTGTGACAAATGTGGTGTTATTGTGGCGAGTGTGTTTATTCATGGCCGTCCGCATTAACGCCTCAACGAAATAGCAATCTATACCGCTGGATTTAAAATGGTACCAGGAGAGGGCTCTGGGGTCTTCTCCGGTAGAATCGGAACAAACACATTCATTCGATTGGAAAACTCGTGCAGTGTTTTCCACGCAGAGATCCTAGCCATACTCGAAGCTGCTGAATCGGCTGGAATATTGGAAATATCACATGAGGATAACTCCAATATTTGCTTAGATCGTCAAGCGACCATAAAAGCTCTGGAATCCAACATAATAAAATCTCGTGCCGGGAAATGAGAAAGCAGATGAGCTAGCCAGACTAGTATTGTCGTTCTTTTGCGCGAAAATTGGGTTAACCATCACATGCATTCAAAAAACAGAACATAACCTATCACTCTCTTTTCTTCTCCTACTTTAGAAGCTCGTAAAACATTGAAAAACATTAACCCTTGCAAACACACTAAAGAACTTTAACCGAAATCAAGAGGTAGCTAATCTAACAAGCTTACAGCTCTGAACAGAGCTTCCATTTCTATAGCGGAGCGGGATATGTCAGGTCAGAATCTGCTGGGTAAACACTTCCATAGGATTAACGTACCTGGATCTCACCAACTATGCAGGAAGTGCGGAGTCCCAGACGTCGAGGTGGACATAGTCCACCTTTTGCGCACTGCCCGCGACCAGTTACAGTCGAAATAAACTCCTCGGTAGCTTTTACTTATCAGAGCAAGCTACGACCCCCATAGCACAGATCGTCAGCTTCTTAAGCAAGTCGGGATGGAGTAACTACCTCTTTGAACCTAATGGAGCAGTACAGAGCACCTTAGTATCACTGTTTTCACTAGCGCAGCTTTCTTTTCAGGTGCGGATTTGACGGCTCACTTGGGTGTCAACAACACATCAAAGCTAACCTAACCTAAGCACCTCGGTTGCTTCTCCGTAAAATAGGAGAACGTCTACTCCATGCCATCGAACTTTTTGCGTTTACCCGAATAATACGGTGTGGCACACACGATTCATTGCGTTGTAGGTTTCAGAGTTCGTCTTCTCCACCCGTCATCATCGTATAGGGGTCGACTAGGGATCATCTTCCCTCACTCATCTGTCTGACGCTGCCCGTCGCGAGTCACCTATCGTCCGTGGGCTTCGATGACGATGTCTTCTTGTGGACTGCCTGTCGCATGCTAATGGCGACATCCCTGGCGCTGCACCAAACGAAAATTATACACGGAAATGCTGTAACAGTTTTTGGTTTCATTCTCTGTATCTGAAGATTGTGAAGCAGTGGCCGATGGAACCATGGCTGCCCTTCCATATTTCTCTAAATTCCGGGCTTACGACCAAAAAAAGAGGGAAACGAACAAACTTAAGGGGAAAAAAGGGTGAACCTTGTTGCGGTAAATTTACATAAACATACTGCACACTCGTATGACATATCTTTGAAGAATTGTAGTGCCTATTCAATCAATTACGACAGCTTCTCCACCCCATGCCAGTCAATTCATCCTTTCATTTAGTATATCTGCGCCGTTGATCATCCTGCAGGATATACAACATTCAAATGGGAAAATTCTTTTAAGGAGATATTTGCGAAATTAAATTAAGCCCACACGTGAAGAAGGTAGACACTGGTCTTATGCTTTTTTTTTTTTGTTAGAGTTTTACAGGTGGAATTGGGTGTAATGGGGTGAATGATGCTAAATCTGCCATAAAATTAAATTTCACTTTGAAATGGGGAGCACTGCATATGCAGGGACGTCACACGATTCGTGCGTGATAATTCACACACACTGTGTATCCATGAATACCCATGAATACCCATGAATACCTTTATTCGCCATTTTGTGGGCGAATTTCCAACCCTAGATTTTGTGATTCGCATTTGATACTTTCAGCAATTTGTAACTTCAAACTTTTTTCCCTTAAATTTCTATGTACGACTGTGGAATAGCAAAGAATTCGTTTTACTTATTTGTCCCCGCACGTGTAATATATTTTGGAAAAATATGTCTTGGAAAATTGGATTAGAAGGTGGATATATAGAAATAAGGGTGCGTGCAATATGTTGATATTTACTTCATTTTTATACGTATTGTCGCTTGACATAGTCATGCAGACCATCGTATTGTACAAGGAGGTCAGGTGAAACTTTAAAAAAAATCAAAATTTTGATCGAATGTCAATTTTATTGGGGCTATAAAAAGATCAAGATTATCATCAAATATTGAACGTCAGAATATTGAATTTCGTCAAAAGTTTGATTGAAAATTTCACTTTTTTTGGCATTAAAGTGGCGATAAATTTTGAGAACCATACAAATTTTGATCAACAATGTGATCGTAAACTTTTGAAAGGATCAACGTTTTCATCAAAGATTCATATTTCCTTTAAAATCTTGTAAACTTTTTGAAAATCATAAAAATGTTCATCAGTAATTGACGGATTTTCTAATAAGCAAAATGGTGGACAGCTGAAACTAGTGATTGCTGAAGTGGCGCTACAGTGCGGAATAAACCTGGACCCCAACCAACATGCCTTTTCAAAAAGCCAGGTCCTTCGATAACTGCTTCCACTAGTGTACTTCAAGTTGGTAAACATCGGATTCTATTTGTGCGCGACGCTTAAGACGAGGTCTTCCTCTACTGCGTCCGACGTCTGGCTGGGAATCTAAGATTCTGCGAGCCGGAGTATTGGTGTCCATAGGTTGTACATGTCCTATCCATCTTGAGCGTCCAACGCGGAGATTTTTGCCAGGTGCATGTCGCTGTACAGCTCGAATAGTTCTTGGTTAAATCTTCGTCTCCATAGCAAACGGGACAGACTTCAGAGAATTTCCCTCTCCAATAGACCAAGATTTCTTCATCCACTTTTGAGGCGGTCCATGCTTAAGCGCCGTAAAGCAGGAATGGGATGATCAGGGTCTTGTATTGGATCTCCTTAGTAGTTCGAGTGAGGGCTTACCTACAAAGTTGCCTTCTTAGCCCAAAGAAACAGCGGTTGGCAAGAGTAATTCTTCGTTTAATATCTGACGGGATGTTGCTGTCAGATTTGTTGCGGTGCCGATATAGACAAACTCCCGTACTTCCTCAAAGTTATTTCTATCAATGGTGATGGTCTATCCAATTCGTCGATGTTGTGTGTCTTTTCGTGTTGACAGTCTTATCTTCTTTTACTGCTAAACCCATGTTTTCCACTTCCTTTCCTATACTAACAAACGCGGCTATGACATTACGTTGGGTCCTACCAATGATGTCAATATCGTTGGCGTATGCTAGTAGTTGTACCGATTTTTGGAAAATTGTGCTTCTGGTGTTGAGTCGTGAGTTTTGCACAATCCTATCAAGAATCAAATTGAAGAAGTCACACGATAGTTCATCGCCTTGCCTAAATTCTTTTTATGGTATCGAATGTATCGGTGAGGTCGTTTCCGACCCTGATGGAGCAGCGAGAATTCTCCATCGTCGTCCTACACAATCGGACGAGTTTGGGCGGTATACCAAAACTAGACATGGCTCTGTATAGCTCGTCTCTATAAATGCTGCCGAATGCGGCTTTCAATTTGAACTTCTCGGGATTTTTTCAGGATCAGCCCAAGTGTGCGGTATGTTGTTCGTCATCGGCGTTTAACAGTCTGCAGAAGTGGTTCCTAAATATCCTCAGCTTCATCTCTGTCTCGAGTAGGATATTTCCTTTTTAATCTCGACAGGATTCGGTTCGAGCCTTTTATCCTTGGCTTTGACGTTTTACATTTTCGTAAAACTTGCGAACATCGTTCCTGGATTGGCACATCTTTATATTCTCGATTGCGCGATTTTCTTGCTCTTTTTTCTTCTTTCTGAAAAGCCTGTGTTCTTCACTTCTTCTCTGCTTATAGAGCTCAACGGAAGATCTCGTCTTAACCTGCAGCTTAGTAAGCCTCATCAAATGAGAAATTTCTTGCTGGTGGGCGCGAGAAACCTAGCACATCACAAGCGGCTGATCTTATGGCTTGTTGGCGTCGTTACCATTGTTCTTCGACTTTCCATGCTGGTGGTATGGTGTTAATCGGGTGGTTAAGGGATACTCGTTCTGCGAAGGATTTGGCGGTCTCTTGCGATTGCTGTCTTTCGACATTAAAAATGTTCACAGTATTTCTGGATGGTTGTGGCGTGGTGGATACTCTCGTTTGTCTGCAATAAGGTAGAGGTCCGAGTCCTTGACATTGACATTGACATTGACATTGACATCACAGTATTTCGCACATGAATGCAACGAAATACAGACACATAACAGCACTGGCGACTGAGGCCATCGGCTGGGACAGACAAGCCATTAACACAACAGAGAGAGACAGATAGACACATGGCAGGAAAGGCATAACATAAACCTACGTGGCACAGAGGAGGAGACATCGATTTATATTGTCTCGTATTATCACACAGGTGGCCTCAGATAAGCTGGCGATTTTTGTAGAATAAGAATGCTGCCGAAGCTGGGGCTTGAACCCGCAGCGTTTAGCTTAGCAGTCAACTACGCATTCCTCTGAGCCATGGCCACCTGCAGGGCCAGTTCCATTTAATTAGTTACCCCTAGGACACGTGGCCATAAATATCCACTACGGTATTGAGCGCTGCCGTTTGCCTTTCGGTTCATCCTCCACCATCGCTGTACAAGGGGCCTGACTAACACATGAAATTCCTATACAATCTGTTGTCCGAATATTTCGAAGCAGCTTGTCTAGGTTTGCGGGGTACAGCAGGCCGGGTATTCATAGTGTTGCTGTTTTCTGTCTTGTTATCGACACTCGCGCTTATCGTTTGGATGAGACCAGTACCCGATGTTTACCACTTGGAGCATAAAAATAAACACTTGATTTGTAGTCTGAGTTACAATCACTGGGCATTGCCAACTTAAAGCCAATCAGAGTCTACCCTCGTTCTACAACATCCAACCACCTATTTTTAGCAATATTCAGTGTATTCTGTCCCATCCGTGATTTGAGGTCACATAGTGGCGGTTTGACAGACTGGTCTGCCTGATCAATGCTGGAGGCAGATCCTTTCCTCTCCAGTTCATCAGCAATTTCATTGCCCTGTAGGCCTCTGTGTCCGAGGACCCAGCAGAGTTTAACATTATATTGGACGCGAAAACATTTTAGCTCTTCACGGCAGCGCTTCACAAGCTTAGATTTTATTTTGACAGTAGAGATTGCTTATATTGCAGCCTGACTGTCAATCAAGATTGTGATCGCATGTATTGAGGTCACTTTGGATCCATCTGCTTCTGCCAATATCTCAGCCTGGAATACACTGCTGTGCTCAGGGAGGCGAAAAGTGCTGTTTAGCTTTAATGTTTCTAAAAACTCTCCAGCTCCAACGCCTACGTCCATTTTTGAACCATCAGTGTAGATGGGTTTGGTTTCGTGCCCGTTTTGTTCCTCTCCCACTCCTCTCTAATTAAAAAGATGCAGGCGGTCAGATGATACAGCTGAGACCAGATACCTATTTAGAATTTGAGCGTGTCCTCCTAAGTTCAATTTCAAACAGTTTATCTGACAGATTCTAAGAGCTCTTTTAGCTGCAGGTTCTTGCATGTGAAGCTCTAGCGGTAGCAGGTTAAGGATTGTTTCAAGTCCCGCTCATGGTGTGGTGTTCATTGCACTAATAGCGCCCACGCATGCTATCCTTTGCACCTTTGTCATATTTCTTCAGATGGGCGACTTTATTTGTGAATTACCACCAGACAACAGATATTTCTTACAATGACCGTGAACATCCAAAGCATAATCCTAGGGTTCGCCGATTTGGTCCCCAGGATTTTCCGAATATTCGGTTACATGTATAGAAAGCTACTGTGGCCTTATTTATGCGTTTGCTCAAGTTTAGGCTACAGTTGAGTTTTCTGTCAAGAAATAACACCTAGATGCTTAGCACCGTCGGATAGTTTTGAGGGTAGTCCCATGGATAACCGGTAATTCCAATACTGGAATCTTCCTCTTATTTGAAAAGAGAACATGTTTGTTTTTTTGGGGTTTGATGCCGAGACCGCATTGCTTTGTCCACTCGTTGAGTGTTTTCAATTCATGCTCGAGCAGCTCACTAAAGTTAGGTAGGAATTTCCATTTATCTAGTATCGCAAGATCGTCTGCGTATGCTGTGATTTTTACTCCATTGCCCTGTAGCTTATTGAGTATCTCAATAATGACTAGGATTAAATCGTCAATTTCGAACTAATGGCAACCACCCTTTGTACCATCCAGTTCCACTTTGTACAGCTTGTAAAGCTGCAATTTTTGGAAGTCGGTAATTTTGGCATGCTAGGCAACTTTACAACATAATCCGCTTGAAGTGGTGCTAAGCCTATTTCCGGCATAAGCATGTAATTCGGCGTGCATAGAACAGAATGGACTCAGAAATTGGCTCAAAAACCTAGCCTAGCCTTTTTCTCACAACCATTCATGTGTGCGTGTGTACTTCTTTGTACGACGGCGGGACCTCCTGTTTTATGCCGAATCCGAACGGCTAAGCTAAGATAAGCTTTTCATGACAATTGATACACATCGGATGATTTGTTAGATCATCACGAGAGGAGGGACAGTGAAAAATAATTTAGGTGTTGCTACGGCTGGAAATCGAACCTAGACCTTCTGTGCGGCAGTTCATAGCACTAACCATCGCGCAACTGAACCCGTGCTTATTATTAAAGCATCTGCTCCAAGCTGAATTGATAGCTGTTATTGGTTTGACCAGTTTTTCCTCGAGATGAGTATTCATATAAAAATTGTTGGTAACAAGCACACCTAGGTATTTATATTTCTTCACAACTTCAATTGCTTCCCCCTATAAAAACGGGTGATCCAAGTAGAGATACTTTTTTCATAGCCTTTTTTGACAGATCACGTGTGAGTCGTGTCATGCTGTCATGTTATTTTTGTTTAGTATTGTTTGGCATTTCATAATGGAAAGACTTACGCGTGAACAACGTTTACAAATTGTTCAACTTTATTATGAAAATTCACGTTCTGTGAGGAATGTGTTTCGTGCAGTTCGCTCAACTTATGGTCAACATAATCGGCCTACTGAGCGTAATATTCGCAACACCATCACCCATTTGGAGACCTAGAATTCATTATTGGATAATATTCGACTGAATAGACCACGTCCAGCACGCTGTGAAGAAAATATAGCGGCCGTAGCTGAGAGTGTACACGAAGACCGTAGAGAGTCGATTCGGCGCCGTTCGCAGCAACTCGGACTGACGTATGGAACGACTTGGCGCATTTTACGTCAAGATCTTAAATTGAAAGCGTACAAAATACAGCTTGTGCAACAACTGAAGCCGCTCGATCTTCCCAAGCGACATCGCTTCGCTCTATGGGCTCTTGAAAAGTTCCAAGAAGATCCGACGTTTTCGAGGCAAATTTTGTCTAGCGATGAGGCCCATTTCTGGCTCAATGGGTATGTAAACAAACAAAATTGCCGCATTTGGGACGAAGAGCACCCTGAAGAGATTGAAGAACTGCCACTTCATCCAGAAAAAACATCGGTTTGGTGTGGTTTGTGGGCCGGTGGAATCATCGGTCCATATTTCTTTAAAAACTATGCCGGTGCGAACGTAACCGTCAATGGCGACCGTTATCGTGCCATGATAACCGACTATTTGATGCCTGAAATTGAAGCTCGTGATCTCGGCGACATTTGGTTTCAGCAAGACGGCGCCACTTCAAACACATCGCATCAATCAATGGACTTATTGAGAGAACATTTCGGTGAGCACATAATTTCACGTTTTCACGACGCCGGTCGATTGGCCACCAAGATCGTGTGATATCACACCGTTAGACTTTTTCCTGTGGGGATATGTAAAGTCAAAAGCTTATGCCGACAAAGCCGCTTCGATTCAGGCCTTGGAGGGAAACATCTCGCGTGTCATTCGCCAGTTACCAGTCGAAATGCTCGAACGAGTGATCGAAAATTGGACTCAACGGATGGACCATCTGCGACGTAGCAACGGCCAACATTTGATAGACATAATCTTCCAAAAATAAATGCCAAAGAATGTTCTTTCAAATGATAATAAACATTCTCTCCATTAAATTTGAATTTTCTGTGTTTTTTTCTTTAAAAAAGTAGGGAACCTCGAAATGGATCACCCTTTACTATTTTCCATTTTCACAGGCTCTGCCTCCTCAATTTTTGAATAATATCGCCTTGGATTTATCTAAATTGACGACCAATTGCCATATCTTGCAGTAGTTACTAAGGCGATTTATCATGAGCTGTAAAGCTTTTGGCGAGTAGGCACTGTGTCATCTGCGAATAGGATGGACTTGATCAGAACTCTGGCATACGCAATTCCTTCTGGCAAGAATTCTCTTTTGACTTATTTCAGAGCACGACTCAAACCATTCCGATAGTACGTCCCCTGATCTAGTATCACTATAGAGGCTCTGATTAGTACGTCCATAATTGTATGAAATGCCCAGCCCATCTTGTAGAGTTAGTGAAACAAGGACTTTGTACATCTAATGTCACCATTTACCATTAAAATTTGTGTCCCGAAAATTGATGGCATTATTCAGATATCGATACCATATGTCTGTCCTTATTATTCCTCTTCGTTACAAACTTTATGTCAAATATGACATCGCTATACCCAATAGAAAAACAAAATGGTCGGTGAGAACAAACATTCATTTGCCACAAAAAAAAAAGGTCATTCCATTATAAATGTTCAAGTACTAGACTTTCCAAAATTCATGACAAACACAAATCGACTTCTCATGCGTCACTTCTTATCATCGAGGTAATGATCTGAATAGAGGGATCATAACCCACCCACACATTACTGCATTCCTCCTTGCTCCGTTTGGTGGGCTCGTCATGACATGATGGAGCACACGTTATTTTCAAATACATTTACTCGTTCTCAGAATACATCTTTCCAAAAAAAAAAGAACACAACACCCTTGGTGTTATGCCATCCCTGAAAAAAAAAAAACAACACAACACAACACCCTTGGTGTTATGCCATCCCTGCGCAAAAAAAAAACTCACCACATTAATCAAAAACAGATTCAATCAACCGTGTACGACACTCAACATCGCTCATCATAAACATTCAAAAGAAAACTAATTTCCAGAGAGTTATGTATACGGAAGGAAGAAGGATAACACCGGAACGTATTACAAATTTATGGAATTTTAGCAACAGCAATCCTTCGTGAAAGACGTATTTATGCTCTGTCTGGGAAATGTTTATTTGTGGATACGTATGTATGGGTCTTGTGCAATGCTATTTGTATCTGTCATGGGTAAGGTATCCTTCGAATGATTTTTAACTACGGATATTGCTAAATATAGGTCAATAAATTATTGAGAAAGTTTCTAGGCACTTTTTTGTTGATATGTGCTACCATTTGTTATCCTTAGAACTCAAGGATCATCTATTTTTTTTTTGTTTATATTCGGCCATTAGGGGGGTTGAATCAGAGTAATGATTTGCATGGATATTTAGATACTTTTTTAGCTGATGATGGGGATACAATGTGATTTTGAAATTTGATTTGAATTTTTTTTAAATATCCGAAGTTGATAGATTGGTTGATGGTGATGGAAGTACCAGTGGCGTGGGGTCAATACAAACGAGTTCCCATAGGGTTACAAAATGAAAATCCATATGGATTAAAACAAAATGGAAAGAATACAATAATCAGTCTCTGCATTGAAGTTATTTGGGGAATTCATTCAGCATTTCCATATTGGAAAAAGAGCAGAAAGGAATTCTATACCGACTACAATAAGCTGCTTTGGTAGACCATCCATCATCGTCTATGAGAAGCTAAATAAAATTGAAAAAATAAAATACAAGGTTATAAGGCACATACACTACGCATGCACAATCACGCATCATATATAGGTACACACTACAAATGCAGGGCTCGTCATACAGAATGCGCCATACAGAATGCGCCATACAGAATGCGCCATACAGAAAGCTGAACGAAAATAAAGGGATGTAAGACCACTCCAAAAGTCCATAAATTACAAGATCCAATATAGATCATCATATCCCCCAAAATCATTGACATTGACATCACAGTACTTCGCACATGAATGAAACGAACTAAAGACACGTAACAGCACTGGCGACTGAGGCCATCGGCTGGGACATATCAAGACATTAATACAGCAGGAAAGACATATAACATAAAACTACGTGGCACAGAGGAGAAGACATAGATTTTTATTGTCTCATATTATGGCACAGGTGGCCTAAGATAAGCTGGCAATTTTCGTAGAAAACAAATTCTGCCGAAGCTGGGGCTTGAACCAGCGGCCTTTGGCTTGGCAGTCAACTACGCATTCCTCTGCGCCATGGCCACCTGCACCCCAAAATCATAAAATCATGAGAGAAGCGAATCCGTAAGACCTAATAATATGAAGACAGGAGACCCTCTGAACTGCGCCAACTGCAGATGCATAAGTCCTCTCAACACCGCCCATAAGATCCTATCTGCTGTAATATTTGAACGTTTGAAACCGTTTATCACCAATCTGATCGGTCCTAATTTGTGTGGTTTTAGGCCAGTACATTCCACAACTGATCAAATCTTGACACTTTGGCAGATCCTGGAAAAATCCACGTATAGTCGATTCCAAGGCCGCATACGATAGCATTTATATAAAGGGTCTTTCAATAAGAGCGCTACAAAGGTTTTTTTTTAAATAAACTAAAACGGTTTTGGATATCAATGAATTATTTCATTCCTGTGAAAGTGCGTTCGATGCCATTATTTATGGATCTCGATTTTTTTACATGGCCACCACGGGCACGCTTGCAGAGGTCCAGACGCTGAACCCAATTTTCGACGGTTTTTAAGCATAAATCGGCCGATACTGCTGCAATTTCGCGTTCGATATTCGTACGAAGTTCATCAATCGTCGCTGGCTTGTTGGCATAGACCATTGACTTGACGTAGCCCCACAGGAAATGGTCTAACGGCGTCAAATCGCAAGACCGAGGCGGTCAAGCGACTGAACCATTTCGTGATATAACACGTTCTCCAAACTTGGTTTCCAATAAATTGATTGTTGCATTCGCTGTGTGGCTTGTGGCGCCGTCCTGTTGTAACCACATGTCCTCCAAGTCCATATCATCCAATTGGGGCCAAAAATATTCGGTTATCATTGAACGGTAGCGATTTCCATTGACAGTAACGTGCCGGTCTTGATCAATGACGCCGCCGGCCCATAAACCACACCAAACCGTAATTTTTTCGGGATGCATTGATGACTCATGGAGTACGATAGATTGCTGCCTGACCAACACCGCATTTTATGTTTATTGACGAAGCCATTCAGCCACAAAATGAGCCTCATCGCTGAAGATGATTTTCCGATGAAAATCCGAATCATTTTCAAGTTGTTGCTCAGCCCAATTCACGAACATACGACACTTCTGGTGGTCAAGCGGCTTCAGTTCTTGTAAGAATGTAGGGCAAGATCTTTTCGCAAAACTCGCCACAACGACGTCAAAGAGATGCCCAACGCTTGAGAACGACGTGAAAGAGACACCAGACAAACTCGTCCTTTAGTGCAGAATAAGGCTGAAGAAATCTCACTTCACCATCAAGGTCGGCAATGATCTCACCGACACATTCGATATCAAAAAAGGATTTATGCAAGGCAATGCACTGCCATGGAAATTTGGATGTTGTAGAACAAGGGTAGACTCTGTTTGGCTTCAACTAGGCAATGCCCAGCGGTTATGACTCTGACTACACATCAAGTGCTTATTTTTTACCTCCAAGTGGTAACCATCGGGTTCTAGTCTCATCCAACCGGATGTCACTTGCTACACGATAAGTGCAAGTGTTGATAGCCAGACAACAAACAGCACCACTATATACAGCCAGATCAGGATAACAGGGAATACCCCAGCAGTTTGGGTATTCCCTGCCATCCTGATCAGGCGAAACTAGATCAGCTGCTTCGACTTATCCGGACAACATGTCATCCTTGAAAAAAGATGGTGGCGGATGAAATGCCACGGAGGCGCTTAATCCCGTAGTGGATACTGATGGCTTAATTTTCTAGGGGTATTTGCCCTCCAGGTTGGGGGTTGTGCTTTTGGTTACCTACCCAATCATTAAAAAAATTGTTTGTAACCTATTGCCACGGAACGGTCTGATTTTATTGTTGACGACCATGCCAAACCATGCTAAAAAGGTCAGCGACTTTCGTATCTGCACCTAGAATGTGAGAAAAATTAAACAGGAGAGGTGCAAGCAAACAACTAGCGGAAGCTCTTAACTGCTACAAAGCAGACGTTACTACCATCCAGGAAATACGATAGGATGGGCCGGGTAAAAAGAGGATGAAAAACGATGACATCTACCACGGACCGTGTTATAATGAGCAGAAACAGCGGCTATTCGGATGCGGATTTGTTAGAAATGCCAGAGTTAGACAAGAAGTCTTAAGTTTCAAAGACAATAGCAATCGCATTTTAACAATCGGCATCAAGGCCAAATTCGCCAAAGTAAGCCTTATATGCGCTCACTCTCTAACCGAGGAATAGCTTAAGACGATATAGCTTAAGATTGCTTCTACAAGAACTGCTTCACAAGACCTGCATCAACTACAGAGGCATAAGTCTCCTCAACATCGCTTACAAGATCCTATCTGCGTAATACTGAACTTACATACCTACTTAAGTGGCGCTACAGTCCGGAATGAACCTGGGCCTCTCCCAACATGCCTCTCCAATTAGCCCGGTCCTTAGCTAATTGCCTCCAGTTGTGCACTCCAAGTTGGTTGAGGTCGATTTCTACTTGTGCGCGCCACTCAAGCCGAGATCTTCCTCTACTGCGTCCGACGTCTGGCTGGGAATCGAAGACTCTGCGAGCCGTAGAATTTTCGTCCATTCGCTCTACATGTCCTAGCCATCTTACATGTCCAATACGGAGTTTTTGACTAGAGGCATGTCGGTGTACAGTTCTTGGTTTGAATCTTCATCTCCGTAGCCCGTCAATGCAAACGGGACCGAATATCTTTCGAAGAATGTTCCTCTTAAATTCTGAGACGGATCCATGCTTCAGCGCCATTAAGCAGGACTGGGATGATCATGGTCTTATATAGGATCTCCTTAGTAGTTTGAGTGAGGGCTGTACTATAGAATTGCGGTTAGCAGGAGTAATTCTACGTTTAATTTCTGACGAGATGTTTTTGTCAGTGCTACCAGCGGGGCTGGGGTAGACAAAGTCCCGTACTACCTCCAAGCTATATCTGTCAATGGCGACGCTTTAATTCGTCGATGTTGTGTGCCCTTTCGTGTTGTCAGCACATACTTAGTCTTGACCTCATTTGCTGGCTAAGCCATTTTTGCCGCTTCCTTCTCGTATGCTAGTAATTTCACCGATTTTTGGAAAACTGTGCCACTGGTGTTGGCTCAGGAGTTTTGCACAATCTTCTCAAGAATCAAAATGAAGAATTCACACAGCGCATAGCCTTGCCTAAGTCAGTTTTTGATATCAAATCGAGCGGTGAGGTCGTTTCCGACCTTGATGAAGCAGCGAGAATTCTCCATCGTCATCCTACACAAACGGACGAGTTTTGGCGGTATACCAAAACTTGACATGGCTCTGTATAGTTCGTCTCTATAAATGCTGTCGTATGCGGCTTTGAGATCGATGAAAAGGTGGTGGGTATTGATTTGGACTTCTTTGGGTTTTTTTCCAGGATCTGTCAAAGTGTGAAAATTCGATCGGTTGTGGGGCTTAAGCCATACCGATAAGGGCCAATCAGGTTTTTGATAAATGGTTTCAGGCATTCACATACAACACCAGATAGAATGTTGTAGGCGATGCTGAGGAAATGGATGCCTCTGTTCAGTTAACGCTGATTAGACTGGCTATGGTGCTATTCACCACCAAAACCAGTATTTGCACCACGGGCGCGCTGAGGGCGACACCAACGGATGCCCTTACTGTATATTGCTTCTCTTGCCTCGCGACCTACACATTGATGGTATAGATTTGTGCAGCTCAGTATGACTCAAGGAGTCAGGATGCTGGAATGCAAGGCCGTATGGCCACAGTAATATCCTAGACTCGTTACCAAATGGCGTTTTCACGTTTCGAAGACTACATAACACCTATTGTATGCTTCAAGAAAGGCTTCCACTTAGGATTCCCTACCAGAGCTTCATCTGCAAATGTCCGGCACTAATAGGAGCCAGATTGCGTTCGTTAGACCAAACATTTTTCGACAACCTTAGCGACATCCCGGGTAAAAGGTTACAAGATCTTATCCGCTTTCTAAACCTCACAGGCTGGATCTAAAGACCGCATGTATCACATGCACAACAATCATAAACAAAGTCACCCGAGTCGTGGTTACAAAAAGTGCTACTTGGGGCCGAACCGTCACTTCTACCTACCTACCATTCATACCGCCCTAATAGTTTCGTTGGAAATGTTCGAAAATATCTCTTTTGTTCGAAGTGTTATTCCATGATTTGCAAAGTGAAATCTGCTAGCGAATACATACTGCTCAACCAAATACGAGTGCAGTTCACTGAAAGTGATGAAAAGGGTTCCCTAAGACAATACCACATCAAATGTTTTTTCAAGACAGATCACCCTTAAGTGGAATTTTCCATTTCAACACATTATTCCAGAACTTAAATGAATTGAAAAACTCTTCTCCATTTTATTACCCCCGCTCATTACACAATATGTGCGTCATCATCCATTCATCTTTGCATGTTGAAAGTGTGCATTTGCGTCTAAAACTTTTCCACAGAAATCCTGACTATATATATCCGCAAAGGATGCGTTCAAAGCAGAACTGGGCTAGTGGGTGAAACTATGTCATGATATATTCAGTTACGAAATATGCATGAGTTTGCATGTAGTGACCGCATTTTCGGTGCCACAATTTAAAGTCAACTGGAGAACTTTTACGAATGCAGCTCGAAGTCAAAATTCAAATTAAGCAACAAATTTGAAAAAAAACGTTAAAAACCACATCACAAGCTAAGTTAAGTTTATTTCCATTTGTACATGTACAGTACATGAGTTAATTTCTCTTCTGGATAGTGTAACCATGCAGGCGGGCTTAAATTCATGAAGAAGCATCACTACGTATTTTAAGGACTTTTGCGGTTTCTTTGAGGGATGTACCTTGATTTTGGTTGAGGTTTCTGTAAAATATGAAAAATTCATATATTCAAGGATTGCAATTTCAGGTCAGGTCAGGTCTACAATCCTAAAAATAAATGTAACCAAAAATTGGGCGTCGTTTGATACGGTCTTTAGTATTATTCTGGAAGTATTTTCATCGAAAGTTCTTTCAAAATTTTCTAAAAGTGTGCCAAAAATATTTTTTTTTAACTGAAAACACCGCTAAAAAGTGGGCGTGGCAATGGGCGGGTATAAAAATTGTAAACACTTTTTTGTCTTGCTTTGTAAATACAGCGTACATTGCTTTGGTGTACGGTCTCCAAATTTCATCTGTCCAACTCAAAATTTAAGTCCCAAAAATCGGCAACATACCGGCTGATAGACAGAAATGATTCAAACCGCTGAGCTAGCGATCCTGAGTCGATCTATATAACAACTTTATAGCATTTCCATCGAAATTAATTTTCTATGATACAAACTTATATCGAAACTAATCAGGCCTATCGCGAGTAAATTTTTCCATTGTCAGCAATGTAAATCAGAATGCTGAGTGGGAAGAGTTTGCCGGGAAAATTTATTAGCGATAGGCGTGAATATTTTTTTTTTTTTTTTTAGAGCACGCACTCAAGGGGTTATGAATACCCTTTATATGTTTTAGCACAGTGCGGGCGTTAAGGAAATTAGGGATAAGAAGAAAGGAGATACCGTTGCATATTGGTTTTAAATGTCTGTAAGTTATAATGGAGAGGAAAAACAGAGTTTGGTAGAGCATTCCACATTCGTGTTGTTCGGTTTATGTATGAATCTCTATATTTCAGCGTACGTCCGAAGATAGGCTTGAGGGTAAACTGATTTGCATTCATTGCGTAACGAGTATTGCGGCTGAATTGTTGAATGGGAGGAATGCAGCTGGCTATTTCATTTGACCATTGGTTGATAAAATAGCGATAAAACAAGGTAAGGCAGGAGAAGTTTCGACGGTGTTCAAGCGAAACTAAGGAGTTCGCTATTCTTATGTCTCCTATAAGTTTTTTCGCACCTGTTTGAATCCTATCTAGTAGGTGCAATGTTGATTTTGGTGCACCTGACCAGACGTGGGCGTTGAATTCAAGTTTTGGGCGTATAAACGCTTTATATATTGTGGCCAGATCAGAGGGGGTGAAATATTTCTTACATCGATTTGGGAAACCTAGCCATTTCGCTGCGTTTTTAGCGACTTCGAATATGTGGTCGTTCCAACGTAAGTCGTTACTAACACACATACCTAGCATGGAAGGCTTTTCGGTTTCTTCGACGTAAGTGCCACTCATGGATAATGGCTCTAGATTTTGGTTACGCTTTAATGACAGAAGACAGCATTGTGTTTTGGAAGCAATGAATTCCACTCTATTAGATTTACCTCATTTGATAATGCTGTCAAGGTCGGAATTCAATGAGCTTAACATATTTTGGCGTTTAGAGGCCACGTTCGAAGGTGAGGGACGAGGACCTGTACCTAAACGAATATGAGAAGCTGAGGGTACTGTCATCAGCGAAGGAATGAATTGGATTAGAAGTTGCAGACAGGAGATCATTTTTAAAAATGAGAAAGAGAGTCGGAGACAAAACTGAGCCTTGAGGGACACCAGCATTTATTTGGTGAGTTACAGACTTGAAACCATCCAAAACAACTTGAATTGAACGTTTCGAAAGATAATTTCTAATCCACAGAAGAAGTTTTTCGTCGTTTCCAAATGCACGCATTTTCGACAAAAGGGCTTGATGCCAAACCCTGTCAAATGCCTTTGAAATATCAAGCGCAACAATCTTGCTTTCGCCACCATGGTGGATTGATTGGTTCCACTTTTCGGTGAGATATGTCATCAAATCACCAGTAGACCTGTTGCTGCGAAAACCATACTGCCGGTCATTGAGAAGTTTTCGTGTTTCGAGATATTTCATAAGCTGACGATTTATCAGCGTTTCCATGACCTTGGAAAGAAGGGACGTAAGTGCAATTGGTCGGTAGTTGGAGAGAGAAGAAGATTCGCCTTTTTTTTTGGCTGGACAAATGCTGTTTTCCATCTACTCGGAAAGAGTCCTGATGAGTAGGATAGATATAAAAGCTTACACAGTGGTTTTGCTAGCGTAGAAGAACACCTCTTCAGAATGATGGGGGATATACCATCTGAACCAGCGGATTTATGTATGTCAAGATCAAATAAAGCTCTTGCAACTGTACGAGTACGAAAGTGAATTTGTCCCATAGAATGATCTACGTTCTCCAGTACAGGAGGAGACTGTACACAATCTGGCAATGTAGAATTGGCTGCGAAATGCGCAGCAAGCAGATTGGCTTTGTCTAAAGAGCTGAATATACCCCTTTAGGGTGGATGAAATGGCGTCTCAAGGGTCTCATGTGGATTCTCTTCACCCCGAAAATCAGCATAGAGATCAATCTCATTTACGGCCCATATACCAAAATCACGACGGTGGAGTTATCATATCCTGATTTCTTCTAGCCGGTGGACGAGACTCCTCATCGAGAAGGGTACCATGAATCCGACCTAGAATGCTTTCTTCGTCGGATAGTTTCTTCTTTGATCGCAACATCTTAGCACGGTTATCGTTGCGCAGCAAAATATTATTTCCCTCAGGCGAAACACGCTGCATCAACGAGTGCAATTGATCAGCATAGATTCTAGAATGGAGATGGTAAGCCAGTTGGACAAGTGGATATTTGGTTGTTGTACTTACTCGCTGTCAAGATCAGTATCGAACATATCCTTCGATTTTTGAAACTCCTTTAGGAAATTCCCCTCGAATCCAGGCTTCAAGTACTCTTCCTTGATGTCTTTCTCAAATTTAGCAGCATTTTCTGAAAATTTCAGTGAAATCGTTGTTACGGATGATTTAAGAAAAAATTAAAATGTTTAAGAAAAAGTAAGAAAAAGTTTATAAAAATCAAAGTATGCAACCGCCGCATTGGTTATTATTTTTTTTTTTTTGATTTTTTGGAAAACCACCCTGTTTAAACATAAAATGAAAATATTTTGCCATGGAAATAAACCTCGTAGTCGGGTCATGCTTCATAGAATCATCAAAGTTTATAAAAATCAAAGTATGCAACCGCCGCATTGGTTATTTTTTTTTTTTGATTTTTTTGGAAAACCACCCTGTTTACACATAAAATGAAAATATTTTGCCATGGAAATAAACCTCGTAGTCGGGTCATGCTTCATAGAATCATCAAAGTTTATAAAAATCAAAGTATGCAACCGCCGCATTGGTTATTTTTTTTTTGATTTTTTGGAAAACCACCCTGTTTACACATAAAATGAAAATATTTTGCCATGGAAATAAACCTCGTAGTGGAGATATGCTTCATAGAATCATCAAGTGCATAATTGTGGTATTACACAGCTTATCTGGGTCATAAAACATTTCTCATACAATTGAGCTTTGAGGAAACCTAGGAATCAAACTCCTACATGATCCAATTGTACTAAATGTCAGTAGTAAGACAGTACCGGATATTAGGTAGGAAGCAACATTTAAGAGCACCAAAACTTACATAAAGAATGGACGCATGTGTTAAACAGAAGAATAGGGAACTGCGTTGCAAACCATACCTTATAGGCTTGCTTATGAGTGTTTTTTTTTTCAGGAACTGGCAATATGCATCGCTTCCCAACAATGGCTACGTTTACACCGTGGTCTACATTTGGCTCGGGACCAAATCTTTTAGTCTCAGACTTATCTGTTTACACCGCACTGGACCACGTGCAGAACAAGCGACATCTATACCTCATTATACATCTCTTTCCATTGAATTGAATGGTGTTTCCCCAAGATCAACACCAATACTTATGTTTAAGTAGAAAATTCCTCGCTATTTTTGCAGTTACTATAACGTGCCAGTTGAATTTGTGGTGACATCTATGCGCAAGGTAGAATAAACAGTTAAATTCCTTATAGTGGACTGAGTCCAGAGATCTGCACCGATACACCGCACTCTCACGCACACCGCATGTATACTCGGTGTTTACATGGCTCACTCTCAAAAATATTGCAAACAAAAATGATCGCCACCGCATTGACACAAAACATGAACACTATCGCGGTGTTACACTCTCTCTCTCACCCTTATCCTATGAGAATAAGTATTAACTCTTCATTGTGTCAAAGCGGTGTGTTCCTGAAACAAGTTTGAGTATTTATGTGACGCAAAATAAGCGATACAAGTGTTAATCGTCACCGCAAGTACAGGGTGATCCATTTCGAGGTTCCCTACTTTTTTAAAGAAAAAAACACAGAAAATTCAAATTTAATGGAGAGAATGTTTATTATCATTTGAAAGAACCTTCTTTGGCATTTATTTTTTGAAGATTATGTCTATCAAATGTTGGCCGTTGCTACGTCGCAGATGGTCCATCCGTTGAGTCCAATTTTCGATCACTCGTTCGAGCATTTCGACTGGTAACTGGCGAATGACACGCGTGATGTTTTCCTCCAAGGCCTGAATCGAAGCGGGTTTGTCGGCATAAGCTTTTGACTCCAATCGACCGGCCCAAAACGTGAAATTATGTGCTCACCGAAATGTTCTCTCAATAAGTCCATTGATTGATGCGATGTGTGGGAAGTCTTGCTGAAACCAAATGTCGCCGAGATCACGAGCTTCAATTTCCGGCATCAAATAGTCGGCTATCATGGCACGATAACGGTCGCCATTGACGGTTACGTTCGCACCGGCATAATTTTTAAGGAAATATGGACTGATGATTCCACCGGCCCACAAACCACACCAAACCGATGTTTTTTTCTGGATGAAGTGGCAGTTCTTCAATCTCTTCAGGGTGCTCTTCGTCCCAAATGCGGCAATTTTGTTTGTTTACATACCCATTGAGCCAGAAATGGGCCTCATCGCTAGACAAAATTTGCCTCGAAAACGTCGGATCTTCTTGGAACCTTTCAAGAGCCCATAGAGCGAAGCGATGTCGCTTGGGAAGATCGAGCGGCTTCAGTTGTTGCACAAGCTGTATTTTGTACGCTTTCAATTTAAAGTCTTGACGTAAAATGCGCCAAGTCGTTCCATACGTCAGTCCGAGTTGCTGCGAACGGCGCCGAATCGACTCTCTACGGTCTTCGTGTACACTCTAAGCTACGGCCGCTATATTTTCTTCACAGCGTGCTGGACGTGGTCTATTCGGTCGAATATTATCCAATAATGAATGCTGGGTCTCAGAATGGGTGATGGTGTTGCGAATAGTACGCTCAGTAGGCCGATTATGTTGACCATAAGTTGAGCGAAGTGCACGAAACACATTCCTCACAGAACGTGAATTTTCATAATAAAGTTGAACAAGTTGTAAACGTTGTTCACGCAAAACAAAAATAACATGACAGCATGACACGACTCACACGTGATCTGTCAAAAAAGGCTATTGAAAAAAGTATCTCTACTTGGATCACCCGCAGCATCAGCATCAATGGAAGTAAAAAAAGATTACGATATTTCAATTAGTAGAAAAACAGTTGAAGGACGATTGAAAGAGGCTAACTTTGCTACTTATGTGGCCCGTCTGATAAATTTTATTTCACCTAAAAATAAATTGAAACGATTAGCATTTTCCGATTCATTTGTTTACAAGCCTCAATCTTTTTGGGAACAGATTTTGTGGACCGATGAGAGTTCTTTTGAGTACCATGGTTGAAAAAATAAAATTTACTGCAGATTACCCACAAATATTCGAAAGAAAATGAGACCCGTATCCCAACGCATACACCATGTGTTTGTTTTTACGGGATCGGTAAGTTCGTACCCATCAATGGTACGATGAATCAAGGACAATATTTACATATCCTGAATAACCATACATTGCTTGCCGGCGACAGACTTATTGGGCAAGACTTTATCCTGCAACAGGATAATGCTCCATGCCATAAAGCAAAAATGTTTATGAAGTTTTTGAGAGATTTGGAAGTAAAATCATTAGATTGGCCAACCCAAAGTCCCGATGTCAACATCATCGAGAATGTGTGGGCTTACATAAAACGCAAGAGGAGTGCAAATTTGACAAGAACGCGTGAGGAGGCAATTGCTGAAGTCAAGGGACTTTGGAAGGAAATTTCCATTGAAACGCTTCAGAACTTAATAAAATCTGTTCCTTCACGTTTGCAAAAGGTGAGAGATGCCAAAGGAGGGTTTATTTTTTATTAATTTATTTTTTGTTTTGTCAAAATACTTTTGGCCTCCCACTTTAATGAACTTTTTTTTTTTTATAAGATTTAATATGAAATTAAATATTTTGTTTGTTTTTTATTACCTTATTCCACTATTGCTATAAATAAATTAAATAAATTTCTTTAATATTTTTTGGATAAATAAATTACAGTTTATTACACAAAATGTGCATTTTTATTTATGTCAAAATACTTTTGTCCACGATTTAGATTCCCGACCTAGTGGAAGTCGTACAGAATTCGAACAGAGTAATTCTGCATCTCTTTCTAACGCTGGCGCTGTGCGAAAGTTAACAGGTACATACATATATTTATGAAAAACAGTGCCCAACGATTTTGAAAAAACGTAAACTGATGATAGAGCTCCTGGAATTACAAAATTACAAAATAAGACTTGAGATTGCTTTGTTGGAAAAAGAGTTGTGTTATCCTCCCTCGACTTTAACTAAAAGTTTAGCGGATGGTGGAGCTGAAAAAAATGGGGATCAAGACTTAGAGGATGACGATCTTTATTCTAATGATCAATAATAATGTTTACTTTATTTTTCCATTAAATTATTTTTTTATTTCTTGAAATATACATAAATAAGTTAATATTTAATTTTTTTTTATTGGTTATTTTGAAAGAATTCAAGAGCTGCTGTTGTCGTATTTGTGCATCTTGCGAAGGAGATTGGAATAAAAATTCTACTTCATCGCTTGTTTCCTCTTCTTGTTGTGCATTTTCTTCCTCGGACGTGTAGGTGTAGGTCGTACAACTGTGACACATATTGCATAGAGCCACACAGCATTTAAATATAACGGGTGATCCAAGTAGAGATACTTTTTTCAATAGCCTTTTTTGACAGATCACGTGTGAGTCGTGTCATGCTGTCATGTTACTTTTGTTTAGTATTGTTTGGCATTTCATAATGGAAAGACTTACGCGTGAACAACGTTTACAACTTGTTCAACTTTATTATGAAAATTCACGTTCTGTGAGGAATGTGTTTCGTGCACTTCGCTCAACTTATGGTCAACATAATCGGCCTACTGAGCGTACCTACTATTCGCAACACCATCACCCATTTTGAGACCCAGCGTTCATTATTGGACAATATTCGACCGAATAGACCACGTCCAGCACGCTGTGAAGAAAATATAGCGACCGAGTGTACACGAAGACCGTAGAGAGTCGATTCGGCGCCGTTCGCAGCAACTCGGACTGACGTATGGAACGACTTGGCGCATTTTACGTCAAGACCTTAAATTGAAAGCGTACAAAATACAGCTTGTGCAACAACTGAAGCCGCTCGACCTTCCCAAGCGACATCGCTCTGCTCTATGGGCACTTGAAAAGTTCCAAAAAGATCCGACGTTTTCGAGGCAAATTTTGTTTAGCGATGAGGCCCATTTCTGGCTCAATGGGTATGTAAACAAACAAAATTGCCGCATTTGGGACGAAGAGCAACCTGAAGAGATTGAAGAACTGCCACTTCATCCAGAAAAAACAACGATTTGGTGTGGTTTGTGGGCCGGTGGAATCATCGGTCCATATTTTTTTAAAAACTATGCCGGTGCGAACGTAACCGTCAATGGCGACCGTTATCGTGCCATGATAACCGACTATTTGATGCCTGAAATTGAAGCTCGTGATCTCGGCGACATTTGGTTTCAGCAAGACGGCGCCACTTCAAACACATCGCATCAATCAATGGACTTATTGAGAGAACATTTCGGTGAGCACATAATTTCACGTTTTGGGCCGGTCGATTGGCCACCAAGATCGTGTGATATCACACCGTTAGACTTTTTTCCTGTGGGGATATGTAAAGTCAAAAGCTTATGCCGAAAAAAACCGCTTCGATTCAGGCCTTGGAGGAAAACATCACGCGTGTCATTCGCCAGTTACCAGTCGAAATGCTCGAACGAGTGATGGAAAATTGGACTCAACGGTTACCCACTTATATTATTGTAAGAAGTTCTCGATCAGATTTCTCTTGTATGGCCACGCTTAGGTTCCCTCTTGGAGTCCGTTGCGGAAACCTCTTTGCACAATCTTTAAGAAACGCATGCGGGCAGTTCCAGCGGTCGTTCTCCGCTTAGCCTTGACGGACCAGTTTTATGAACGCAATTCGGTCCCAAGAATCTTTCTAAAAATGAATACATTTCGTCAAACATCTTAAACGGTACAAGGAGCTCTCCTAATACAGCATCAACTATGTTCTTTAAAGCCCCTATTCCTAAAAGATTACTATCTACAATCCTGTTATGTAAGACCAACAATCACGCACCAGAGCACGAATTTAATTAAAAAAAAAAATATATGAAAAAAAAAGGACTCCCGCTGAACTTGATCCTAATATCGTCTGCAACTCCATCTAACAACTTACATACCGCTCCCGCTGTGTGACAATTTCATTTGAAATGAAAACTTTCAAAAGGAATTTCTTATCCTTGAGCACCCTTACACCTTACTCACTACCACCATAGCGCCAACTTTCTTGGATGGTTATTTCCTATTTGCTTTCGTCCTGCACATAGCACCGCCACCGAATGCATTCAGATCCTTTTTTGCCGCATTTCCTTTCCCTGTCATCTGCAATACGCCCTTCTTTTGTTTGGCATCAACCGACTTAGTGGTCGTTATCTATCCTGTCACAATGGTTTTTCGTCCTTTTATCCATCCCCCCTGTTCGTCGAGAATTTTTTGAACAATTCGCACATCGAGCGGAAGGAACTGCTATTTGTTTGTGGAAATGTATGTAGCGAAAGAAAAAGCGTTTTTCAGGACTCCATCCACGAAACTAGATGCACACACATATACTTACTCATACACATTATGTAACGTGATAGCATCACTTTCAGAGTGGATTTTTTTTTTCAGTTTGTACAACAAGATGACATGCATATTCACATGTATCTGTGGGTGTAGATATCATTTATCTACGCGAGTAAAATATGAAATTTCCTGCTCCACTGAATGGGGAAAATAAAGACGATATCCGGAGGAGGTGTGGGTTTTAAATTGCCTCGATTATAGTCGCTCCTCGCCGCAAAACGAAAAAGGGAAAACTTTTTATAATTTACCATTCTGAGGATCCCTGCTTTCGGTTTCACAAAGGAGTTCCCAGTTCCCAATAATTAAATTATTAACACTCCAATTGACTGCAATTAACGGATATGGACCAACTTTAATCGAATTGATCCAAATATTGAGCAGGCCGTAATTATGGTAAGGAGCGGAGGGATAACGATGATATGACCGCAAGCAATGAAGCAATAAAGGTTCTGCATATTGATTAAGGAAATGTTGAACAAGGACGAGGTCGGAGAGACTGTTGAAATGCCCCTGGAGAATGCGGAGTGTGCTTTGTATCTCAAGGAAGTGATTTCACAAAGCAAAATTATTAATTTGCGGGTGCATTCCTGTGGTGGTGAAATCACCTATCCCTACGAAGAACAAGTGTTTTCAATTAGCCAATGCTTACCAATTTTTACGCTCAACCTCCATATGGCGAACACTGGGTGCATAGTATCTTGATCGTAGAAAGGGATTGAAACCTTGTGTTAGGGATTAGCTGCAGATGAGTGAGGGGGAAGGACTAGTCTTCACAGAAACAAATTCCTTTTCTAATACGCAGTGGAAGACTTAAAAATATGGGGTCAACAGTGACGTCTACAGTCCCAGTCAGGATCGACAAAGCTGCTTCAAGATATTCGGACAACAGGTCATTTAGCAATCTTAAGGGTGCGTCAGGACAGAGATGGTCGCGGATATGCCGTAAGCCCAACGGCAGCACTCATTTCCGTAGTGGATACTGATATCCCCGTGTCCTTGGGGTATAGAATAAATTGGAACTGCACTTGCAGGTTGGGGATTGTGGTGCAGTGAAGTAATCCCCTCGAAAATAAGTCCCATAGGCCGATAACATTTAAAAAAGGAAATAAATCCTGTGGGGGTTATTTCCTTTTATTTGGGAAATGAGACCTATGAGGCTTATTTCCGTTGGGTTATTTGCCGTCAGTCTAACTTCCTTACCACTTGCAATCCCCTCAAACGTCCACGAATAATGACTGACGAGTGTGCATCTGCAGGCTGTACAATACGGGTAACTACGCCACAAACTCTGCTGAGCTCTATTAACAGTGTGCCCTTGGCCGTCTTCCGGATCTTCTTGACGTTTCCCCAAGCTGATTTAGATCAGAGCTTCCCTATGCATGCTGCACACTCCGGGTAACTACGCCATTAACTCTGTTGAGGTCTATTAACAGTATGCCCCTGGCCGTCTTCCGGATCTTCTTGACGTTTTCCCCAAGCTGATTTAGATCAGAGCTTCCCTATGCAGGCTGTACACCCCGGGTAACTACGCCACTAACTCTGTTGAGGTCTATTAACAGTGTACCCCTGGCCGTCTTCCTGATCTTCTGGAGATTTTCCCCAAGTTGATTTAGATCAGAGCTTCCCTATGTACGCTGTACACTCCGTGTGACTACGCTACTATCTCTGTTGAGGTCTATTAACAGTGTGCCCTTGGCCGTCTTCCGGATCTTTTTGACGTTTTCCCCAAGCTGATTTAGATCAGAGCTTCCCTATGCATGCTGCATACTCCGGGTAACTACGCCACTAACTCTGTTGAGGCCGTCTTACCGATCTTCTTGAGATTTTCCGCAAGTTGTCTTAGATCAGAGCTTGCTCTCATAATTTTGAGGATGTTTGCTTACGGGGTCTTCCCTATGCACGCTGTACACTCCGAGTAACTACGCTACTATCTCCGTTGAGCTCTTTTAACAGTGTGCCCTTGGCCGTCTTCCGGATCTTCTTGAGATTTTCCCCAAGTTGTTTTATATCAGAGCTTGCCCTCATAATTTTGAGGATGTTTGCTTACGGGGTCTTCCCTATGCACGCTTTATACTCAGTGTAACTACGCTACTATCTGTATTGAGGTCTATTAACAGTGTGCCCTTGGCCGTCTTCCGGATCTTCTTGACGTTTTCCCCAAGCTGATTTAGATCAGAGCTTGCCCTCATAATTTCGAGGATGTTTGCTTGCGGGGTCTTCCCTATGCAGGCTGTGCACTCGGTGTGACTACGCTACTATCTCTGTTGAGGTCTATTAACAGTGTGCCCTTGGCCGTCTTCTGGATCATCTTGACGTTTTCCCCAAGCTGATTTAGATCAGAGCTTCCCTATGCATGCTGTACACCCCGGGTAACTACGCCACTAACTCTGTTGAGGTCTATTAACAGTGTACCCCTGGCCGTCTTCCTGATCTTCTGGAGATTTTCCCCAAGTTGATTTAGATCAGAGCTTCCCTATGTACGCTGTACACTCCGTGTGACTACGCTACTATCTCTGTTGAGGTCTATTAACAGTGTGCCCTTGGCCGTCTTCCGGATCTTTTTGACGTTTTCCCCAAGCTGATTTAGATCAGAGCTTCCCTATGCAGGCTGTGCACTCGGTGTGACTACGCTACTATCTCTGTTGAGGTCTATTAACAGTGTACCCTTGGCCGTCTTCCGGATCTTCTTGACGTTTTCCCCAAGCTGATTTAGATCAGAGCTTCCCTATGCAGGCTGTGCACTCAGTGTGACTACGCTAATATCTCTGTTGAGCTCTATAAACAGTGTGCCCTTGGCCGTCTTCCGGATCTTCTTGACGTTTTCCCCAAGCTGATTTAGATCAGAGCTTGCCCTCATAATTTCGAGGATGTTTGCTTACGGGGTCTTCCCTATGCAGGCTGTGCACTCGGTGTGACTACGCTACTATCTCTGTTGAGGTCTATTAACAGTGTGCCTTTGGCCGTCTTCCGGATCTTCTTGACATTTTCCCCAAGCTGATTTAGATCAGAGCTTGCCCTCATAATTTCGAGGATGTTTGCTTGCGGGGTCTTCCCTATGCAGGCTGTGCACTCGGTGTGACTACGCTACTATCTCTGTTGAGGTCTATTAACAGTGTGCCCTTGGCCGTCTTCCGGATCTTCTTGACGTTTTCCCCAAGCTGATTTAGATCAGAGCTTGCCCTCATAATTTCGAGGATGTTTGCTTACGGGGTCTTCCCTATGCAGGCTGTGCACTCGGTGTGACTACGCTACTATCTCTGTTGAGGTCTATTAACAGTGTGCCTTTGGCCGTCTTCCGGATCTTCTTGACATTTTCCCCAAGCTGATTTAGATCAGAGCTTACTCTCATAATTTTGAAGTTCTTTGCGTACGGGGTCTTTCCTGTTGTTTTTTTTTTTTTTCAAATATGATGGCACCTGTCCCTTTTGGTTTCCGCCTCTCCTGTGCCTTATCTGGTTGTTGGTTATTTGTTTTGCTGGTCTTTCTGACTACTTTCCACCGGGTTTCTCCATTTACTCGTATCGGTTCATTCAAACATTGTTTGCCTCATCGGACTTGAGTTTTACTCGGGTTTTTTGGCGTTACTCCTCCTTATTACTGCCTCAGGTTCCTTGCTGTAGCTTTGAGGTCGGTTTTACTATAATCTTATCTGGTTTTCGTTTTGGGTCTAATATTGTTTCAGCTAAGGTGAGATCTGGAAGTCATTATTATTCCTAATAAGCTCTCTTGACTTGTCTTCGTGGGTCTCAATTGCAGACAATTCGTATGGAGCTTTTAGTTTCTCTATACTTTCCCTCATATTTTTTTGGATGATGCGTCTTTTACCATACCCTGTCTTTTCGCATAGGAACATGCCTCGCATGGCCTCACTGCTACACAAGCCTTTATGGGGTTTTTGTTCCAGTGCCAGATCGGCGTTAATCCGTAATGTAACATCTGAACCTACACCACCAACTTAACGGAGACGAGCATTAAACGTACTTCGAGGCCTGCCCGGCTTTTAACGAGACGGGAGCGTTCGCAGCATTAGCCTGGAAGCCCTTTTCAGCAGAATTTCACTCCAGCTTATTCGGGTAACAGAAAACTACTTACGTCGGGCCATGTGTCTATCATTCAAATTTATTGTTTCCAGTATACCATAACTACGACTTACTGGGTTCTCAGTTGTTATGCCTTAAACGACGGTTTTCAGAGACTCCATTGGTTAATTCCTTTGATAAGTTCAATGGAGAGGTTGGTTTTCATCGCGGAGTCATCGCGGCTCGGAACTAGTTTTTTCCTTTTTCTTAAAAGACTTTCAAGACAAGGATCAGACGCAGACAAAGGAGCAGCCTCCTAGAGGTCAGACGCTCTTGGATTTGGGTATGCCCTCGGATATGCCTTTCAACTATGACCAATCTGCATAGGGTGGCCCTTCCAGGAGAATACTCTTCCGACAGCAAATCACATAGCATCGCTAAGGCTACCACCTATTTCGTAAGATTTTAGTCGTCGCTAACGACAGGCATACATTACGACAAGGCTATTCTATCCCCGTTCTTGCTGAGGGAAAGGTTAGCACTCCAATGCAGGACATTGCATTGGTATACGTTTGAAAATCATGTGTGAGGCACGAACTTCATCCTTGCTAAGGACCGAGGTCCATATAACATCTCTTGTTTGCCAAAGTCTGTCACTCCATAGAGCTCAGAACACCATAGGTTCCCGCAATAGGAAAATTGTGCCTCTTGTGTTGGCTCAGGAATTTTACACAATCCTCTCAAGAATCTAATTTAAGAATTCACATAACAGCGCATCGCCTTGCCTAAATCCTTTTTTGCCATCGAATGTGTCTGTGAGGTCGTTTACCACCCTGATTGAGCAGCGAGAATTCTCAATCGTCATAATGCACAAACAGGATGGAGGGTGTACCAAAACTAGACATGGCTCTGTATAGAGACGAACTCTATAAATGATGTCGTATGCGGCTTTGAAATCGATTAATAGGTAGGGGTTATCGATTTGGCCTTCTTGGTTTTTTTTTCAAGATCTCCCGATGTGTGAAAATTTGATCGGTTTTGGACTTTCCTGGCCTAAAACCACTCTGATGAAGCCAATCAGGTTGTTGGTAAACGGTTTCACGCTTTCACATATTAAGGCAGATAGGATCTTGTAGGCGATGTTGTGGAGACTTATGCGCCTCTGTAGTTGGCGCAGTTTGGAGGTTCTCCTTTCTTGTGGATCGGGCAAACGATGTTGAGCTTCCATTCTATAGGCATACTTTCATCAGACCAGATTTAGCTTATGAGTTGGTGGATGTAACTTACCAAGTTTTCGTTCCTCGAGTGGCCCCTCTCTACATCCTCGATCGCGCGGTTTTCTTGCTCTTTTTCTTCATTCTGAAAAGCCGGTGTTGTTCCCTTCTTCTCTGCCTATAGAGCTCAATGGCAGCTCTCGTCTTCATACGCAGCTTAGCCTTTTAGGCCTCGTTCTTGGTTGCAAATTCTTCACCAAACCAGCGGATTCTCGTTGGTGGGCGCGAGACATCTCGCATATCAGTTGCGGCGGATCTAATGGCTTGTTGGCATCGTTTTCATTGTTCTTCGACATTCGATGCTGGTGGTATAGTGTTAATCGAGAGGTTAAGGGAAACGCGTTGCACGAAGGTCTTGACGGTCTCTTGCGATTGCACTCTTTCGGCATTAATTGTTGCAGCATGGTGGATATCCACATTCTTGCCTTGGCTTCAACAAAATAGTTGTCCGAGTCGATGTTCGGACATCCAAAATACTGGAGGCGTGCCTCTTGTCTATCACAATGTGATCAATTTGGTAGACCGTTCGTTGATCTGGAGACCGCCATGTCCCCTTATGGATATCGAGGTGAGGATACCATGTGCCGGCCATAGCGGCATTTCGTTCCGTAGCGAAATCAATAGCCTTGTACGTTACCAGACGTGTTGTCATGTAGGCTATGTTTTCCGACAATACTGCTAAAGGTGTCTTCTCTTCCTACCTTTGCGTTAAAATCTCCCAGAACGATTTTAACATCGTACTTCGGTAGTCGTTCATGGATTTTGTCAAGGAGCTCGCAGAAGCAATCCTTACCTATGTAATATATTTCCTCTGTCGGGGAGTGAGCGCATATAAGGCTTATATCGGCGAATTTTTCCTAGATGCGAATTGTTACAATAAGTTTGCTAATCTCTTGGAAACATAAGACTTCTTGCTTAAGTCTGGCACTTATAACAAATCTGCATCCAAATAGTTGCTGTTTCTGCTAACAATAACACGGTCCGTAGTAGATGTCGCAGTTTTTCATCCTCTTTTTGCCAGGTCCATCCCATCTAATTTCCTGGATGGAAGTAATGTCTGCTTTATAGCAGTTTAGTGCTTCCGCCAGTTGGTCGCTTGCACTTCTCCTGTTTAATGTTCTGAAATTCAGGTGCAGATACTAACGTCGTTTTCCTTTTTTCGGTTAGCAGGGGCTATTATGGTAAGAATGGTTTTTTAAATGGTTCGGCAGTTAACACAAAGCAAAACCCCCTACCTAGAGGGACAGTTCCAATTTATTAGACACCCTTAGAACATGGGGCCATCAATTTCTACTACGGTTCGGTTCATCCGCTACCATCTCTGTTCAAGGGGCCTGACTTACTTACCCTTGAAATTCCTAGACAACCAGTTGTCCGAATATGTCGAAGCAGCTCGTCTAAGTTCGCCCGGGTATTCAGTCCTTGGAATACCGACCTGGCTGCTTATAGTGGACCTGTTTTACGGCATGTTATCAACACTCGCACTTACCTTTTAGCAAGTCTAATCCGGTTGGATGAGACCAGTATCCGATGGAGGTAAAAGGTAGTCAGAGTTATAGCCCCACTTTAAGCTAATTAGAGTCCACCCTTGTTCTAGAACACCAATCAACTCCCTTACGGTGATAGCGGAACCCAAAAAATGGTTTCGCAAACTTTAGAATGAAACTGAATATCTGTTTTACTTTTGCTGTTTTCTTTAAATTCCGTATAATTAAAATTTAAATGGAATTTCATAGTTAAATTGAAATTCATTGGAAAATTATTGTGTTTAACCAAAACACATGTTTCCGGAACCGGATTGTTTAAATTTCAGTATAACCTCAACTGAAACGCATACACACGACTCGCAATTGATTGCAATTCAAGCGCTACAACGACAAGAGGACTACTGATTCAAATCCTATTACCTACAGTTTGCCAATATGCACATTCTAATCAGGACTAAGTCAGGCGTACGTATTGTTTAATGTCATTAACTTGAATGGCTTGGGCTTGGGTACTCTGCAGACCTGGTAATTCTATTCATTCCATGAGCACCTATGAACATTTCGATTGAATTCATTTCCAATTTTCATAAATGCATCCCCTCTTTGGCTTAACAGATTCCTAAGGCTTCAGGGGCTAAAACTAGATAGGTATACTGTATAACAAATGCAATGGAATTCATTACTTAATTAAGGATATTCAGCAATTCAAAGTTTATAGAACGACGAGTGGGATGACGCCTTCTGCGGACTGGACTAATATGGCCAATGAAGAGGATGGCAAAGTGTACAGATGGCTGAACAACTCGAAAAGGACTTAATTGCGAATTTTAATTCTACTAATTGAAGGTTTTTATTTGAAGGATATTTCATCACTAAATGGACGTATGTGCATGACAAAAAAAAATCGTTTTTTGGGTATGGGATTAATTTCAGTGTGGACAGAGAGTAAACAAATGTATGAGCTGTTTCGACATAATGCGAACAACAGGACATTTTGGACTTAGGAAAGAAACATCGTTATGAAGCAACCAATAGCCTCGAAAAGGTATGATTTCACTTTCAAAACCACGACCAAAAGGGATAACGACGTTCGTAGCAATGGTAGGTAGGTAGGTACAGGTTCAGCATGAGCTCAAGTAGCACTTATGTGCCTTTTTGTTACCACGACTCGTGTGACCTTTATTATGATTGTTGTGAATGTTAAACGCGGTCTCTAGATCCAGCCTGTGAGGCTTAGAAAACGGATAAGTTCTTGTATCCTTTTACCCGAGATGGCGCTAAGGTTGTCGAAAAATGGTCGGTCTAACGCACGCAGTCTGGCTCTTCTTACTGCCGGATATTTGCAGATGAAATGGGAAAGGGTTTCTCTCTCTTTGTGTTCCCGCAACTGCAGCATTGTTGGTTGTATGGGACTCCTAGTGTACCCGCATGGTCTCCAATTGGCGGGTTCTATTCAGAAGGTCGTTTGTTCTGTTCTTATTTTCCTCGATGTGACGCAATTTGTTAACTTTCCCCCTTTGGAGTCAGCCTTCTTCCGGAAATATGAGTGGATTTGTCTCTAAACCGCACCTGGAGGGATATAGACCCTTGCGCAAATGAGCAGTGTAGAGCTGAGCCAGGCAAGCCCAGCTAATCTGCATGCTCGTTTCCTTCAATGTCATTGTGTCACCTGAGACTCAGAAAAGTGTGAACCTGCAGAGTTCGCTAGGCGGGCATTCCTTCAGCATTCCTGTACCCGCTTGGAGGATTTGGTAGCCGAGTTGATGGCCTTAATGGTCGCTTGACTGTCTATGAGGATAGCAATATTTTGCTTTTCCGTAGTGTCAGGCCCCAGTAGCATACAAGCCTCTCGGATAACCAGGAATACGATGGCGGCATTAAACTGGTATTTTCAGTGATTCGGAGTAGACTCCGGATACCACACTTCATCTTAGTTCCGTCGGTGTAGACGACCGTGTCGAAATCTCTTACTACCCCGTTTCTCTTCCACTAAGCTCTGGTCGGGAATTCTGCGTGGAAGCCTTTCTTGGAGCTTAGTATTGGTGTTGTCCAGTCCGTTGGAAACGTGACCATGCCGTTTGGTAACGAGTGCAGGATATTACTGTGGCCATACGGCCTAGTATTCCAGCATACTGATTCCTTGAGTCTTACTGAGCTGCATAAAGCGGTATCGATAATGTGTATGTCGAGAGGCAAGAGATGCAAAAGCACAGTAAGGGCATCCTTTGGCGCTGACCTCAGTCCGCTCGTGATGCCTAGACGGGCTGTTATTTGCAGCTTTTTTAGTTTTGTGAGGTTGTTGCCTTAACTCAATGCGGGCCATCATACTAGTGAGCCGTATGTGAGAATTGGATGTACCACTGCTGTGTACATCCACAAGGTCATCTTTGGTTGAAGTCAACACTTTTTTCCAAAAGTTTTGCTGCAAGGATAGAAGGTAACACACGCCTTCCTTACTCTTTGTTCGAAGTTGTGTTTCCAGTGAAATTTCGGGTCAATCATGATACCCAAATACCTAGCGCTGGAAGATAGTGTAAGTGGTTGGCCATTAACACAAGGGTGGGTGAAGTCGTGCATTTTGGTTTTGGTGGTGAATAGCAACGTAGAGACAGAGACATTAATTTCCTCAGCATCGCCTACAACATCCTATCTGGTGTTATATTTGAATGCCTGAAGTCGTTTACCAAAAACCTGATCGGCCTTTACCAATGTGGTTTGCGGCCAGGAATACCCAGAACTGATCAAATTTTCATACTACGGATGATTCTGGAGAAAAGACAAGAAGTCGTAATCAACTCATTCTTGAGAGGATTTTGCAAATCTCCAGAGCCAACACGAGAAGACCCAATATTCCATAATTCAGTTCAACTACTAGGATCCGCCGATAGCATTGACATCATTGATCGGACTAAACAAGATGTCCAAGCAACGATTGCTCGTATAGAAAAGGAATCGCGAAAAATGGAGGTTTGACAATAGGTGAGGGTAAAACCAAGTTTTGCACAAAACTTAAACAGTGACAGATAAGTTTGAGGTATTATAGGGCCTTGGCTACGTCGGCTCCGCTATTAACATTGAATTAATCTTGCCAGCCTGGCTGTTTTTTTTCCGGGGGCTAAGAAGGCAATTTAGTAGCAAAGTCGTTACTAGAACTACTGGAGCTGGTATATAACACCTTTATCGTCTCAGTCCTGCTCTTCTGGCTCCGTATGCATTGGTGCGAAGCAAACAAAATAATTTTTGTTGGTACAACAGGTTCGTTAGTACCTATGGCCCTGCTTTTTCTCACAAGCATTCGTAAGTGCTTGTGAAGGGCTCAGTGACATTGAACGAAACGAGCACACAGGCGAGCTGGTCACACTGGTGTCAGTACTAGATTAGTTCGAGTCGTCGAGTAATATCATTTAGAGGGATGACTCCAGCAGAAGCAGAACTGTCGCAAAAATCGAGACAACTCGGCCGGCCCTTGGACCTCTCGAAAGAAGCCGCTTTCCTCAAAATTCTATCATATTTCTAAAACAAGGCTATAACCGACTTTCTTTGTATTATATCCGGGTTCAAACTAGCTCCATTCTGTAGGTTAGTAGAACTGCCCATTATCCATCTTTCCAGGACTAGGTTTAGTCTCCTTGTAACCTAGCATAACTTAGACTTTTTGACAGGAAAACAATCTTTACGTAAGTTGCCTTACCAAACGTCTAACAGCAAACTTTGTGTTTCTTAAATCCGTCCGTGGGATCAGAAGGTTGACAGTCTTCCCACACCGGGTAAAAAAAATTTCACTCAGACGTAATTACTCACCACGTCAACCTCAACGAAGACCGAATGAATATGAAAGTGTCATGCTCAGAATAAACGTTCACTTACAGCACGCCCATTTTCATTAACAACACCTTTGCGGCTGTCAGATCCCCCACAATTCAAATTAAGTCCCACAAGGACATGGGTCCTTGTGTGTTTGTGAGAAATTCAATTTTTCAAAAAATTCTTCGAATCCCTAATCTGACGTACGGATGGCAATGACATTCTTCCTTGCAACTACACTCGATTGCCAGGACCCCCTTTGACATTCTTCCCCACTTTGCATATACCGTAGCCCGACTTGTTGGCTGTTATGTTTGTCTTGTGCATTTCAAAAAACGTCTGATGTTGATCCTTTAGACGGGTAGGTACTCCATAAAAGGAAATTCCCTCGTCCGTAGGAATTTCCATAAGACGAAAGGTTTAACAATGAACGCTGTCAAGAGGACATGGACAATAGAAGTTGAACGGCAACATAACATTGCATTTGTTGTTGTTGTTATGGTTCGCATGGTTTGACTTTTCAGTTGAACTTGGCACTGTTGTTTTGATTTCTTTGTGTCTTTTGTTTGGGCTCGAAGGATAAACTGCAAAAGTTCAGGGGAGTAAGTCGTTGAAGAAGGCTCTCTAGGAGTGGATTTTTAATGTGGAATAGCAAAGAACCTCCGGTTTTTGGGAGGTGGGTAATATGGGCAGGTTTGCAGGTTTGATATAAACGGGGTCTTGGAGATGGTCGATGAAGTACTTTTTTTTTTTTTTAAATATTTTTCAACACTTAGGACTCAGTCCCTGAAGGTTATAAAACCCAGTGATGGAAAGAAGGAAAAAGGTTTGTAGGATGGTTAGAGATTGGGAGTAGGTGGGAAAAGAGTGCATCGTCACCGCACTCTTTTCCCGCGTTAATTTTGAATCTTTGCAGGTTGTAGTCATCTGGAAATATTGAAGAAGGCAAGCTATTCCATAATCGTGAAGTGTGGTTAAGAAATGATCTTCTATGGCTCTATGCAATATGGGTGTGCCGAAGAAGTCGCACGAGTATTTCTATTAAACAGACGGACAGGCGGGATACAACTATATATTTCGTCGGAACATTTATGGTGAAAGTGGCGGTAAAGAAGCGCAAGGCATCCAACATTCATGCCGGTGTTCGAGAGAATGAATTTCACTACAAACTGATTGGTTGTCAATAAGTTTGATAGCATGACGCTGGACTCTGTCAAGTAGGCTCAAGCATGTTGCAGGGGCACCCGCCCAGATGTGCGAGTTATATTCAAGTCTTGGACGAATGTAAGCTTTATAGATATTAGCTAAATCTGATGGAGTGAAAAACCATTTGCATCGTTAGAGAAATCCTAGGCATTTAGCACCACCTTTAGCAGCATCTATAATTTGCTGGTTCCATCGATGGTCTGGGCTAATATGCATGCCAAGCATAGACATGCCATTAGATTCCTCAACTTCAACTCCTTCCATGTTAAGTTTGGCTACATTTGTATCCCGCTTCAGAGATAGGAGACAGCACTGGGTTTTTGACGCATTGAATTCAACCCGGTTGTTGGTACCAAGATCAGAGTTGAGTTCAGTTGACATTCGCTGGCGTTGAGACTCCACAATTTGGGGATCTTGTCGCGGAGTCGTTAAGGAGTAAACGAAGTCAAGAGTGCTGTCATCCGCGAATGAATGGATAGGATTACAAGTCAGAGAGAGAAGGTCGTTAATAAAAATTAGAAACAGAGTCGGTGAGAGGACTGAGCCCTGGGGTACTCCAGCGTTTGTTGAAAAGGGGGTGGAAGTTGACCCATCTAATACAACTTGTATTGATCGGTTACTTAAAAAACTCGTAATCCAAATTAAAAAAGTATTACCGACACCAAAAGACCTAAGCTTATTAAAAAGAGCGCTGTGCCACACTCTATCAAAGGCTTTTGAGATATCCAGAGCAACAATTCTACATTCACCGAATTGGTGAATGCAATGATTCCATTTTTCGCTTAGATAGACCATAAGATCACCTGTAGAACGTTGCTGACGAAAACCATACTGACGGTCACTAAGGAGTTTTTTTTTTCTAGATAGCTCATGAGGTGGTAATTGACTGTACTCTTCATGACCTTAGAGAGTACTGACGTTAAAGCTATGGGTCGGTAGCTTGAAGGGGAGGTTTTTTCGCCCTTTTTTGGAATTGGCTGAACATGCGCAAGTTTCCACCTATCTGGAAATATTCCTGCAGTCTAAGACAAGTGAAAAAGTTTGCGTAGAGGTTTGGCCAGAGTGGAAAAACACCTCTTCAGAAGAAGGGAGGAATTCCATCTGGACCTGAGAAAGGTGGCGAAAAGACTGCGATGAAGACTAATTCATTGGCGAGATTGATGAGTTTCGTTACCATTTAGTGCCAGCTTTTGAAAGATGGCTGTGTGCGATGGTCTGCCGTCTTTGACTCAAAACGATCAAAAGGATTTTGTCCTGCAAATAGCCAATTTCATGGCTTAATAACGGCAATTCCATCGAGAATACTAAAAGAAAAGGAGGAAAAGGGGGAGTAAAGATAAGCTTTTTGGTTTTAAACAGCATAATGGCAGGTTGCATAAGGCTAAGGTGACGCTCTGAGCGACAGAGCGGCCTTACGTGCTTCAAATATTTGCATGGCTACCTTTTATCTTATAGGACCCAGTAGCGCAGCATTAAGATACCTTCTGCGTAGAGCTAAGAATTCAATTCCCAGCATATAAATGGTTTCCACCGGACCTTCTCGTCGAGACTAGGTAGGTAAGTAGAGGTGGCGGCACAACATGAGTCAAAGTAGCACTTATGTGCCTTTTTGTTACCACAACTCGTGTGACCATTATTATGATTGTTGTGGATGTGATACATGCGGTCTCTAGATCGTGCCTCTGAGGTTTAGAAAACGGATAAGATCTTGCATCCCTTTACCCGAGTTGTCGCTAAGGTTGTCGAAGAACGGTTGGTCTAATGTACTTAATTTGGCTCATGCTAGTGCCGAACATTTTCAGAAGAAATGGGAGAGGATTTCTCTCTCATTTGTGTTGCCGCAATTGCGGCATTGAGTCTCCAGTTGGCCCCTGTGCATCGCCATAATTCTTGCTCTGTCTAAACGGGTTCTATTCAGTAGGTCGTTTTTTCTGTTCTTGTCGTAGATAGGCCACATCTTCCTCGATGTGACGAGATAAGTCGGCATAATTAAGGAAGTATGACTGAATTTGTCCCTAAGCCGCGCTTAGCTGGATACGGATCATTGCCGCTATTGAGCCGATAAGAACTGAGGCTGCCCAGCTCGTCTGTACGCTCGTTTCCTTCAATGTCACTGTGCCCTGGAACTCAGAGAAGTATGACCCTGAAGCGCTCGTCAAGGTGGGCAATTTCGTTCCGGCATTCCTTCACTAACTTGGAGGGTATTGTAAACGAGTTGATGGCCTAAAAGGCTGCTTTGCTATCTATGAGGATAGCAATACTTTGCTTTTTCTTAGTGTCACGCCTAGGTAGTGTGCAAGCCTCTCGGATAGCCAGTAGTTCCGCTGGCAATATCTGGTAGGCAGTATGATGCTGATATTTTCGGTGATTCCGAATAGACTCAGGACCTCACACCACAGTTCAAACTTAGATCTGTCGGTGTAGACGAACGTGTCGAAAGCTCTTAGGTACTACTTCATTCGTCTTCCACGGAGATCTGGTATTAAAGCCTACATGGAAGCCTATCTTGAAGCTTAATGTGGGTGTGATGTAGTCAGTTGGAAATACGACCATTCCGTTTGGTAACGAGCCCAGGATATTATGGTGGCCATACAGCCTTACAGTCCAGCATCCTGACTGATCTTACTGATCTGCATAGAACGGTTATCAATAATGCATAGGTCGAGTGGCAAGAGATGAATTAGTAAAGCAAGGGCATCCGTTGGCGCTACCTTAGTGCGCCCGTGGTTCTTTGCAATTATTTTCGATTTGTGAGGTTGCAGCCTTTACTCAATGCGGGCCACCGTACTAGCGAGCAGTATGTGAGAATTGGACGTACCACTGTTGTGTACATCCGCAAGGTCATCTGTGGTTAAAGTCCCCAAAGGTTTTGATGCAAGCATGGATGGCAGGACACTCTTTCCTTACTCTGTGTTTGATGTTGTGTTTCCAGTTAAGTTTTTGGTCAAACATGATACCCAAATACCTAGCGCTGAAAGATAGCGTGAGTAGTTGGCCATTAAGACGAGGACGTTGAAATCGGGTATTTTGGTTGTGGTGGTGAATGAAACCAATTCCGTTTTGCTCGGATGTGTACCGAGGCCACAAATTGCAGCTCATGTGCTAAAGTTGTCTAAAACAGCCCCATGATTTCGCTTATCGCGGATTGAAAAACTGACACTAGGATCACCACGTCATCGGTATACGAGACAACTTTGATCCGTTCCTCGTGTAGTTTTACTAGAATTTTATTCATAACCATTATAGGCAGAGTAGAGGAGAGATGATGCCGCCCTGTGGCGTTCCTTTAAGGGCAAATTTGGTTAGGTGATTATTGCCAAGTATTACCTGAATAATTCTTCTTCCGAGCAAAGAGACTATCCATTGGCTAATGGATAAATCTGAAAAATTGTGCCGAAAAAATCGAATTTTTTTTCTTATCGATTTTATGAAAAATAAGAATTGATCTCTTGAAAATTATAAAAATTCTGTTCGTTGTTCTACCCTATTCCATAACAAAGAAAAATTATTTAGCTAGATGTACCTAAAATATATGGACCGACACAGAATCCCTAGCTGAATCGATTTAGCAATTTCTCTCCCTCCGTCTGTGTATCCGTACGTCACCAGTTTTCGGGCCAAAAATTTTAAGCTAGAATGTTGACATTTGGTGAATGTACTCTTCGTTGTATTTTCATCAACGCCCACTTTTAAGGGGCGTTTTTTTTTTGAACGATTTGTGTACCCTACCCATAATTTATGTCAAACCATAAAATGACTTTGTTGAGCTATCTGAACAATATCTGAGCACAATCTTCGTAAAAAAATTATCCTCGCCCATGTTTTGGGTTTTTTTTTAATTTGAGGATGGAATGGGAGGACGATTCGCACAGCGAGTTGCAGCCGTTTTATATGTTTTTAACTTTCTCGTTCAAAGAAAAATTTATTGTTTTCGTGAAAGATTTTGACCTCGAGATTTCGATTAATTCTAACATTACGATGATAGCGGTACTCAAAAAAGTAGTTTTTGGAATTCCGCCCATCGGTTCGTCGGTCCGTCTGTCCGTAATGGTCTCTGCAGCCTAAACGACTCGACCGATTTTCTTCAAACTCGTATCCAGCGTTTTTTTTTGTATTAATTCTAGGCCATCTTTACTTGTTTGGCTTTTAGCCATGTTATTAGCGGTACCTGCCATATACAAATTATACGTAACATCCACCTACGTACGTAGGTACGTAGACGACATCGACATCAACATCATTGGTCTCTCCAACCATACCGTTGTAGAAGCATTTACGGCCATTGGGCAAGAGGTGAGAATTGTTGGTCTTTTAAGTTAACGAGTGCAAGACAAAGCTTGTGATATCAAAAAACAAAGAACTGTCGACGCACGACCTTGGAAAGTATGTCATTGTTGACACCGTTGATGGGTTTAAAGAGTTCGTCTAGGAATGACATCTTAGTGTAGGTACGATTGACCCTAGGAAACCGATGCTATTGCGGTAAAGCAAAACAACTGGGAGGTGGTCAAGTGGTTGCCAATGTCATTATATGAAACCTTGAGTTTTCACCAAGATGATGCCTACCAGCTCCGAATCACAGCTTTCAAGTGGCTCGCGCAAGTAGAGACCAACTTCAACCAACTTAAAGTGCGCAACTGGCGGTATTTACCTCAGCAACGGGCTAATTGGAGAGGCATATTCGGCCATAGCGAGGTATCCGTCGGAGCGAAAAATTCTCTGGTTTTGTACGATTTGGAGGATTTCAGCTTCGAGGTATTCTTCCGAAAATACCTGACATATTCGGCCATAGCGAGGTATCCGTCGGAGCGAAAAATTCTCCGGTTTTGTACGATTTGGAGGATTTCAGCTTCGAGTTATTCTTCCGCAAATATCTGGCATATTCGGCCATAGCACGGTATCCGTCGGAGCGAAAAATTCTCCGATTTTGTACGATTTGGAGGATTTCAGCTCCGAGGTATTCTTCCAAAAAGCTGTTAGGAATATTTCTCCCAAATTTTTTAACGCACACCGGCGAATTGCGTTAAAGTGCGTTCAGGTGCATTTTTTCGTACAATTTTTGACAGCTAAGTACCTACAAGACTTCTTCCGATTTCCCCCGACACTAATTTTTCGCGGAACTTATTTACGACTTGTAGCGAAGGAATTTTTCTCCGCTGACACATACCTCGAATGGAATTTGAATCTCCGACGAAGGATGCGTTGCGGAATATTGTACGCTCCGACGGATACCTTGCTAGGGCAGATTATCTTAGGCCCCAGGTCCATTTCAGACTGTAGTGCCACTTATTAAGAGAAGAAGAAGAAAACAGATAGGATCGCAAATCTTTACCCGAAAGTCCAAACGTTTGCTCAACCGGACTCTAATCCCACCAGTCCTTCTTTACGGTTCCGAGTGCTAGGCACTAAGCAGGAAAACTGAGAAAGTGACAGGCATTTTCGAAAGGAACATATGCCGTCGATTTTATGGTCAAGTATCCCAGAAATGCGAATAGAATTGAAGATACAATTGTGAGCTTTATGAGTTTTACCAAGATACATACAGAAGGTAAGAAAACGTAAACTACATTGGGACGGCCACATCAGCGAATGAACAAAAATGCTCCATCCATGATAGTCCCGGAATCGCAGCCTTTAGGTTTGAGGCGACAATGAAGACCGAATTTCCGGTTTAAGGATCTGAACAACTTGAAACAAGGTGCCGCCTCTGGTGTCAGGTAGGAAGGGATTAAGTCAGGAATAGCAGTTTTCCACAAAATGAGATTGAAGATTGAACTTTTTTTTGTAAATCCAAATATTCGTTTTGCGAAAAATTAATGATGCAAAACAATTATCAAAACACTCGTGTGTAATAAGATTATAGGCTCTTGACCAACAAATAAGTGCTTACCAGATTTTCCGGATGACTTATCTCCTTAGAGCCATTTGTCTCTTTGTTACCTGTTAAAATTAAGTTTTTACTAAGGACTTAAGTCGAGAAAACAAATCTTTGTTTAACTTTAATAGTTCATTTTAATTCATTTAGAAACATTAAATTAATTTAAATAAATAATAAGGAAAAGTATTAGGTAGGTATCTTATTCAATTTTTATATGTTGTCATTTTCTTCTTCCAACAAATCGGGATCGTTATCTTTTGCCTCCTCCGAAGTTGCCAAATTTTTATAAAAATCGTGGAAAAGAGGTGGAACTAAGGTAAGCAGTGAGCACAAATCCCGTTTTTTCTCAGCGGATATCGGATTCAAATGGTTGTATTTTCTTTTCAGCGAATCTTTCATATTTTTAGATTTTCCCCGTCTGAGGAAGCTTAAAACTTTAAATTCGTCTGACTCGTTTAAGGAATTTTTGTATCTGACTAGACCTTTCTCCTTATACTGCAGCCATTGAACATTGTGCCAGGAGAACTGTTGCCCAGCCTCATTTTTTTTTTCGGGACACTAAAGCTGTTTTAAGTAAAGCGGCAAAATCTAAAAATTCGTCCTGCTGCATTTCATGCACCCTGAACTGTTTCTTTTTCCCTGTGCACCGCACTAATTGGTACCAATCATGCGGGTGGTATACCGGTGTTTGCATTTTTTTTTTTTGCTTCTCAATCATAGAGTGATCTATATCACACTCCATGTGAGTGTGTCCTGGAATTAAAAATTTGTGGTTTATTACCAATTGTCGGAATTCTGTTTGGGCTAGTATAAACATTGCAGCAACGTGACTGTTCTTATTTTGTCCCCCACATGTGTCGGAGTAGAACGTGACTTCAGATACAGTATCTGGTAGGCTTTTCAGATGTTGGTATAAACATGAAGCAATTTCGTTGCCTCCTCTGGCAGCTTGACCTTCATGCCACATGTAGTTCATCGATTCTCCACTAGCATTGTTGTGAACAGTCAAGTTGTAAGTCCAGAACTGTCTTTTGTAGAATGCTACTGAAGAACCTATGAAAGGTGTTGGCAAACATTGCTGCAAGTCGAAGCTGAAGCATTTGGCTGATGGATTATTTTGAGCCTCTTGCTTGTCAATTCTCTTTGCGTCATATGCTGCATTTGCTTGCTCCTGGTGAATTTTAAGGTAATTTTCTGCACTTTGTTCTTCTTGCTGATCACCTGTGTTTGTAGCAACTTGCAGCCTCATTTGGAGAGTATCACATTTGAAGCAGGTGTCTATTTGCGGTTTTTTAAAAGCAAGTTTAAGCTCATGGAATTCTCGTTCATAAAGAGTTCGGCCCACAGGATTGTCTCGTCCTTCTTTATAAAAATCGTACATTATACGCAAATTCAAATGAGATGGAAGATATTTCTTATCATTTGTTCGTCTTGTGTAGTGACTTTCGTAAGAGGGAAACGATTTTATGTGAGCTCGGACTTGATTTATGTCTTCCTCACTTCTTTTGTTAGCGGTATCATTCTTTCCTCTTTTATCATCTAAAGTTATACCAGAAGTATTAAGGTCTTTATTTTTAATTGAGGTTGCAATAAATTTTGGATTTTCGTCCAAAGTCTTACAAAAACAATCTTTGCACACAGAAACTCTCTTTCCATTAAATTCCAAAAAATACTCATGTGTTACCTCTCTATTTTTAACACTATCTGGTTTTCTCTTGCGAGTAACCAACTTTTCTTTTGAATTAATGAGGTTTGCAATATATGTAACCCTTTTGTTGTGAGATCCCAGTGACCAGTACTCATCAAATATTTTTTTTTCGTAAATCTTCACTAAGGAAAGACGAACATTTTTTCCTACATTGCCTTAAGCTCTGTAATGATCTCGCTTTTACCACCTTTCCGCTAACATTAAAGTAACTCTTTCCACTATGTAACAGTGCTGTCCTTTTCTTTCTTACAGCCCTAGCCCATTTTTTTACGTTATTTTCTGCAGGAATAGGTTGTGTCGTTTCTATAAAATTATCATTACAAGTTGTACAGTAAGAAAATGTTATTAAGTTATGCAAAATGAATACTTACCACTGACGACATGGTTTCCAGAACGCGCTAAAGCAAGTTGTAATATATATTTACTTCTTGTACTCATTTTTGCACAAAAAACGTAGTTGTTTCGTTAAGAACTTTTTTTACAATGAACCGAATAAAAAAATAAAGCGCGGAAACATGCGGTTAAGTTACCGTTGCTATCGCAACTATTTGCTTTCACAACTAGATACAATGTGTCACAGAAGTCACACGCTATTAACAGGGTGTTATATTGGGAAGTGTATACTTTATTTTGCAATAGAATGCATTTTTTTTCTCATTTCAATTAATTCCGAAATGTCAAAAAACTGAATGTGTCTGAAAGGGTCAGTAAGCGTCAAATGAGAATTTTTAAAGTTTTCGATTCATTTTTTTAGTATTTAAGAACAATTCTTATGCTTGGGTAAACGTTAATTCACATGCATCTCAACCCAATTTGATTTACATGGAGACTTATGTCTCTCTCTTTTGACAAGATTTTTCCAATTCTGTTTGGTACTAAAGGCATAAGATGACTTAAGCCCTTAGGAGCAACTTAGTTATTTCAAAATACAAAATTGGTATAAATACAAAGCACTTAAGTCCACTTACACCCTTAATACCAAACAATTTTTAAAACTTTCTGACTTATACCCTTTGTATAAAAAAATATCTATAGGAAGATGTTACGCTAGACTTATGCCCATCGGACCAAACGAAAGAGAACAAAAAAATTGACTTAAGTCCAACAAATATCCGAAAACGGGATTTTTTTGACTTAACCCCTTACTACCTGACACCAGAGCATTATCGAAGAGAATAAAAGACTGCCTTGTTTCTCATAGCCTCAGAAGTCCGTTAGTTAAGTAAGTACAACAAGATCAATCAAATCTAAAGAAAAACCTTCAAACAACCCACTGAAAGCGAAAGAGATTATTAATGAAAATCAGTCAACCCGGAGCTTTTGCCTGCGCATGTCATCCAAGTCTGACTTCCCAAAAAAATTCAAAATTCATAAACGCGTTAGATCGCCGGATACCGAGGGCAATCGTTTGTCCTCGGATAAAAAGTTTCGTCCCGTAATGAAAAACCCCAGTGTGATCAAAAAGGACTCCAGTACTAATTACTGGAGTCCATTACAATGCCATCCGGATAGTGACTGTGATGATATGGACGAATTTGTTTCGCCAACACTTTCTACCGCGAAAGTTTACATTCCTCCAATTAAACTTTTGCAGAAATCCAGTGATTATGTCCATAATCTAGCAAAATCCCTAAACATTGTGGATTATTGCATAAAGAGAATTTCTATCGGTATAAAGATTGTATGTGAATCCATTGATACGTATAACAGAGTGATCGATAAACTAAAGGCCGATAATTGTCAATTTTTCTCACACGATCTTAAAGGAGAGAAAGCATTTAAATTTATTTTATACGGTATGTGCGAAATGGACGCAAATTTATTAATGAGTGAACTTGTTAAAAATGGTCTTAAGTGTGTTGCAATTAAAAAAATTACGAAACAATTCGAACGGTACACAGACACCCTTTATTTAGTTTCATTTGAAAATGGTTCGATCAAACTCAATGAATTGAACAAACAATATCGTTCCGTTTTCCACACACAAATCAATTGGAGCTATCAAAGAAAGCTTAAAGGTAAGCTAACCCAATGCCATAACTGTCAGATGTTTGGTCATGGTCAAAAAAATTGTCACATTAAAACATATTGTGCTAACTGCGCTGGTTCTCACAAGACTGTAGAATGCGATAATGTGTCGTCGTCAAAATGCGCAAATTGCAAGGGATCTCATAAATCTACTGACCCCACATGTGTTAGCAGATCAATGTAATTGGAGCTCAAGGGAAAATCCGCTAAACAAAAACAACAAACTCATCCGAAAGCTTCTTCCAGACAGGGCTCTCTTTTACCTACCACTGGCACTGTGCAGAAACAGGTTTCAATCAACTCTCTGCAAGATTTCCCTTCACTGCCGCTGCCCCGCTCTAATCAAGTGCTACCGAATGCTCAGACAATGCATAACACAAATCGTATAAACTCTCGGCTACAAAGTACATGGGATGAATTTGCACATACATCAAACGTCAACAGCGGTGTTTCCAATAACACTCCATTAACCACTGGCAACATTTCCAGTAATTCATCAAGCAACATTCAAATCAACACCAATATCAGCACACTGTTTACAGCTGATGAGCTCAATTCGTTAGCAATGGAAATGATAATGAAATTATCTGTCTGTAAGACTAAAATTGAACAATTTAATGTTATCACACATTTAGCAACTAAGTTTTTGTATAATGATGTTAAATAATATGATTGTAGATACACATATAAATATTATAACCTGGAATGCAAGAGGTATACGAAACAAAATTACAGAGTTTTTGCATTTTTTATATACCCGAAAAGTAGACATTTTGCGTTAATAACAGAATCGTGGCTTAAGAAAGATGTTCGTCTATCCACACCCGAATTTAAATGCTATCGTTGTGATCGAATCGGTAGAGTCGGTGGTGGTGTCGCGATTCTTATAAGAAGATCAATTCAACATTCGCTCTTACCTGTAGTGAATACTCGCTACATTGAAAATCTGGGAATAAATTTAAAATTAAGTCATCAAAGAGAATTAAAGATTTATTGTGTGTATTTTCCTGGTGGCAAAATAACCACGGACAATAGAATGGGTCTTAAAAATGATCTCCGTAAATTATTTACACTAAATGGGGATTTTATAATTGGCGGTGATTTTAATTGTAAACATAGAGATTGGGGTTGCATAAGAGCTAATGCATGGGGTAACATTATGTCTAGTTTGTCTATTACCTTACCTATTTCTGTTTTGTACCCATCTAGTCCGACATATTATTCCAGTTCTCGCAATTGTCCTTCTGTTCTTGACCTGTTCATAACAAATGTACCTAGTTTTTGTACCCAGCCAATTACCTTCAATGAACTGAGCTCAGATCATAACCCAGTTTTTTGCCAACTTCTTAAGTCAGGGCTTAGAAAAGTAGAATATGTACATGATTTAAAAAATTCTAATTGGAATCTTTTTCGGTCTGAAATAAATTCTAAGCTTCGAAACATTCCAAACAATTTAGAAAATATTACATGTAAAGAAGATGTCGATTCAATTGTAAACACTTTTTCAGAACAAATTTTAGGTGCTGTTGAGAAAAGTGTACCAAAAGTTAACAAAAATGTTTTTGTTGCTAAGCTGCCTTCACACGTGTTAGAACTTATAAAAAAAAGAAATGCTTATCGAAGATATTGGCAGAGATATCGTCAGTTTTTTTTTTAAATATCAAGTTTCTCTTCTAAACCATCTTATATCAAAACTTATAAACGAGCACAGAAACAAAGATTGGAATAAGAAACTAAGTTCTCTCGATAAAAACTCGAAACCATTTTGGAACATAATGAAGGTAGTAAAAAACAAAAATAGGCAACTGCCATTTCTGAAGGATTCCACCAATATCTTTTGCTCAGACCAAGACAAAGCAAATGCACTTGCATCCAACTTCACTAAAAATCATGCTATTTCATCTAACTTAGGAGATGTGAATACAAATGTTTTAGTTAATAGTGCCGTCCAAAATTTGTTACTAAACAACAACAGTACGCCCTATTCAGATGTATATATAACTATCGACGATATAGAATTTATAATAAAGGATCTAAAAATTCGAAAAGCTGGAGGTATCGACCTTATACAAAATATATATATCAAGCAACTGCCAAAATCAGGAGTTAAATTTATAACATTCATTATGAATTCATGTATTAAAATGCATTACTTTCCTAATAAATGGAAAATTGCTAAAGTAATACCAATAATAAAAGCTGGTAAGCCTCCTGAGAAAGTTGAAAGTTATAGACCAATTAGTTTGCTAAGCAGCCTTAGCAAAATTTATGAAAAAAATTCTAAAAGAGAAATTATTAAAGTTTATTTCGGACCACAATCTTTACCCTAAGGAGCAATTTGGTTTTAGACGTTTTCACAGTACGTCGCATCAAGTGCTTAGGATATATAACCATATAAAAATGCATCGTTCGATGGGCAAATCCACTGGAATGATCTTACTATATATCGAAAAGGCTTTTGATACAGTTTGGCATGACGGACTTATTTATAAAATGATTAATTTCAACTTTCCTATTTATATTTGTAAAATTGTCCACAGTTTCCTGTCTGGTCGTTGTTTTAAAGTGCACGTTAATAGTGGTGTCTCAAACTTAGTATTATTTGATTCCGGTGTCCCTCAAGGGTCAGTCCTTGGGCCTGTTCTGTATAACCTTTATACATCCGATTTTCCTGCTTTACCTAATTGTGAAGCAGCTATTTTTGCTGACGACACAGCAATTTTTTCATCAGATGTTTTTGCTCTTGACATTGAGAGTAACTTAATCAATGCGATGAAAATATTAGAAAACTATTTCAACAAATGGAAAATTAAATTAAATGAGGAAAAAATACAAGCCATCTTTTTCTCCCGAAAAAGAAAAGCTTGTTATCTTCTCAATAGACAATTGCAGATAAATGGCATGAACATAAATTGGGAAACGTCTGTCAAATATTTAGGAATATATTTAGACACCAAATTAACTTTTAGCACTCATGTTGCCAACACATTAAAGAAAATTGCGATTGCTATCAAAATACTATACCCTTTTATAAATCGGAAGTCAATGCTCTCGAATGAAAACAATATAATTATCCATAAAGTGATCTTCCAGGCTATTCTTCTCTATGGTTGCCAAGTTTGGGGAAATATTGCAATGTGCCATCTTAAAAAATTACAAATATCCCAAAACAAATTATTAAAAATGATCCTCAACTTACCGTGGCATCACTCAACTTCGAATCTTCATAATAGAGCGAGCGAAATTGGTCGTTGACAGAATCCAGAAGTTAAATCTTCGTTTTTTGGACCGCTGTAATTTTTCTGATAACCCTCTTATACAAAACTTAATTATGAATTAATTTAGATAAATAGTTAAGAACCTTTTAATAAACTCTCCCTCCTTGAGCATTTATGATTATTTATTTATTTACCTTATTATTTATTAAATTATACTTTAGGTTATTAACTTATTTATTCGTTTGAATTGTTATTAATTTATTTACTTCTTTAATTGTTATTAATTTATTTATTCGTTCAATTGTTATTAATCTATTTATTTGTTTAACTGTTAAATTATTTATATGTTTATTTATTTATCTACATATTTCCATATATCTATAAATATCACTACGTACCTTATTATTAAGTTATTTATTTTTTTATTTATTTATTTCTTAATTTATTTATCTAGTCAATAGTATCGCTATATTATTAATAATTATATTTATTATTATTTATATTATTATATATATATTCAAATTGAAGGTTTTTTTTCGTATTTTCCTTCAGTATTATTATATTTTCCTCAATGTTAATTGCTCAATTATGTTTAAAAGCATGTTTCAGAAGAAAGATACATATTATCATATCTCTGTATTGTAAAATGTGTGGTAACTAACCTATTGTAAATTTATATACGAAATAAATATCTATCTATCTATTATTAATGAAAAATCCTTTGGTTTCCACGGGAGACAAATTGCTTGACCACAGCAATTCCTCCAGGACCGCCAAACTCAATTTTCAAGCTCTGCAAGTAATCCAATTTATTTTTCCCCACTTGAAAGTTGAAACTCCAAGCTCTGCTAAAGGAATTCCCGTTCATTACGAAAATATCGTTCTCTTAATAGCTAATTAATAAAAAAAAGTTTTTTCTCGACAGGAAGCACTTACAGTTGCACATAATTGCCACTGCATCAGTGTCCTCTTATATGCACTCCTACTGTCCCATGTTCCAAATGGTGATAAAAAAGGACATTTAATCCATTATCGTCTTTTACGGAACTGAACGCTTTAACATTTAATTAAATTTACTAGCTATCACTTGTAAGGACTCTACCGTGGAGGTGCTCTCTGTTTCCTATATATAACTATCCCCATCATGAATGCATATTGACGTCCATTGACACTGTTTTGTCGTCCATTTGTGCACCTACGTGTGTCATGAGATAATTTCGCCTTTTTGTCCATCACTTGGCCGGCTTGGACTCACCTGGAATGGTTTTTTCCAACAACCTTACACGATCTAAAGGATACAAGGTAATGAAATCGAGGAAGCAAAATATGCGCACATTGAGGTGGACATTGTGCATGCAACCTACACCTGCATCGTCCTGCTACACGGTATGCTGCTCTGCGGAGTCAAGTGGTCATAAGGAGCTGCTGTGCAATGCAATGCAAAAACAAAATGGCAGCGCGCAGAATACACCTGATTAATTTTAAAGGAATCGGAATCGGAATTTATGTCCTTTCTACCCTCGGCATACATACATTGCAACGAAAGCGTACTATTTACCAGTTAGTGTTGCAGGAAATGTACTCGTATTTCAATTTTGCTGTGCTATTTAGGGATACAAGCTGGACGTAGCTGTGCATGCAAGGAGGGCAAATAGCAGCCATTTATCATGGCATAAAATGCAATTGAAGAATTTCCTGCTATTGGAAGACGTTGAACTGGTATACATGGTCTTACAAAATGGGAGCAATTGGGTTGATTCATTTGGGTGAATATCCTAGTTGTTAAGTCCTTAAATTTAGTGTTTGGCGTCAGCCAAAAAGCTCTTCAATGGAATGATAAATGACAGTAAAAGGTTGTCGGTGAAAACTTTTGTACTTGATTTACCTACTTTCGTTACTTAACAGGCTTGCGACCCGTTGAAGGTCTCTGTTTGCGGCAAGATAGGCTTATATCCTCTTCAATCCTGGACACGTCGCTTAGGCTTAGCGCTCTGGCATCCGTGATTGCTTGATCTTTTAACTGGAGATACAGGTCATAAAGTTCGCCGTTTTACCTTCTCCTTCTCGGGTACAAGACCAATCGACGAAGACTTTTACTTTCAAAAGCTCCTGATACTTGCTCTGTTTTCCTGCTTATTGTCCACCACTCGGCGCCAAAATGTAGAACTGGTGAGATTAGAGTCCGTTTTGACTTACCGGATAAGAGTTTCGACCCCATTTGCTTTGCTTAAGGGAAATAGCATCAGTATTGCAAGGATTAGTCTTCGTCTAACCCCCACCAAAATGTCATTCGTAGACGAACTCTTTTACTCCATAAATGGTGTCAACAATGAAATATTTTCCACAGTCGTGCAACGACAGTACTTTGTTTGTTGATAGCTCCAACTTTGTCTTGCACTCGTTAACTTACAAGACCAACAGATGATTTCGCCTCTTCCTCAATGGCCGTGAAAGCTTATAACTACAACGGCACGGTTGGAGCAACCAATGATGTCGACGTCGTCTACGTATCCCAGTAGCTGGACGGATTTGTTGAAGACTCCTGCCCTACCGAGATTGGATGACATTGGAGAAATCGTGTGATAGCGCATCTCCTGGTCAGAATCCGGAATATGTTTGGAAAAGTTCAGATGATATTTATCATTTCCCTAGGGTTGTGAAAAAATGTTCAAATCTTAATAATTCAGATGAAAAATCATAGAAATTTTAATAAAATATTCAAATTTCTTCTGACCTTAAAGTCGCGTAAAAATTTCAAAATCTTAGCAATTGCGATGAAAATTAAAAATTTATCGTAACCCAATTGTTGTTGAAAAAATTTAAAACTCTTAAAAATTTTGATGAAAATTGAAAATTTATCGTGACCCTAAATTCGTTTCAATATTTAAAATCTGAAGAATTTTGATGAAAATTGAAAAACATCGATTAAAATTAGCGTTTATCCTGACCATGGGGCCTGTGATTTTGACATTATCTTAAAACTTTTGATGAAAAATGAAAAGTTATCCTGACCCGTATCAAATTTCAAAGTCTTGCTTTTTTTTTGAAAAATGAAAACTCATCATGGCCCTAAAGTTGGTAAAAATTTCAAAATCTTTAAAATTTGGATGAAAAATGTTTATTTTTCGTCACGTTAGAGTCGCGTAACAATTGCTAAATCTGAATAATTTTGGTGAAAATTGAAAAATATTGTGACCCTAGGTTCGTGTAAAAATTTCAAATCTTAAAAATTTTGATGAAAATTAAAAATTTATCGTCTTGTAAAAATTTCAAAATCTTACAAAAATCATGTGTTAATGAAAAATTTTAAAAATTTTGATAAAAAATTAAAATTTATCCTGACCCGTGTCAAATTTTAATGTCTTGCAATTTTTTTTGGAAAAATGAAAATTTATCATGACCCGGAAAAAATTTCATAATCTTTAAAATTTTGATGAAAAATGTTTATTTTTCGTCAAGTTAGACTCGCGTAAAAATTTCGAAATCTAAAAAAATTTGGTGATAATTGAAAAATTATTGTGACCCTAGGTTCGTGTGAAAATTTCAAATCTTAAAAATTTTGATAAAAAATGAAAATTTATCCTGACCCGTGTCAAATTTCAAACTCTTGCAATTGTGGCCCTAAAGTTGGTAAAAATTTCAAAATCTTTAAAATTTGGATGAAATATGTTTATTTTTCGTCACGTTAGAGTCGCGTAAAAATTGCGAAATCTGAAAAATTATTGTGAAAATCGAAAAATTATTGTGACCCTAGGTTCGTGTAAAAATGTCAAAACTTAAAAATTTTGATGAAAATTAAAAATTTATCGTAACTTTAATGTCGGGTAAAAATTTTATAAACTTAGAAATCGTGTGGAAATGAAAAATCTTTAAAATTTGGTAAAAAAATTAAAATTTATCCTGACCCGTGTCAAATTTCAAAGTCTTGCTTTTTTTGAAAAATTAAAACTTACCATGGCCCTAAAGTTGGTAAAAATTTCAAAATCTTTAAAATTTGGATGAAAAATGTTTATTTTTCGTCACGTTAGAGTCTCTTAAAAATTGCTAAATCTGAAAAATTTTGGTGAAAATTGAAAAATATTGTGACCCTAGGTTCGTGTAAAATTTTCAAATCTTAAAAATTTTGAAAAAAAATTTAAAATTTATAGTCGGGTAAAAATTTCAAAATCTTAGAAATCATGTGTAAATAAAAAATTTTAAAAATTTTGATAAAAAATAAAATTTATCCTGACCCGTGTCAAATTTTAAAGTCTTGCAATTTTTTTTTGGAAAAATAAAAATTTATCATGACCCGGTAAAAATTTCGTAATCTTTAAAATTTTGATGAAAAATGTTTATTTTTCGTCACCTAAGAGTCGCGTAAAAATTTCGAAATTTGGTGAAAATTGAGAATTTATTATGACCCTAGGTTCGTGTAAAAATTTCAAATCTTAAAAATTTTGATGAAAATTAAAAATTTATCGTAACTTTAATGTCGGGTAAAAATTTCAAAATCTTAGAAATCGTGCGAAAATGAAAAAAAATCTTAAAAATGTTGATGAAAAATGAAAATTTATGGTGACCCTAGGTTCGTGTGAAAATTTCAATATCTGAAAAATTTTGATAAAAGTTGAAAATGTATTCGTGACCCTAGGTTTGTGTTAAAATGTCCAAATATTGAAAATTTTGATGAAAATTAATCATTTTTCACGTAAAAATTTCAAAGTCTTAAAATGTTGATGAATATTGAAAATTTGTCGTAACAAAAAAAAAAAAAAATTTCAATATCTAAAAAATGTTGATGAAATTAAGAAATTTATAGTCACCTATGGTGTGAAAAATTTTCAAAAATTTTTTTAATAATTTTGATAAAAAAATTAAATTTTATCCTGACCTTGGTTCGTGTGAAAATTTGAAAATCTTCCAAATTTTTATGAAAATTGAAAATTTAATGTGAATTTAACACGACCCTAGTTAAATTTTTAAATCTTAAAAACTTTGATGAAATATGAAAATTTTTCGTCACCCTAGAGTCGCGTACAAATTTCAAAATCTTAAAAATTTTGATGAAAATTAAAAATTTATCGTGACCCTAGGGTAAAGTGGTGTAATCATATTCTCTTTCCGGCTGATACAGTATCGCGGGATAGCTTTTCTTTGTTCTGAGAATATGTTGGGCGCAGGTGCAGATTTGATACCTCCTTGTCGGTTAACATAGCCGATCTAATGTGATGATACCTATAATTCTCTCATACGGAGAAGGTATGACTTACGTCGTGTTCTTGGGAGTTCCGAAAGTGGGCGGCTGAGCTAATGGTATTGCCGATTTTATGGAGAAAGGCATTGAAGTGTACGTGTCCGTTAAGTAACTGGGTAACGAAGTAGTTAACTGTATAGTGTAACTGGTCATTCCCATCAGCCACGTTTCCGATAACCCTCAGCCTCGCTGTCCATCGTTCTCCGCTTTCCGATCTCCTGTGCTCTTGTTACTTTTTTTGTGAACTTTTTATCCCCTTGCGTTGCCGTTTCTACTACAACTTCCGTCTTCTTATCGTAGATGACCCCGTCTATTGGGATCACTCCTCCGGCAATAAGGACAAATGGTTCCGACACCGTTTGATGGGCATTCGCTACGCGTAGAGCTCCGCGTCGCTTCACATCTGCCATCGACTTTTGTGTACTTTTCCTGTCGAAGAGCGTCTGCCTCAAATCTCGCATCCGTAAATAGGATGGCATGGGCCATCACCAGAAGGAGCAATAGCTCCTGGCCGTTGGGCCGCCTGTGTTCATCATCAGCCTGCTCAGTGAAGCTGTCATTCCGCGCATTCTCTGTTTGGTGTCAGAAAGTTTGGTGTAGATTGTCACACGGCGTCTTTGCTTTCTATTATCTCCTGGCCAATTTAGAAGAAGATTAGAGTGGGGGTCCTTTTCGCCGTTACAACGGCGATCTCTGTTTTTTTTTCGGCAGTCAGGCTGAGACCGTCCAGTAACTTTCTCGTCGACTAACCTTGTTCAGCTTTCTTTGAGCACTTTTGGTATCGGTTGCCGTTATCACCGCGGTGATATCATCTGCATACCCCACCAAAAGGGTAACTTGTGGAATATCCATGTGATGAAAACTATCAGAGGGGATGTTTAAAAGGCCACCTCCCAAAATCAAACCTCGCGATGCTCCGGAGGTGAGTTGGATTCTTCGTAGTCTCATAAATCACCTCCTTCGGAGTATACCTTCAGCATAAACAAGAGATAGACTGGGTTTTTGTTAGCCATACAATGCACATTATGCCAACCTGAGTTGCCTAACACCACGATCTGACAAATCTGACAAATCAGCCAACTAGTATAAACTCTCAGGAAACGCCTGCCTCTGACGTTTGGAATCAGCGTAAAAGTGGAGGTCCCAAATATTTTTGTCAAAAAAGATGGCCTTGTCCCAGGTTAGATTAGGTTAGGATGCAGTGGTAGCAAGCGATACGGGTGCACACTTATACCATAAAGGACCATTTGTGGTACCACATGGATCTGTCGACTTACCCAATACTTGTTTGCTTAATTGAACCATTCAGAGCCGACTTTATAGCGTAGGAGGTTTCTGACATCGACACTTGCCAGCTTACCAAGATTATCACGGAAGTAGTTTATCAGATGGAGCTGGACAAGAACAGAGAATGTGAGGAATATTTGTTCACTCTTTTTCGCGCACGCAGCTTCTACAGAAGTCATTGCTGAAGAGGCCTAGACCTTTTTCGTGTAGACGTTTAGGGCAGTGTCTTGCAATTATACCGATTATGGTGCTGATGTTTGATATGCTCAGCATTGTCAAAAAGATGGCCCAGTTCTAGTTGCGTCCAAAATTATTTTCTGTATTTTTAATTGGTGCCGCATTCTTTGCCACCAGGCCTCATTCGGGTCACCCATTAGCTTGTAGAACAAAGAGGATAAAATATACTGAGTTCGAGGGTTCCAAATTCGGTAAAGTGCTATTCTAAATATAAATTAATTTAAAACAAAATGGCGTTTATTAATAAACACGACTCGATTTTTGTTTTCCTTAACTAATGCACGAAAAAACGTCATTGACTCCCCATTGACTACACATCGTTTCTAAATGCCTTGGATGTTCTCTTCAGGATTTTTCGAGTAAGAACCATTGCTTACTAGGATTTATCTCCTTATCCGAAAAAAATTCCAAAAATAATACAACTAACGGGTGATCCAAGTAGATTTACTTTTTTCAATAGCCTTTTGTGACAGATCGCGTGTGAGTCGTGTCATGCTGTCATGTTATTTTTGTTTAGTATTGTTTGGCATTTCATAATGGAAAGACTTACGCGTGAACAACGTTTACAAATTGTTCAACTTTATTATGAAAATTCACGTTCTGTGAGGAATGTGTTTCGTGCAGTTCGCTCAACTTATGGTCAACATAATCGGCCTACTGAGCGTAATATTCGCAACACCATCACCCATTTTGAGACCCAGCATTCATTATTGGATAGTATTCGACCGAATAGCACGTCCAGCACGCTGTGAAGAAAATATGGCGGCCGTAGCAGAGAGTGTACACGAAGACCGTAGAGAGTCGATTCGGCGCCGTTCGCAGCAACTCGGACTGACGTATGGAACGACTTGGCGCATTTTCCGTCAAGATCTTAAATTGAAAGCGTACAAAATACAGCTTGTGCAACAACTGAAGCCGCTCGACCTTCCCAAGCGACATCGCTTCGCTCTATGGGCTCTTGAAAAGTTCCAAGAAGATCCGACGTTTTCGAGGCAAATTTTTGTTTAGCGATGAGGCCCATTTCTGGCTCAATGGGTATGTAAACAAACAAAATTGCCGCATTTGGGACGAAGAGCAACCTGAAGAGATTGAAGAACTGCCACTTCATCCAGAAAAAAACAACGGTTTGGTGTGGTTTGTGGGCCGGTGGAATCATCGGTCCATATTTCTTTAAAAATTATGCCGGTGCGAACGTAACCGTCAATGGCGACCGTTATCGTGCCATGATAACCGACTATTTGATGCCTGAAATTGAAGCTCGTGATCTCGGTGACATTTGGTTTCAGCAAGACGGCGCCACTTCCCACACATCGCATCAATCAATGGACTTATTGAGAGAATATTTCGGTGAGCACATAATTTCACGTTTTGGGCCGGTCGATTGGCCACCAAGATCGTGTGATATCACACCGTTAGACTTTTTTCCTGTGGGGATATGTAAAGTCAAAAGCTTATGCCGAAAAAAACCGCTTCGATTCAGGCCTTGGAGGAAAACATCACGCGTGTCATTCGCCAGTTACCAGTCGAATTGCTCGAACGAGTGATCGAAAATTGGACTCAACGGATGGACCATCTGCGACGTAGCAACGGCCAACATTTGATAGACATAATCTTCAAAAAATAAATGCCAAAGAATGTTCTTTCAAACGATAATAAACATTCTCTCCATTAAATTTGAATTTTCTTTGTTTTTTTCTTTAAAAAAGTAGGGAACCTCGAAATGGATCACCCTTTACTTCCAAGTTTAACTACAATCGTACGAGTAATACCGACATGATGGTAAAAATAACTCTTTTCCTCAAAGCGTCGTATAAATTACCGTACACGTTCGGAACAATGGTATGGTCCCTCTAGTATTGCATAAATATAACCGGCAAAACAATTTTTTACCCCTAGGGAAATACTCACATATGGAGGAATTCCTTCAAAGGACTAACGCATTCCGCAAATGGTAGATGCTGTTTGGCGATTCCGTTGTTGGCTGCGAGCATAAAAACTCTGCACTCCCATTAAAAAGACCAACCCTTACAGGCAGATTTAGTAAATGGGAATGTGGCAAGTTTTTAGGGATAAGCAAATATTTTGTTGTGCGGCTAAAAGGATGGACATGAAGTCAACGTTTTTACTTCAGGGGTATACGTAGAACACGGAAGTAGATAATTTATTTCTTAAAAATTTTATAAAAAATTCAATGCTCCGAAATAAGAAAAGTGGTAACAAGTTTGCTGTATATATTTGTTATAAGTATAGAATTTAAGACACAAAAAGAAAGGTTTGGGTGGGGTGGCCCCATATAACCCTTTGCAATGGTATGTGATAAAAATTACAAAAAAGCTCAACTAAAATAGATGGAAGCAGATTTATTTTGATAAATTCAAAAATGTTATGTTATTTCAAAAAAATATTGTACACAGAAATTATTTAAATATTTCATTAAAATTTGAAATTTTAAACCAGAATGCCTGAAAGAATAGATTCCAACCTATCAAGGTTAAGATTTAAAAGCCAGTGATTTACAGTGGCGTAGCTAGGTACCAAAACTAACAATTTCGATAAACTAACAATTTCGATAAAGCACTATCGATGGTTGGATGTTGTAGAATGAGGGTAGACTCTGATCGGCGTTAACTTGGCAATGCCCAGTGTTGTAACTCTGACTACAAATCAAGTGCTTATTTTTAACCTCCAGGTGGTAACCATCGGGTACTGGTCTCATCCAACCGGATTTGACTTGCTAAACGATAAGCGCGAGTGTTGATAACACGACGAAAAACAGAAACACTGTTAACAACCAGTTCAGCACGGAACGAAATGAATACCCGGCCTGCTGTCCCAGGCGAATATAGACAAGCTGCTTCGACATATTCGGACAACAGGTTGTCCAAGGGCTAGTCAGGCCTCTTGAACAGAGCTGGAGGCGGATGAACCGAAAGGCCAACGGCAGCACTCAATCCCGTAGTGGATACTGATGGCCCCGTGTCCTAGGGGTATCTAATAAATTTGAACTGGCCCTCCAGGTTGGGGGTTGTGCTTTGGGTTAACTACCCAATCACGGTAAAATCTAACGGTTACGAAGCAACCAAAAGCCTCGGAAAGGACTGATTTTATTGTTTACGATACGGCTAAACGAAAAAAGGACAACGACGTTCGTACCTGCACCTGGAATGTCAGAACATTAAACAGGAGAGGTGACAGCGAACAACTAGCGGAAGCCCTAAACTGCTACAAGGCAGACATTACTGCCATCCAGGAAATATGATGGGATGGGCCAGGCAAAAAGAGGATGAAAAGCTGTGACAGCTTCTACAGGACATGGTATAGTGAGCAGAAACAGCGACTATTCGGATGCGGATTTGTTATAAGTGCCAGACTTAGGCAAGAAGTCTTATGTTTCAAAGACATTAGCGAACGCATTGTAACGATCCGCATCAAGGCCAAATTCGCCAACATTAGCCTTATATGCGCTGACGCCCCAACGGAGGAAAAAGGTGATATAGCTAAAGATTGCTTCTACGAGCTCCTTGACAGAATCTATGAACGACTACCGAAGTACGATGTTAAAATCGTGCTGGGAGATTTTAGCGCAAAGGTAGGAAGAGAAGACATCTAGAGCAGTATTGTCGGAAAACATAGCCAACACGACAACACATCTGGTAACGGACAAAGGCTATTGATTTTGCTACGGGACGAAATGCCACTATAGCCGGCACATGGTTTCCTCACCTCGATATCCATAAGGGGACATGGCGGTCTCCAGATCAACGAACGGTCAACCAAATTGTTGACATCGTGATAGACAAGAGGCACGCATCGAGTATTTTGGATGTCCGAACATTCCGAGGAGCTAACAACGACTCGGACCACTACCTTGTTGCAGCCAAGGTTAGAATGCGGATATCCACCACGCCACAACAATCCAGAAATACTGTAAGAAAATTTAATGTCGAAAGACTGCAATCGCAAGAGACCGCCAAGACCTTCGCGCAACGCGTATCCCTTAACCTCTCGATAAACACCATACTACCAGCACCGAATGTCGAAGAACTATGGCAACGGAGCCAACAAGCCATTGGATCAGCCGCAACCTATGTGTTAGGTTTCTCGCGCCCACCAGCAAGAAACCCCTGGTTTGATGAGGAATGCAGACAGATGCTCGCAGCCAAGAACGAGTCCCACAAGGCTAAGCTGCAGGTTAAGACGAGAGCTGCCGTTGAGCTATATAGGCAGAGAATAAGGGAAGAACACCGGCTTTTCAGAAAAAAAGAAAAAAGAACAAGAAAAGCGCGTGATCAAGGATATAGAGAGGTGCTACTCCAGGAACGATGTTCGCAAGTTTCACCAAAGCGTGAAAAGCAAAGCCAAGGATACAAGGCTCGAACAGAATCCTGTCGAGATGAACAAGGAAATATCGTAGTTGAGACAAGGTCTATGCTGAGGATATGGAAGAACCACTTCTGCAGACTGTTAAACGGCGATGACGAACAACATTCCGCTGTCAGGCAGAACGAACAATTCAATGTTGGCAATGACAGCGATAACTGCTAACCACCCACCCTGAGTGAAGTGAGGATAACAATATCTAAACTGAAGCTTAATAAGGCTGCCCGAAATGACGGCCTTCCCGCCGAGTTTTATAAAGCCGGCGGAGATGACTTGGGAAATAACATCCACCAACTCATAAGCCGAATCTGGTCGGAAGAAAGTATGCCTGAAGAATGGAAATTCAGCATCGTTTGCCCAATCCACAAAAAAGGAGACCCTTTGAACTGAGCCAATTACAGGGGCATAAGTCTCCCCAACATCGCCTACGATATTCTATCTGCCGTAATATGTGAATGCCTGATACCGTTTACCAACAACCTGATCGGCCCTTATCAGTGTGGTTTTAGGACAGGAAAGTCCAAAACCGATCAAATCTTCACACTTCGGCAGATCCCGGAAAAAACCCATGAAGTCCCAATCGATACCCAACCACCTATTCATTGATTTCAAAGCCGCATACGACAGCACTTATAGAGACGAACTATACACAGCCATGTCTAGTTTTGGTATACCGCCCAAACTCGTCCGTTTGTGTAGGATGACGATGGAGAATTCTCGCTGCTCCATCAGGGTCGGAAACGACCTCACTGACACATTCGATACCAAAAAAGGATTTAGGCAAGGCGATGCGCTGTCATGTGACTTCTTCAATCTGATTCTTGAGCGGATTGTGCAAAACTCACGAGCCAACACCAGAGGTACAACTTTCCAAACATCTGTACGACTACTAGCATACGCCGACTATATTGACATCATTGGTAGGACCCAACGTGATGTCATAGCCACGTTTGCTAGTATAGAGAAGGAAGCGGCAAAAATGGGTTTAGCAGTAATTGAGGGCAAGACGAAGTATATGCTGTCAACACGAAAGGACACACAGCATCGACGAATTGGACAGAACGTCACCATTGACAGATATAACTTTGAGGTAGTACGGGACTTCACTATCTCGGTTCCGCTATTAACTCTGACAACAACATCTCGTCAGAAATTAAACGAAGAATTACTCTAGCCAACTACTGCTTCTTCGGGCTAAGAATGCCACCACTGACAGATATAACTTTGAGGCCTTCGGGCCTTCAGGCTAGGAAGGCAATTCAGTAGTTAAACCCTCACTCCAACTACTAAGGAGATCGTTTGTAAGACCCTGATCATCCCATTCCTGCTCTACGGCTCTGAAGCATGGACCGTATAAAAAGCGGTAAAAGAAATCCTTGCTGGATTTGGGAGGGAAATTCTTCGAAAAATCTTCGGTCCCATTTGCATTGACGGTCTGTGGAGACGAAGCTTCAAGCAAGAACTATACGAGCTGTACAGCGACATGCCCCTGGTCAAAAAACTTCGCATTGGACGTTTAAAATGGCTAGGACATTCTTGAACGAATGGTCATCAATACTCCGGCTCACAGAGTCTTCGATTCCCAGCCAGACGTCGGGCGCAGTAGAGGAAGACCTCGCCTTAATTGGGGCGCACAAGTAGAAACCGACCTCAACCAACTTGGGGAGCGCAACTGGAGGCAGTTAGCTAAGGACCGGGCTAATTGGAGAGGCATGTTGGTTGAGGCCCATGTTCATTCCGGACTGTAGCGCCAGTAAGTAAACCACTATCGAACTTATTACCCTCCCATCAATGTTACCAGTATGAAGTCTTAAGGAAAAACATTTGGCGCACTTTAAGGAAGCTACTTACTTCTATAAAACTTCTTTAAATACTTCATAAAAGCCTTAGAGAAAAACCTTTGTTTGCTATAAAAGGTTTATAGAAGCAAATTGTAGGCTTCGCAAAAAGTCTATCCGAAAATATTTGCAAACCTTCTCGAAAACTGTTATCTAATTAGGATTCGAACTTGCGTTCTCTCGCACGGTAGCTTTTTTTCATTTTTATTTTAATTCCTTTTAAAACCAACTTAGTGCTACCAAGACTGTTTAGCCTACCTATGCTAAGCCCTAAACCTTAAACTATGTAAGTCTGTCATTATATAATCCAATATATTAGTCTACTGTCTATAATGCATCGTGTAGCCACCCCAAGAGGTTCTCTTGTTTCTATCTACTCCGAGGGTCCTAATCGGACACACTCCTGCTTAACCACAGTTGCTCTCCTCCGCCTTGAGCGACGATGTCTCGGTCATATAGGAGAAGCCTCAGTTCTTCGGAAGACGTGGTAGATAAGCGAACAAACCCTGCCCTAGCTCTCGCCAGAGCAGCATCTACATGTCTTCCGAAATATAGATACTGATCCAGCCAGATGCCAAGGTACTTTACTACACTTTTACTCACCAGTGGCTGTCCATTTGGTACAACGATCACCAGCTTTCGCCAGTTCTTTCTCATATCCCTAGAGGCCCTAGACAACGGTGTCCTAAAGAGGATAGTTTCTGATTTCTGAAAGCTGATTTTCAACTTCCAGTCATCACAATATCTCTGGATCTTGTCGAAGACCCGCTGCAAAAGAGTTCGAATGACTTCGAAAGTAGGGCTGTTCTGTACGCGATAAGATCGTCCGCATACGCAATTGCCTGAGTAAGACTACCTATCATCTCACTGGTGTAAATGCTAAAGAGAAACGGCCAGCTTACCACTCCCTGTTGCAGACAATTTTTAATAAAGAATTTGGTGCTAGAAGTTACATTGCCACTTTCGAAAACAAACGTTCGACCAGTTAACATGTCATGAAGCATATATCGGGTTTTTCAACATTGACGCTACATAAGTTGAGCGACAGGGACAGCAAACGACGCCATATTTCTTGCCGCTCTTTTGACATTTCTCTTCAGTAAGGTTTGCCATTTCATGATGGAAAGATATACGATCCAACAACGAGTCGAAATTATTGAAATTTATAACCGAAATTCGGAGTCAGTGGCCTCAACGTTAAGAGCACTACGTCCAATTTATGGTCGCCATAATCGTCCTAGCAGATCAACAATTGAGCGTCTAGTGAACCCACAGGCACCAGTACAAAATGTTCCCGTGCCAGTGAGACAAAGAAGTGCGCGTAGTGTCGAGAATATTGCTGCCGCTGAAGCTTCAGTTGAAGAAAGCCCAAATGTGTCTCTCACACGTCGTTCTCAAGCGTTGGGCATCTCTGTGACGTCGTTGTGGCGAATTTTGCGAAACGATCTTGGCCTACACCCTGACAAAATTAAATTGACGCAAGAACTGAAGCCGCTTGACCACCAGAAGCGTCGTATGTTCGTGAATTGGGCTGAGCAACAACTTGAAAATGATTCGGATTTTCATCGAAAAACCATCTTCAGCGATGAGGCCCATTTCTGGCTGAATGGCTTCGTCAATAAGCAAAATATGAGGTATTGGTCAGGCAGCAATCCATCGTACTCCATGAGTCATCATTGCATCCCGAAAAAATTACGGTTTGGCCGGCGGCGTCATTGGGCCGTACTTCTTCCGTGATGATCAAGACCGGCACGTTACTGTGAATGGGAATCGCTACCGTTCAATGATAACCGAATATTTTTGGCCCCAATTGGATGATATGGTCTTGGAGGACATGTGGTTCCAGCAGGACGACGCCACAAGCCACACAGCGAATGCCACAATCAATTTATTGCAAACCAAGTTTGGAGAACGTGTTATCTCACGAAATGGTTCAGTCGCTTGGTCGCCTCGGTCGTGCGATTTGACGCCGTTAGACTATTTCCTGTGGGGCTACGTCATGTCTATTGTCTATGCCAACAAGCCAGCGATGATTGATGAACTTCGTACGAATATCGAACATGAAATTGCAGCAGTATCGGCCGATTTATGCTTGAAAACCGTCGAAAATTGGGTTTAGCGTCTGGACTTCTGCAAGCGTGCCCGTGGTGGCCATGCAAAAGAAATCGAATTCCATGCATAATGGCATCGAACGTACTTTTACAGGAATAAAGAATTTCATTGATATCCAAAACCGTTTTTGATTTATTTAAAAAAAACATTTGTAGCGCTATTATTGAAAAAGACTTTATATCGGTGGCTTACTTACCATAGGGTGTCGAAACCCTTCTCTAAATCAACCAGACATGCACCCGTGCACTGTTTTTTGGCTTTGTACCATTGTATATAAGAGACTATTTTGGATGCGGCATGAATACAGTCATGTCCCGCCTTGAAACCAAACTGGTTCTCTGCTGCAATATTATTTTCCTCAGACCACTCGAACAGGGCCCGATTGAGAATCTTTTCGAAAACCTTGCTGATACTCGGAAGGAGACTTATCGACCGGAAATTTGCAGGATTAGAGTAGTCCTTTCCCTTTTTCGGGAGAGGATGAACCACCGTAGTCTACCAACGCACTGGATAATATGTTGCGCATTGTTGAACAGCGTGGCGAAAATGTCCACAGCTTCAGGGGGTAAGTGTCGCAGTACAATGTTGGATATACCATCGACTCCCGCAGACTTCTTTTTCTTTATGGAATCGAAGATGATCTGGAGTTCCACCTTTGAGATTAACAGGGGCTAGACCCACTTCGCTCGGCGACTATGGCGTTTGCCAAGTTTTCGCCATCAAACCAAGCGAAACCACGGTTTTCGGATCGCCATTGCGTTATTTCTTTTCGGAGATAGAAATGATGAAGCAGGGCATTATTTTCCAAGACGCGGCTCGGGCGAATGCTTTCATTCTCCTTATAACTTTTCTGGAAGACAGCAACACTGCATCCACTTTATCCTAAGAATCTTCAATATCATAGAAACTGCCGTGGAAGAGGTCTTCCCCGGGTTGAATTCCTGCTGTCAAAAGTTTGTTTGTATTGCCAGTTGTTCGTTGGAGCTTAATACACCGACGGTCGTTCTGACCTTTCCTCCTAAAGATCTTATTATTTTGTGGAATTTAATGCCTGAATTCTGTTAATTCAAAACAAAATAATAGACAACCGATAGTTCTCCTTGATCAATTGGTTGATGTTTCTGATCGACGCCTTCAGTGTTTATCAGTCATCTGTACAGTCGAACACGCTATCCACTAGGCTGTACCATGGTAAATAAAGGAACAGTAATTACAACGAAATGCTTGAATTGTGTTGACTCATGCTCCGGAAGGTTCCAGTACTTCTAACCTTTTTCCCGATCTGTCCACCTTTTCCCGATCTTTACACTTTTTTCCCGATCTTCTTTTTGAAGCCTTGATTCGTAAGCTCTATACGTGCTTTGCTTCGGAATAACTTCTTACGAAGCTCTACCGAAACATCTTAACGTATATTACATGTACAATGTACATACATCTCGGGAAGCTTAAGAAAAGCCTGCAGAGGTCATACCATCATAACTTCGAATTTTCTTGCATAATGCAAAATGCTCCACCTCCGCGCACAGTATTATATAAGGCTTATAGAAATAATTGCTTGTGGAAATTAAATTTTATTGCATTATTGAGGAATAATTGTTAGTTGGGTAACCAAAAGCACTAGGGTAAGAAAATAAACTTGGGCTCGAACTAAACTATTTTAAATCATGTGTTCCATTTTCGTCGTGTCCCGAATTAGACGTACTCCAGATCTGTCGTAATCGAGATTAGTTTTAATAAAGTCGAATCCATCATAAAATTAAAAACCAAATGCAAACTTTAACTAATTCTGCATGCAGTAAGGCACGCAGTGCAGCAAGCCAGATACACCTGCAGAAATTTTTGTTTGACATAGTTACATACTGTGCAGTGGCTTCTGTCACAACATTGTTATTGCCATTACTGGATATGTGACCAATAGTCATCCTGGCCGACATTTGGATACTAAAGGACGAACCACTGTTGGGGCATATTAGTGGCGGTATAGTCTGGAATGAACCTGGGCCTCAACCAACATGCCTCTCCAATTAGCTCAGTCCTTAGCTAACTGCCTCCAGATGAGCACTCCAAGTAGGTTGAAGTCGTTTCTACTTGTGCGCGTCACTTAAGCGAGGTCTTCCTCTACTGCGTCCGATGTCTAGCTGGGAATCGAAGACTCTGCGAGCCGGAGTATTGGTGTCCATTCGTTCTACATGTCGTACCCATCTTAAACGTCCAATGAGGAGTATTTTTGTCATTCGTATAGTTCTTGCTTGAAGCTTCGTCTTCATAGCCCGTCAACTCAAATTTCGATTTTTCGAAGAATTTTCCTCTCCAAGTATTACTTAATCCGCTTTTGAGACGGTTCATGCTTCAGCGCCGTTGTCCTTAAATAGGATCTCCTTAGTAGTTCGATTTAGGGTTTTACTACTGAATTGCCTTCCTAGCCCGAAGGCCACAAAGTTATATCTGTCAGTGGTGGCATTCTTAGCCCGAAGAAGCAGCGGTTGGCAAGAGTAATTCTTCGTTTAATTTCTGACGAGATGTTGTCAAATTAATAGCGGAGCCGAGATAGATAAAGTCCCGTACTACCTCAAAGTTATATCTGTCAATGGTGACGTTCTGTCCGATTCGTCGATGCTGTGTGTCCTTTCGTGTTGACAGCATATACTTAGTCTTGCCCTCATTTACTGCTAAACCCATTTTTGCCGCTTCCTTCTCTATACTAGCAAACGTGGCTATGACATCACGTTGAGTCCTACCAATGATGTCAATATCGTCGCATATGCTAGTAGTTGTACAGATTTTTGGAAAATTGTGCCTCTGGTGTTGGCTCGTGAGTTTTGCACAATCCTCTCAAGAATCAGATTGAAGAAGTCGCATGACAGCGCATCGCCTTGCCTAAATCCTTTTTTGGTGTCGAATGTGTCAGTGAGATCGTTTCCGACCCTGATAGAGCAGCGCAAGAATGCTCCATCGTTATCCTACACAAACGGACGAGTTTGGGCTGTATACCAAAACTAGACATGGGTCTGTATACTTCGTCTCTATAAATGCGTGTAGTTTGCCGGTTTGCAATCAATGAACAGATGGTTGGTATCGATTTGGACTTCTTGGGTTTTTTCCAGGATCTGCCGAAGTGTGAAGATTTGTTCGGTTGTGGACTTTCCTGGCCTTAGTCCACGGTGATAAGGGCCAATCAGGTTATTGGTAAACGGTTTCAGGCGTTATCACATAGTAGGCTATGTTGAGGAGACTTATGCCTCTGTAGTTGGCGCAGTTCAGAGAGCCTCTTTTTTGTGGATCGGGGAAACGATGTTTAGGTTCAATTCTTCATGGCATGCTTTCTTCTGACCAGATTTGGTTTCTGAGTTGGTGGATGTCTCATACTAAGTCATCTCCGCCGGCTTTACCGGCAGCATTGTTAAGCTTGAGTTTAGATATTGCTATCGTCACTTCACTGAGGTTGGGTCGTTGGCAGTTTTCACTGTGGTTGAATGGTCCGTTCTGCCTGACAGCGGAATATTGCTCGTCATCGCCGTTTAAAAGTCTGCAGAAATGGTTCTTCCATATCCTCAGCATCGACTGTGTCTCAACTACGATATTTCCTCGTTCATCTCGACAGGATTCTGTTCGAGCCTTGTATCCCTGGCTTTGACGTTTTACACTTTGGTAAGACTTGCGAACCTCGTTTCTTGCTCTTCATCTTTTTTTCTTCTTTCTGAAAAGCCGGTGTTCTTTCATTCTTCTCTGCCTCTTGACCTCGTTCTTGTCTGCGAGCATCTGTCGGCATTCCTTAGGGGTTTCTTGGTGGTGGGCGCGAGAAATCTAGCACATCAGCATCGTTGCCATTTGATGCTGGTGGTATGGTGTTAATCGAGAGGTTAAGGGATACGCGTTGAGCGAAGGTCTTGGCGGCCTCTTGCGATTGCAGTCTACCGACATTAAATTTTTCCAAAGTATTTCTGGATTGTTGTGCCGTGGTGGATACCCGCATTCTTACCTTGGCTGCAACAAGGTAATGGTCCGAGTCGATGTTGGCTCCTCGGAATGTTCGAACATCCAAAATACTGGATGCGTGCCTCTTGTCTATCGCAATGTGATCAATTTGGTTGACCGTTCGTTGATCTGGAGACCTCCATGTCCCCTTACGGATATCGAGGTGCGAAAACCGTGTCCGTAGCGAACTCAATTAGCCTTAGTCCGTCCGGTCGGACGAACAGACATGGCTAAATCGACTCAGCTATTGATTCCGAGTAGATCCATATGCCTTAAGGTATATCTAGCTAAATTATTTCTCTATGTTACACACTATATATCAAAACTTATATACCCCTATGGGATGTGGTATAACAAATCACTTCACAGCTGATTAAAATAGTGTTGCCAACTTGAATTTATATACCTCTGAAAAAACACTCGTTGTAATATGTATATCACCAACGCCTGACATAATACCTGCTGTTCCATCCACTTCTACGGTTCTAGCTGCTCATTGAATTCGAACATTTAATGTTCCCAATTCTTAGGAAACGTATAAAATTCCTCCTGAGCTTCTGAATACATATTCCCTCAGCTGAACAAATTGCAATCCACCCAGCTCATCCTGCTCCAAATGTATTTTCTAAAAATGCCATCCTTGAGCTTTCATATTTGCTGCGTCATATTGCATTTTTATTACAATAAGTAGCCGTACTTACTACCACTCTTCCCTATGCACACACTATCGCACATAAAATGGCTTCATCTGTGATTGCGACTAGGAAAACATAAAATGGCGATTTACCAGTAACAGGAGCATCCCATGAGAAGGGTTACCAGATGCGCCTCACTACAACAAATCTCACACAACAATTTAATCAAAAATTTCAAAACTATCATTCATTCATCAATCGCATGCGAATGTGTGAGTGCAGATCCCTACACACACAAAATACAAACATCAAGCAGCTATTGTACATTTGTAACGGGGGGTAGCATTTTGTCAAGCTCAACCGTTCGTGGAAATCAACTCGATCGAGTGCATGCATTCGTATTCAATGTGATGGAAAACTGTCATTCGTCAACTTTTGAGAAGAGTTTGGGGGAATTGGAAAAACACCCTCAGGACACATAAGTGGGTAATTTCAGAGAGAGAAACTTCAGTGGCACCATTTCGAGTCATCGCCTTCCATTTTGTATGTTTCGTTATAGAGATGAGAGATTTGCAAAGTGCTTGTGTTGTGTGCCCCGTGCCGTTTTGCATACACACACGGCGGAGGTCCTTTAACATGGGTTTCGAGTTCGACAAGTACCCTTGGGTAGAGAAGTTTGATTTCAACAGATGTTTCCTCTTCTTTTTGGTTGCGATACATATCTAAATATAAATGGTTGGTTAGAATGGGGTTAGGTTCACCCGTTTATGCAGATTGACACAGTTGTACGGATGTTTTCATTTCGTTTCTATCGATTTAATGGAAGGACCTTTGATAAATAAATACACAATTTGATTTGAATAAATATACAATCATTTGGTTTAGATTCAATGGCTTGGGAAAGGGGGTTCAATCGAATGCAGAAAGCTGTAGTTGATGGCCTTCAAATTTGCTTCCTTCAAAAGTTGTAAAAACCAAAATTGGAGATTTTTTTTATCAAATCCAGAAAGGAAAAGATGATTGAGTAGCCCAAAATGGTGGATCTGACAACTGTGTCTCTCTGCCGAATTGTGTACACAGCTCAACTATAAATGGCTTGACGGATTTTTTTTTTTTTTTGATATGAAAGTTTCTCAGTCGATATCCAGTGGTACAATTGCAGGAATGATTTGGATGAGACAGCTTCATTCGCAAGTGATAAGAGTGACTGATAGTATTCAACTGTCTCTGTGACTTGTTAAGTATTCCAATGAATTTCCGAATGACTTGCGGTACAGTTTTCCCCCGTAGATGGATTTTGAATTCAGGAGACCTAGACGGTGGTATGATTACTTACTTACTTAAGTGGCGCTACATTCCGGAATGAACCTGGGCCTCAACCAACATGCCTCTCCAATTAGCCCAGTCCTTAGCTAACTGCATACAGTTGCGCACTCCAAGTTGGCTGAGGTCGTTTTCTACTTGTGCGTGCCACTTAAGGCGAGGTCTTCCTCTACTGCGTCCGACGTCTGGCTGGGAATCGAAGACTCTGTGAGCCGGAGTATTGATGACCATTCGTTCAACATGTCCTAGCCATTTTAAACGTCCAATGCGAAGTTTTGACCATGGGCATCTCGCTGTACAACTCGTATAGTTCTTTGTTGAATCATCGTCTCCATAGCCCGTCAACGCAAACGGGACCGAAGATTTTTCGAAGAATTTTCTTCTCAAAACGACCAAGGCTTTCCTCATCCGCTTTTGAGACGGTCCATGCTTCAGCGCCGTAGAGCAGGACTGGGATTATCAGGGTCTTATATAAGATCTCCTTAGTAGTTAGAGTGAGGGCTTTACTACTGAATTGCCTTCTTAGCCCGAAGAAACAGCGGTTGCCAAAAGTAATTCTTCGTTTAATTTCTGACGAGATGTTGTTGTCAGAGTTAATAGCGGAACCGAGATAGATAAAGTCCCGTACTACCTCAAACTTATATCTGTCAATGGTGACGTTCTGTCCAATTCGTCGATGTTGTGTGTCCTTTCGTGTTGACAGCATATACTTCGTCTTGCCCTCATTTACTGCTAAACCCATTTTTGCCGCTTCCTTCTCAGTACTAGCAAACGTGGCTATGGCATTACGTTGAGTCCGACCAATGATGTCAATATCGTCGGCGTATGCTAGTAGTTCTACAGATGTTTGGAAAGTTGTACCTCTGGTGTTGGCTCGGGAGTTTTGCACAATCCGCTCAAGAATCAGATTGAAGAAGTCACATGACAGCGCATCGCCTTGCCTAAATCCGTTTTTGGTATCGAATATGTCAGTGAGGTCATTTAAGACCCTGATGGAGCAGCGAGAATTCTCCATCGTCATCCTACACAAACGGACGAGTTTGGGCGGTATACCAAAACTAGACATGGCTCTGTATAGTTCGTCTCTATAAATGCTCTCATAAGCGGCTTTGAAATCGATGAATAGGTGGTGGGTATCGATTTGGACTTCTTGGGTTTTTTCCAGGATCTACCGAAGTGCGAAGATTTGATCGGTTGTGGACTTTCCTGGCCTAAAACCACACTGATAAGGGCCGATCAGGTGTGGTAAACGGTTTCAGGCATTCACATATTACGGCAGATAGAATATCGTAGGCGATGTTGGGGAGACTTATGCCCCTGTAATTGGCTCAGTTCAGAGGGTCTCCTTTTTTGTGGATCGGGCAAACGATGCTGAGGTTCCATTCTTCAGGCATACTTTCTTCCGACCAGATTCGTCTTATGAGTTGGTGGATGTTACTAACCAAGTCATCTCCGCCGGCTTTATAAAGCTCGGCAGGAAGGCCGTCATTACCGGCAGCCTTATTAGGCTTCTGTTTAGATATTGCTATCCTCACTTCACTCAGGTCGGGTGGTTGGCAGTTTTCGCTGTCGTTGCCATTATTGTATCGTTCGTTCTTCCTGACAGCGGAATATTGCTCGTCATCGCCGTTTAAAAGTCTGCAGAAGTGGTTCTTCCATATCCTCAGCGTTGACTGTGTCTCAACTACGATATTTCCTTGTTCATCTCGACAGGATTCTGTTCGAGCCTTGTATCCTTGGCTTGGACGTTTTACACTTTGGTAAAACTTCCAGACATCGTTCCTGGAGTGGCACCTCCCTAAATCCTCGATCACGCACTTTTCTTTTTCTTTTTTTTCTTTTTTTTCTGAAAAGCCGGTGTTCTTCCACTCTGCTCTACCTAAAGTGCTCAATGGCAGTCTCGTCTTCACGTGTTGCTAAGCCTTGTAAGCGTCGTCCTCGCCTCAGGGATTTCTTACTGGTTTGCGCGAGAAACCTAATAAAAAGGGGCGCCTGATCTAATGGCTTGTTGGCATCGTTGCCATTGTTCTTCGAAATTCGATGCTGTTGGTATGTTGTTAATCGAAAGGTTAAGGGATACGACTTGCGCGAAAGTCTTGGGGGCTCTTGCGATTGCAGTCATTTGAATTTAATTTTTTCACAGTATTTCTAGATTGTTGTGACATTGTGGATACCCATACTTACCTTGGCTTCAACAAGGTAGTGGTCCGAGTCGATTTTGGTCCCTCGGAATGTCCGGATATACAAAATACGAGATGTGTGCCTCTTGTCTATCACGATGTGATCAATTTGGTTGACCTTTCGTTGGATCTGCAGACCGCCATGTCCCCTTATGGAGGGAGGAGGCAAACCGTTTGCTGGCTATAGTGGCTTTCGTTCCTTAACGAAATGAGTGAGCCTTACTCCAGAGGTGTTGTCGTGTATAGGCTATGTTTTCCGACAATATTGCTAAAGATGTTTTCTCTTCCTAACTTTGCATTTCAATCTCCCAGCACGATTTTAATATCGTCCTTCGAAAGTCGCTCATAGGTTTTGTCAAGGAGCTCGTAGAAGCAATCCTTAGCTAGATCATCTTTTTCCTCCGTTGGGGCGTGAGCGCATATAAGGCTAATGTTGGCGAATTTGGCCTTGATGCGGATCGTTACAATGCGTTCGCTAATGTCTTGGAAACATCAGACTTCTTGCCTAAGTCTGGCACTTATAACAAATCCGCATCCGAATAGTCGCTGTTTCTGCTCACTACAACACGTCCTGTAGTAGATGTCACAGCTTTTCATCCTCTTTTTGCCCGGCCCATCCCATCGTATTTCCGGGATGGCAGTAATGTCTGCTTTGTAGCAGTTTAGGGCTTTCGCTAGTTGTTCGCTTACACCTCACCTGCTTAATGTTCTCAAAATCCAGGGGTAGATACAAGGTGGCCAAAAGAAGTCATCCGATGTTGTTTGGCGTTCAGAACATCGGTTGTGGCTCGCGCAGTGTGTGCCGTTGCTCCGTCCTGTTGGAACCACATATCTCCAGTCCTTATTCGTTCAATTGTGTCAAAAAAAAAATCGGTTAACATGGTCCTTTAGCGCGCACCGTCTACTATTGTCGTTTAACCAGCGGGGTTCTAGAAAAAATGGCCCGTTTACTCCTCCACCGTGAGCAGCGCACCATGTAGTAACTTTGAGCGGGCCTAATAGCTCCTCGTGCATTACTCGTGGATTTTTTGGTGCCCCAGAAGCAATAGTTTTACTTGTTCACGTAACCGCTGAGGTGGAAATGAGCCTCATTATGATTTTGGTCGAAAAATCGTTTACTTCGTTCTTGGGGAGTGTATCGCTCCATGGCTTCTTCACTTGTATTCTACATCTATGTAGTCCTTCAATGTCAAAACAAATTTGGCATTAGCGGCCATTTGCAAAAATAAGAGCATCTTCCAATAGGGTGATCTCTTTTAGCCCACCTTGTACGAACGTCGTTGTCCTTTATTTCGTCTAGCAGGGTCGTCATAATAAAATGAGTCCATTCCGAGGCTATTTGCTGCCTTGTTGCTAGTGGATTTTTTCCCAAAGAACAACCCTCAATCTGGAGGGTCAGTTCCAATTTATTAGATACCCCTAGGTCACTGGGCCATCAGTATCCACTACTGCATTAAGCGATGCCGTTGGCCTTTCGGTTCATTCGCCACCATCTCTGCTCAAGGGGTCTGACTAACCCTTGAATCTCCTGGACAACGTGTTGCCCGAATATGTCGTAGCAGCTTGTATAAGTTCGTTTGGGACAGCAGGTCGGGTATTCCGTTATAGGCATTCTGACATGGCTGTTTATAGTGCTCCTGTTTTTCGTCTTGTTAACCACACTCGCACTTATCGGTTAGCAATTCTTATCCGGTTGTCTGACAAATTGTGATGACAACGTCATTTTCTGTATTTCATCTCCAATTAGCACTGTTCTTGAGACATCCGCTTTTTGGGAATGCTTAAGTTAAGCATAGAATTGGAAAGAGTCTTCAATGATTCGCAAAGCGGATTGTAGCCTCCTCATGTGATTTATTCCAAAAGACGAAAATTGATCAAGAACTCAGCATCGAAATCACAATGCCTCCCTACACACATACTTGGGAGAAGTGAACGGCTCTCATCCACATATAACCAAGCAAGAACGTCCTTGACTCCAGAAGTGAACTGTCAAAACTTATTCTGAAATGCACCCATCTAACTGTCAGATGGCTACATTTGACATATTTTTTCTCGAATTCGCAAACATCTTTTAAAATTCTGGTGAAGTTTGACAAGAACTTCATAACTTCAAAAATTGTCCTTTGTGTCAGTGGAAGGAAGATCCCGAAATCCCCGTTCTAATGCTCTAACCATACATTTCATTTCGTTCCTGCATTTGTGTTGGCATAATCCTTGTCATCGAATTCTCACGTTTGTTGTAAATATCCATGCAGTACATCACATTTTTTGTTTGCTAAAAATTTTTCGCAATACTCCACACACTCATCCTTGCACATGCAAAAGGCGTAAAATGGCATCCGGTCAAGTATTCAAAAAGAGTGTTTTACGGCCTCACAAAAGGGTAAAACACGAAAAGCTGACAAAAAGGTGCCATCCTGGTCCACAAATTGTATAACTCATGTCTGAGGGATTTTTTTGCTGACGAATGCAGAAACTAGTCGCAACTAAATGATAGAGTAGACATTGCAAAAGGATTTCAGTGTACAGAGAGGTCTGCTTTTCCACCTGGACTTGGGTGTATTCTGAAATTTTGTGGGAGTTCGTTTGAAGTGTTGAGCATCTATATGCAGCTTTATAACGTGTTGATCCATTTATACAGATGGCTGAACATCATAGGATGAGTGTTTTTCAAAATAAAATACATACCACCACAAAGGATTCGTATTTATCAAATGCAATTTCAAATGGAATTTCAATTCGATTTTAGCGTCCTCGCTTATTTCAAATTGGACGATATAAAGTAAGCAAAAATGAGTTTCACCCTACTGGGTACGTTCGTAAAGTACAATGCAAAGCTATCCAGGAGCAATAACAATAAAATTCGCCAATACTTTGTGTTTATCAAAAAATTGGAATCTACTGTCCTTTTGTAGTGTTTGGTGATTCTGATTCTCATTTTCGAATGAAGTGATACAAACAAAAAAAAAAACACCAACTATAGCGTGAAAGGAATTTTTCATGTTCTAATTTCAATCCTCGTGCGAAAACAAGAACTCTAAAAAAAATCGAGTCAACGGAAAAACAATGCAAAAAGGATCTGAATCTAGATGAAATTGTGTTTTTTTTTTTTTTAGCTGAAAATGATTTTCTTTTTTGCTAGAATGGAATTTTATTGAAAATTGGATAACAATTGCTTTGCTCGTCACGGCTCGTCCACGGCGGATATGTAAGGAACTTAAAAACACTGGTAGGGTGAACAGCGGGATGTAATATTTTATTAGAAATTTAGTACCAAGGGCCGTAGATGTTTTAAATTGCAATTTTAATAAGACAAATTGAACGATGTACACCCAAATGTGCTTAAATCTAAGCAAATATCGCCATTCATTGATGGTCTTCTTCTTTTCAAATAGAACTGGACAAACTGGCTAGATGGAGTTGATCCATTTAAGGTTGTACTAAGGGTATAATTTGAGAAAAAGTATGAACGTAATAAGTCGTTGACTTGAAGGATATTTGACCACACTTAGAATTTTCGAAGGGGCGCCATGCACCTGGCTATTTCGTTTTGAGCACTTGTTATCATTCCTATGATGTTCAAGCGAGACGATAAAGTTTGCCATGGCTGAGTCTCCTATTAGTCTTATAGCACACTTTTGTACCCTATCGAGTATGTGAACCTAATCAGAATCGGAAGCTGGGAGATTTTCAAGCAAAGGTAGGAAGAGAAGTCCTATTTAGCAGTATATTCGGAAAACATAGGCTGCACAAGAAAACTTCTGGCAATGGACCTAAGGTAATGACGTTATAGCCAATAAACGGTTTCGTTACCCGAATATTCCATTTCTATAGCGGTGAGAGTCAATAACAGTTCACAATCTGCTGGGTAAACACTCCAATAGGATTAACCTAACTGACTCGGGCCAACTTTGCAGGAAGTGCGGAGACCCAGACGTCAAGGAGGATATTGTCCACCTAATGTATCACTGCCCCGCGATCAGCAACAGCCGTAACAAAATCCTCGTCAGCTTCTACTACGAGGACTTGACGGATCTAGCCACAACACCTATTGCACAGATCGTCAACATCTGCTGCAAGTCGGGTTGGAGCAACTTCCTATTTGAAGCCAATGGAGCAGCTCCAGGTGCAATTACGGGTATCGCTATGGGCCCACGTAGGCCTATGCGGGTTTGTCCACTGACTTCGGCGTCAAAAACCCATCAAACCTAACCTGACCCTACCTCGATATCCATAAGGAGACATTGCGGTCTCTAGATCTACGAACGGTCGACCAAATTGATCACATTGCGATGGACAAGAGACACCCATCCCATATGTTGTTCGAATATTCCAAGGGGCTAAATCAGCCCGCTACCATGTTCCACCCAAGGTATGAATGCGGTATGAGGATATCCACCTCGCTACACTAAATGAAAGTTAATGTAGAAGGAGTGCAATCGCAAGAGATTATCAAGTCCTAACCATCCCACCACCATCTTATGACCAAGAAATGCACTGAAAAGTGCACCAAATGATGAGCCTGTGGATAAATATTTTATGCTGTGGCAAATCTCAGCTCGTAGATGCTGCAGAACAATGGCAACGACGCCAACAAGCCATTAGATCAGCCACAACTGATGTGCCAGGTTTCTCGCACCCACTTCCAGGAAACCGTTCATAAGAAATGCTGAAAGATGCTAGCAGCCAAGAACGAGGTCCACAAGGCTAAGCTCCATGTGAAGGCGAGAGCTGCCATTGAGCACTACAGGCAAAGAAGAAGGGAAGAACACCTGCTTTTCAGAAAGAAGAAAAAAGAGCAAGAAAGCACGCAATTGAGGACAAAGTGAAGTGCCACTCCAGGAATGACGTTCGCAAGTTGTACCAAAGTGTACAGAAGCCCATCGAGATGAACAAGGACAAATCGTCTATACGCAGTCGATGATGAAGAAATTTAAGAACCACTTCTGCTGACAAATTAAAACGGTGATGACGATCCTTTCAATAATGGCGCCGATAGCGAAAACGACCAACCACCCGACCTAGATTAAGTAAGGATAGCTATATCTAAATTAAAGCTTCACAAAGCTGCAGGAAGAGTAGGATTTCCTTCAAATCCGGCGAAGATGATATGGTAGGTAACATTCACCCACTCATAAGACAAATTTGAACATGTGAATGTATGCCTGAAGAAATGAACCTCAGCTTGTGTTGCCTGATCCACATAAAAATGAACCCTCAGCATCAAGTACAAGATCCTGTCTGCCGTAATATGTGAACGACTGAAACCATTTACCAACAACCTGATAGGCCCTTATCAGTGTGGTTTTATACCAGGAAAGTCCACAACCATTTAGATTTTTACATTTCGGCACATCATGGAAAAAACCTATGATGTTCAAATTGATAGCTACCACCTATTCATCGATTTCAAAGCCGCATACGACAGTATACCATGTACGCCATACAAAGCCATGTGTAGTTTTGGTATAATGCCAAAACTTGTCCTTTTGCGAAGCATGACGATGGAGAATCTTCGCTGCTCCATCAGGGTCGGAAACGACCTCACTGACACCTTCGATACCAAAAAAGGATTTAGGCAAGGCGATGCGCTGTCATGTGACTTCTTCGATCTCATTCTTTAGAGAATCGTACAAACTCCTGAGGTACCAGAGGCACAATCTGTGCAAATACTAGCATAAGCCGACGATCATTGGTCAGACCCAACATGATGTCAAAGCCACGTTTGCAAGTATAGAGAAGGAAGCAGCAAAAATGGGCTTAGCAGCCAACCAATTATATGTTGTCAACAATAAAGGACACTCAACATCAACGAATTGGACAGAACATCACCACTGCCAGATATAATTTTTAAATAGAATGGGAACTTGTCTACCTCGGCTCCGCTCGTCAAAAACTAAACGAGGAATTACTCTTACCAACCGCTGCTTCTTCGGGCTAAGAAGGCAATTCAGTAGTAAAACCCTCACTCCAACTAAATACTAAGGCGAGCCTTTATTAGACCCTGATCATCCCAGTCCTGCTATACGGAGCTGAAGCATGGACCGTCTCAAAAGCGGATGAAGAAATCCTTGGTCGGTTCGGGAGGAAAATCGTTCGAAAAATCTTCAGCCCCGTTTGCGTTGACGGGCTATTGAGACGAAGATTCAACCAAGAACTATACAAGTAGTACAGCGAAATGCGAAAAAAAAACTCCGCACTGGACGTTTAAGGAAATGTAGAACGATTGGACACCAGTACTCCTAATTAACTTAGTTAAGTGGCGCTACATTCTGGAATGAACCTGGGTCTCAACCTTTGCTAACTGCCTCCAGTTGCGCACTCCAAGTTGGCTGAGGTCGGTTTCTACTTGTGCGCGCCACTTAAGACGAGGCCTTCTCTACTGCGTCAGACGTCTGGCTGGAAATCGGAAACTCTACGAGCCGGAGTATTGGTGTGTCATGTCCTAGCCATCTTAAACGTTCAATGCGGAGTTTTATGACTAAGAGCATGTCGCTGTACAGCTCTTATAGTTCTTGGTTGAATCTTCGTCTCCATAGCCCGTCAACGCAAACGGGTCTGAAGATTTTTCGAAGAATTTTCCTCTCAAATCGACCAAGTATTACTTAATCCGCTTTTGAGACGGTCCATGCTTTAGCGCCGTAGAGCAGGACTGGGATCGTCAAGGCCTTACATAGGATCTCCTTAGAAGTTCGATTAAGGGTTTACTACTGAATTGCCTTCCTAGCCCGAAGGCCCGAAGGCCTCAAAGTTATATCTGTCAATGGTGACGTTCTGTCCAATTCGTCGATGCTGTGTGTCCTTTCGCGATGATAGCACATACTTGGTCTTGCCCTCATTTACTGCTAAACCCATTTTTGCCGCTTCTTTCTCTATACTAGCAAACGTGGCTATGACATCACGTTGGGCCCTACCAATGATATCAATATCGTCGGCGTATGCTAGTAGTTGAACAATTTTTTGGAAAATTGTGCCTCTGGTGTTGGCTCGTGAGTTTTGCACAATCCTCTCAATAATCAGATAGAAGAAGTCGCATGACAGCGCATCGCCTTGCCTAAATCCTTTTTTGGTATCGAATGAGTCGGTGACGTGGTTTCCGACCCTGATGGAGCAGCGAGAATTCTCCATCGTGACGAGTTTGGCCGGTATACCAAAACTAGACATGGCTCTATAAAGTTCGTCTCTATAAATGCTCTCATAAGCGGCTTTGAAATCGATGAATAGGTGGGGGTATCGATTTGGACTTCTTGGGTTTTTTCCAGGATCTGCCGAAGTGCGAAGGTTTGATCGGTTGTGGACTTTCCTGGCCTAAAACCACACTGATAAGGGCCGATCAGGTTGTTGGTAAACGGTATCAGGCATTCACATATTACGGCAGACAGGATCTTGTAGGCATCGTTGGGGAGACTTATGCCTATGTAATTGGCTCAGTTCAGAGGTTCTCCTTTTTTGTGGATCGGGAAAACTATGCTGAGGTTCCATTCTTCAGGCATACTTTCTTCCGACCAGATTCGGCTTATGAGTTGGTGGATGTTACTAACCAAGTCATCTCCGCCGGCTTTATAAAGCTCGGCGGAAGGCCGTCATTACCGGCAGCCTTATTAGGCTTCTGTTTAGATATTGCTATCCTCACTTCACTCAGTTCGGGTGGTTGGCAGTTTTCGCTGTCGTTGTCATTATTGTATCGTCCGTTCTGCCTGACAGTGGAATGTGGTTCGTCATCGCCGTTTAACAGTCTGCAGAAGTGCTTCTTTCACATCCTCAGCGTTGACCTTGTCTCAACTACGATATTTCCTTGTTCATCTCGACAGGATTCTGGTTGAGCCTTGTATCCTTGGCTTTGACGTTTTACACTTTGGTAAAACTTGCGAACATCGTTCCTGGAGCGGCACCTCTCTATATCCCCGATCGCGCGCTTTTCTAGCTCTTTTTCCTTCTTTCTGAAAAGCCGGTGTTCTTCCCTTCTTCTGTGCCTATAGAGCTCAACGGCAGCTCTCGTCTTCACCTGCAGCTTAGCCTTGTAGGCCTCGTTCTTGGCTGCGAGCATCTGTCGGCATTATTCATCAAACCAGGGGTTTCTTGCTGGTGGGCGCGAGAAACCTGGCACATCAGTTGCGGCTGATCTAATGGCTTGTTGGCATCGTTGCCATTGTTCTTCGACATTCGATGCTGGTGGTATGGTGTTAATCGAGAGGTTAAGGGAAACGCGTTGCGCAAAGGTCTTGGCGGTCTCTTGCGATTGCAGTCTTCCGACTTAAATTGTTTCAAAGTATTTCTGGATTGTTGTGGCGTATATCCGCATTCTAACCTTGGCTGCAACAAGGTAGTGGTCCGAGTCGATATTAGCTCCTCGGAATGTTAGCACATCCAAAATACTGGATGCGTACCTCTTGTCTATCGCGATGTCATTAATTTGGTTGACCGTTCGTTAATCTGGAGACCGCCATGTAACCTTATGGATATCGAGGGGAGGAAACCGTGTCCTGGCTGTAGTGGTATTTCGTTCCGTAGCAAAGTCAATTAGCCTTAGTCCGTTACCAGACGTGTTGTCGTGTAGGCTATGTTTTCCGACAATACTGCTTAAGATATCTTCTCTTCCTACCTTTGCGTTAAAATCTCCCAGAACAATCTTAACATCGTACTTCGGTAGTCACTCATAGGTTTGGTCGAGGAGCTCATAGAAGCAATCCTTAGCTATATCATCTTTTTTCCTCCGTCGGGGCGTGAGCGCATATGAGGCTTATGTTGGCGGACTTGGCCTTGATGCGGATTGTTTCAATGCGTTCACTAAGGTCTTGGACACATAAGGCTGCTTGCCTAATTCTTGCACTTATAACAAATCCGCATCCGAACACTCGCTGTTTCTGTTCACTATAACACGGTCCGTAGTAGATGTCACAGAATTTCATCTTATTTTTGCACGGCCCATCGCACCGTATTTATTGAATGACAGTAATGTCTTTATAGCAGTTTAGGGCTTCCGGTAGTTGTTCGCTTGCACCTCTCTTGTTTAATGTTCTCACATTCCAGGTGCAGATACGAACGTCGTTGTCCTTTTTTTAATTTAGCCGTGTCGTCAACAATAAAATCAGTCCTTTCCGAGGCTATTGGTTGCGTCGTAACAATGGTTTTTAAATGGGTGGGTAGTTAACCCAAAGCACAACTTCCAACCTGGAGGGCCAGTTCCAATTTATTAGATACCCCTAGGACACGAGGACATCAGTATCCACTACTGGATTGAGCGCTGCCGTTGGCCTTTCGGTTCATCCGCCACCAGCTCTGTTCAAGAGGCCTGACTAACCCTTGAAATTCCTAGACAACCTGTTGTCCGAATATGTCGAAGCAGCTTGTCTAAATTCGCCTGGGACAGCAGGCCGGGTATTCATTTCGTGCCGTGCTGATCTGGTTGTTAACAGTGTTTCTGTTTTTCGTCGTGTTATAAACACTCGCGCTTATCGTTTAGCAAGTCAAATCCGGTTGGATGAGACCAGTACCCGATGGTTACCACCTGGAGGTTAAAAATAAGCACTTGATTTGTAGTCAGAGTTACAACACTGGGCATTGCCAAGTTAACGCCGATCAGAGTCTACTCTCTTTCTACAATTCCCAACACCAATACTCCGGCTCTCAGAATCTTCGATTCCCAGCCAGTCGAGGGAGACCTCGTCTTAAGTGGCGCGCACAAGTAGAAACCTACCTCAAGCAACTTATATTGCGCAACTGGAGGCAGTTAGCTAAGAACCCGGCTAATTGTATAGGCCTGTTGGTTGAGGCCCAAGTTCATTCCGGACTGTGGTGCCTCTTAAGCAAGTAAGTATACTTCTTTCATTAAACCTCACGTCTGGTTAAGGTTGCATCTTGCAAGCTCAAAGTTCCCCTGATCGCCTGTTCAATAAAATTGTTTTCTACTTGGTTGCGTAACTTTTTTATAAGACGTTTAGTACGTTAAGTTGCTGTGGTTACTTACCCATCTACGATGGCGTATATCTCTTTCTTTGCCGCTTTTAGTCCATTCCCTTGTAGTTATATGCATCAACGACGACAGCAACAGATCTTTGACAAGCAACTTCATGTTGACTAAATTGGATTATATGGTTACCAACGACATGTGGCCTTTATTTGACTGCGCTACGTGCTACACAATGCATGCTACGATGGATTTTTCCATGAGCGAATTGAGGACATGTTTGTCACGCGCAATTTTAAAAAGCTTCTCATGGCAGGGTTAATCTTTGATGTTTGTCAGACTTCCACAAGAGGTTGAGCAGTGAAAAAAACGGAAGTATTTTCACTTTTGGGATTTGAACCATAGATATCACACCAGGCCACTGCACTTATATCCTTTGGAGAAAACTTAAATCGCAGGTCTTTGAGCATTTCGAAAACAATGGATACCTCAAACACCTCATGACTAACGCCGTTCAGAAAATTCACCAAGTTTTTTTTTAAAGTCACAAAAAGTCTTAAAAAACAGAACCCTATGAATACATGGCACCAACAAAGTTGAACATTTGAATGACGCTGTCATCCATTCAGAGAGCCATATAATGTTCTATGAAATACCAAAGTGAGTATGAATTTCACGTACAACTTGTTACATGAAACGTCCCTATAAAAAGGTCCCTTTAATCCGAAACATCAGATGGTATCCCAGGCAATTAACGAACAATAAGAAAACCGGACAAATCAAAAAGGACAAATATCCCCGAACCACTTTAACGGTCTAGTTACCCTACAGAGTGTTATCGCAATAACAATCGAATCGAAACTTTCCATGTAATTTATATGACAAATAATATCGAGGGGGTGCTGAAAAATTTCCACTTTATTGCCATCGCACCCTCCACTTGTCGACCACTATATAAGTTGTGGTTCTAGTTCCCTCTGAATGGCTGCCATGGGGCATAAGAAATTCTATCCAATCGAATTAAATCCCCCCTCCCCCTTTGGCACGAATAGAAGAAAACAAAATTTGAAATAAAATTCGAAACTAAGTGGAAAGAGATATGCGGCTATAGCCCTTCACATCCGTTCGTTGGTAATTCGACTCAAAATCGATATCGCGCGATACAGCGCACAACAGCTGCCAGTTATTCGCTTTAAATGACTTCCACGAGTTGCCATTCTTATTCGCAAGTCTCAGAGCAACCCTATCGAACATCCGTAGCGGTGCTGAAATTGATTCGTTTAAATTGGCATCTTTATGTAATTTATGCGTTCTTCATCGGACTTGCGAAATACACTCGAATGTAGGAGTAGAAACGTCTTGGTTCTCGATTTTTACGATGAGCTATTGCATGGAGAGAAGGCAATACAAATGTATCTACAAGTATGTTGCAGAGTTGATGCAGGCAAATCGTTTTTTTAAATTACAGAGATAGGACCCTGGAAACTTGTGGATATGTAAATTTTATTCGATGATAGGTGTAAAATGTATGCATGTGCTTTAAAAAGACTTGAGTCATTTTTTTCATGAGGGAGGTTCTGGACTTAGATTTATGTATTTTTATAGACTTAACACACACAAATTGGGATACAGCAACTACCATGTAGTAAGAAGAGATCGACCCCACTCCTCCCAAGGGGGTGGGGTCACTGTCTTATTACGCAAAGGCTTACGCAAAGGCTTACGCCATAAAATCATATATAGCGGGGAAGTAAGTAGGTTCCAGGTGCTGGAAGCATGCATCGTATGCATTCCTCTCCATAGTGGGAGGAGAATGTATGTGGTGTCGCTTTATGCACCTGAAGCAACTCAACAAACTCAATTTATAGCCGAGCTCGAGACACTTTTTCGTTGCCTACAGCTTCAATTGGCTGAAAATTGTTACTTTTTGGCCGGAGATCTTAACGCCAAGCACGCGGCTTGGGGAAATACAATCGCGAACACTAGAGGTCGACTGCTTCAAATTTGGAGGGAACAAAGTACAAACTTAGTTTGTAAGCGAAGGATATCCCGTCCTTCCCGAGAGGAAACTCTTTTCTGGACTTAGCCCTTATGGACAACTGACAAACAACGAACACGCGCGGAACTGTGTACGAGCATTCGATTACGACAGTGACCACCTCGGACTCGATGCCGTATTCAGGATCCCAAACGAGCAAACTCAACTGGAGGAGTTCGAGCAAGTGCGTTCTTTCGACTATCGAAGGACGAACTGGCCGCGCTTCGCCAGAGTTGTAAAGCGAGAATTACGTTTGAGCGAAATCAACCCTCCGACAAACCGAAACCTTACTAACGACGAAGTCGACCAAAATTTATTAAAAATGAATGAGGTCATCACAAGGTCAATGGATCGAGCAATCCGTAAGGTAGCTTGTTCTGACGATCAGAGGGAGAAGTATCGAACGCCAACAATCGATGCACTCCACAAACACAAAAGCAGACTGGTCTCGAGGCTTAAACGGCTGCGTAGACAATTTACCGACAGACAAGACTCGGAGGTTCGGACATTGAAGTCGTTGATCAAAAACCTTAAACAGTTTATATCGGAGAATTACAGACAATCTGTAAGTTTGTACCGGGGCAAGAAAATTCGGCCTATAAAAACCAGTAGCCCGAATATGTTCCCGCAAATAAATAAAATATTCAGGCGAAAGGATCATAACGACATTCCATGCGTCCGAATTTCCCAAACGACAGAGAACAGACAGACACTCACGGCTGTTGGTATAAGTCCGGAAAGTGTTGACTCTAATGACGGTTTTTTCACGATCGAAGATCCTCAGGAGAAGGCGAATACGATAGGCGCTGTCTTCGAAACCGTGTATACTGTGAACAATCCTGTTCGCCTAAATCGCGACATTGTGGAGAGAGCCTTTCTGAATCACTTTTATCTACGAACCGAACTTCAAGCTTGGCGATCTGAGAATCACGGTTTTACCGTATTCAATGACGAAAATCCTTCAAATGGCATAGTCGCCAATAGCCTGATGCTGTTCGTGCAAAAAGATGAACTCCTGGACATCTTTGTATCACTGAAGAATAAAAAGTCGGCGGGAGAGGACGGGGTCCCAAACGTCGTATTGAGGCACCTTCCGATGGAAGCGGTCGATATTTTCACCACGCTGTTTAAAAATGCACTGAATAATCCACATTATCCGGTGCACTGGAAAACGGTGGTGGTACATCCTATCCCCAAAAAGGACAAGGACAGAACAAACCCTGCAAATCTTCGGTCAATAAGACTTCTGCCGAATGTAGGCAAGGTATTTGAGAAAAAAGTCAATAGAGCTCGGCTTAAGTGGGTCGAGGAAAACAAAATTATTCCGGAAAATCAGTTTGGTTTTCGAGCGAGGCATGACACCATTGATGCCGCATCGAAACTAGTGTCCGACATTCAATGGAATAAGTCCAAAAACTAGTGCACAGGGGCCTGCCTGGTTGACTTTGAGAAGGCCTTCGACACCGTATGGTTAGAGGGGTTTTTCTACAAGCTGACCAGACTGGGCATGCGTAAGCCCATGCTTTATATGATTCAAGAAATGCTTATGGGAAAGAAGTTCGTTGTCAAATGTGGCAACGTAACTTCGAGTAAAGTCTTTGAAATTAAAAACGGTTTACAACAGGGGGCGGTGAACTCCCCGATATTGTTTAACATTTATACAAGTGATCTTGTAGGTTCTCTCAGTCACGCTATAGCGTACGCAGATGATCTAGTGGCGTACAGATCAGGTCCGAAAATCGAGGTCATCAACACACTTTTGCAACGTGACTTCGATCACATTAAGGGATATTGCGATGATTGGAAATTGAGGATCAATTTCCAAAAAACCGAAACAATTCTGTTCAGGACCCCAGTGCAGAGGGCTTCTTACGATACCAGAAAAAACTGGAAAAAATTTTGTATCATGTGACAGCATGGACTGCCGTTGGCGGTGAGAAGTGCAGTCAACTACCTTGGCATCTGGCTTGACAAGTTTCTGTATTTTAACAAAAATGTGGATGCTTGTCTGGCCAGAACTAGGGGGGCTTATGCTCTGACAAGAAGATTGTTTCATAGCAGTCAACTTGATTCAAGGGTGAAAGTCATTTGCTACATGGCCCTCATAAGGCCGATCATCGCTTACGGTGAACCGTGTGGTTCAATGTGGCACCAGCCTACATGGAAAAGATACGGCTGTTTGAGAGGCGTTGTCTCCGATCCTGCTTAGGATTGTACCGAACGCCGGACTCCGAGTACATAAAATATTATCGCAACGAGGTTCTATACAATGGGGCTCAGTTGAATAGAATTGACAATTTCCTAATTAAGGTGATGCGAGGGCACGCTGCAAGGGCGATGGCAAGCGACAACAACCTGATCTTTGGGGCTTATTACCCCAATACTTTATACATGGAGAGTACGCTCATATCGGGCTTTATTCCGCCAGAGGCATTCATTTATATCGATTCGTTAGGGTTAATACAAGACAGGAACGGTATCCCGGTTTTATACCACCGCTATCGTGACGCGCGGGACAAACGGCTAATCCGCGACGGGTACCTCGACAATGCTCCGGAGCTCCTTCGCTTTAGCACGGCGGTATCGGATCGCGATAGGATCGATGCTGCAAAACAGCGCACTGGTGGCTATATGAGGAAGGTGATTCTGCACTTCTTCAGGACTTTGCGGACTTTTAGTCCAACTCCATATTTAAGATTTTAAAATTAGCAACAAGGTCTGGGGCAGGGCTTGTGCACCATATTGGCGTACAATATGGTTGAACGCATGCTGCCGTGGGACCGAAAGACGCAATCAGGATGGCGACCCCTCGGGGCATATGCAACGAGGGCTCACCACCCCGATTATAATTAAGCTAGGCTTAAGAAGTTTAAGTAGTCTTAAGTTAGGCTTAAGTAGTTTAAGTAGTCTTAAGTTAGGCTTAAGTAGCTTAAGTAGTCATAAGTTAGTTATAATCTAGAATAAGCTTTTTTATAAAACAAAAAAAAGACACTAAACAAAGTTTTCAATTTTTTCTTTGTAAATTAAAATTAAATATAAAACCAAAAAACCGACAAATTTAAGCCTAAAGCCAAAATAAAACAGCTAAATATAAGCTTACAGTGCCCACTAAAGGCCGATAAGTTAAATTAAGTAAACCAGTGATTGATAACTTAGATTTAAGCATTTTTGTCTAGTAGTAAGTTAATATTTTAAGTAAATAAAAATTGAATTTAAAAAAAAAAGCGCTGCCGTTGGCCATTCGGCTCGTCCGTCCCATATATGTTCCATGAGCCTGACTTACCCTTGATATTCCTAGATGACCTGTTCTTAGAATAAGTCAAAGCAGCTCATCTGGGTTATTCATTTTGTCCATCCTAACTGGGCCTATAAACGCCCCCGTTGACTCCATCTTGAGAGTTATTTCACTGACGCCCGGAAATGGAATTTGTGCATTAGTGTGAGTACATGTCTTCCCCCGGTTCTTATTTGCTGCCGCCAAATCATTACACTGACCCTCTCTTTAGTCAAGGCACTACGCACTTAGCCGTCGCCACGTGAACGCTGAGAGTTGTTAGCCATAACCTAGGTGAAAGCTCAATGTTTCACATAATCGCATTACCTACCATTTGACCACCCGTATAAAGGACTCAATATCATCAGATTTTTCCATCCAAATAAAATCATGAAAATTTAATTCCTGCCATGTAAACATCACTGTTATCCCGAAAAAGGTTCGGTTAGGTGGTGTGATGAATTCATTAAAATTTTATACTGGAAAAGGATTATAATGTCATCTCTCCATGAGTGATGGATAAATCAACGAAACATTCAAGTCAGACATACAAAATTACATACAACAAAATAAAATTGGTAATCCGCTTAGATGTTAAAATGTTAAAAAAAAAATTATAAATCGTATATAAGAGGAAAATCATCGATAAATTAGATTTAAATTGAACGCGCAATTATACATACAAAAAGAGTGGAACCTGATTTTGTCATCACTTAAGTCCTTTAGATATTCAATTCAATTGTTAATTTGAGCTGCGAAAATACAATGAAATAATGCGATCAATTTAATTTGTCAATTCGCCAAAAGGATAATTACCGACATTAAAGGTTTTAATGCAAACATCTGCCAAGGATCACATTTTCAAGTGCTATTTACCATTTTAAACATTTTATGAGGATATATCTCCATTGCAAATTCGACTGAAAGGAGCATGAAACAGAATTTCGTTAATTTTAAGAGATGGGATGGTGATAATATCCATACACTGGCGATCACAAAGATTAGACTACACTTTTCGCAATCGATTTTCACTTTTTATAAATGCTGAAAATTCTGTACCCGGAAACTTTTACCACCCGTGAAAAGGAACATTTTTTCAAAACATAAAACTTAAAAGTCATAAAATTAAAGGGGAAATAAGAAAGGACCATTGGAATTTCCCAAGATCAGGCAATTTTCTTCTTGAAAAGCTTATTAAAAGATGCGCCACTAGGATGAGGTCACATGCAAAGTCTCCGAAAAAATGGAAAAAAAATTGACAAAATGTTAACATTTTATGGTTTCAAAAAATCTAATTATTACGTTTGCTATGAAAATCCCTGTGAGCGATCTGTCAAGCAGAGATCACTCAGCCGAAGATTCGTAACTTCTGGTAAGTGGACTACCGAAGTTTTTGGACGCCACTTGTTATACTTTTACGCGGGGGGGGGGGGGGGGGGGGGACGAGTGTAATGCGTGAACAAAGAAAAGGGGCGGAAGAAAATTTTGCAGTCGCCACTGCACCGGAGGTTGAAAGTCGAGTGAAGAAAAAAAAGGAATGCCCAAGGAAAAGTGAAGAAATTTCTCCCGTGAGAGTATAACACGCAGCTGGTTAGATGCTGCCGGCCCGACCGCTCAGCTGAGGTTGGGTTCGCGGATATTCAACTAGATTGAATTAAAAAGGGGCGCCACACAATCTTTTTTTTTGAGGAATTGTGAAACCTGGATAATTATCTGACGGTGCAGAGGTTCCATTCTTCAGGCATACTTTCATCCGACCAGATTTGGCATATGAGTTGGTGATGTTACTTACCAAGTCATCTTCGCCGGCTTTATACAGCTTCCCACCGATCATTTCCGGCAGCCTTATTAAGCTTCAGTTTAGATATTGCTGTCCTCACTTCACTCAGGTCGGGTGGTTGGCAGTTTTCGCTGTCGTTGCCAAGATTGAATGGTTGGTTCTGCCTGACAGCGGAATGTTGTTCGTCATCGCCGTTTAACAGTCTGCAGAAGTGGTTCTTCCATATCCTCAGCATAGACTGTGTCTCAACTACGATATTTCCATGTTCATCTCGACGGTATTCTGTACGAGCCTTGTATCCTTGGCTCTGATGTCTTATACTTTGGTAAAACTTGCGAACATCGTTCCTGGAGTGGCACCTCTTTATATCCACGATCGCGCGCTTTCCTTGCTCTTTTTTTTTCGTTCTGAAAAGCCGGTTTTCTTCCCTTCTTCTCTGCTTATAGAGCTAAAAGGCAGCTCTTGTCTTCACCTGCAACTTAGCCTTGTAGGCCTCATTCTTGGCTGCAAGCATATGTCGGCGTTCTTCATCAAACCAGAGGTTTCTTGCTGGTGGACGCTAGAAAGCTAGCACATCAGTTGCGGCTGATCTAATGGCTTGTTGGCATCGTTGCCATTGTTCTTCGACATTAGATGCTGGTGGTGTGGTGTTAGGCATGAAGTCAAGGGATACGCGTTGCGCGAAAGTCATCTCTTTTCTTCTGCTTGTGCTGCTTATTATTCCTCGTCATAGCTCCCTTTTCCTTCTCTTTGTATCCTTTTTCTTTCCCAAAAAGGATTTTTCTGCACAACAGTTCTGAAAAAACTCGAATTCAAACTTTTTCCACGAAAATTTTACTCCAAAGAAAACTCACTTTCCGCTAGATATCCAAGAAGTGGATTCTCTTTGTTATAACGATCCCGTTGTCCAAAATCAATCCCGTTTATGCATTCACACACATCCATTCAAACTTAGTACTCTCCGTTTGTAAGCCCACTGCGACTTCTAACACTTTCTGCCCTTTGGCTGGAAGGTGTGTTCGCGATTACTGGTTTTGAGATACCTGCGTTCACACGTGACTGCGGTCTTACTGCGCGTTTTAACGCATAGCGTCAGGTAATTCCCCAATGCGTGCTATCGCTGCCAGACACCTCACAGTTGCTTATTCCAATTGGATGTACCAATAGGATTTTAACAATCACACCGGTTTTTCCATAGGAAAACCCCGGTGCCAATCCAGGACAACTATTTTCTGTCAATCAAACATTTGCCCCGGATGCCTATGTTTGATTGACCGCGAACAATCCGCAAACCGAACGACCCAAGCTATGGTGGAGAAGATTAAATTATCCCAAGGAAGGAAGGATGGCACCGCACTTTCTCAGAGGCAGTGAGCTTGGAGAAAAGAGGAAGAAATTAAATCCCAAAAAAAAACAAACATTTCCGCAAACTATGTTAATGGGTTCGGGTTCAGATTTTGGGGTTAGGGATTTTCCTTCGGGTGCCATCTTCACGTTATTTTTGTCTTTGGGTTCATGGCCTTGAACTGAGGTACCTCTGATATTTGCACACGTTTTACTGTCCCTCTCGACAGCCGTTTGCCGTTTTGACAGCTGTCGGATACTGTGACAGCTGCCCTTGGACCCTTTGACAGTTGTCATTGGACATGGTGTCCCATGTTTTTGGTGTCCATATGTTCGTGAAGGTGTTTTTACATGGCCGTCCTCCTAAACACCTCTGTTGCTCCTCCGTTGCTTCCTCGTTGGGTGAAATATGAGAACGTCTACTCCATGCCATCGTTCATCTTTGCGTTTGCGCTAATAATGCGGTGGCGCTAACGATTTATTGGGGTGTAGGTTCCAGGGATCGTCCTCCCCCACCCGTCATCATCGTGTTGGGGTCGACGAGTGATCGTCCTCCCTCACCCATCGAACTTTTCGGACCGCTTCTGTCCGTTGCTGTCCATCGCGAGTCTCTCACGTCCTTTTGGCGAGGCGTTGCTCTGTCGTGAGTCTCCCTAATCTCCTTAGGACTGCACCGAACGGAGTTGGGCAATATTCTTCTTGAGTGGACTCCTCTGTCTCATTCATTGTACTTGTTATTGGTTGCATAGCCGGATCTGAAGGTCGTGAACTAGTGGCTGATGGAACCCTGCCTTCCCGCCACTTCCCTTAAATTCTGGGCTTGCCACCACAAAGAAAAGAGGAAACGAAGAGATTAAAGCCGCATTTCAAGAGACGAACTATACAGAGCCATGTCTGGTTTAGTGTACCGACCAAACTCGTCCGCCTGTGAAGGATCACGATGAAGAAATCTCGCTGCTCCATCAGAGTCGGAAACGAAATCACCGACACATTCGATACCATAAAAGGATTTAGGCAATGCGATGCACTGTCAAAAGACTTTTTTAACCTCATTGTTGAGAGGATCGTGCAAATCTTCCGAGCCAACACCATAGGCACAATCATCCATAAATTGTTGCAACTAGTATCGTACGCCTATGATATTGAAATCGTTGGTAGGGGTTATGAAGATGTCATAGTCACGTTTGTTAGTATAGACAAGTATACTTATGCCTCGACTAGGATTCACATCATCGCGAATCCAAGGCATCTTACTAGAACTCCTCCCATTGGGAATTTAAAACCACAGTCCTGACCTGCCACCAGCAGCTATTTGATTGAGTCACTGTGATGCTGCCCACATCGTCGCCCAGCACCGGATATTCTATTTGTCTAACAGTAGATTTATCATCCCACTGCATAAGGATTCACCAACATCTATGGAGGACATTATGTTTTGTTGGATGTGTGTAATTCTGCATGTGTGTCCTTGTCCTTTGTTTATGCTAACTCATGCATGTGCATTAAGCTTAAGTGCATTGCGAGAATTTATGTTTTTGCATAGGAAGTCTGTGGTGGCAGAGGGTACCCCCTTTATAATATGTGAGCCTGAGCATGTGCTTAATATGGAGGATAACATAATTGTGGAAATGTATTGGTAAGCATAACCATAATGGAATTTCTGGAAAACCCAGTGAAATGGAAATGTCCTCTGTAATTAATTGTCTTACTCGGAGTGAGCCTGGGGTACTAAATAACATGTCCTGACGTAATTAAATAATTACGAAGACAATTAGTTTGTTAAAGCAAACGCTTCTATGGACTTGAGATGCTTGATTTAGTTCTCTTTACAGCTTAGCGACGGGCTAAAGCCAATGTTACGATAGACAATATTTGACACCTAAAAACCTCATGCACAGTGGTAAGAAGGCGCACAGTAGTCATTTTTTTTAAGTGCGTTTCGAAAAGCATATTTCGCGTGTCCTTATAACTGATGAGATGAACTTTTTCGTATGAACCCGTTTTTGTTGGCGAGGGGACTAAGGTATACGGAGAATAAATGGTCTTCAACCGAGTTTTTGCGGTAGGACAACATTGAAAGCCAATAAAATCACATTTTTCACAATTTTAGGTCGGATTTTTCTTTTTTCGTCCTTCGACTCTCATTCGCGTTATGAGACTCGAACTGTTGACATCAACAAATAAAAAAAATGAATGAATCTGAAATTACAAATTTTTGGTCAAATTTTGGTGATAGATGAATACCGGAAATATGAAATCCTATACAAAGAACAGCACCCGGACCATCAAATATGCAAAAAAAAAACGAGAAGCTATTTAAGTTAATTAGGGTTATCGGGAATTTTTTCAGACGGAATTCTTACAATTCAGCAATGTAAATTGAATGCTGAATGGAAAATATTTCGTGGGAAAAAAAAATTCCCGATAACCATAATTGTTGATGCTGTAAAAAAAAATTCAAGCCAAACGTGACCGATAAGTTGGTACAAAATAAACTAAAACTGCTGGAGCAACAATTGGTTGAGTGTTGTTGAACGAGAGTAGACTCTGATTGGCTTTAACTTGACAATGCCATGTGGTTGTAACTCTGGCTACACATCAAGTGCTTATTTTTAACCTCCGAGTTAAATCCGACATATTCGGACAACAGGTTTTCGAAGAATTTCAAGGGAAAATCAGGCCACCTGAACAGAGATGGTGGAGGATGAACCGAAAGGCCAACGGCAGAGCTCAATTCCGTAGGGGATACTGATGGCCTCGTGTCCTAGGGGTATCGACTAAATCGGAACTGGCCCTCCAATGTGGGGGCTACCCAACAATGCGAAATCGCAAAGAACTGATTTTATTGTTGACGACCCTGCTGAAATAAAAAAGGGCGAAGACTTTCGTATCTGCACCTGGAATGTAAGAACATTAAACTGGAGAGGTGCAAGCGAACAACTAGCGGAAGCCCTAAACTACTTTAAAGCAGACATTCCTGCTATCCAGGAAATGCGATGGGATGGGCCGGACAAAAAGAGGATGAAAAACTGTGACATCTACTACGGACAGTGATATAGTGAGCAGAAACAGCGACTATTCGTACACGGATTTGTTATAAGTGCCAAACTTAGGCAAGAAGTGTTATGTTTCCAAGACATTAGCGAACGCATTGTAACAATCCGCATCAAGGCCAAATTCGCCAACATAAGCCTTATATGCGCTCACGCCCCAACGGAGGAAAAAGATGATATAGCTGAGGACTGCTTCTATGAGCTCCTTGACAAATCCTATGAACGACTACCGAAGTTTGATGATAAAATCGTGCTGGGAGATTTTAACGTAAAGGTAGGAAGAGAAGACATTTTTAGCGGTATTGTCGGAAAACATAGCCTACACGACACACTTCTGGTAATTGACTTCACTACGGAACAAAATGCCACTTTAGACAGCACACGGTTTCCTCACCACGATATCCATAAGGGCTAAGGGGATATGGCGGTCTCCAGATCCACGAACACTCAAAAAATTGATCACATTGCGCTAAACAAGGGACACGCATCCAGTATTTTGGATATTCGAACATTCCGAGGAGCTAACATCGACTCGGGCCAATGAGTTGTTGCAGCCAAGGTAAGAATGCGGATATCCAGCACGCCACAACAATCCAGAATTGCTGTGAAGACCGCCATGACGTTCGCGCAACGCGAATCCCTTAGCATCAGCATCGAATGTCGAAAAAAAAATGGCAACCATGACATCAAGCCATTAGATCAGCCGCAACTGCTGTGCTAGGTTTCTCGCGCCCACCAGCAAGAAACCCCTGACTTGTTGAGGAATGCCGACGGATGCTCGCAGCCAAGAACGAGGACTACAAGGCTAAACTGCAGGTTAAGACGAAAGCTGCCATTGAGCTCTATAGGCAGAGAAGAAGGAAAGAACATCGGCTTTTCAGAGAGAACAAAAAAGAGAAAGAAAAGCGTGCGATCGAGGATATAGAGAGGTGCCACTCCAGGAACGATGTTTGCAAGTTTTACCAAAGTGTAAAACGTCTAAGCCAAGGATGCAAGCCTCGAACAGAATCCTGTCGAGATGAACAAGGAAATATCGTAGCTGAGACACAGTCAATGCTGAGGATATGGAAGAACCACTTTGTCTAGTTTTGGTATACAGCCCAAATTCGTCTGTTTTTGTAGGATGACGATGGAAAATTCTCGCTGCTCCATCAGGGTTAGAAACGACCTCACCGACACATTAGATACCAAAAAAAGGATTTAGGCAAGGCGATGCGCTGTCATGTGACTTCTTCAATCTGATTCTTGAGCGGATTGTCCAAAACTCACGAGCCAACACCAGTGGCACAATTTTCCAAAAATCTGTACAACTACTAGCATACGCCGATGATATTGCCGTCATTGGTAGGACTCAACGTGATGTCATAGCCACGCTTGCTAGTTTAGAGAAGGAAGCGGCAAAAATGGGTTTAGCAGTAAATGAGGGCAAGACTTAGTATATGCTGTCAATACGAAAGGACACACAACATCGACGAATTGGACAGAACGTCATCATTGACAGATATAGTTTGAGGTGGTACGGGACTTTTTCGGTTCCGCTATTAACTCGGACAACTACATCTCGTCAGAAATTAAACGAAGAATTACTCTTGCGAACCGCTGTTTCTTCGGGCTAAGAAGGCAATTCAGTAGTAAAGCCTGCACTCGAACTACTAAGGAGATCCTATACAAGACCCTGATCGTCCTATTTCTGGAGAAGCATGGACCGTATCAAAAGCGGATGAAGGAACGAGAGGAAAATTCTTCGAAAAATCTTTGGTCGCTTTTGCGTTGACGTGCTACAGAGACGAAGATGCAATCAAGACCTACACGAGCGGTACAGCGACATGCCCGACATCCTCATAGGATACCAGTGGTCCGCACCATTGGTTATGCCCGACTCATATATTTTCGGGCCTGAAAATTTCATTAATGTCAGTCAATATATGCCTACGGGCTAAACCTCACCCCTCAGAGAGGCACTATGAGAACCGGCTGCGCGTGCTCATAGTAGTATGGAATTAATTCCTCTCATTTTTTTTTTTTTTTTTTTTGTGGTGACTACGACTAAGTATCCTTAACAAGTAGTTTACGCTTCTGTAGTGTTAATCGCGTTTGGTAGGTAGCATTCCAGTGAACGCACCTACAAATACCGTCATTAGATGCGGTTTTTCCTTATGGTCGAACGGTCTTGTTCTTTGTAGCCGGCGCTCAAAGATGGCTAGAACATGTAGAACGAATGGAAACCAATACTCCGGCTTGCAGTGTCTTCGACTCCCAGCCAGACGTAAGACGCAGTAGAGGAAGACCTCGCCTTAATTGTTACGCACAAGTAGAAACCGATCTTAACAAACTTTGAGTACGCAACTGGAGGCAGTTAGCATATGTAGAATGAATGGACACCATTACTCCGACTTGCAGAGTCTTCGAATCCCAGCCAGACGTCAGACGCCTTAATTGTTGCGCACAAGCAGAAACCGACCCTAACAAACTTTGAGTATGCAACTGGAGGCAGTTAGCTAAGGACCGGGCTGATTGGAGAGGAGTGTTGGTTGAAGCGTAGGTTCATTCCGGGCTGTAGCGCCACTTAAATAAGTGCGCAAGTGACATTCACAAATCTTCTGACTCTGATGGTATCTCCCCCACAATTCTAAAGAGGTGTGCTTCTGTCCTATCTGTCTATCTGTCCTATTCATCAGGACTCTCTCGGAGTAGATAAAAGACAGTATTTGTCCAGCCAGTCCCATAAAAAGCGGATCTTCTTCGCTCTCCAACTACCGACCAATTGCACTTAAAATCCTTCTATCCAAGGTCATGGAAACGCTGATAAACCGTCAGCTTATGAAATATGAATGACGACAACTCCTAAATGGCCGACAATACCAATTTCGTAGTAACAGGTCCACACGGGGTCAGTGAAGTGATGGTTGGTGCGATGAACTGCCCAGCAGAAGGTCTGGGTTAGATTCCCATCCGTAGCAACACCGAAACGATTTTTCACTGGCCCTCCTCTCGTGATGATCTGTGCAAATCATCCGATTAGTATCAATTGTCATGAAAGGCTTATGAAAGTTTAGCCGTTCGGAGTCGTCATAAAACAGGAAGTCCCGCCATCGTGCTACAAATACACACGCACACATAAATGGTTGTGAGAAAGCTCGGCCCTGGGTACTAACGAGCCTGTTGCGCCAAAAAGTTGTATTCGTAATTATTTTTCTACTGGTGATAAATCTCTGTGGCGAAAACAAGATTGCTGCGCTTGATATTTCAAACGTTTTTGACAGGGTTTGGCAGTAAGCCCTTTCGTCGAAAATACGTGCTTTTGGAATCAATGAAACTCTTCTTCTATGGATAGGAAATATCTTTCGAAACGTTCAATTGAAATTGTTTTTGACGGTTTCAAGTCTGCAAATCACCAAAAAAATGCTGGAGTTCCCCAAGGCTCCGTTCCGTCTCCGACACTTTTTCTCATTTTTATTAAGGATCTTCTGGCTGCAAATTCTAATCCAATTGATTCCTTCGCGGACGACAGTACTCGCAGATTCTTTTATTCGTTTTCAGGTCCATGTCCCTCATCATCGAACGTGGACTCAGAACGAAAAACTATGTGCAGCTGATTGAATTCCGACCTTGGCAGGATTATCAAAAGGGGTAAATCCAACAGATGAAGTAAAAACAATTACGTTCTCCAAATATTTAGCACAGTTTGGCCAAAAATTAAAATTTTCTGAAAGTTGGGAGTGGCAGCAGGCGGATTTTGAAAATTTTACCAATTATACTGTGGGCATGGACAACGAGTTAAAATGCAAAACAGAAAGACATGGGGGAGATCGACTCACTGATCGATTCTGATTCGATCCAAACCCATAACAGTATAGCTATCTTATCATGATGCAAATCCAACAGAGTAGAATTCAATGCTTACAACCTCTACGGCGACATTGATAAGGAAGAAAACTACACTTTGGAAGTTCAAAATGGAAACCAATGATCTGGCCTACGGAGTCTGACTTGCAGCCGGATCGCCAAAGCTGTAGAAAAAGGCTCGTCTTAAGTGTCACATATAAGAGGAAAACGATCCTGATTAACCTGAATTGCCCAACTGGATAGAATTTGTTAAAAGTCGTACTTGCTTGAGAGGAATAATATGGTTGAAGGCCAGAAGAACCAGTTAAAATATTAATAACCATATCCTTCAGTCCCAATTCCATTCAGACTGAAAAATACATGTGAAGGTTCGACTTCAAATTCGTTCCAGAAACTCATCTGATTCCATCTGGGTTTAGGTAGGACAATTCTTGGTAGGTCCATACCTATGATGATGGGTCACCTGATGATCACCTGTCACGAAAACCGGGATACCAATAGCCTTGAGACTGCTTATATCGATTTGTTCTCACATTTCACATTAAATGTCTACACAGTCCTCCCCAAAGGGTTCTCCCGAATATCCATTTTATTGTCTTGAATAATAATGTCTGCCCTCGAAATCAATGCGTCGATGCAGAAACACAAATCAATGCGAAATCATTTGTCAAAACCTTCTCGACCTAAATATCATAATATTGACCATAGCTGTCCACCTATCTCGCAATCTGTTGTTTTTTTATTTGTCAAAAAATTGTATCTCAATGATGGAATTTAAAAATACAGCTAGTTGCAACAGATAGACGTAGACGACTTGAGATTCATTTATTTCATCCTTAAAGGCATCCACTCAAGTGTAATCGAAATCGAATCTTTTTCGACCGCAAGTTCGATTCCTTCGAATAACTTTTTACGTAGACAATTTTCTCACAGGACACCATAGATAATGTGAATTAAAAAATCTACAAGGACATCATTTTCTTGTATTTGAATGAACATGAGCGGATAAATTGTTAAGGGTGTTTGAACTTTCCAGACGTTTCAATTGCTAGGATGTTGGCAAAGAAATCAAATTATCAGCCAGCTTTTAGGACAGGCATCCAAGTCGAACAATCAAGTTGAGTTTGGTAAAATAGGTTAATAGGCCCGATGCTAATAATGGCGATAGTATGCAATTGTCAATTTCGAAAGAAATTTTTAAATCGACTCAGGTTAAGACTCGCCGGGATTGATAAATCCATCGGTCTGTGAAAATATGTAAATTATTTGAATGGTTCGATTGATTTAATAGAAATCCTTGGTACACACAGTCGCAGACATGTAAATATATTCTCTAGCTGTAAACAAAATCAAATCGATTGCCTGCAGGCAGCAAGACAATTCATTGAGTTTCAACAATATGACTTGCGTCGGGACGAAAACTCCTTGCTCTTTTTTTTTGCGGTGACATATTCCATAAGGGGAATTTTTTTTTTAATTCTTTTGGAATTCTTCTGTGGGTTGCGAATTCCAGTAAAGAGCACGTGCTTGAATTGATTTTAATGATAGACTGCGTACCTTTAATCAGAAGAGGTCTTGCTTTATATAAGAAACATATGAGATGGCTTATGGCTACAATCTGCTGTGCGAATGGTCCTATTCCCTTACATCCTAAGCAAAATGTCCCCAAAAAGTATCCATGCCTAGAGAAAAAAAATATAAATCACTGTTTGGCCAAAATTTTGGTTTTTTTCTAAAGTGGGAGTGGCAGCAGGTGGATTTTGACATGGGGATATCCATATATCGGGTTTTTCAACAGGGACGCTACAAAAGTTGAGCGACAGCTACAGCAAACGACGCCATATGTCTTGCCGCTCTTTTGACATTTCTCTTCAGTAAGGTTTGCCATTTCATGGTGGAAAGATATACGATCCAACAACGAGTCGAAATTATTAAAATTTACAACCGAAATTCGGAGTCAGTGGCCTCAACGTTAAGAGCGCTACGTCCAATTTATGGTCGTCATAATCGTCCTAGCAGATCAACAACTGAGCGTTTAGTGGAAAAATTTGTACAAAATGTTCCCGTGCCAGTAAGACAAAGAAGTGCCCGTAGTGTCGAGAATATTGCTGCCGCTGAGGCTTCAGTTGAAGAAATCCCAAATGTGTCTCTCACACGTCGTTCTCAAGCGTTGGGCATCTCTTTGACGTCGTTTTGCGAAAATATCTTGGCCTACACCCTAACAATATTAAATTGACGCAAGAACTGAAGCCGCTTGACCACCAGAATCGTCGTATGTTCGTGAATTGGGTTGAGCAACAACTGGAAAATGATTCGGATTTTCATCGAAAAACCATCTTCAGAGATGAGGCTCATTTCTGGCTGAATGGCTTCGTCAATAAGCAAAATACGCCGTAATGGGTCAGGCAGCAATCTACACGTACTCCATGAGTCATAATTGCATCCCGAAAAATTTACATTCGATATCAAAAAAGATTAAGGCAAAGCGATCCGATGTCGTGTGACTTTTTCAATTTGATTCCTGAAGGGGTTGTGCAAAACTGCCAAGCCAACTCCAGATGCACTATTTTCCAAAAATCGTTGCGACTACTAGCATACGCCGACATATTGATATTGAAATCATAGGTCAGACCCAAAGTGATGCCATAGCCACGTTTGCTAGTATTGAGAAGGAAGCGGCGAGAATGGGTTAACCAGTAAATGAGGGTCATACAAAGGATATGCTGTCAACACGAAAGGACACACAACATCGATTAATTGGACAGAATGTCACCATTGATAGATATAACTTTGAGGTAGTACTAGGCTTTGCCTACCTCGGCTCAGCTATCAACTTTGACAACAACATCTCGTCAGAAATCGAACGAAGAATTACTCTTGCCAACCGCTGTTTCTTTGGGCAAAGATGGCAATTCAGTAGTAAGGCCCTCTCTCGAACTACTAAGGAGTTCCTATATTCCAGTCCTCCTCTATGGACAGCAATACCCGGGTTCGCAGACGTCGGACCTCACCTTAAGTGGCGCGGACAAGTAGCAACCTACTACAAACAACCCACCACACGGCTGATATTCTGAACGTCAACTAGAACACCAAGAGTTCAGCTGCTGCACCTAAGTCCCAGAATATTGTTTGGTTGTTCGTGCAAGGAGACCCAAAAGCATAAATTCATCTGCAAAGTACCCAATTTATGCAAAAAAAAAACCCTACCCCATGTAACATCGTATGAAAATCTCTCTCAGGTGAAATCCTGGCTATTATCCTCCAGAGTAGGATTCATATGTACCCAGAGATAAACTTCTTTTTAAGTAGAACATACTAACCACACATAACCACAAAAACATTCATAAAACACTTCCGCAGTAGTTGTGGAATATCCACCACATGCAGGAGCTTCCTTCATACAATATCCTTAATCCGTCTTAGATGTGCAATAAACAAGGGAATGTTGTCAAATATTATGTACGACTGAACTACTCCTAAATCCACTCGAAATGAACCATTTTTACTGCTTCCTGGCAGTAAACCAATAATGTTCTCAAGGAGTGAACAACAAAATAGCAGATACACTGTCCAAGTAGGAGGAGCATAACTAAGTAACACTTACACAGGACTTCCTTTTGTTTCATCAAAAATCCATCATAAAACTCTGTGTGGGAATTCCTTGTGCTTCATCAGAGCAAGACTCATGCAATTGATATGAAATTGTACACTTGGCTGAACGTAATAAGGACGAGAACTAGTCCTGCTTTTTCATCGTGTCAGAGTTTCGGAAAATATTTGAATATTTATTATGATGTCATCCATGGTAACCGAGAAATTTCATTAAGAGATGACGTAAGTACGAGCCAATTCATGTGCAAAACACATTTTTCCCTTAGTTTGGTCGGCAGCTTTAAGAGATTCCCGAAGTCAGCCCTAGCTGAAGAACTTTTCCGCGAATGCAATTCCCTAGTGAAGGATTTCTACATGACTTGTTTTAAATTTGTTTGCAAAATTGTTTTCCGAGAAGGAAAGGCGAGCATCCTTCAACACCTCATGGAAGTTTTTCATTGTAATCGAGTGCGTCTTGAGAGCGTGGTGGTGCCGGAGTAAAAAAAAAATAGCTCGACATAAAGAAGGAGAACTGTGAGGAAAAAGGATTTTTTTTTGCTTTATTAAAAAGTGTTATATGAGTATTTTTAGTTTTCAACAGTCAGGATCAGTAATGCAGTTTTACTGACTTTTCTGACGAGATTTTCAAAAATTTAAGGAGGAAGAAATGCTTATTTTCAGACTAGCAAATCGGTTTCAGTAAGTTTTAGTGATTCGTTTGATTTTATTTAAGTTTAGCAATATTTTTGAAACCATTTTCGAAATTATTTTCATTTATATTTAGTGGATTTATTTAGAAACAAAGAAAGCTGATTTTAGTTAACGAAGAGGAAGATTAAGGTCGAAATCTCGAAAGACATTGTGAAGTTCAAGGCCCAATGTAGGGTGGGACTCTAACCGCAATAAAAATACCGCCTTGATTAGGAACAATCAATTTGTGGCTGACATACGATTTTATTGTCAACATTATGTCGGGTTGAGGAAGAATTAAAATTTGTATACATGCTCTCATATTATTTGTCAAAAAGGTTTAAGACGTTGTTTATCTCAGATTGTCAAATTGCAGGTTTACGATTATATGAAACGTTGAGTTCCCACCTAGCTGATGACTACCAACTTCGACTCTGATACTTCACGTGGTAGATATTGTCTCAATTCCTATGTAAAGCCTTGGCTGAAGCAGATGAGAGCGGGGAGGAGTTGAACTCACACCAATGCACGTATTCCATTTCCAAGCGGCAGCGGGAGAACTCCCAAGAGTCAACGGTGGGGTCTACAGTCAAAGTTAGGATGGACAGAGTGAAAGCTCCGACATATTCGGACAACAGGTCAGTTAAGAATCTCAAGGGTAAGTCAGGTAATTTGATAGGAGGTGGTGGCGGATGAGCTGAAAATCATACGGTAGGGCTCAATCCCGCAGTGCCTAGCCCTAGGGTTATACAGTAAATTAGAACTGGAACTCCAGGTTAGTGGTTGTGCCTTGGCAAAAACACTCATGTCACAAAGCAACTAAAAGCCCCTGAAAGGACTGATCTTTTTGCAGATGACCATGCAAAACTAAAGACGTACAACGATGTTCGTACCTGTACCTGTTATGTGGGGACATTAATCAGGAGAGGTGCAAGCCAACAAGAAGAGGAAGCCCTAAGCTGCTACAAAGTAGACACAACTTCCATCCAGGAAATACGATGAAATAGACAAAAAGGGGATGAAACACGAACTTTGACATTGACATTGACATCACAGTATTTCGCACATGAATGCAACGAACTACAGACACGTAACAGCTCTGGCGACTGAGGCCATCGGCTGGGACAGATCAAGACATTAATACAACAGAAAGAGACAGATAGAAACATAGAAGGGAAGCCATAAACCTACATGGCACAGAAGAGGAGAAATATTGTCTCATATTATCGCACAGGTGGCCTGAGATAAGCTGGCAAATTTCGTAGAAAACAAATGCTGCCGAAGCTGGGGCTCAACCCGCAGCGTTTGGCTTAGCAGTAAACTACGCATTCCTCTGAGCCATGGTCACACGAACTGTGTTATAGTGATCAGAAGCAGAGGCTATTCGGATTTGAATTTGTTACAAGTGCTATAGTTAGGCAGAAGTCTTATGTTTTAACAATTCGCATCAAGAACAAATTCGCCAACATAAGCCTTATAAGCGCTCATGTTCCGACTGAGGAAAAAAAAAACATGGTCGCCGAGCTCCTTATCAAAACCTACTAGCGACTATCGAAGTACGATGTTAAAATCGTGCTGCGGGATTTTAACGCAAAGCTAGGAAGAGAAGGCATCTTCAGCAGTATTGTCGGAAAACATAGCCTACACGACAACACGTCTGGTAACGGACTTAACTAAGCTGCGCACCGAAATATCACTATAGCCAGCAAACAGTATTCTCACTTCGATATCCATAAGGAGACATGGCGGTCTCCAGATCAACCAACGGTCAACCAAATTGATCACATTGCGCGAGACAAGAGGCACGCATCCAGTGTTTTGGATGTGCGACCATTCCGAGGAGCTAACATTGACTCGGACTACTACCTTGTTGCAGCAAAGGTAAGAATGCTGGATATAAGCCACGCCACAACAAATCAGAAATTCTGTGAAACAGTTTCATGTTGAAAGACTGCAATCGCAAGAGATCGCCAAGTCCTTCGTGGAAGGGGGTATCCCTAACCTCTCGATTGGCACCATACAACCAGCATCGAAAGTCGAAGGACAATGGCAACGATGACCAGCCGCAACTAAAGTGCTGCCGACTGGAGCTCGCAGTCAAGGTCGTGGCCTATAAAGCTAAGCTACAGTTGAAGACGAGAGCTGCAATTGAGCTCTATAAGCAAATAGGGAGGAAGAACCCCGGAAAGAAGAAAAACAAGAAACAGACGCACTCGATCGAGGATATAGTCTTGCCAAACAAAATGATGTTCGCAAATTTTACCAAAATATAAATCTCCAAAGCCATGGATACAAGGCTCGAACAGAATCCTGTCGATATGAGTAGGAAAATTTCAAATCTGAGACGCAGTCGATGCTGAGGAAATAGAAGAACCAATTCTGCAAGCTTTTAAACGATGATGACGAAACATGCAATATTGGCAACGACAGCGAAAACTACCAACTGCCTGACCTAAGTGAAGTGAGGACAGCATAATATAAGCTCAAGCTTAACAAGTCTGCCGGAAATGGACGGTCTTCCTGCTGAGAATTATTAAGCCGATGGAGATGATTTGGTGAGTAACATTCACCAACGCATACGCCAAATCTGGGTGGATGAAGGTTTTCCTTGAGAATGAAATCTCAGTCTTGTTTGCCTGATCCACAAAAAAGAAGGCTCTCTGAACTGCCCAATTACAGACGCGTAAGTGTCGCGCTATGCCATGAATGCTAATCAATTTACCCTTAAGTCTATCTTTGGACGTACTATGAAATACGTATTCCCCGCTTAATTGCACCTCGCTTAATCGATTTTCCCGTTTAATTGACCGAAAAAATAGCTTCAGAAAATGTCCTGTATAAGTAGAACAGCCTTTTGTACGGTTAATTGAACCCCGCTTAATTGAAATACTCGCTTAATTGATCATCGAAAAATGCAGCTAATAAACTTACAACATGGATATTTTTCGGTTAATTGAACGTTCACTAACCAATCAATGTCGCAAAAGCGACATGGAATAGTCTTGAAAGTCTTCTGCAGATTTTGAAGGCGCTGAGGATTTTCGAAATTCGATTCTCCCTAATCTAACTGCAAATTATGATGCCAGTGATATTTTCAACGCCGATGAGTCAGGCATTTTCTATTAAGCCTTGCCCACATCAACTCTAACAAAAAAAAGCAGCCGATGTCAGGGGTTTCAAGTCTTCTAAAGAGCGACTTACATTACTCTTCATTTGTAATGCAACGGGGGAATACAAAAAAATTATTTTGTGATTGGAAAGACCAGAACGCCAAGATGTTTTAAAAAAAACAAAGTGGTGCCTTTACAATATTTCTCCAACAAAAAGGCTTGGATGACTCAACATTTATGGGCCGAAATTTTGTATGCATTTGATGAAGAATTGATAAAGAAGAACCGAAAAATAATTCTATTTGTGGATAATGCTGCCTGTCATAAAATGTTGGACAATTTGAAAAATATCAATCTGCAATTTCTACCCCCAAATATTCAGCCTCTTGACCAAGGCATTATTCATTGTTTCAAGGCGTACTATCGACAAAATATAATAACAAAACAAATCGCAGCTATAGAGCGTGGAAAAACAATGATAGAATTTGCCAAGTCGATCACATCTTTGCAAGCAATGCATATAAGCAAACATTGTTTGTGGCTTATAAGACCTTCTACTATAAGAAATTGTTTCAGGAAGGTAGTCTTAAAAATATTATCTTATTAACCCTACTTTTAATTTTTTTTTTTTTAAGCAGGTATCATTCAAGAAGAAGAAGAGCAGCCGGAAAGTGATTTCGTGGTCTTAGACAACTTAATTGAGGACAATTTAGATTTTAATGCTTATTTGGCATGTGATGACAATATATCATGTTATGGCGAACTAACAGATGCTGAAATTTTAGAAACTCTTGGTGATAGCACACGTTTGAGAATGAAGAAGAAGTTGCACCTACGTCGACTTTCGAAATTCTTCAGTCCATTCAAATCCTACGTTCATATTTTTTGCCGCTCAATAAATTTACAATTGAGCTGGAAAATATGGAAGAAGACATTGTTAAAAACAAAACAACGCAAACTAAAATGACAGACTTTTTCACACCACGAATTTAACACTTAGAACATCATTATGTACCATTCGATGTCGCAAGTACGTCCGTATTTATTTATGTGTGTTCCTTTTACCCTTCTCGAATTTAGAAGTGGATATTTTTTGTTCTTTTTTTTTTAAAAATAATTTATTTATGCTTCATAATTATAAATTTGTTTTCTTTTTTTAAATAAAATATTTTCAACTATTTTCCCGAATTCGTTTTTTCTGAAGGTTTGCTAAGTTGACGCTGACATTTTTTAGATGAATATTCTATCTTTTAATTGACCGACTCGTGCAATTAACCGTTTTTCGCTTAATTGAACAGGTCGATCAATTAAGCGGGGTTTCGTTAATTGAATCACTCGGATAATTGACCGAAAAAAATTACAAAATGCTCTGTGCAATTAAGCGGGGAATACGTATAGAGATTCGTTCCTAAACCGTACAACACGAACTTGGAATGCTTTTCCAAGCTTAGTTTTTCCTCTACGTATCGGTATCTCCTCTTTTCTTCCCTCGATTAACCTAACGCCAGCGCTGTGCTCAAACACTGTAAGGGTATTCCATCAGAGCTTGTTAATTATAAAAAAAGAGGTGGTAGGGGCTACTAGGTTGAAGTGAAACTTCACGCATCGATTTTACTCAAATTATAGAAGTCCCCCCCTTATCAAAAGAACAACATAAACTAAAGTAGCGATGATTACCTCACACATGAGGCTTTCCAAATGTCGCATACACCGCTCTAAAATGTCCCATCACCTCAAAGCAAATTTTCCAGGATATTCCAGAATGCTATGGGGTTTAAAATCCAATCTTCAAATCTTCACTCTTCGGCAGATCCTGGAAAAATCCCAAGTAGTCCAAATCGATACCCACCATCTATTCATCGATTTCAAAGCTTCATAAGACAGCTTTTATAGAGACGAACTGTTCAGAGCAATGTCTAGTTTTGGTACGCCATCCAAACTCGTCCGTTTGTGTAGGATGGCGATGGAGAATTCTCGCTGCTCCGTCAGGGTCAGAAATGACCTCACCGATACATTCGACACCAAAAAAGGATTAAGGCAAGGGGATGCGCTGTCATGTGATTTCTTCAATTTGCTTCTTGAGAGGATTGTGCAAAACTCCAGAGCCAACACCAGAAGCACAATAGGCCAACAATCGATGCAACTACTAGCATACGCCGACGATATTGACATCATTGGTATACAAATGTCGCATACACCGCTCTGAAATGTCCCATCACCTCAAAGCAAATTTTCCAGGATATTCCAGAATGCTTTGGGGCTTAAAATCCGTATATTCAATATGACCGCATAGTGCTCTCTTTTGCTGAAACATAAAATGTCGGTTGTTATTTGCCTGCCGTTCTCCCACCCTGCTAGCCTTCCTCTACCCATGATTTTGGTGTCTAAATTTCGTTTCATGTTTGTTTTGATTTGCCTCAACGAACCCAAAGAAGTTTCCTTTCAAAAACCTGTAACCTAACCTAACTATTAGCTATCTACCTCAAATGATGTTTCAAAGATGATTGCTTCAAGGATACAACGAACTTAAGGGTTGGCCAAGCGTCTTAGCTGCCTCTATCAGAAAAGTTGAAAGTAGACATTCTCGACTTCCTGCAATTACTTACGAACCATCATCCACTGACAACCCAACGGATCGGTTGCAAAATACAATTCTTATCGAAATAAATATTTTCGCACACAGAACTGACACGTCGTCGGGTATTAATGTGATTTTCGGGTTGAAAAAATAACGTCACCATTTAATTACATCACTACCTCACAGGCTACGTGCAAACCTCCTTCCGATCCTGATGTAATTAAATTAAATAAAATCCAATCAGAGCCGAGCATTATATCACTCGCTAAATGCAAATGAAAGGCTCGTTAATGGATTTTTCCTTCACAATTAAATCTCATTATGTCACTAGAAGGGCTATGTGCTCTGTGCGGTTGATAATATTGATGCGTGGGCATTCAGCCCACTGACGCTCTGAATCCCAGATACGTTGTTCCATTGAACCTTAATTAATGGGAAAATGGTTTTAAAAGATATTAAGCTGAAGCTTTTGGCTACTTTTGAGGTTGTCATTCCTGCATGGACCAGGATTAAACGAATGTAGCGGGTTGTAGTTCAATAACGCCAAAGTGATTATTATTGATGATGGTTGGATGTTGTTGAACGAGGGCAGACTCTGACTGGTTTTAACTTGGCAGAGCCCAGTGGTTGTTACTCTGACTACACATCAACTGTGTCTATTTGTACATCCAAATGGTTACAACTGGATTCGAATTGCTAAACGATAAGTGCGAGTGTTGATAACAAGACGAAAAACAGCATGGTCATGGCCCCAGGCGAACCTAGATAAGCTGCATCTACCATCGACATATTCGGACAACAGGTTGGTTAGGAATCTCTGGGGTAAGTCAAGTTCCATGAACAGAGATGGTGGCGGATGTACTGAAAGGCCAACAGCAGCGCTCAATCCCGTAGTGGATACGGATGGCACTGTGTCCTAAAAGTAGCTAACAGATTGGAACTGGCACTCCAGGTTGAAAGTTGTGCTAAAACTTTACCATGAACAAAATTATTTGTTACGAACCTTCGGAAAGGACTGATTTTATTGCTGACGACACGGCTAAACGACAAAAAGGACAACGACGTTCGTATCTGCAACTGGAATGTGAGAACATTAAACAGTAGAGATGCAAGCGAACACCAACAACAACTAGCGGAAGCCCTAAACTGCTAAAAAGCAGAGATTACTGACACCCAGGAAATACGATGGGATGGGCCGGGCAAAAAGAGGATGAAAAACTGTGACATCTACTACGGACCGCGATATAGTGAGCAGAAACAACGACTATTCGGATGCGGATTTATTATAAGTGCCAGACTTAGGAAAGAAGTCTTATGTTTCGAAGACATTAGCGAATGCATTTCGACAATCCGCATCAAGGCCAAATTCGCCAACATGAGCCTCATATGAGCTCACGCCCCAACGGAGGAAAAAGATGATATAGCTAAGGACTGCTTTTATGAGCTCCTTGACAAAACCTATGAGCGACTACCAAAGTACGATGTTAAGATCGTGCTGTGAGATTTTAACGCAAAGGTAGGAAGAGAAGACATTTTTAGTGGTATTGTCGGAAAACAAAGCCTACACGACAACACGTCTGGTAACGGACTTAGGCTAATTGACTTCGCTACAGATCGAAACGCCACTATAGCCAGCAAATGGTTTCCTCACATCGATATCCATAAGGGGACATGGCGGTCTCCAGATCAACGAACGGTCAACCAAATTGATGACATCGCGATAGACAAGAGGCACGCATCCAGTATTTTTGAATGTCCGAACATTCCGAGGAGCTAATATCGACTCGGACCAATACCTTGTTGCAGCCAAGGTTAGAATGCAGATATCCACCACGCCACAACAATCCAGAAATATTGTGAAAAGGTTTAATGTTGAAAGAATGCCATCGCAAGAGACCGCCAAGCCCTTCACGCAGCGCGTATCCCTTAACCTCACTATTAACACCATACCGCCAACATCAAATGTCGAAGAACAATGGCAACGATGCCAATAAGCCATTAGATCAGCAGCAACTGTTGTGCTAGGTTTTTCGCACCCGACAACAAGAAACCCCTCTGGTTACATGAGGAATGCTGACAGATGGTCGCAGCCAAGAACGAGGCCTAACATGAAACTGAAGATGAGAGCTAAAATTGAGCTCTATAGACAGAGAAGAAGGAAGAACACCGGCTTTTAGAAAGAAGAAAAAGAGCAGTAAAAGCGCGCGATCTTCCTGGGGCTAAGAATTAGTAGTATAGCCCTCACTCAAACTACTAAGGAAATCCTGTATAAGACAATGATCATCCCAGCCCTGCTCTACGGCGCTTTAGCATATACCGTATCAAGAGCGGATGAAGAAATCCTTGCTAGGTTCGAGAGAAAAATTCTTTGAAAAATCTTCGGTCCCGTTTGCCTTGACGGACTATTGAGACGAGGATTCAACCAAAAACTATACAAGTTGTACAGCGACATGCACTGGTAAAAAAAAACTCCGCATTGGACCCTAAAGATGACTAGGACATGTAAAACGCATGGACACCAATTTTCCGACTCGCAGAGTCTTTGATTTCAAGCCAGACGTCGGACGTAGTAGAGGAAGACCTCGCCTTAAGTGGCGCGCACAAATAGAAGCCGACCTCAACCAACTTGGAGTGTGCAACTTGAGGCCGTTAGTTAAGGACCGGGATAATTGTAGAGGCATGTTGGTTGAGGCCCAGGTTCATTCTGGACCGTTGCGCCACTTGAGTTAGTAGGTTAGGTAAAATGGGCTGTTGACGCTCAGGTGAGTCCTAAAACTCGCTTAAGTCAACGTGAGCGATAACCTAAGGTAAGTAATTGAGATTTTCGTTACACTTTTCCGTTTCATAAAACCCAAATCACACTGTCCCAAAGCAAGTTTCACTACAAAAAACATAAAAATCTCTATTCGGACTTATTTCTCATCCAACGACATTTGAAATCCACAAAATTATTACCCCGATTCAAATGTATCCGTTGGATTGGAATTTTTTTTTGTTGGTTTTCCCCTTAAGCCATGAATAACACAAAAAAAAAAGTAGTCACCTGAATAAGTTAATAAAGTGCACTGAAACTGAATTTGCAAAGTCAAATCTGGCGAAAATTGTTGATTGAATTTTCGTATCGATCGGTTGTATCTACCGCAGCCATATGTAGGTAACTATGCCAAACGTTTCAATCAATGATTCGTGGAATAGTTAGCATCATCAGAATAGTTAATTGAATTGCGCATCTATGCCATATAGATGCTGATATATGATGATTCATTGAATAGATATGGATTCGTGTTTTAATTATTTCTTCTCATGTTTCAAATTTCAATTCGTGCTGATGGTATCTATCACTCGTCATGGTGATGTAGATAGAATGCATCCAACAGAATGTGAACATAAATCTCTGATGATGATAAAGATATATTATCATCGTCAGAGATTTATTCTTCTTTTAGTATTCCTAACTCACTATCAATCATTGCAACCGTTGCAAGTGTAATCGCAATTTATATGCAAAAAAAAAACAGACAAGAGTATCTGTATCTTTGTAGTGGTTAAATTGCAATATTCATCACGGTTGGGGTAATTACAGGAACAGACAAATGGTGAAAGAGTTTAGCATACGAATCAGAACAATGGCATAGAATCTCAGTGCATTACAACTACTTTCGGTAGTTCTAGATGGAAAAAGATACCGCCTTGCTATGGACAGGTTAAACTTATAGTAGGTGATCGGAAATAATTGGGGGAGTGGAATTTTAATCGAGGGTTTGAAGCAGCCATGCACTCATGTCATGCCATGCAGTCATGTCATGCCATGCAGTCATGTCATGCCATGCAGTCATGTGTTATAGCAGGATGTAAATATTTTAAGGAAGTCAAAAAGCTTCAACAAGCAATATTACTCCCCCATTGAACAAATATTCCAGATCTCCTCATTCTTACGCTGAAATTATATTTTGCAAATGTTCTCAAGGCCTTAAATAGGGTCACACATATTCCCGAAAAATACATTTTCGATAAAAAATAATTGGAGGAGATTAATCCTTAGACATTTCTGGAAGATAATGTTAGACAAATGTACGATGATTTATCACTCCTGAATCAACAGTGGCATGGCTTGATCCATATCCTCCTTAAACAGATAGAGGTACCCTAAACTAAACTACGATCTTCACCTCCGTACTAGTAAAGTGTTTTTCAATAAGAGCGCTACAAAAGTTTTTTTCTTAATTAAACAAAAACGGTTTTGGATGTCAATGAAATTCTTTATTCCTGTGAAAGTACGTTCGAAGCCATTATGTATGGAACTCGAATTCTTTTGCACGGCCATCACGGGCACGCTTGCAGAAGTATAGATGCTGAACCCAATTTTCGACGATTTTCAAGCAAAAATCGGCCGCTACTGCTGCAATTTCGCGTTCGATATTCGTACGAAGTTCATCAATCGTCGATGGCTTGTTGGCATAGACCATAGACTTGACGTAGCCCTACAGGAAATAGTCTAACGGAGTCAAATCGACCGAGGCGGCCAAGCGACTGGACCATTTCGTTCTCCAAACTTGGTTTCCAAAAATTGATTGTGGCATTCGCTGTGTGGCTTGTGGCGCCGTCCTGTTGAAACTACATGTCCTCAAAGTCCATATCATCCAATTGGGGCCAAAAATATTCGGTTATCGTTGAACGGTAGCGATTCCCATTCATAGTAACGTGCCGGTCTTGATCATCACGGAAGAAGTACGGCCCAATGACGCCGCCGGCCCATAAACCACACCAAACCTTAATTTTTTCGGTATGCAATGATGATTCATGGAGTACGTGTGGATTGCTGCCTGACCAATACCGCATTTTTTGTTTATCGACGAAGCCATTCAGCCAGAAATGAGCCTCATCGCTGAAGATGATTTTTCGATGAAAATCCGAATCATTTTCAAGTTGTTGCTCAGCCCAATTCACGAACATACGACACTTCTGGTGGTCAAGCGGCTTCAGTTCTTGCGTCAGTTTAATCTTGTAAGGATGTAGGCCAGGATCTTTTCGCAAAATTCGCCACAACTACGTCACAGAGATGCCCAACGCTTGAGTACGACGGTTTAGAGACACATTTAGGCTTTCTTCAACCGAAGCCTCAGCGGCAGCAATATTCTCGACCCTACGGACACTTCTTTGTCTCACTGGCACGGGAATATTTTGTACTGGTGCCTGTGGATTCAAATTTTTCCACTAGACGCTCAATTGTTGATCTGCTAGGACGATTATGACGACCATAAATTGGACGTAGCGCTCTTAACGTTGAGGCCACTGACTCCGAATTTCGGTTGTAAATTTTAATAATTTCGACTCGTTGTTGGATCGTATATCTTTCCTTCATGAAATGGCAAACCTTACTGAAGAGAAATGTCAAAAGAGCAGCAAGAAACATGGCGTCGTTTGCTGTCCCTGTCGCTCAACTTTTGTAGCGTCCCTGTTGAAAAACCCGATATATAACCGGCTATACTCCTCGACTCTAAACAATCATATTGCAAGGGGAAGTCGTTGAGACAGCCCTTCACTCACTCGTATGTATTATCAAAAACTCACTTAGAGTAGAGGAGTGTGCTATGGTTGCCTCTTTTGATATAGACGAAGCTTTTAACAACTGCAAAGCAGAAGCAATTCCTAATGCACTTTCGGATTTAAATGTGGATGACACGCTGATAAGAGTTCTAAAAAATCAGATACTCACAGAATTATCATCACAAATCTTGGCGTCTCATCCTCACGAAGATCTAAGAGCTGTGGCACCCCACAACGGCGCGTCCTGGTGCCTCTTCTCTCGAATGTAGTGGTCAACGAGCTATTAGTAAATCTCTTAAGAGTAGGATGCATAGTGATGACCGATGACGTGGCAATATCCTACTCAAGTGGCGCTACAGTACGGAATAAACCTAGGCCTCAACCAACATGCCTCTCCAATTACCCCGGTCCTTAGCTAGCTGCCTCCAGCAAACTCCAAATTGGTTAAGGTCGGTTTCTCCTTGTACGCGCCAGTTAGGGCGAGGTCTTCCCCTTCTGCGTCCAACGTCTGGCTGAGAATCGAAGACTCTACGACCCGGAATATTGGTGTCCATTCGTTCTACATGTCCTAGCCGTCTTAAACGTCAAATGCGGTTTTTTTTTACCAGGAGTATGTCGCTGTACAACTAGTATAGTTCTTGGTTGAATCATCGTCTCCATAGCCCCGCAACGCAAACGGGACCGAACATTTTTCGAAGAATTTCCCTTCCGAATGCAGCAAGGATTTCTTCATCCGCTCTTGAGACGGTCCATGTTTCAGCGCCGTAGAGCAGGAATGGGATTATCAGTGAGGGTTTTACTACTGAAGTGCCTTCCTAGCCCGAAGGCCACAAAGTTATATCTGTCAGTGGTGGCATTCTTGCCCGAAGAAGCAGCGGTTGGCAAGAGTAATTCTTCGTTTAATTTCTGACGAGATGTTGTTGTCAGAATTAATAGCGGAGCCGAGATAGATAAAGTCCCGTACTACCTCTTAGTAACATCTGACAATGGTGACGTTCTGTCCAATTCGTCGATGTTGTGTGTCCTTTCGTGTTGACAGCATATACTTCGTCTTGTCCTCATTTACTGCTAAACCCATCTTTGCCGCTTCCTTCTCTATACTAGCAAGCGTGGCTATGACATCACGTTGAGTCCTACCAATGATGTCAATATAGTCGGCGTATGCTAGTAGTAGTACAGATTTTTCGAAAATTGTGCCTCTGGTGTTGGCTCGTGAGTTTTGCACAATCCTCACAAGAATCAGATTGAAGAAGTCACATGACAGCGCATCACCTTGCCTAAATCCTTTTTAAGTATCGAATGTTTCGGTGAGGTCGTTTCCGACCCTGGTGGAGCAGCGAGAATTTTACATCGTCATCCTACACAAACGGACGAGTTTGGGCGGTTTACGAAAACTAGACAAGGCTCTGTATATAAAAATGCTCTCGTATGTGGCCTTGAAATCGATGAATAGTTGGTGGGTATCGATTTGGACTTCTTGGGTTTTTTCCAGGATCTGACGAAGTGTGAAGATTTAATCGGTTGTGGACTTTCCTGGCCTAAAACCACACCGATAAGGCGTTCACATAATACGGCAGATAGGTTCTTCTAGGCGATATTGAGGAGACTTATGCCCCTATGGTTGGCGCAGTTCAGAAGGTCTCCTTTATTGTGGATCGGGCAAACGATGCTGAGGTTCCATTCTTGAGGCATACTTTCATCCGACCAGATTTTGCTTATGAGTTCGTGGATGTTACCTACCAAGGCATCTCCGCCGGATTTATAAAGCTCGGCGGAAAGGCCGTCATTTACGGCAGCCTTATTAAGCTTCAGTTTAGGTATTGCTATCCTCACTTCACTCAGGTCGGGTGGTTGGCAGTTTTTGCTTTCGTCGCCAGTGTTGAATGGTCTTCCTGACAGGGGAATGTTGTTCGTCATCGCCGTTTAACAGTTTGCCGAAGTGGTTCTTCCATATCCTCAGCATCGACTGTGTCTCCACTACGATATTTCCTTGTTCATCTCGACAGGATTCTGTTCGAGCCTTGTATCCTTGGCTTTGACGTTTTACACTTTGGTTATACTTGCGAACATCGTTCCTGGAGTGGCACCTTTCTATATCCTCGATCGCACGCTTTTCTCGCTCTTTTTTCTTCTTTCTGAAGAGCCGGTGTTCTTCCCTTCTTCTCTGCCTATAGAGCTCAACGGCAGCTCTCGCCTTTACCTGCATCTTACCCTTGTAGGCCTCGTTCTTGGCTGCGAGCATCTGTCGGCATTCCTCATCACACCAGGAGTTTCTTCCTGGTGGTCGCGAGAAACCTAGCACATCATTTGCGGCTGATCTAATGGCTTGCTGGCATCGTTGCCATAGTTCTTCGACATTCGATGCTGGTGGTATGGTGTTAATCTAGAGGCTTAGGGATACGAAGGTCTTGGCGGTCTCTTGCGATTGCAGTCTTTCGACATTAAATTTTTTCGCAGTGTCTCTGGATTATTGTGCCCTGGTAGATATCCGCTTTATTACCTTGGCTGCAACAAGGAAGTTTTCTGAGTCGATGTTAGCTCCTCGGAATGTTCAGACATCCGAAATACTGGATGCGTGCCTCTTGTATATCGCTATGTGATCAACCGTTCGAAGATCTGGAAACCGCCATGGCCCCTTATGAATATCGAGGTGAGCAAACCGTGTGCTGGCTATAGTGGCATTTCTTTCAGTAGCGAAGTCAATTAGCTTTGCCCAGTTACCATACGTGTTGTCGTGCAGGCTATGTTTTCCCATAATCCTGCTTAAGATGTCTTCCCTTTCTACCTTTTCATTAAAGTCGCCCACTACGAATTTAATATCGTTCTTCGGTAGGCGTTAATAGGTTCTGTCAAGCGGCACGTAGGAGCAATCCTCAGCTATATCTTAGTTTTCCTCCGTCGGGGCGTGAGCTCACATAAGGCTTATGTTGGCGAATTTGGTATTGTATCCTGGTTTATGTTCTCACATTCTAGGTGCAGATACGAACGTCGTTGTTCTTTTTGCATTTAGCAGCGTCGTCAACAATAAATTCCCTCCTTTCCGAGGGCTATAGGTTGCTTCGTAACAATTGAAATTGAGCGCTGCCGTTGGCCTTTCGGTACATCCGCCACCATCTCTGTTCAAAGGGCCTGACTTACCCTTGAAATTTCAGACAACCAGTTGTCCGAATATTTCGAAGCAGTTCATCTAGGTTCTCACCAGGCTGTTTTACTGCACTCGCAATTATCGTTTAGCAAGTCAAATCCGGTCGGATGAGACCACTACCCGATGGTTACCACTTGGAATTTTAAAAAAAAAAAACACTTGATGTGTAGTCAGAGTTACAACCACTGGGCATTGCCAAGTTAAGGCCAATCAGCCTTTCTGTATGCCTACCTATTACACGGTGTCGAGTAATGACACCTATGGTGGTGCTAATGTTTGGTCTAGCGAACAAAATTAATCCCTTGGATCTTCTCAATTCCAGCTTTAGCCAAAATTCGTTTGGTTATTTGCCACGTGTGTCGTACCAAGACCAAATCTGAGATTTTATTTGCTGTAAGCATGCTGCGCTTGAAAGATTTTGCATTTTGCGATCGGAATACCTAGTGCACCCATGTCGGTTACGACTGGCGGTAACTTAGTCCCTATCTGGTGAGTTCATCAGCTCATCATTCCTGTCCAGCTAGGATAAGGTTTCTTTGAAGTTTAGCCTGTCGGAGAAAACAGCATCACCCACTCCGTCATTTGTTTTGGAGTCATGGCTATAAAACTGGATTTAGTCCACTTTCCTATAATGGACCATTGTTTTATGATTAACGACCGATGGCGTATTTCTAGCATGCCCATGACATAAAATGTCTAAGACTTCTTGGACTATTTCGCAAAATATGAAAAAAAAAGATTTTCTAGCTGAAAAGGCCACCTCCAGAGTAGCATAAACTCTATTATCCTCCATGAAATGAAATATCTGACATAACAAGCATATACAGGGCTCAAGTATAGCTTTTCCCTTTATTCGTGTGTCGCAAGTTAATATTTTGCCACAAAGAAGGAGATCTCTAATTTAACGCCGAACCCGAGCGGCAAATTCGAGAAGCTTCCCATGTCAGTGTTACCATCGGATGTTTATCAGACTTTCGAAAGAGGTGCAGCAGAGAAAAAATAAGTCAGGGCTCAAGTATAGCTTTTTCCTTTATTCGTGTGTGGGAAGTTAATATTTTGCCACAAAGAAGGAGATCTCTAATTTAACGCCGAACCCGAGCGGCGAATTCGAGAAGCTTCCCATGTCAGTGTTACCCTCGGATGTTTATCAGACTTTCGAAAGAGGTGGAGCAGAGAAAAACTAAATCAGAAGGCGGATGAGTTAAAACAAACTAATAATTCCAAATTTTGAAATAGCATAGCTTTCTTGTATAAGCCGCTTCATTGCATTGTTCTCAATAAAAGCCAAGCTTCAGCTTTACATAGATAGATTATCCCTATGCTGGTCCAAACACTTGCCTCTGGCATATCAATTTTAATTCTTAAACCAACCATTAGTGTCACTTCTCAAACTAATTCCACATGTCTCGAGAAAGTGTTTTCTCCATAAGTAAATTATAACGAGCATGTTCGTTAAAATTATGCGAAAGCAGACCCTAAAGAGTTCCATTTTTGGAACATACCCGCATGCGACTTGCATTAGTTTTTGCCGCGGCAATAATAACGTTGTCGCGTCAAATTGACAAGGCAATGTGTCAAAGTTTATCTCATCATCATTTAGTTGTGGCAATCATGGGTTTCCTTCACTCCATTAACGTCAAAATTGCAATTTCCTGATCACCTTACAATGATTAGCGGTTTCTACAATGCCGCACACATCATCCATCACCAAAGGCGGTCTATTGCAGCTGCAAATATCGTAATCCACCGCAGGCGAACTCATGAATTCGAACTTTTACTTTCATTAACCATTATTATGATTGTTGGGGAATAGATCAACGGTAATTGGGACTCTGATCGCATCCAATTCCATGCAGCAAGCCAAATACGAAATGGGTACCAAAGAAGATGCACAGCTCACCATTCCAGCAGCGTCTTCATTGCACCCGCCATCCCGCGGATCAGAGATTAAATAATTTTCCTTTCGCATAACCAAACTCGTCTTTACCTTCCTCAATCAGATTATTGCGCCTGCAACTCATCGCATGTGCTTTGAATGTCAATTCAGATGCATCTTGTATCTTTAAGCTGCACATCTACGAGTGGCTAGTTTAAATGGCTTCTGGGAATTCCTGTTTTTTTTTTTTTTTCGCTTTATGACACTTTAAATGACAGCAATAATTACTGTTACTCGTGGCTGGTTATGCGCATTTCATTAATTGACGCATCGAGCGCACAGGTGACAGGTGCCGGTGCGCGGTGAGCTGTCAACTTGTCACGCATGATGAGATTTTAAGTGAGCAGCCATCAATAAAAAGATTCAGCTTCCACATTAAATTTAAGAAAAAAAAGGGTGCTGGCTGAAACCAGCAGAAAAAGAGGCCTGTATTGATAAATGATTGCTTTACTGGTTATTACCCAGAGCATAGCTTTTTTCTCACAACCATTCAAGTGTGCGTGTGTATTTCTGGTACTCTCTGGTACCTAATTACAAAAGGTTGGCCTAATATGTGTCACCTTATCGGAAGATGCTATAATTCTTGCAACTGGTAGCAACTGTCAGATTTCATACTGGCCCAGTGCTTAAAATTTCTTTGGAGAGTTCCGAAAATTCAATAAGTAGAACATGTTGCTGCCTCTTCATTATTGGCTGCGACAGTATCCTGATTGCAGTAACTATAGAAAAATAAAAAAAAATAAAAATTTATGGCGCAACAGGCTCGTTAGTACCCAGGGCCTAGCTTTTTTCTCACAACCATTCAAGTGTGCGTGTGTATTTCTTTGCACGATGGAGGGACCTCCTTTTTTATGTCGAATCCGAACGGCTAAGTTGAGATAAGCTTTTCATGACAATTGCTACTACTCGGATGATTTGTCAGATCATCACGAGAGGAGAGCCAGTGAATTTAGGTGTTGCTACAGCTTTGGAACGAACCCAGACCTTCCGCGCGGCAGTTCATCGCACTAACCATCGCGCTACTGAGCCCTTCGCAGTAACTAGAGAGTAGAAAGATATTTAAGGAGATCTTAGCAGGAATATAAGATCTAGGTTCACCTTAGTTTCTTACACAGAGCAGTTTATAGTCTGGAGCTCTGAGTCCGTACACCAGGTTGCTGACAACCAGCAATTCAGAGTTTTTGGATCAGAGCTATATCTTCCCGTGTTTTGTAAGCTGGCAGACGATTTGGATTGGCTTTGTAAGAGTTTCGTCATTGGCAGTTATTACAGATCCCATTGGTACTGTTTTATTGGCGTCGTCAGAATCAGAGAAGGTCTTCTCTCAGGCTGCTGACAACCCATGATTTAGGGTTTTTGGAGCTGGAAGCCGATTTGAATTGGTCAAGCTTAATCTGTAGAAGTTTCATTATTGGAAATGCTTACAGATCCCATTGCCAATGTGTTGTTTGGCTTTGTCAGAATCAGATAAGGTCTTCTTCTGCTAGTCTATCGGTAATTCTAACCAACTACAGTTCTGACTTACTGTTAACCCCAAAGAGGGTAATGGTTGTGCTGTTTTGGATACATACCCAGGTTTGATCAGCAGAATGGAGCGCTTCAGATTTAGTCAGGCCAGAGTTACCTGTTTATCCAACGGCGATTTTCTTTCTTGATCGCATCCAGATTGATCCGTAATTTACATATCTACTGGCGGTAGGATAACAAGGGTATTGCAGTGTCTGCCAAGCTCATCTGCTTTGCAGTTGCATGGAATTTCTCAGTGCCTTCGTAGCCAAAGAGGTAAATAGAGAAATGCTCTGCCATCGCATGATGAGATATTCCGCATTCGCAGGCTAATTTCGATTTGAACGAGGCGGATTCCAGGGATTTGATTGCCGCTTGACTGTCACTGAAGGTGTTGATATACTTCCTGGATATTACAAGTACACATTCACCCAACCAAATGTTCCTTATGAGTTGCAGAATGTTACTTACCAAATCATCTCCGCCGGCCTTATACAGCTCAGTGGGAAACTGCATTTTTCGGCACCCTTGTTAAGCTTTTAGATATTGATATCCTGAATTCACTTAGGTCGGGTGGTTGGTGTTTTCGCTGTTATTGCCATTATTAGTGCCTTCTGCTTGACAGCGAGATATTCTTCTTCATCGCCGTTTAACAGTCTGCCGATATGGTTCTTCCATATTCTCAGCATGCGCTGCATCGCAATATATCATTTCTTGCTACATCCTCTGTATTTTCTCTGGATTTTCTTCCTCTATTTTTTTTTCTGAAAAGCCGATGTTCTTTTCTTCTTCGTTGCCTGTAGAGCTCAATGGCAACTCTAGTCTTCCCCTGCAGATTAACTTTGTAGGCCTCGTTCTTGGTTGCATGCATCTGTCGGCATTCCGTATTGAACCACCGATTTCTTGCTGGTGGGTAGCCTTGCACTTGAGTTCCGAATATGCGTTCTGCGCAGAAATTGGCGGTCTCTTGCGCTTGCAGTCTTTCGACATAAAATTGTTTCACTGTATTTCTGACATGTTCTGCCGTTGTAGATACCCACATTCTCACCTTGCTTGACACAAGGTATTGGTTCGCGTCGGAATGGTTGGACATCCAAAACACTGGATGCGTGCCCCTTGTCTATCGCAATAGGATCAATTTGGTTGGGAGTTCGTTGATCCGGACACCGCCATGTCACCTTATGGATATCGAGGTGAGGATGCCGTGTGGTGGCTATAGTGGCGAAGTCAAGTAGCTATGTTTTCTGACAATACTGCCAAAGATGTCTTCTCTTCCCACCTTTGCGTAAAAATCTACCAGCCCCATTTTAACATCGTACTGGGATAGTCGCTCATAAGTTTTGTCAAGTAGCTCGTAGAAGCAATCCTTAGCTGTATCGTCATTTTCTCTTTCGGGGCGTAAGTGCATATAAGGCTTATGTTGGCGAATTTATCCTTGATGCGGATTGTTACAACGCGTTCGCTAATGTCTTAGCAGAATAAGACTACTTGCCTAAGTCTGGCATTTATAAGAAATCCGAATCCGAAAAGTCGTAGTTTTCACTGACCATAGCACGGCCCGTAGTAGATGTCACAGTTTTTCATCTTCTTTTGGCCGTCCCATCACATCGTGTTTTCTAGACGGCAGTAATGTCTGCAGCTTAGAGCTTCCGCCAGTTGTCGTCTGCACCTCTCGTGTTTACTGTTCTCGGATTCCAGGTGCAGATTCGAACGTCGTTGTCCAATTTTTCTTTTAGCGTTATCGTCAACAATAAAATCAGTCCTTTCCGAAGATATTGGCTGATTGGATACAATAATTTTTTTCCGTGAGTAGGGGTAGTTAGTCCAAAGCACAACCGCCAATCTGGAAGGCCAGTTCCAGCTTATAAGATACCCCTATGAGGCTAGGACACCGGCCCATCTGTATCGCCTACGGGATGAAACGCTGCAGTAGGTCTTTCGGCTCCTCCGCCACCGTTTCTGTTAAAGGGGCCTGACTAACCTTTGAGAATACTAGATGACCTGTTGTGCGAACATGTCAAAGCAGCTTATATAAGTTATTCACTTTGCCCATCCTACAGTGACTGTAGACGCCATCGTTAGGTCTATATTGGGAGTTTTTCTGCTTCCGCCTGAAAATGCAATATTTGCATTAGTGTGGGTACACGTCCTCCCCCTCCCCAGTCTCATCTGCTGCCGCCTGAACTTTACACCGGGAATTAAACCATATCTACGGCTGAGAGTTGGAATTGGTTGGCACCAGCTAGGTTCAAATCGCAATAGTCGCATTGCCCACCATCTGAATACCTATTTTACAGAACAAGCTTACAGTGTTACGAACAATATAAAGTCTGCAAAAATTCAAACCTCGCTAGTCCTTTCGAATACCTCAACCTCTTCTGCCGTTTCTTCCCTCCAAACATCGCAATCTTTGACACCGAATTCTTCATCTTCACCTAATAGTTCGTCAATTCAACCTTCGCAATTTAACACGTCGTCATCTCACTCTTCGTCACCTCACATTTCGTCAACTCAATCTTCGCAATCTTACCCTTCGTCATCTCACTCCTCGCTACCAGGCACTTCGAAAACACTATCTTGTTCGGTTAATGTTACGACTCAACAACATCATTTGCTCGCATGTATTCGTACTGCTGTCGTTAACGTACTTGACGTGTATGGAGGCATTCAACCATGTCGTATTATCCTTGATTCGGGTTCACAGATTTCGTTTATATCTGAAAACTGCATACGTCGTCTTAGTCTTCGAAGAAATGCTGCGAACCTTTCAATCACGGGTATCTCATCCTCGGATGGTGGAACTACTCGTGGTAGCTGCAATTTGCATATTCAGTCTCGAGTTTCATCAGACAACATACATGTTACTGCGTACATTCTACCTATATTAACATCAAGTCTGCCAACACTCTCACTCGATACCCCAACACTAAGTAAAATACGGTCGCTAAGGTTAGCAGATCCTTCGTTCGATAAAACCTCAGCTATCGATATATTATTAGGAGCTGATCAGTTTTGGAAGGTCCTCACTAGTGACAGACTATTCGGAGATGATGGACATCCAATAGCATAATCGTCAATATTTGGTTGGATAGTTATAAGCTCCAATACAAATTCTACTTGTGTTGGTTCAATATCTTCCTTTAATAGCATAATTAACATTGACAACACCTTACGATTATTTTGGGAATTGGAGGAGACATCATCGGCGATAAAAAATTATTCGGAAGACGACGAGATGGTTGAAGGCTATTTCCTATCTACTGTCAGAAGATGTGCCGACGGTAAATACTGTGTCAACCTACCATTTAAAACTGAGCAGCCCGTATTTGGAAATACAAACAATGGTGCTCTTTCTCGGCTTTTATCAGTAGAACGTCGGTTTGAGAAAGATCCGTCATTAAAAGAACAGTATGTTAAATTTATGCGTGAATACCTGAGGCTGGGACATATGAAAGAGCTGGCCATGACTGACATAAGTTGTACATTGGGAAATCCTTTTCATCTACCACATCATCCAGTAGTTGGGAAAAAGTTGAGGGTAGTATTCGATGGTTCTAACCAAGATAGTTCTGGAAAATCTCTTAATGACCAGTTACATATAGGCCCAAGTATACAAAGAAATCTTATTGCAGTGTGTCTTCGATTTCGCTTGCACCGTTTTGTATTTTCGGCAGACATCGTTAAAATGTTTAGGCAGATCTGGGTTAGGAGACATCATCGGCGATTTCAACGGATTCTCTGGAGAGAAAACTCAATGGATGCTGTTAATCATTTTGAACTCTGCACTGTAACATATGGAACCGCATGCGCTCCCTTTCTCTCAGTGAGAGTTCTGCAACAATTGGCTGTAGATTATGCTCAGGAGTTTCCCTTGGGTTCCAATATTCTTCTTAACGATTTTTATGTAGACGATATTCTCACGGGGGCAGAAACTGTTGCCGACCTCATTACTAAGCGCGACGAGTTAGTCAAGTTACTTACATTGGGTGGGTTTGAACTTAGTAAATGGATCTCGAATTCTCCTTCGCTAGTTAACTCGATATCTCCTGATGACATCAACATAACGTCGCTTTTTGAAGGAGACACTAGTTCTGTAACTAAAGTCTTAGGAATATTTTGGAACCCTTCTGAAGACAATTTACAGTTTAAGGTCAAACCAGGTGAAGCTCGTAGTGCTACCAAAAGACAGCTGCTATCGGATGTGTCCAAAATATTTGACACACTTGGTTTGATTGCTCCGGTTGTTATATCATTCAAGATGTTGTTTCAGCACCTGTGGCTCGAAAATCTCGGTTGGGACGATGATCTACCTACCAATTTAAAGGACACTTGGCTGAAATATCGAAATGACATACATGCCTTAAATGATCTTACGATTCCTCGGTATATACCCAACCAATCTGCGTCTCTCGAGCTACACGGATTTTCGGATGCGTCACTTAAAGCATACTCAGCTGTTATTTACTGTAGAAATCGTGAAAAGGACGGAAGCTATCGCGTTACATTGATGTCAGCTAAAACTCGAGTTACACCACTTAAACAAGTTTCCCTGCCTCGATTGGAGCTCTGTGGCGCGTTGCTCTTGGCTCGACTGATGAGCTCAATCACATCAGCTCTCAAAGTAACCGATCTTAAACTTCATGCATGGTGCGACTCAAGCATAGTGCTCGCGTGGTTGTCGTCTCCACCTTCACAACTTAAAACTTTCGTCGGGAATAGAACATCCGAAATACTTGAAATCTTGCCAAGATCTGTGTGGAGACATGTATAATCGAAGGAAAATCCTGCAGACTGCGCCTCACATGGGATGATGGCCTCACGGCTAATCAAATTTACACTCTGGTGGAATGGACCGGTTTGGCTAAGCCGTGAGTTCGATCTCAGTAATACTGTTGGTGACATATCGGATACATTGCAGTCACCAGAAGTCCTAGCTGAAACAAAAATTTATACATTTTCCGCTGAAACCTGTTCCAACTACAATTCAGAACATTTTATGTTTAGCTTGCTTAACCTGGTATCCAGTCTTAAAAGGTTATTTCGAATTGTTTGCGTTCGTTAGACGATTTGTTAAATATTGTAGGCTGGGTAGAAATAGACCGAATCATTACTGCCTTATCATTTAATGATCTAGAAAAAGCTCGGCTATTTTGCTTGGGCTTTGCACAATCTTCGTTGACAGCTGATGTAAATCGAAATTTGGCTCTTAAATCCTTGTCACCATTTTATGATCAAACTGGACTTCTGCGAGTTGGTGGCAGAATCAAACATTCGCACATGGATTTCAATACCCAACATCCAATAATTTTACCAAAACAGAGCCCTATCACAAAACTTGTAATTTTGGACGAACACAAACGAAACTTACATCCAGGAGTCGATGCTCTATTCGTTATTCTTCGTCAAACCTATTGGATTTTGGGTTGTAGAAATTTAGTACGAAAAATGACTCATGATTGTCTTAAATGCTTTCGCCAACGCCAACAAACCAGGCAGCAATATATGGCGAATCTTCCACCGACACGGGTAAATCAAGCGTATCCCTTTGAAAACACAGGATGTGACTATGCAGGACCCATCACTTTAAAATTGTACCCTGGACGTAATCCTCGACGGACAAAAGGGTATATATGTCTATTTGTGTGCCTCGTAACCAAGGCAATGCACTTAGAGTTGGCGTCAGATCTCTCAACAGAGGGTTTTTTAGCTGCATTTCGTCGATTTATCTCAAGGCGAGGAAAATGTTCCAATGTGTTTAGCGACAATGGAACAAATTTTAAAGGAGCAGCACGCGCAATCACCGAAATGTATAAACTTGTCATTTCGCAGCAACATAATGAACATATTTGCCAATCACTTGCCGAGGACGGAATTCGTTGGCATTTTATACCTCCGTTTGCACCACATTTCGGGGGAATATGGGAATCAGGGGTTCGTTCCGTCAAACTACATTATCGAACAAATGCATACCCTTTTGACGCAAATTGAAGCAGTTATTAACTTTCGACCTATATGTTTATCCTCAGACAGCGATCTAAATTATTTAACCCCCTCTCATTTTCTCATAGGTCGGCCGTATACGACTCTCCCTGAAGGTAGCTTGCTCGATGTTCCCAACAACCGATTGACGTACTGGCAAAACATACAAAATATGTTCCAAGGGTTCTGGAAAAGGTGGCACCAGGAATACCTGACATCCCTTCAGCACCGCTTTAAATGGAACAGACATGAACGAAACTACAAGATCGACGATGTCGTGGTCATAAAGAGCGATAACTGTCCACCATATAATAGCATAATTCAACCATGCTCAATCCTGAATAATTGCAGAAGCGGATGAGCTGTGCCAAATGCCTAAGAACGTCAGTCTCAACCAAACACGCATACATTTTTCATGAATGGCATTCCCCAATCCGTGAGCTCTTCATCATGCTCATTCTTCATCATGTGTCGCATTCATGTGTGACTATGCCAAATGCATCTGGGAGTGTTCTGCCTACATATTATGTATGACTACTCGTTACACCGCACTTGTGAGGTTGGTTATTTATTGTGAACTTGCAGCTACTGCAACTGCATTCAGCATGTTAATTTGCAGATAATTACACTTGCAGTAGCAGCAAATCGATAGCCATCATCAACTGAGTATATTTCATCGGGTTTGACACCGTGCTTAACGCGAAGTAGGCAACCATCCGTCTCTTGAGAGTACACACACAACCGACCTGATGAACCGATGCACATCGAGTTTCGTTGCGAACAAAAGATTGCAGTTCAGTTCAGTGGGTATGATGCTTCGTCCCATTTGGCAATTGTTCAGAACGGTATATTAGCGTACATGTGCAAAAAGTGAAAAAAGGACTTGTTTTGCGTAAAGGCACTTGCATCCCAATCAGAGGAAGTTCTTCGTATTCGAACGCAGTCACTGTGTTTCTTGTCAAATGAAGTCCTAGATGGAAAATTAGGTGCTCCATTGAAATCCGCAAGGGGGTTATGTCACATTCGGATTTTTCAAGTCACTCCAGGACAAATTAAATTTTTAAAAAATTCAAAAATTTTCTTGATCACTGGCGAGATGGTGCAACAAAGGTATGTCCAAATGGATGTGAGCAAACAGAGGTAACGGGTGATCCAAGTAGAGATACTTTTTTCAATAGCCTTTTTTGACAGATCACGTGTGAGTCGTGTCATGCTGTCATGTTATTTTTGTTTAGTATTGTTTGGCATATCATAATGGAAAGACTTACGCGTGAACAACGTTTACAAATTGTTCAACTTTATTATGAAAATTCACGATCTGTGAGGAATGTGTTTCGTGCACTTCGCTCAACTTATGGTCAACATAATCGGCCTACTGAGCGTACTATTCGCAACACCATCACCCATTTTGAGACCCAGCATTCATTATTGGATAATATTCGACCGAATAGACCACGTCCAGCACGCTGTGAAGAAAATATAGCGGCCGTAGCTGATAGTGTACACGAAGACCGTAGAGAGTCGATTCGGCGCCGTTCGCAGCAACTCGGACTGACGTATGGAACGACTTGGCGCATTTTACGTCAAGATCTTAAATTGAAAGCGTACAAAATACAGCTTGTGCAACAACTGAAGCCGCTCGACCTTCCCAAGCGACATCGCTTCGCTCTATGGGCTCTTGAAAAGTTCCAAGAAGATCAGACGTTTTCGAGGCAAATTTTGTTTAGCGATGAGGCCCATTTCTGGCTCAATGGGTATGTAAACAAACGAAATTGCCGCATTTGGGACGAAGAGCAACCTGAAGAGATTGAGGAACTGCCACTTCATCCAGAAAAAACAACGGTTTGGTGTGGTTTGTGGGCCGGTGGAATCATCGGTCCATATTTCTTTAAAAATTATGCCGGTGCGAACGTAACCGTCAATGGCGATCGTTATCGTGCCATGATAACCGACTATTTGATGCCTGAAATTGAAGCTCGTGATCTCGGCGACATTTGGTTTCAGCAAGACGGCGCCACTACCCACACATCGCATCAATCAATGGACTTATTGAGAGAACATTTCGGTGAGCACATAATTTCACGTTTTGGGCCGGTCGATTGGCCACCAAGATCCTGTGATATCACACCGTTAGACTTTTTTCTGTGGGGATATGTAAAGTCAAAAGCTTATGCTTATGTTTTTTTCTTTAAAAAAAGTAGGGAACCTCGAAATGGATGACCCTTTATTTACGTTCAGCCAGTTGGAAGTAGAAAATCTCTAAATATGGGAACAGTTTCCCATTCACCCACATAAATCTTAAATAAGACGCCGCTTATTACTTTCTGCCCTTTGGCTGGAAAGTGCCTTCGCACTTACTCCTGTTGATATACCATCGCTCAGACGTTGACAAAATATTTGTAACGGATGCCTGTGGTTGATTGACCGCGATCAATCCAATTAGCGTTGGGGCATTTGTTGTTAGTGCCTCTGATTCTAAACTGTTCCTTCGATTGCAGTTGGCTGGTTTGGCAGCTCCTTTTGGACACATTGAGACTTGTCATTGGAATGCCACAATTGATTCAGGGACATCACTTTGTCTCTTTCATTGTACAGGCATGCTTTGTGTCCGTGCCTGGTGTCCATGTTTGTGTTTTTATTGTGGCGAGTGTGTTAATATATGGCCGTCCACCTAAAAAACTCGGTTGCTCCAGTATTGGGGGAAAAAGACCATCTTCCTGTGGCCATCCATCGTAGCTTTCAAAGATGGGTTTTTTTTTTTGGGGGGGTTGTCTTTTGGGCCGTCCGGCTCCACTAATGCTCCTCCGTTTGTCCCTAGTTGGGTGAAGAAGGAGAATATCCACTGCATGCCATCGAACCAATTACGTCTGTGCCCATAAATCGGGCAAACGCTTTTCCCTCCCACCCTTAATAATAGGGTTGGGGTTGACGAATGTCATCCTTCCTAACCTATCGATCTATTCAGACCGTCATGTGTGACGTTGCAAGTCTCTCAGCGTATGTGGTTTTCAATGACGGTGTATTCCCATGGACCGCCTGTCTCAAGCTTTTATTGCTCCGTGAGTCTCCCCAGTCTACCTGAGCCTGGAGGTGAAAAATAAGCACTTGATGTGTAGTCATAGTTACAACCACTGAGCGTTGCCAAGTTAAAGCCAATCAGTCTACCATCATTCTACAACACCCAACCATCTGCGCCTGGACCGAACGGAGTTAAAACTCGCTCGCTATACTCGCTACATGTACCCTAGCTAACTGCCACTAGTTCCACACTTCAAGTTGGCTGATGTCAGTTATTACTCATGCGTGCCACTTAAGACAGGTTCTTCCACTGACATCTGCCTGGGAATCGAAGACTCTACGAACTGGAGCATTGACTACCATTTGTTCTACATATCCTAGCCATCTTAAACGTAAATAATGTTGAATGACTTGGGAAAACTAATCCTAGTAATACCAGGACTGAAAAGAATGCTGCGCTCAATATTTTGGCAAACATTTGTATGAATGACTTGGTAAACTGGCCCAAGCGATACCAGGACTGAAAAAAATGCTGCGCTTGATATTTTAGAAAATATATGAAACCCCGTCTTAAGCGCGGTCTTTTCAAAACCATAGATCCAGCTATTTTATATGCACATAGCTTGCTAGTGCTATATTTTACACCCTACGACCCACAAGGGGATTGTAGCCAGGCTACATTGCGTATCATTCGAAATATCGGTTTTATCAACAGGGACGCTACAAAAGTTGAGCGACAGGGACAGCAAACGACGCCATGTTTCTTGCCGCTCTTTTGACATTTCTCTTCAGTAAGATTTGCCATTTCATGATGGAAAGATATACGATCCAACAACGAGTCGAAATTATTAAAATTTACAACCGATATTCGGAGTCAGTGGACTCAACGTTAAGAGCGCTACGTCCAATTTATGGTCGTCATAATCTTCCTAGCAGATCAACAATTGAGCGTGTAGTGGGAAAATTTGAATCCACAGGCACAGTACAAAATGTTCCCGTGCCAGTGAGACAAAGAAGCGCCCATAGTGTCGAGAATATTGCTGCCGCTGAGGCTTCAATTGAAGAAAGCCCATGTGGGCATCTCTGTGACGTCGTTGTGGCGAATTTGGCGAAAAGATCTTGGCCTACACCCTTACAAGATTAATTTGACGCAAGAACTGAAGCCGCTTGACCACCAGAAGCGTCGTATGTTCGTGAATTGGGCTGAGCAACAACTTGAAAATGACTCGGATTTTCATCGAAAAATCATCTTCAGCGATGAGGCTCATTTCTGGCTGAATGGCTTCGTCAATAAACAAAAAATGCGGTATTGGTCAGGCAGCAATCCACACGTACTCCATGAGTCATCATTGCATCCCGAAAAAATTACGGTTTGGTTTGGTTTATGGGCCGGCGGCGTCATTGGGCCGTACTTCTTCCGTGATGATCAAGACCGGCACGTTACTGTGAATGGGAATCGCTACCGTTCAATGATAACCGAATATTTTTGGCCCCAATTGGATGATATGGACTTGGAGGACATGTGGTTCCAACAGGACGGCGCCACAAGCCACACAGCGAATGCCAATCAATTTATTGGAAACCAAGTTTGGGGAACGTGTTATCTCACAAAATGGTCCAGTCGTTTGGCCGCCTCGGTCGTGCGTTTTGACGCCGTTAGACTATTTCCTGTGGGGCTACGTCAAGTCTATGGTCTATGCCAACAAGCCAGCGACGATTGATGAACTTCGTACGAATATCGAACGTGAAATTGCAGCAGTATCGGCCGATTTATGCTTGAAAACCGTCGAAAATTGGGTTCAGCGTCTGAACTTCTGCAAGCGTGCCCGTGGTGGCCATGCAAAAGAAATCGAGTTCCATACATAATGGCATCGAACGTACTTTCACAGGAATAAGGAATTTCATTGATATTGAAAAACCCTTTATGTCAGAGGTAAAAATTCCCTTCAGTGACGTTGACGAGATACTTACCATTCCGTTATGATTCATAATGTGTTCCCATTTTGTCAGATTATCCTCCATTTTGATTTTCAGCAGTATTCCCATAAAAGCGAGTAAATATTTATACCACCTACATAATGTGTGTGCGTGTAATCCAGTGCGTATATAACGGTGGTTATGGAATTTCAAAAATCGAAAGATTTATTGCCCTTGACATTTACAGGACCAACCCGTTCTGGTTGCAATCCTTGCAAGTAGATTTTATTTAGGAAGGCACACATACATATTTGCGTACACGTATCTGATGGATTTTGTGCAAATCGATTATATAGTCCTTCGGTAGTGGAATTAAAGGAACAGTATGGATCTGCTGCCGGTCTTGAGCTCGTAGCATTACTAATGTAATGATGATATGTGATCAGAGTATACAGTACGAATTCGGATTAAAATTGCATGCGAATGGGAAAGTGGTTTGCAATGTTGCTATTCAAGGACCTCCACTTACATTCATTATGGTAAAAGGCTTTATTATTTGATTTAAAACAAGCTTGCATGCGTAATGCAGTTTGTTTGGTGTAACTTTTATTTAAATTTTTGTAATTCTGTGGATGTTATGGCCTACGACTAGTTCATAGACCGGTGGAGAATTTGGAGTGTGCACATGTTCTTAGAGCAGTGTGGTATTAATACGAATAAAAAAATTTTGCCGCAAAAGGCTCGTTAGTAATCGGACCTTTTCCGAGCTGACATCTATACCTTCTTTTTTTTACAACTAACAGCAGACCCACCCCGGCTTCATGTTGCACCAGACCCCAAAAGAAGCACAAGCAGCAAAACCTCGAATTCAAAATGTTGACAGAGGATCACTAGCGACTTAAAAAATGGTGCCACACCAAAGTCGCAAGAGAAATCACGGAAGCAAAAAGAGTCCACAAAATATAAAGTAAGAGATGACGTGGTAGTGATGGAGATACAAGGACGACTCTCCTATGCTGAAATTCTTCGACGGGTGAAACTTAAGCGACGAGGTAGGAATTCGAACCTTGACGCATCGAACTACGGTAGAACACCCAAAAAAAATCCAATGCTGTCAATGTAACAGAGACATGGTTGTGCATTCTACAACCGGGTTGTAGAAGGTGGGCAAACGAGATCACCCTATTGGAAGATGCTTTTATTTTTGCAAATGGCCGCCAGTGTCAAATCTATTTTGACATTTGTGAACTACACAGATGTAGAATTCAAGTGAATAAGCCCTGAAGCAGGACACTTCCCAAGAACGCGGAATAATCGAATTGGACGATTTTTCGACCAAAGTCATGACCATGAGTAATGAGCGATGAGGCTCATTTCCATCTCAGCGGGTACGTAAACAAGCCAAACTATCGTTTCTGGGTCACCGAAAACCCACAAGTAATGCACGAGGAGACATTAGACTCGCTCAAAGCTACTGCATGGTGCGCTGTTCACGCTGGAGGAGTCATCGGGCCATTTTTTTTTCGAAAACGCCGCTGGTCAAAAGACAACAGTGGACGGTGCGCGCTATAGGGCCATGTTAACCGAGTTTTTGTTTGTCGCAATTGGACGAATCAGTACTGGAGGACATGTGGTTCCAACAGGACGGAGCCGCCGCACATACTGCGCGAGTCACAACCGATATTCTGCAGTTCAAACAACATCGGACGACTTCTTATGGCCCACCTTGTACATATAACAGAATTTGTTGCAGTTTTGAAAACTAGAAAAATACTGAATACTTCTTTGTTGAGCTAATGAACACACTAATTCTGCAGAACGGGTGCAGCCCTGCTAAAGTAGAATTTTAAGTAGTCACTGAATGTTCATAAGCTAACTTAGTGGCACTACAGTCTGGAATGAACCTGGGCCTTAACCAACATGCCTCTCAAATTAGCCCAGTCCATAGCTAGCTGCCTCCAGTTGCGCACTCCAAGTTGGCTGAGGTCGGTTTCTACTTGCGCGCGCCTCTTAAGGCGAGGTCTTCCTCTACTGCGTCCGACGTCTGGCTGGGAATCGAAGACTCTGTGAGCCGGAGTATTGGTGTCGATTCGTTCTACATGTCCTAGCCATCTTAAAGGTTCAATGCGGAGTTTTTTTTACCAGGGGCATGTCGCTGTACAGCTCGTATAGTTCTTGGTTGAAACTTCGTCTCCATAGCCCGTCGACGCAAACGGGACAAAAGATTTTTCGAAGAATTTTCCTCTCAAATCGACCAAGGAATTCTTTATCCGCTTTTAAGACCGTCCATGCTTCAGCGCCGTAGAGCAGGACTGGGATGATCAGGGTCTTATATAAGATCTCCTTAGAAGTTCGAGTGAGGGCTTTACTACTGAATTGCCTTCTTAGCCCGAAGAAACAGCGGTTGGCAAGAGTAATTCTTCGTTTAATTTCTGACGAGATGTTGTTGTCCGAGTTAATAGCGGAGCCGAGATAAATAAAGTCCCTCACTACCTCAAAGTTATATCTGTCAATGGTGACGTTCTGTCAAATTCGTCGATGTTGTGTGTCCTTTCGTGTTGACAGCATATACTTCGTCTTGCCCTTATTTACTGGTGGACCCATTTTTGCCACTTTCTTCTCTATACTAGCAAACGTGGCTATGACATCACGTTGGGTCCTACCAATGATGTCGATATCGTCGGCGTATGCTAGTAGCTGTACAGATCTTTGGAAAATTGTGCCTCTGGAATCAGATTGAAGAAGACACATGACAGCGCATCGCCTTGCCTAAATCATTTTTTGGTATCGAATGTGGCGGTGAGGTCGTTTCCGACCATGATGGAGCAGCTAGAATTCTCCATCGTCATCCTACACAAACGGACGAGTTTGGTCGGTATACCAAAACCAGACATGGCTCTGTATAGTTCGTCTCTATAAATGCTTTCGTATGCGGCTTTGAAATCGATGAGTAGGTGGTTGGGTATCGATTTGGACTTCATGGGTTTTTTCCAGGATCTGCCGAAGTGTGAAGATTTGATCGGTTGTGGACTTTCCTGGCCTAAAACCACACTGTTAAGGGCCGATCAGGTTGTTGGTAGACGAATTCATACGTTCACATATTACGACAGATAGGATTCTGTAGGCTATCGTGATGTTGAGGAGATGAGGTGTACTCTTCAGTTCAGTGGGTCTCCGCTTTTGTGGATCGGGCAAACGATGCTGAGGTTACATTCTTCAGGCTTTTCTTGCTCTTTTTTCTTCCTTCTGAAAAGCCGGTGTTCTTCCCTTGTTCTCTGCAAATAGAGCTCAACGGCAGCTCTCGTCTTCACCTGCATCTTAGCCTTGTAGGCCTCGTTCTTGGCTGCGAGCATCCGTCGGCATTCCTCATCAAGTCAGGGGTTTCTTGCTGGTGGACGCGAGAAACCTAGCACATAAGTTGCGGCTGATCTAACGGCTTGTTGGCATCGTTGCCATTGTTCTTCGACATTCGATGCTAGTGGTATGGTGTTAATCGAGAGGTTTAGGGATACGCGTTGCGCGAAGGTCTGGCGGTCTCTTGCGATTGTAGTCTTTCGACATTAAATTTTTTTACAGTATGTCTGGATTGTTTCGGCGTGGTGAATATCTGCATTCTAACCTTGGCTGCAACAAGGTAGTGGTCCGAGTCAATCTTAGCTCCTCGGAATGTTTAGACATCCAAAATACTGGATGCATGCCTCTTGTCAATCGCTATGTGATCAATTTGGTTGACCGTTCGTTGATCTGGAGACCGCCATGTCCCTTTATGGATATCGATATCGATCGATTTGCTGGCTATAGTGGCATTTCGATCCGTAGCGAAGTCAATTAGCCTAAGTCCGTTACCAGACGTGTTGTCGTGTAGGCTTTGTTTTCCGACAATACCACTAAAAATGTCTTCTCTTCCTACCTTTGCGTTAAAATCTCACAGCACGATCTTAACATCGTACTTTGGTTGTCGCTCATAGGTTTTGTCAAGGAGCTCATAAAAGCAGTCCTTAGCTATATCATCTTTTTCCTCCGTTGGGGCGTGAGCTCATATGAGGCTCATGTTGGCGAATTTGGCCTTGATGCGGATAGTTACAATGCGTTCGCCAATTTCTTAGAAACATAAGATTTCTTGCCTAAGCCTAGCACTTATAACAAATCCGCATCCGAATAGTCGCTATTTCTGCTCACTATAACACGTCCGTAGTAGATGTCACAGTTTTTCGTCCTCTTTTTGCCCGGCACATCCCATTATATTTCCGGGATGCCAGTAATTTCTGCTTTGTAGCAGTTTAGCAGTTTAAATGCAAGAAAATCCTCGGCAGCTACTACTACGAGGACTTGACGGATCTAGTTAAAACACCTATTGCACAGATCGTCAGATTCTGCTGCAAGTCGGGAAGGACCTAAGTATCACTCTTTTTATTAACCCAACTTTCTTTTCAGGTACAATAAAGGCTATCGCTATGGTCTACGTGCGGGTTTGACGAATCAATTGGGCGTCAACAACCCACCAAACTTAACTAAAGCTGCCCCAAATTGTATGATAAGCATTGGCATCACATCCAATAATGAGGGCAGTTTTGCGCCTCCCTTCCTCCGCAATCAGGTTGCCTAGGTTGTCCTGAGGTATTGGTCCCACATGGTCGTGATCCAAGCCATAATTGCTGCTTTTTTGCTATCTTGACTGCGATAGCAGCCCGGATATTCCGTGCCAATCATTCCGACCAGGCTGTTTATATTGTTGCGGTTTTCGTCTTGCTATCAACACTCGCATTTATAAGTTCAACGTGGCAAATCCGGTTGGATGAGACCAGTATCATATGATAACCACTTGAAGGTAAGCAATTGATGTGTGGTCGAAGTTACAAGAACTGGACTTCCACTCATTAAAGCCAATCAGAGTTTGCTTTGCTTTCTAAAACATTCAACCATCCAACGAAAAATTATCTCCACCTGGTCACACTGATTCAAAGATGAGTGTGCATAATTTATTTAGCTGGAAAATTTCATTTGCATCTGCTCTGCAGTGTTTCCGAAACGTCACGAATCCATGACGTTGACTTTCAAAATTGTTGCCAAACCTAACTGTTTCGTTGTAACTTTTTTCTCCTGCAAAGGAATTCCTTTACTCCTGCGAACAATTGTTTTAATTAAATGAAACCTCCATCTGTTGCAGACATTTCCAATTGACAAAGTGCCGACCTCCAGTTGTGAAGTACATTTTTGACTACCTACCAACTACTTCTGGGGCGGGAGTTGGTCCAAATCTAATCAAAGGCAACTTTCACTTTGACGTTTTTGTATTTTAGTTTGTCGTTAGTTAGGTAGGTACCTCAAAGGGAGAGACTGTAATTGCCGACCGATATGGTGGTGCAATTAAATAACATCAACTCCACACATCCAATCGTTTTCTAGACAAACTTTCAGCACGACTTGAATTTCTCTGATTAATTTTTTCAATCGAAAAACAAAGCCAACAAGGGTTGATTCGCATGGCGTCACATTTATCCAGATGGAACAAAAATATTAAATTCCCTTCAAGAATATCAGAAACAAATAAACATAAGATAACAGTAAAAAAGTTTCATTTTGTGGGTTCAAAAGTTGAGATTTTATACAACCCTGTGCAGATAAATTCTAACGAATACACACTGTCCTGACTTTTGACATCTGACTTCTGACATCTGAGTGTCTTCCCGAATTTCCATGGCGAGTTGAAATGTGCAAAAAAAATGTTTTCTTGTCTGCGGTTATAACAACTTTTTATGAAAGAGTTGATGGAATTTTTATTCATGGGAAGGAGCGCTTGTTTTTTTTTTGTTGTGCTATATTCAGGACGATGACGGGCATGTGTGGAAATAATTAAATTCTCAGTTTGAATTGTGTGGGGGCCGTGGGGACTTTTCGAATAATAAACAAATTTTGATACCAATTTTAGACCGCAGAATTTTGGATGACATACATGATGGTGGTGCTGTGCCATCATGTGTTGGGGTACTCCGGATGGGGCTTAGTAGGATGCCTCTTCTATAGCGAACAGCTGTTTAGGGGGTGTGAATTTGAAGTCATTTTTTCTATTTATAGCTGGAAGTTTAAAGGCGATTGATCTTATGGTATGTAAGATGGATTGAATCGTGTTATTTGGAACATGGCAACTTTGTGTGAATGATAATATCAATCAGATGATAGCTTCACTCAAAAGATTGTCAAAAGGAATTGTACCGCAGAAAAATCATCAACTGAGATGGCATCCCATGTTATTGCCTGGATGGCAGTTATGTCTGTTTTGTAGAAGCTTAGGGCTACCGTTGGTTGTTCGATTGAACCTTTTGTGTTGAGTGTTCTAACATTCTAGGTGTCGCTTGTGCCTTTTGCTTTTTGCGTTTATAAAGTTTGCTTCGACCAATTCACTAAACACTTAGTACACAGACCTGGAGTTGGTTAGTTTTTCCTAGAGACTAGCAGAAGAAAACCTCTTAGCGTCTGATTTGGACGATGCAGACCAAGAACACAGTGGTAACTGTATCTGTGAAATGTTCAAACGATGAAACTTCTAAGAACTAAACTTCATCACTCTTCGATTCCCAGCCAGATGTCGGACGCAGTAGAGGAAGACATCGCCTTAAGCAGTTCCCAGGCCGGATTCATGGCAATTTAAGAAGCCTTGTGTGATGGCTGAGGTGTGATGTAATATATAAGGAAAAATTAAAATTAAATTTATGGCGCAACAGGCTCGTTAATACCCAGGGCCTAGCTTTTTTCTGATAAACCATTCATGTGTGCGTGTGTACTTCTCTGCACGATGGCGGGAACTCCTGTTTTTTTGCCGAATCCGAACGGATAAGTTGAGATAAGTTTTTCATGACAATTGATAGTACTCGGATGATTTGTCAGATCATCACGAGAGGAGGGCCAGTGAAAAATCATTTAGGTGTTGCTATGGCTGGTAATCGAACCCAGACCTTCTGCACGGCAGTTCATCGCACTAACCATCGCACTACAGAGCCCGTAATATATACGAGGACTATAATTATCTTCAGTGACAGCCAAGCTGCAATCAAATCCCAAACAAAATCGGCAAACGAAGGCCGACTTTACCATTCCCCACTTCGGATGTCACTTATGTATATCAGGGAACTGCAAGCTGGATGAGCTTGCTGGACAGTACACGACCCTTGATATTATACCGCCAGTAGAAATGTCAGATGACGTTGTGCCATATCCATCTACAGTTTGGTTTTTTTGATCACATCCAGCATGTAGCGGTGGGACATGTTGATCACAAATCAAGCTGATTGCGATCAAAAAGAGGAAACCGCAGATGGAAGCGGCACAACGCATTAGACACGTTGTGCCGTTTCAGGCAACTCGTTCCAAACAATGACCAGAAGCACTCTCTCTGCTTGATAATGCTAAGCAGACCAAACATCAGTTCCAGCATCGATGTCCTTACACGACACTGCCCTTTCGGCCTACATGCTAAAGACTAGAACTCTTTAGTGATGACTTCTGAAGAAGCTTTTTGGACAAGGAAGAGGAGCAATGTTTTCCTCAACTTCTATTCTCTTGTGCAGTTCTCTCCAACAAAAGAAAATTCCATCCAGGAGACGACTTCTTTGATAATTTAGGTGAGCTGGCTTACAGTTATGCCACAAATCTCCTCCGCCATGTAGTCACCTCGGAATGGTTCAATTCGACAAGCGAATATTAGGAAAAGGCGACATATCTAGGTGGTACCACAGCGGACCTTTTCCGGCCAAAGTGTGCCCTCGCATCGATTGCAGCCCCTATAACCTAACCTAACCCATGGTTGAGTCCAACCAATTATGGCAATATCGTCGGCGTATGCTAGTAGTTGCACCGATTTTTGGAAAATTGTGCCTCTGGTGTTGGCTCGGAAGTTTTGCACACTCCTCGCTAAAATGATATTGAAGATACAGCAGAGCTCGGAAAACTTTTAGAATCTCTACGACTCTGAACTCAGTGAAGAACTTTTATCTTTTGGCCGGAGATTTAAATGCCAAACACGAAATTTGGGGAAATCAATTACAAAATCCTCGGGGTAGCCATCTTTACAATTGGATGGTCCACTACAAAATGTTGAATATAGGATCGACATTCTCGCCACAGATAGGCCATCGTTTCCGAGAAGCGGTGCTTTCCTGGATCTTTTACTGCGAGACACAAGACTGACAGTTACTAACAGAGTAGGTCAACACCCGCGAAAATGTTTAAGGCCGATTGAGTACGACAGTGATCACTGCGGACTCGCCGCCGAACAAGCTTGTGGCGTTGGAGGAGTATGTACCTGTGCATGCTTACAACTACGGTTAGATGCGCTGGCCTCGCTCCACCAACGCCTTATCAAGAGAACTACGTTCGAGGGCCATTTCACCACCAAACAAAAGAAACCTAACGAAATCGACGAATACTTACAACAAATGGACGAAACGATTCAACGAACAATGAACAGGACGATACCGAAATACAAAGAACATGACATAACGTCTACGTACAGAAACGCGGCCATTGACGCACTACACAGACAAAAAAGCGGACTTCTGACAAGACTTAAACTCTTGTACAGACGACTGACAAAACCACGCGATCAGGATATTAGTGCACTGAAGGCGTCGATCAAAAACATCAACCAATTGATCAAGGAAAACTACCGGTTCTCCATTAATTTGTATTTTAATAAGAGAATTCGGGCCGTAAATTCCAGCGACCCGAGTATGTTTCCACAAATTCAATTAATAAGATCTTTAGGAGGAAAGGTCATAACGTCCTTAATCATAACGTGTATTAAGCTCCAACGAACAGCTGACAATGCCAACATACTTTTGACAGCAGGAATTGCTCTGGGGGAAGCCGTCTTCGATGACGATTTCTATGTTATTGAAGATCCTCAGTAGAAAGTGGAGGCAGTGGGGGCTGTCTTTTAGGCAGTCTATAAAGTGAATGATAGCATTCGCCCGAACCGCGTCCTGGAAAGCAATGCCCTGCTCCATCATTTCTATCACCGAAACGACATAACGCAATGGCGATCTGAGAACCGTGGTTTCACCCGGTTTGATGAAGAAAACTTGGCAAACGGCATAGTCGCCAAGCGAAGTGGGTCTAGTCCCCTGTTAATCTCGAAGATGCTCCACCTTCGAGATTAACCAGATCATCTTAATCTTCATCTTCGATTCCATAAAGAAAAAGAAGTCAGCGGGAGTCAATGGTATATCCAACATTGTACTGCGATACTTACCCCCTGAAGCTTTGGACATTTACGCCACGCTGTTCAACAACGCGCAACATGTTATCCAGTGCGTTGGAAGACGGCGGTGGTTTATCCACTCCCGAAAAAGGGAAAGGACAACTCCAATCTGGCGAATTTCCGGTCGATAAGTCTCCTTCCGAGTATCAGCAAGGTTTTCGAAAAGATTCTCAATCGAGCTCTGTTCAAGTGATCTGAGGACAATAGTCTGCCCTAGCGAGGTATCCGTCGGAGCGGGAAATTTTCCGCAACGTATACTTCGTCGGAGGTTCAAATCCCATTCTAGGTATAATATGTCATCGGAGAAAAATCACTTCAATTCATAAAAAAATTTCGCGAAGAATTTGTGTCGGAGGAAATCGGAAAAAATTGCACGAAAAATGCACCTGAACGCACTTCAACGCAATTTGCCGGGGTGCGTTACAAAATGTCGGAGAAATATTACGAACAGCTTTTCGGAAGAATACCTCGAAGCTAAAATAGTTCGAATCGTACAAATTCGGAGAATTTTCCGCTCCGACAGATACCTCGATAAGGCAGAATAATATACCAGAGAACTAGTTTGGTTTCAAGGCAGGATGTCACTGTATTCATGCCGCCTCCAAACTTGTATTCGACATACAATGGAACAGAGTCAGAAAACAGTGCATGGGTGCATGTCTGGTTGATTTAGAGAAGGCTTTCGACACCGTATGGTTAGACGGCATCTATCTAAAGCTGACCAGACTTTGCATAAGTAAACCACTGCTACATATGCTTCATGACATGCTGACTGGTGGAACGTTTGTTGTCAAAAGTGACAATGTAACTTCTACCACCGAATTTTTCATTAAGAATGGTCTGCAACAGGGAGCGGTAAACACTCCGATTCTCTTCAGCATTTACACCAGTGATATGATAGGTAGGCTTACTCAGGCAATTGCGTATGCGGACGATCTTATCGCGTACAGAACAGCCCCTTCTGTCGAAGTTATTCGAACTCTTTTGCAGCGGGACTTCGACAAGATCCAGAGATATTGTGATGACTGGAAGTTGAAAATCAACTTTCAGAAATCAGAAACTATCCTGTTTAGGACACCGTTGTCTAGGGCCTCTAGGGATACGAGAAAGAACTGGCGAAAGCTGGTGATCGTAGGACCAAACGGACAGCCACTGGCGAGTAAAAGTGTAGTAAAGTACCTTGGCATCTGGTTAGATCAGTATCTATATTTCGGAAGACATGTAGATGCTGCTCTGGCTAGAGCTAGGGGAGCATTTGCCCTGACAAGACGATTGTTTTATAGCAGTCGTCTTGACAGCAGGGTGAAGGTGATTTGCTACATGGCCCTCATTAGACCAATGATTGCCTATGGGTGCCCAGTGTGGTTCAACGTTGCCCCATCTCAAATGGAAAAGTTACGGGTGTTTGAGAAGCAGTGTATGAGGTGCTGCCTTGTACTTCACAGAACACCAGTATCTGACTACACAAAATACTATTCCAACCAGGTCCTATACAACGGGGGTGACAAAAACAGAACAGACAATGTTCTGGTGAAACTCGTTCGGTTTCACGCTGCAAGATGGCGATGGCTTCGAACAATAGTCTCATCTTTGGGGCCTTCTACCCAAATGATGAATATTTTGAAAATGCACGTTTAAGCGGCTTTATTCCACCCGAAGCTTTCAGCACTTGTTAGTAATGGCGTCTAAGCCACATCCGTCAAAGTGAAAAGTTTTCAGTATTTCAAACGACCAACGATTGCAAGTTTTTGAAATTAATTTTCAAAATTCGTGCCCTGTGAAAAATGTGCACACCGTTTGTTACGACCATATTTTGGCGACCAGTGATGATGCTCATTTCTGACTCAACGGATACGTAAATAAGCAAAACTCTCGTATCTGGAGTGATGAACCGCCACATGCTATACAAGAATTACCGATGCATACCGAAAAAACGACGGTTTGGTGTTGTTTACGGGTTGGTGTCATCATCGGCCTATTTTACTTCAAAGACGAACGTGGAAGAAAGGTTACCGTCAATGGCGAACGATGTCGAGCAATGATACGTTGACACGTGGTTTCATCAAGACGACAACCCACACAGCTTGAGAAGCAATGGAAACGTTGAAGGATGAATTAGGGGAGCAGCTTTTCTCTCGAAATGGCCCTGTGAGTTGTCCGCCAAGATCAGTCGAGCATCGACTGTGTCCATTTTTTCTTGTTCCTCTCGGCAGGATTTTGTTCGTGCCTTGTATCCTTTTTTTTTATAATTTGCGCACACTCAAGGGGTTATGAATACCCTTTATATGTTTTAGCACAGTGCGGGCGTTAAGTTAAGTTAAGTTAAGTTAAGTTAAGTTAAGTTGTTAAAATAGCGATAAAACAAGGTAAGACAGGAGATGTTTCGACGGTGTTCGAGCGAAACTAAGGAGTTCGCTATTCTTATGTCTCCTATAAGTTTTTTCGCACGTGTTTGAATCCTATCTAGTAGGTGCAATATTGATTTTGGTGCACCTGACCAGACGTTGGCGTTGAATTCAAGTTTTGGGCGTATAAACGCTTTATATATTGTGGTGAGGTAAGAGGGGGTGAAATATTTCTTACATCGATTTAGGAAACCTAGACATTTCGCTGCGTTTTTAGCGACTTCGAATATGTGGTCGTTCCAACGTAAGTCGTTACTAACACACATACCTAGCATGGAAGGCTTTTCGGTTTCTTCGACGTAAGTGCCACTCATGGATAATGGCTCTAGATTTTGGTTACGCTTTAATGACAGAAGACAGCATTGTGTTTTGGAAGCATTGAATTCCACTCTATTAGATTTACCCCATTTGATAATGCTGTCAAGGTCGGAATTCAATGAGCTTAACATATTTTGGCGTTTAGAGTCCACGTTCGAAGTTGAGGGCCGAGGACCTGTAAACGAATATGAGAAGCTGAGGGTACTGTCATCAGCGAAGGAATGAATTAGATTAGAAGTTGCAGACAGGAGATCATTTATAAAAATGAGAAAGAGAGTCGGAGACAAAACTGAGCCTTGAGGGACACCAGCATTTATTTGGTGAGTTACAGACTTGAAACCATCCAAAACAACTTGAATTGAACGTTTCGAAAGATAATGTCTAATCCATAGAAGAAGTTTTTCGTCGATTCCAAATGCACGCATTTTCGACAAAAGGGCTTGATGCCAAACCCTGTCAAATGCCTTTGAAATATCAAGCGCAACAATCTTGCTTTCGCCACCATGGTGGATTGATTGGTTCCACTTTTCGGTGAGATATGTCATCAAATCACCAGTAGACCTGTTGCTGCGAAAACCATACTGCCGGTCATTGAGAAGTTTTCGTGTTTCGAGATATTTCATAAGCTGACGATTTATCAGCGTTTCCATGACCTTGGAAAGAAGGGACGTAAGTGCCATTGGTCGGTAGTTGGAGAGAGAAGAAGATTCGCTTTTTTTTGGTACAGGCTGGACAAATGCTGTTTTCCATCTACTCGGAAAGAGTCCTGATGAGTAGGATAGATAGAAAAGCTTACGCAGTGGTTTTGCTAGCGTAGAAGAACACCTCTTCAGAATGATGGGGGGTATACCATCTGGACCAGCGGATTTATGTATGTCAAGATCAAATAAAACTCTTGCAACTGTACGAGTACGAAAGTGAATTTGTCCCATAGAATGATCTACGTTCTCAAGTACAGGAGGAGACTGAACACAATCTGGCCATGTAGAATTGGCTGCGAAATGCGCAGCAAGCAGATTGGCTTTGTCTAAAGAGCTGACAGCTGGAATGTCATTGTGAATGAGCGTCGGGATTGATGCTGATGCCGAATTTTTTATATTTTTAACAAATGACCAAAAGTTTTTACTACCTCTGGGACATTGTAGAATAGAGGAATTTGGAACGCTTTAAATGGGCATTACAGTCATTTCTGGCTTGTTTGAACTTTGCTCGGTTTTCCTCTGTTGGGTTGGTCTTGTACAACCGAAAGTTTGTCTCTCTCATCCTGATAGCTTCTTTGCAGCTCAAGTCATACCACCCTTTTGCCTTTGGTCTGATACTCTTAATTCTGTTGGGAATAAAAGATCTCATACCAAAGAGAATGATATTTGAAATCATATCAGCAGCAGCATCCACGTCACTATCGAGGAAACATAGTGACCAGTTAAAATTCCTAAAAAAACTGTTTAATGCTTCCCAATTGGCTTTCTCGTATTGCCATACGGTTTTTTTGGGAATTTGCTCTTTAACTGTGTGGTTGGAGTACGAGAAATTTGTTGATAAGATACAGTGGTCTGACGAACCTAGAGGCGATAATATATTGATGACGTATTTGTCAGGGTGAGAGGTAAGAAACAAGTCCAGGGTTTGGCGGCTTGACTGTTTGGTTTTGAAGTTTAACACTTTGGTACAACTTGTGAACATCATTCCTTGAGTACAACCTCTGTATATTCTAGATCGCGCGATTTTCTCGCTCTTTTTTTCTGAAAAGCCGGCGGCGTTCTTCCCTCCTGCTTTGTCTACAATGTTCTATGGCTGCTCTCATCTTCAACTGCAGCTTTGTCTTGTGGGCCTTCTTGGCTACGATTATCTGTCAGCATTCTTCATCAAACGACGAGTTCCTTGCTGATTGGACCGTGATCTCTCTGCACGATTTTGACATCATGTTTTGGTAGTCGCTCAGTTGTCAAGGAGCACGAAGAAGCAGTCTTGAATCTTTTTCCTCAGTTGGAGCGTAAGCGCATATAAGACTTATGCTGGCGAATTTGGCCTTAATGCGAATTTGTTACAATGCGATCGCTAATGTCTTGATAACACAAGACTTCTTGCCTAAGACTGGCTCTTATAACAAATCCATATCCGAATAGTCGCTGTTTCTACTTAGTACGCGACTTAGTAGGAGATATCATAGTTTTTCATCATCTTTTTGCCCAGCTCATCACATTTCCTGGATGGTAGTAATGTCTGCTCTGTAGCGGCTTAGGTCTTCCGACAGTTGTTCGCTTGCATCTCTCCTGCATAATGTTCTTCATACCAGGTGCAGAACGTCGTTGTCCTATTTTAGCATAGCAGGATCGGGGTTCTTATTTGATTCGTAACGGTGTATATTTTTCAGCCAAAGACAACCCCACCCTGTAGGAACAGACCCTTGTGTTCAACTGAGCACAGCTAGCCGAATATTTGTCTGTGATTCTCTGAAAATCATGGTAGAAGTGACTTTTTACATTTTGGTAACTTTCCATCCCCATTTTTTGTGCCTTCTTTGGATTTTGTTTTTGGGTCGCAATCGTCACTTATGCTTCAAAATAAATGGCCAAGTGATCGTTGTGGGTTCAGGTTGCTCTTCTTGATATGGACCTAGCTGTATGGGTGATCTCAACTGCGGAGTCTGCTCGATTTTTGCTAAAGGTGTGCTTCCGGTGGTAAACAAGATTAGGTCTAGTGACGATGTGGCTTGTATTAGAGCCTCTTCTAGCAACCTGTGTGCTGCCCAATTCAGTAGCCTAGGCTGGTGTAGTGCCTCATCCAGTTACAATTGTTGGGTTAGGACTTTAAGCATCATCCACGAGTCTATCCGCTGCAGTCTAGCTAATTTTGGTCCAGTAATTTTATTTTATTTCGCATCTATCTCGGATTTTTGCAGAGATTTCCACTATCCGCAACAGGAGAATGCGTCTGATAGGAGACTAGCAAGTCCACACGGAGGTTTGCCTCTTGCTGCGTGATATTTCTAAGACTGTATGCGATTATGAATGAAAACTAATTTCCAGTAATCTTATTCTATTTCGTATCTATCTTGGATTTTTGCAGAGATTTCCACTATCCGCAACAGGAGAATACGTCTGATAGGGGACTAGCAAGTCCACACGGAGGTTTGCCTCTTGCTGCGTGATATTTCTAAGACTGGTTGCGATTATGAATGAAAACTAAAGATGGACAAATGTCACCCCGTGTCAGGCAATGTCGGCCTGATTTTAACCAGAACGTTCTATCAGTTCGGTTAAGCTAAAAACTTCACATATCAGTACCATCATTCGTAGATCTACATGCGAAAAGACTGGGTCTCGTTAGCCATGACTACCGTAAAAGCTGTATGTACGAGGAGAAAGAGGAGAACATCCACTCCCACTTTTTCCATTCATATCTGGCGTTCTGTAATAAAAGAAGACACCACCTCGGGAACGTACCTTCTTGTGACCATAGGTCAACTCCATCTACGGAATTCGTCTTTTCCAGTATAGAAAAAAACATTTCACTCAATCTTTTCAGCTAAGCTAAAGGCTTTAATATATGTCTACGTTGAAAATCCTAAGGCACAACATGAATAACACCCATACACACAAAATTACAAAACCCATTGCCCTATTCCTTTCAATCCTTGCTCCCATGTCTAGAACCTTCTCGAACTCTTTAGTAACGTCGAATTTTTTTTTCGCGTGAACGTCAAGTGATTTTTTTTTTCATAACGATATTCTTCCCCGTGGTGAAGTAGCGCCATTTCTATTTTGGTATCCGCTATAAATTTAAGGATTTATTCCACCCAAAATGAGCTGGTGCTCTTCCTTCATCAGATGGTTTGATCTAGGGGTAATTGTTTGCAAGTCGTGTGCAATAGTTAATCGTTACTGGCACATAAAGTCTTCCTTAATGGAGCAGTCTGCCGTGAAGGGCACTAATTTCCATCGACAAAGAAACAGGATGGTATTAAAGATGCCTCTGCTGAGAAGGGAATTAACTAATTAGCATGCCTGGTTCATTAAGCTTAAACAAGGGATTGTGTTCCGATTTAAGCAGTGCGAAGCTATTAAATAAAAAAAAAATAAAGGGGTTATCCCTTTTGTTTCAACAGACCGTGTAAGGATAATGCAAACATAAAAAAGAAACTTCAATTAAAGTATTATTACCGTTGATGAGCAAGGAGAAAAATGTGCTCCCGAATTAGCCCTTTCTTGGTATTTACTATCAGGTTGGGTTTTGACGAAGTGTGGGGTAGTTTAGGTGCCACCGATGGAGTGGAGGGTTTGAGGAAATTCGATTTTTTTTGTATAAGCTAACAGAGATGAATTGATTGATGATTACTAAATTACAAAACCGAATGTTTCATCAAAACCATCATAACAGAATGACAGAATTCGGTCCAACGAATGTGGACTGGACTGATAGTCCAATCAAATATTCCAATTGAATTCGTAAGTGCCTCAACCGCATATTAAAAGAGAGGCTCTACAAATTAATTAGCTAAATCAGTTCATCAATCAAAAGAATTCGCATATATCTAGATAAAATGGTTGATTATCCTTAAGGCACAAATTGCGGTATCATCTGCTTGATGGTTGGAACTTGGAAGATAATTTTATTCATGAATGGTTAAATAGAAGGTACTCGGACAGAAATAGAAAGATGCTTATTAAGACCGGCCTGGTCATTAGGATAAGCTTATGACCGAAAGCACTTATGTTTAGCTTTCATCAAGCATCGGAAGTTCAGTGGTAGAATGCTAACCTGCCACGCGGTCGGGCCAATGTTGATGTCAGTTGGTTTGTTTTCACCAACAAAAGCCTTATATGCGCTCACCCTACGACGGAGGAAAACGATGGCACATATAGCAAAAGATTTCTTCTACCAGGTCCTTGACCAAACCTATAAGCGACTACAGAAGTACGAAGTTAAAATCGTTCTGTGAAATCTTTAGGCAAAGGTAGGAAGAGAAGACATCTTTAGCAGTATTGTCGGAAAACACACCCTAGAAGACAAAACCTCTGGCAACGGACTTACGGATAACTGACTAAGCTGGGCAAAGAAATGCCACTATAGCCAGCCTACGATTTCCTAACGTCGATATTTGAAAGTAAACATGGCGGTCTCCAGATCAACAAATGGTCAAACAAATTGATCGCATTGCGATAGACAAGATTTCAGATGTCCGAACATTCTGAAGGGATAAAATCGATTCGGATTGATACCACCAAGGTTAGAATGCGGATACCCACCACGCCACAACAATCCAGAAATACTATGGACAAATTAAATATCGAGAGACTGCAATCACAAGACTCCTCCAAGTCTTCGCCAACGAGTATTCATTAACCTTAAGATTAACACCATACTACCAGCATGGAATGTCGAAGAACAATGACAAGGATGCCAAAAACCCATTAGATCAGCCGCAACTGTTGTGCTAGGCTTGTCAAGTCCACCAGCAATATGAGGTTTGATGAGGAGTGCCGACAGATGCTTGCAGCCAAGAACGAGGTCTACAAGGCTAAGCTGCAGGTGAAAACGAGAGCTGCCATTGAGCTCTACAGGCAAAGAAGAAGGGATGAACACCGGCTTCTCAGAAAGAAGAAAAAATAGCAAGAAAGCACGCAATTGAGGATACAGAGAGGTGTCACTCGAGGAATGACGTTCGCAATTTGTACCAAAGTGTGTGTTCAGAATCCTGTCGAGATGAAAATGGAAAAATCGTCGATACAGTCGATCCTTAATAAATGGAAGAACCAGTTCTGCAGACTGTTAAGCGCTGTCTTGCAGATCGAACCTTTCAATACTGGCGACGATAGCGAAAACCACCCAACCTAAGTGAAGTGAGGATAGCTATATCTAAATTTAAGCTTCACAAATCGGCAGCAAAAGAAGGCCTTCCTTCACATCCGGCGGAGATCAAAGATTACAAAGTCATACAGATGACGCAATGAAAATAAAAAACAAAAACTTTTTCTCACCAGCTTCCTAGTACAGGCGGGCGGAGTGCACGAATACACATGAGAAACGAGATTCAAATATATGGCGGGCTGTGCCAGAACGACCCGACATAGAAGAATTTTTATTTTTTGGTTTTAGGGCGGGAAAGTCCACAGATCCTGGAAAGAACCCAAGAAGTTCAGATCGATAACAACCACTTTTATCGATTTTATAGCCGCATACGACAGCATTTATAGAGACGAACTATACGGAGCTAGTTTTGGTATACCGCCCAAACTCGTCGGTTTGTGTAGGATGACGATGGAGAATTCTCGCTGCTCCATCAGGGTCGGAAACGACCTCACCGACAAATTCGATACCAAAAAGGGATTTAAGCAAGACGATGGGCTGTCATATGACTTTTTCAATCTCATTCTTGAGAGGCTCGGGCAAATCTCCCGAGCCAACACCAGAGGCACAATTTTGACATCATTGGCAGGACTCAGCGTGATGTCATAGCCACGTTTGCTGGTATAGAGAAGGAAGCGGCAAAAATGGGTTCAGCAGTAAATGAGGGCAAGACGAAGTATATGCTGTCAACACGAAAGGACACACAACATCTCGACGAATTGGACAGAACGTCACCATTGACAGATGTTACTTAGAGGTAGTACGGGACTTTATCTATCTCGGCTCCGCTATTAGCTCTAACAACAACATCTCGTCAAGAACCAAACGACGAATTACTCTTGCTAACCGCTGTTTCTTCGGGCTGGGAAGGCAATTCAGTAGTAAAACCCTCACTCTAAGGAAATCCCTTGTAAGACCCTGATCATCCCATTCCTACTCTACGGCGCTGAAGCATGGACCGTATAAAAAGCGGAATAAGAAATCCTTGCTGGATTCGGGTGGGAAATTCTTCGAAAAAGGTTCGGTCCCGTTTGCGTTGAGGGGCTACTGAGACGATGATTCAACAAAGACATTGACATCACAGTACTTCGCACATGAATGCAACGAACTACAGACACATAACAGCACTGGCGACTGTGGCCATCGGCTGGGACAGCAACATACTCCTGGTGCGCGCCACTTAAGGCGAGGTTTTCCTCTACTGCGTCCGACGTCTGGCTGGGAATCGAAGACTCTGCGAGCCGGAGTATTGGTGTCCATTCGTTCTACATGTCCTAGCCATCTTAAAGGTTCAATGCGGAGTTTTTTTTACCAGGGGCATGTCGCTGTACAGCTCGTATAGTTCTTGGTTGAAACTTCGTCTCCATAGCCCGTCAACGCAAACGGGACCGAAGATTTTTCGAAGAATTTTCCTCTCGAATCGACCAAGGATTTCTTCATCCGCTTTTGAGACGTTCCATGCTTCAGCGCCGTAGAGCAGGACTGGGATGATCAGGGTCTTATATAAGATCTCCTTAGTAGTTAGAGTGAGGGCTTTACTACTGAATTGTCTTCTTAGCCCGAAGAAACAGCGGTTGCCAATAGTAATTCTTCGTTTAATTTCTGACGAGATTTTGTTGTCAGAGTTAATAGTGGAGCTGAGATAGACAAAGTCCGGTACTACCTCAACGTTAAATCTGTCATCCATGGTGACGTTCTGTCCAGTTCGTTGATGTTGTGTGTCCTTTCGTGTGGACAGGATATACTTTATCTTTCCCTCATTTACTGCTAAACCCATTTTTGACGCTTCCTTCTCTATACTAGCAAACGTGGCTATGACATCACGTTGGGTCCTACCAATGATGTCAATATCGTCGGCGTATGCTAGTAGTTGTATCGATTTTTGGAAATTTGAGCCTCTGGTGTTGGCTCTGGAGCACAATCCTCTCAAGAATCAATTTGAAGAAGTCACATGACTGGGCATCGCCTTGCCTAAATCCTTTTTTGGGATGGAATGTGTCGGTGAGGTCGGTTCCGACCCTGACGGAGCAGCGAGAATTCTCCATCGTCATCCTACACAAACGGACGAGTTTGGGCGGTATACCAAAACTAGACATGGCTCTGTATATTTCGACTCTTTTAATGCTGTCGTATGTGGCTTTGAAATCGATGAATAGGTAGTGGATATGGATTTGGACTTCTTGGGTTTATTTTCCACGATCTGCCGAAGGGTGGAAATTTGATCGGTTTTGGACTTTCCTGCCAAAAACCACACTTTCAGGCATTCACATATTACGGCAGATAGAAAATTGTAGGCGATGGTGGGGAAGACTTATGCCTCTGTAATTGGCTCAGTTCAGAGGGTCTCCTTTTTTGTGGATCGGGCAAACGATGCTGAGGTTCCATTCTTCAGGAATACATTCATCCGACCAGATTTGGCGTATGGGTTGGTGGATGTTATTTCCCAAGTCATCTCCGCCGGCTTTATAAAGCGGGAAGGCTGTCATTTCCGGCAGCCTTATTAAGCTTGAGTTTAGATATTTCTATTCTCACTTCACACAGGCCGGATGGCTGGCAGTCCTCGCTGTCGTTGCCAATATGGTTCGTTCTGCCTAACAGCGGAATGTTTTTCGTCATCGCTGTTTAAAAGTCTGCAGAAGTGGTTCTTCCATATCCTCAGCATCGACTGTGTCCCCACTTAAGTATGCAATAATCCTCGTAAAACTTCGTGAATATCCATACGAATTATACGATTGGGTTACACGATTTTACTCAGCCTTAACAAGAAAGCAAAGGAACGCACTTCCAGGAGACTAATAAGAAATCTTCAGCAATTTAAGAGAAAATATTAAATACAAGCATCATTCTAGCGCTATCCAGCGTTATGGGTTTGTATTTCCTTAGAGGGGCTTAAGCTCCCTGAACAACTCAACACCTGGTAGCTCATTGCTTTGATGAACTTCCAGTCTTCTCTATCTATCTCTCTGCAGTATTTATCTTAATTACATGAAAGAGGCTAATAAAATAAATCACACGTTTAAGTCTCCAACCAAAACGTCACATTACACATCCATGGAGCAACTACATACGCATGTAGATCCTTCTCCCTGGTTAATTAATAAGAAGTAAACCACATCTCGAGTAGTTGCAACATTTGTTCCTAATCCTTTCAAGTTTAGTTTCTCATTAGATCTATCTTCAAGGACTACACTCGTTTTGCGTGTTTTTTGTCTCTTGATGGTTGATGTTGTTTGCGAAAACTTTCCCCACAACACAAGCCAATTTCCAAGGAATGTCTGTATGTGAGTATTCCGCAGGAAAGTTCTAAAAATTTACATAAACATCAAACGGATTCTTGTGCAACTACTTTGGTACTTATTTAGCCAAATAATACACACACAGAATAAGTTGGCATCTATACAAGTACCATATGCATCAACACTCTTAGCCTCGGGAGATACGAAATGCCAACTGAAGACATCATGCAAACGGATACCATCCAAACACAGACAAAGGCAATTAGTTAAATCTAATTGAATAGTTTGATCCTGGCGATATGATATGCAACGGCCTGAGGGCGAGTGCAAGTGCAAGTACATATGGTCTGGCAAAGTCATATTTGACATATATGAGGGCTTTGATATATGGAAACGAGTCTTCGACTTGCCATGCCAGCCCAGTCATGCAAACTAATCAAGAGTTTCATGTTTCGCATCTGCCTTAGGCAAGATAATCAATTCACCACATGCAGGCGCAGGAGTCTTACGAGATTTGGTACTAGGTATGTTGATGTGTGTGAATCCTTTTTGTATGGGGTAAACTATTCGAAACATATTGTTGCGCCTATATATTCATATATCCTGTGCACAGAAGGAAGCCTATTCAGAGGGCAGGATGGAATTTGTCGGGTAACACCACACATGTTTGCAAATGAAGGACGAAGCTGGTGAGCCAGAGAAATCTCCATTAACTGGATATAAGGTCATCTGCAGTTGGATACCTTTTAATCAAATTAATCCTGCTAAAGCAACAGATATAAATTAAATTTCGTATACAATTCGATGGATGAATGGGATTATTGAGCTTACAAGTTGTAAAATATCCTGGGGATGTCATTTTCAATGGCAAGCTCTTGTAACTTAAATTGGGCCTAAGAGTCTTGGACCCCTATTACAGAGGAAAACTTTCAATTAAGTTTGTGTCGTGATAAACAATTTCATATCATCGGTCTTCTAATCAAGCCAACAAGTTGGGGTAGGCTTGGCCTATTTTGTTTCATCTATCCCAAACATCGTAGGCTGTCACGAGGTTGTCGTTATTGTTTTAGCCATCTAAGCCAATACCTACCCAGGCCCTATGACATGTCTCGGTGTCTGCACATTTATCTTGTTTGTGAGTAGAGGTGGTGGAAACAGAACCGTTTGGCCGCAGCACAATATTGAAATCAGTGGCATATGAGGAAGAATGTCTGACTGCATCATCCTTCACCAATACTTTTCTATCAAATATCAGAATACCAGGCAGGGTCGAATGGTCGTTTAACAATGAGGTATGCAGCTTGGAAAGAACACCGATCTGCACTAATAAATCAAATCGGAAGTTTGCCTATGAGCAGCAAACTTCCGATAATTTTTTATGATTTTTTGATGCCCCCGGGGTCCTGACAAAATTTTTAGTTTTTTATCAAAATTTTTATGATTTTTTTGACGCCCCGGGAATTTTAAGAATTTTCATCAAAAATTTAAATTTTTTATGACCCCGGGGACGTCAAAAATTTAAATTTCTTATGAAAATTTTTAAAATTCCCAAATTGTGAGGACCCCTGGGCGTCAAAAAAATAATAAAAATTTTGATGAAAAACTAAAAATTTTGTCAGGACCCCGGGGCATCAAAAAATCATACAAAATTAAAAATTTTGATGAAAACCTAAAAAGTATCGACACCCTGGGGTCCTATGAAAATTTGGGAACTTTTAAACTTTTCATCAAAAATTTAAATTTTTCATTACCCCGGGGTCGTCAAAATTTTTAATTTTTTGTGAAAATTTTTAAAATTCCCAAATTTAGTTAGGACCCCGGGAGCGTCAAAAAAATCATAAAAATTTAAAATTTTATGAGGACCCCGGGAGCGTCAAAAAATCAAAATGGCTGTGATGAGATCAGACTATCCACACCCTTAAGCAGAGATCCTAGCCATACTCGAAGCTGCCGAATGGGCTAGGGTACTGGACATGTCAGAAGTAGACACATCCACCTACGTCAAGCGGTCTGGCTTAAAATGTAGCTAGATCTAGTGTGGTTGGACACGCTTCCGCGCAGAGCTGGAAGTTGTATGCAATTCGAATAAAATCCAGATAATCTCGGTGTGACGAAAAAAGGGACATAGCAGGTGTCAGTGGTAGACTATATCTACTGCTTGTTGCGGAGCTCAGAGAGACCCTTCAAGATCCTGGCTGTGAATGTAAATACACTGATTAGGATCGAACGTATAGCTTATCTGTTCCAATTGTTAAAAGACCAAAGTCACGGTGTGCTTATGGCTAGCGACACTAAGCTAAAGCAGAAGCATATATCGACTAATACAGGGTGGGCCAAAAGAAGTCATTCGATGTTGTTTGGCCTTCAGAATATCGATTGTGGCTGACGCATTGTGTGTCGTTGCTCCGTCCTGTTAGAACCACATGTCCTCCAGTCCTAATTCGTCCAATTGCGGCAAAAAAAAACTCGGTTAACATGGCCCTATAGCGCGCACCGTCCACTGTTCTCATTTGACCAGCGGCGTTCCCGACAAAAAATGGCCCGATGACTCCTCCAGTGTGAACAGCGCACCACCAAATCAAGAGTTCTCTCTAAACTGTGCGGTTGTGATTCTTCTCAAAATGTCAAATAAAGTTAATTTAAAGTGCGCTAAATGCTTTAATCCTTTACTTGATGAGGGAATTAAGTGCGGATTATTTTGTGGAAAGTTTTATCACAAAATTTGTACTGGAATCTCAGATTCTGTTGTTAAAGAATTTGCAAATAAAAATTGTAACTTATCATACCATTGTTCTGAGTGCTCTAAATTCCCAATAAGAGAATTATTTACTAAAGTAAATGACTTAGTTTCAGTGGTAGATGTACTCACTAAGAAAATGTGTGATTTAGACTCTCTTCAATCAAAGTTGAGTGAACTCCTAAATTGTGCTCATGGTAAACCCAACAAAAACGTTGTTAGTGTTAGAGACTTATCCATAGACAATTTAAACAATTCTTCGAGTGCTTACGATTATGAATCTGCATTGCAACCAAATGTATCAACTGCAAATGCAGAATTAATTGCTCCACCATTGCCCCATTCGTCTGCCGCTTCTTGTAATAATAACAATAACAATAGTCTACGACAAAGTGCGAGTGAAAAGAGAGTGTGGCAAAATGTCGAAAATAAACGCCAAAAGCGTCGTGATCGTGCTGTTATTGTCGGCACTGACATTCTACCTGATGGTATGGATGTTATCATCCCAAATAAATGGCTACATATATCAAAGTTTTCTGTGACAACATCGGAAGAAACAATAAAGAATTATGTGTCAACTAAATTGGACATTCCTATTGAGAAAGTTCAGTGCTATAAACTAATAAAAAAAGACGCTGATCTATCGAAAATAAAATTTGTTAGTTTTAAAGTTGGTGTTCCTGCCGAAAAAATAACTTGTGCATCTAATGTAAACAATTGGCCCGTAAATGTATATGTGAGAAATTTTAAGTCTCTTCCAAAAAACTCCAATCCTACAACAATGATTTAAGAACGCATACATCACAAGCTCCATCATCACCAGCGAAAGCGGAAACAATACATCGTGTACATTCGCATGTGCGAAACAACAACAATGCAGAATTATGTGTGTATTATCAAAATATGGGTGGTTTTTCTTCTAAACTAAGAGAGCTTTCTTTTGCAATCGACGCATGTAACTGCGATATCATTGCATTCACTGAGACATGGCTCTATGAGAGCATTAAAGTGGAGGAGTTTTTCGACACTTCTTCTTTCTCCGTTTTTCGCATCGACCGCTTTGATGTAACAAAATGCTGTGGAGGTGGTGTTCTGATTGCTGTTAGGCGCTTTCTTGAAGCTGTTGCTGTAGAACTTGATGTTGTTTTCGTTGAAAATCAATTACATATAGATCAACTATGTGTGCGTTTGGATGCTGTTGTCGGGGGTATGCTGATATTTCTCAGTTATATTCCACCTAGGAGTTCACCATCTGTCTATAGCAAACATATGGAGAATATTGACAGGGTTACCGCATTACCTGAATATGTAAATTATAATATTTGTGTACTTGGCGATTTTAATTGCGGTGATATAATTTGGTCAGAGACAAGCAATAATAAGTTAATGCCAATTTCACTTTCGTCAGAAGTTAATATTTTGTTAATTGATTCGTTATTATCTTATAACTTAAATCAAATTAATTATGTATATAACTCTTTAAATAGACTACTTGATCTAATATTTGTTTCAGATGATTTAAATGCATCTGTTATAGAATGTTGTCCATTACTTTTAAATTCAATTCATCATATTGCAATTAACATTTGTATCAAAAATTACCATTATAATAATGTGAGTAAATTTAATCATAATTCAAAAAATGTGTATAAATTCAATGTTAACAACCTATCGCGTATGAATGATTGTTTTAAAAATATTAATTGGTCAAACGAATTTCTGAGCAAAAATATATCAGAGAAATTTTATACATTCAAAATAATTTTTAACAATGTCCTTAATAAATGTGTGCCTATGATTCACAAAAAAGTAAATTCTCACCCGACTTGGTATAATATAAGATTAATTAAATTAAAAAATGCAAAAAATTCGGCACATAAAAAGTTTAAGAAATCGAATTCGGTTGAAGATTATGCTATTTTTTCGCGTCTGAGAAAAGAGTTTGTTTTCTTGTCTAAATTCCTCTATTGTAATTACATTCGTTCTATAGAAACAAATCTTAAAAATAGTCCTAAAACTTTTTGGAAATTCATAAATACGAAAAGAAAAAGTATTGGGTTTCCAGCAATGATGAACCTTGATGATAAACAATCTAGTGACCCTAAAGACATCGCAGATATGTTTTCTGATTATTTTCAAGGTATTTATAACTCAACCTCATCAGCTTCAATTAATTCAAACTATTTTTATTCTCTTCCATCTGTTGTTGATTGTTCCTCCTACATCTTTGATGTCAGTGATGTTCAAACTACCCTAAACAACTTAAAACCTCAACGTAAACCAGACATTTTGGGTTTTTTTCCTATCGTCCTACGTAATTGTGCAAGTTCACTTTGTTTTCCATTGTCAGAATTATTTAATCAATCCCTTGCTAATGGAATTTTTATTGATGAATGGAAGGTGTCTACAATAGAGCCAATTTATAAAGCAGGTAATAAAAATAGTATTTCTAACTACAGGCCAATTACTAAGCTCTCGGTCATTCCTAAAATCTTAGATAGTCTTGTAAAGGATAAACTTTCATTCACAATCACGCAACATATCAGTAAATACCAACATGGTTTTTGGAAGGGTAGATCAACTGTCTCCAACTTAGTAGAATTTACTAATTTCTGTATGAAGTCATTAGAAAGTCATAATCAGGTGCATGTAATATACACTGACTTCGTAAAAGCCTTTAGTAGAGTAAACTTGAATATTCTCATAAAAAAACTGAAAGCTTGTGGCTTTTATGGTTCATTACTGCAATGGTTTTCGTCGTATTTGCATAACAGGAAACAATATGTTGTTATAGGAGACTATTATTCTAAGGAAATTCAAGTTAACTCGGGTGTTCCAGAAGGAAGCCATCTTGGTCCCTTGATATTCATTCTTTTTATCAATGATCTGCCGGATTTATTAAAAAGTTGTATGTGTCTAATGTATGCTGATGATATAAAATTGTTTGCAAAGATATCAACAATAAATGATTGTCACATGTTGCAAAAAGATTTAAATACTTTTACTGAGTGGTGTAGCTTAAACGACTTGGTATTAAACGTTGAAAAATGTGCTTGTATGAGCTATAACCGAACTTTTCATCCAATCTACCCATATTATACATTCAACAGTACTCCAATAAAAGTAGTTGATGATTTTAAAGATCTTGGGGTATTTTTTGATAGCAAATTAACATTTAATCTACATATTAATAACATAGTTTCCAGAGGAAACTCACTTTTAGGTTTCATCAAAAGAAACTCTTCCGATTTCAAAGATCCTTATACTATTAAGGCATTATTTTGCAGTATTGTGCGTCCTGTCTTGGAGTATGCTTGTGTTGTTTGGTGTTCAACTACTATTTTAAATAAACAGAGAATTGAAAGCGTTCAAAAAAAATTTATAAGATTTGCTTTACGTCACTTATTTTTCAATAATGGCATTGAGGTTCATCATTCGTATTGTTCTAAATGTTTATTACTTGGAATGCAGACTCTTGAATCGAGGCGAAAAATGTATAACGTTATGTTTATTCGTGATATTTTATGTGCAACAGTTGATAGTGAGAATTTGCTTAGTTGTTTGAATTTGTATGCTCCTTCTAGAGCTCTTAGGCTAAGACCACTGTTATTTGAAAGTCGTCATAGTACAGTGTTTGGTCAGCGTGAACCTATCTCTTTGTCTATTCAAATGTTTAATTTGTACTGCACAGAATTAGATATATTTTTGCCCAGAAACATTTTTAAAAATATGCTAATTACTCTTATTAATCATTGAATAGTTTTATTATTTTATTATTAATTAATTATATTATATAATACATTTTCCATGTATCTCAAAATCTGTAGATTGAAAATCGTAGATTGAAATAAATAAATAAATAAATAAATAAATAAATAAATAAATGCAGTAACTTTGAGCGGGAGTAATGGCTCCTCGTGCATTACTCGTGGATTTTCGGTGCCCCAAAAGCGATAGTTTTGCTTGTTCACATACCCGCTGAGGTGGAAATGAGCCTCACCGCTCATTATGACTTTGGTCGAAAAATCGTCCACTTCGACTATTCCGCGTTCTTGGGGAGTGTATCGCTCCATGGCTTCTTCACTTGTATTCTACATCTGTGTAGTCCTTCAATGTCAAAACAAATTTGGCATTAGCGGCCATTTGCAAAAATAAGAGAATCTTCCAATAGGGTGATCTCTTTTGGCCCACCTTGTAGTAACTACAATATCGTAAGAAGAGACCGGCCCAATCTCACAAAATCTTCCGAGTTACCATCTTTTCAATTGTATGGTCCACTACAATGTTAAAATAGATTCAGCATTCTCCCCACATATGGCTTTTTCCGGAAGCAGTGCTTTTCTGGATATTTTACAACGAGACACAAGATTGAGGAATCCATCCAAGGGAAGACGTCTTCGACGATGATTTCTATGAATTTGAGCAGAAACTGGAGGCTATTGGGGATTCATTTACTCATACACTTCCTGAAATGAGTAAATGAATGCATTCGCCGGAACCGCGATTTCACCCGGTTCAATGACGAAAACTTGGCAAAGGCAATCGGTGCCGACCGAAGTGGATCTAATCCTCTGTTTATCTAGAAGGTTAAACTCCCGATCATCATCGAATCGATAAAGAAAAAGAATTCGGTGGTATATCCCCTGAAGCTGTGGACATTTCCTCAAGGCTGTTCAACAACGCCCTGAATAATGCATACTATCCAGTGCGGTGGAAGACGGCGGTGGTTCATCCTCTTCCAAAAATGGAAAGGACAACTCCAATCCCGCAAATTTCAGGTTTATCTGATTCCTTTCGAGTATTAGCAAGGTCTTAGAAAAAAATTCTCAATCGAGTGGTCTTAGGACAATAAGATAATTCCAGAGACCAGGTTAGTTGCGAGGCGTGACGTGACACTTTTCATACCGCCTTCAAACTCGTCTCTGATATAAAATGGCAAAAAAGCAAAAAAACAGTGCACGAATGCATGTCTGGTTAATTTAGAGAAGGCTTTCGAAACCGTATGGTTAGAGGGCCTCTATCTAAAGCTGACAAGGCTTGGCATAAATAAACCATTGCGGCAATGTAACTTGAATGAACGTAGGACTCAACAAGCATTGCCTCTTCACTTAGCTGGTAATTAGCTAACTGCCTCCAGTTGCGCACTTCAAGTTGGTTGAGGTCGGTTTTTACTTGTGTGCGCACCGTTTTGTTCAAACCATATGTTGGTCACATGCATATCTTGTAACTTAGGAACTAAAGGCTTGGCTATCATGTCGCGATAACAAACACCATTAATTGTTTCGAAGAAGAATGGTCCGATAATGCCTCCAGCCCAAAATCCGGACCAAGCAGGAAGCCGTTGTGCATTTGTTTCTCAACAATTACTCGTCAGTTTTACTCATCACAAGTGCGACAGTTTCGACGAATAACGAAGCCATCTTGATGAAAGTTAGCTTCATCACAGCAGATGACTTTGTTCAAAAAATCAGCATCCACTCGTTGTTGTTCCGAAATCCATTCAACGAACTTTCTACGCGCTGCATGGTCAGTAGTCTTCAGTTCTTGATCCTTGAGTCAATTTGACTTTGTAAACATGAAGTTTCAAGTCTTTCGTGAGAACTCGTTATAGAGGGTATGAACTTTAATAGAAGATGGTTGCGGACGACCACTTCCGTAACTGTGCGAACCCACGCAATGTGTATTGTGCGACCATAATAGAATTCAATTTTCGTAGAATTTCGACATTAGCTTGCGATTGCTTCCTTTTAACGCAAAGGTAGGAAGAAAAGACATCTTTAGCAGTATTGTCGGAAAACATAGCCTACACGACAACACGTCTGGTAATGGACTTAGACTAATTGACTTTGCTGCGGAACGAAATGCCACAATAGCCAACACACGGTTTCCTCACCTCGATACCCATAAGGTGACATGGCGGTCTCCAGATCAACGAACGGTCAACCAAATTGATCACATAGCGATAGGCAAGAGGCACGCATCCAGTATTTTAGATTTCCGAACATCCCGAGGAGCTAACCTCGACTCGGACCACTACCTTGTTGCAGCCAGGGTTAGAATGCGGACATCCTCCACGCCACAACAATTCAGAAATACTGTGAAAATTTTTAATGTCGAAAGACTGCAATCGCAAGAGACCGCCAAGACCTTCGTATCCCTAAGCCTCTCGATTAACACCATACCACCAGCATCGAATGTCGAAGAACTATGGCAACGATGCCAACAAGTCATTAGATCAGCCGCAACTGATATGCTAGGTTTCTCGTGACCACCAGCAAGAAACCCCTGGTTTGATGACGAATGCCGACAAATGCTCGCAGCCAAGAACGAGGCCTACAAGGCTAAGCTGCAGGTGAAGACGAGAGCTGCCGTTGAGCTCTATAGGCAGAGAAGAAGGGAAGAACACCGGCTTTTCAGAAAGAAGGAAAAAGTGCAAGAAAAGCGCGCGATTGAGGGTATAGAGAGGTGCCGCTCCAGGAACGATGTTCGCAAGTTTTACCAAAGTGTAAAACGTCAAAGCCAAGGATACAAGGCTCGAACAGAATCCTGTCGAGATGAACAAGGAAATATCGTAGTTGAGACACAGTCGATGCCGACGATATGGAAGAACCACTTCTGCAGATTATTAACCGGCGATGACGAACAACATTCCGCTGTCAGGCAGAACGAACGATAAAATAATGGCAACGACAGCGAAAACTGCCAACCACCCGACCTGAGTAAAGTGAGGATAGCAATATCTAAACTGAAGCCTTATAAGGCTGCCGGAAATGACGGCCTTCCCGCAGAGCTTTCTAAAGCCGGTGGAGATGACTTGGTAAGTAATATCCACCAACTCATAAGCCGAATCTGGTTGGAAGAAAGTATGCCTGAAGAATGGAACCTCAGCATCGTTTGCCCGATCCACAAAAAAGGAGACCCTCGGCATAAGTCTCCCTAACATCGCCTACGATATTCTATATGTGAACGCCTGAAACCGTTTACCAACAACCTGATCGGGCCTTTATCAGTGTGGTTTTAGGCCAGGAAAGTCCCTAACCGATCAAATCTTCACACTTCGGCAGATCCTGGAAAAAACCCAAGAAGTCCAAATCGATACCCACCACCTATTCATCGATTTCAAAGCCGCATACGACAGCAATTATAGAGGCGAACTATACAGAGCCATGTCTAGTTTTGTAATACCGACCAAACTCTTCCGCTTGTGTAGGATGACGATGAAGAATTCTCGCTGCTCCATCAGGGTCGGAAACGACCTCACCGACACATTCGATACCAAAAAAGTATTTAGGCAAGTGGATGCGCTGTCATGTGACTTCTTCAATCTGATTCTTGAGAGGATTGTGCAAAACTCACGAGCCAACACCAATTTTCCAAAAATCTGTACAACTATTAGCATACGCCGACGATATTGACATCATTGGTAGGACCCAACGTGATGTCATAGCCACGTTTGCGCCACTGAGCCCAACCTTGAATCTTTTTGAGCTACATAAAACGGTATCTTTAATGCGTAGGTCGAGAGGCAAGAGATACAATAGCACAGTAAGGGTATCCGTTGACGCTGAACTCAGTGCCCCTGGATGGTGCCTATACTGGCTGCTCATTGCAGCGTTTTTAGTTTTGTGAGGGTGTAGCCTTTACTCAATGCAGGCCACCATACTAGTGAGCCGTATGTGATAATTTAACATATCACTGCTGTGTACAACCACAAGGTTCCATCTTTGGTTGAAGTCCCCACTTCTTTCAAAGGTTTTGCTGCAAGCCTAAAACGCAACACACCCCTTTCTTACTCCATGTTTGATGTTGTGTTTCCAGGTAAGTTTTAGGTCAAGCATGATACCCAAATATTTAGCAATGGAAGATAGTGTGAGTGGCTATCCATTTACATGGGGGGGAGTGAAATTCCGTTTTTCTCGGGTTTACACCGAGGGCGCAACTTGCAACCTTCTAACCTTATCTAGCGCAGCCCCCATGATTAGCTAAGGACCTGGCTAATTGTTGAGACATTTTACTTAAGGGTCAGGTTTATGCCAGACTGAAGCCCCATTTATGTAAGTAAGTAAGCTATTCCATGTTTAAATGGGTTTAGCAGTAAATGAGGGCAAGACGATGTATCTCGGCTCTGCTATTAACTCTGACAACAACATCTCGTCAGAGATTAAACGAAGAATTACTCTTGCCAACCGCTGTTTCTTCGGGCTAAGGTGGCAATTCAGTAGTAAAGCCCTCCCTCGAACTACTAAGGAGATCTTATATAAGACCCTGATCATCCCAGTCCTGCTCTACGGCACTGAAGCATGGACCGTCTCAAAAGCGGATGAAGAAATCCTTCGTCGATTTGGGAGGAAAATTCTTCGAAAAATCTTCGGTCCTGTTTGCGTTGACGGGCTATGGAGACGAAGATTCAACCAAGAACTATACGAGCTGTACAGCGACATGCCCCTGGTCAAAAAACTCCGCATTGGACTTTAGCGCCACTTAAGTATGTAAGTTCCGATTGCTTGCGACTATTATAGTTCAGATTTTAGTGTTGCCGATCGAAAATAAATTAGCAATGTGACAGCTGACATATCGGGGTAAATTTAGCTCTAAACGACGAACATGCTCTCTCTTTCTCGTGTAGGGGCTCGTTCGCAAACAACTCGCTGTTGGCGGAAAAGTTCGATTTTTTGTGTTCGTTGGCTTCGATGTTCGCCGTTTGCTGTGAATGCCGCCGAGTTCATATCGTGAATAATGGGCTTGCGCTACTTTATCGCACATATTCACGGTATGAAGAATCACCACGAAATGAGTGTTCGCCAAATGTGTTCGTAGTGTAGGGGATAACGCAAAACAAGCAAATTCGACGAGCATGTTCGTCGTTAAGGGCGACCTTCAGTAAAATTGGATCACGCATTTTCATTGTTTAGCAAAATTTTTAAAATAATGAAAGTTTGACAGCTATAGTTCGCAATTTTCGTATAAAATATTGCCGTCATAGTCACTTAAAACTATAAAGAGAATAATTGAAAAATTCAGGGGGACTGGATCAATTGGTGATATAAACCACTCTGGGTACCTTGTACCAGTAAACATCGCAGCAGTTCGAAAGAGTATTGCTAACAGTCCAGGAACATCAAGAAGTCAAGAATTGGCCTTAAAAAATAATGGTGTTCGTGATCGTGACATGATATCCCAGATTTACAAAACAATTAGTCAAGGATTCTCTGGAGAATTCCACCTTCCCAATCAACACTTGTAATGCAATTTAATTCCTTATCTTTAAAACCACTCACCACTAAAAGTTAAATTGCCAATTGCGCTATGTAACCCTAAAAGTTAACCAAAATCTCACATTAATCCGACATCTTATATTTTAGTCTTCGTGTTTACGTGTTTACGTGTACACTGTAAAAGCAACACCAAAAAGGACACATAAATCCTTTTAGTATTAAACTTTATTTAGGAAACGAAAAGTTTCCCTCACGTTTTCTTTGTCTGAAGCATATTTCACACGCTCTATTTAACTCGAATCCTTAAGGGATTATGATGGCATTAATAATTCCTTTACCTTGGTAGCTGTATGTACGGAAGGAAGCGGGAAAATGTGATGCCGAACTTTCTTGAGAAGTGTACTATTTCTACGTAAAACATGACAAAAATTGAAAATATTTTTTCTTAATTGGGTAAAGTGTGGTTGGTTTATGGCATTAGGAATTCTTCTTTGGGGGGGTTCAACTAGGCCATTCACCGTGTATAAATAAAGGATATATGAGATGTCATTTGGCGACCAATTTTAAGGAGACCAAAGAATTGCGAGGATTGGTAGCAATCGGACTATGAAATCTTGCGCTACTGATGTGCCGCGGTACTTCTTCACCAACATACTCTAGATATCTCAATTACAAAAAGATTGAATTGTCAAGCGCAGTCAGTCATAAGGAATCTAGTTGTTGGGCAGTAATCCATATGTACAGGCCGTCCGCCGGGAAGGTATACGACTTTGTTTTGCCGCCATTTTGGTAAACATTAGTCTTGACAGTTGGCAGTAGCCAGGTTGACACGTGGCAAATTTATTATGGAAAAATATTCGATAAACCAACGTGTTTTAACCGTTAAAACATTTTATCAACAATAATCGATCGATTATTCTGACGATGAGGAAGTTACGTAAAATTTTTGGGACAAGCAACGTGCCAACAAAACGTATTTATCGTGTAGTTAATGTTTTCGAAGGAGAAGGGTCTGAAGGTGACAGGCCCAAGCATGAACCACAACGTACTGGAAGATCATCTGAAAACATAACTGCTGCTCAAGGAAGCGTTCAAAACAATCCATCAACCTCAATTCAACACCGTGCGAAGGGGCTTGATCTCCAAAGAACAACTTTGGCCACAATTTTGCACAACGATTTGCATTTGTTTCCATTTAAGATTCAGTTGACACAATAGCTTCTTCCCCAAGACCATTTACGCCGCCATTCAAATGCCAATAGGATGTTTCAGCTAGCCGATGACAACCCCGGTTTTCATGAAAAAATCATAAACAGAATAGTCGGTTCTGGGCAGTGGAAAACCCTCAAATTATTTATCAGTCACCTTTGCATCCATTAAAAGTTACAGTCTGGCTAGCAATTTGGTCAGGAGGAATCATCGGACCTTATTTCTTTAAAAATGAAAACGGCGTAACGGTAACTGTGAATGGGGAGCGATATCGTGATATGATTGAACACTTTTTCACGCCACAACTGCATGCCTTGGGCTTGATTAACATGTGGTATCAACAAGACGGTGCCACATCGCATACAGCCAGGATTACAATGGAATTACTGCGAGATCTCTTTCCACAACAAGTTATTTCAAGAATTGGTGATGTTGATTGGCCTCCACGGTCGCTCCGGACTTCTTTTTTAGTAGGGATACCTGAAAAGCAAGGCTTATGCTTGATCCGGGGGAAGCCGTCTTCGACGACGATTTCTATGTTATTGAAGATCCTCAGGAGAAAGTGGAGGCAGTGGGGGCTGTCTTTCAGGAAGTGTATAAGGTGAATGATAGCATTCGCCCGAACCGCGTTCTGGAAAACAATGCCCTGCTCCATCATTTCTATCTCCGAAACGACATAACGCAATGGCGATCTGAGAACCGTGGTTTCACCCGGTTTGATGACGAAAACTTGGCAAACGCCATAGTCGCCGAGCGAAGTGGGCCTAGTCCCCTGTTAATCTCGAAGGTGGAACTTCAGATCATCTTCGATTCCATAAAGAAAAAGAAGTCAGCGGGAGTCGATGGTATATCCAACATTGTACTGCGACACTTACCACCTGAAGCTGTGGACATTTACGCCACGCTGTTCAACAACGCGCTGAATAATGCATATTATCCAGTACGTTGGAAGACGGCGGTGGTTCATCCTCTCCCGAAAAAGGGAAAGGATAACTCCAATCCGGCGAATTTCCGGTCGATAAGTCTCCTTCCGAGTATCAGCAAGGTTTTCGAAAAGATTCTCAATCGAGCACTGTTCAAGTGGTCTGAGGACAATAATATTATACCAGAGAACCAGTTTGGTTTCAAGGCTGGACATGACTGTATTCATGCCGCCTCCAAACTCGTCTCTGATATACAATGGAACAAAGCCAAAAAACAGTGCACTGGTGCATGTCTGGTTGATTTAGAGAAGGCTTTTGACACCGTATGGTTAGAGGGCCTCTATCTAAAGCTGACCAGACTTGGCATAAGTAAACCACTGCTATATATGCTTCATGACATGCTGACTGGTAGAACGTTTGTTGTCAAAAGTGGCAATGTAACTTCTACCACAGAATTTTTCATTAAGAATGGTCTGCAACAGGGAGCGGTAAACTCGCCGATTCTCTTCAGCATTTACACCAGTGATATGATAGGTAGGCTTACTCAGGCAATTGCGTATGCGGACGATTTTATCGCGTACAGAACAGCCTCTACTGTCGAAGTCATTCGAACTCTTTTGCAGCGGGACTTCGACAAGATCCAGAGATATTGTGATGACTGGAAGTTGAAAATCAACTTTCAGAAATCAGAAACTATCCTGTTTAGGACACCGTTGTCTAGGGCCTCTAGGGATACGAGAAAGAACTGGCGAAAGCTGGTGATCGTTGGACCAAACGGACAGCCACTGGCGAGTAAAAGTGTAGTAAAGTACCTTGGCATCTGGTTAGATCAGTATCTATATTTCGGAAGACATGTAGATGCTGCTCTGGCTAGAGCTAGAGGAGCATTTGCCCTGACAAGACGATTGTTTTATAGCAGTCGTCTTGACAGCAGGGTGAAGGTGATTTGCTACATGGCCCTCATTAGGCCGATGATTGCCTATGGGTGCCCGGTGTGGTTCAACGTTGCCCCATCTCAAATGGAAAAGATACGGGTGTTTGAGAGGCAGTGTCTGAGGAGCTGCCTTGGACTTCACAGAACACCAGTATCTGACTACACAAAATACTATTCCAACCAGGTCCTATACAACGGGGCCAACATAAACCGAATAGACAATTTTCTGGTGAAACTCATTCGGTTTCACGCGGCAAGAGCGATGGCTTCGAACAATAGTCTCATCTTTGGGGCCTTCTATCCCAATGATGAATATTTTGAGAGTGCGCGTTTAAGTGGCTTTATTCCGCCCGAAGCTTTCCTATATTTGGATAGTCGAGGGCTAATACAGGATAGATCGGCGGTTCCGCTTATCTACCACGTCTTCCGACGAACTGTGGATAGGCGGCTCCTATACGACCGACACGTCGTCGCTCTGGGCGGAGGAGAGCGCCTGCGGTTCAGCAGGAGTGTGTCCGATTGGGACCGTCGGAGTAGGTCACAACAGGAGAACCTGTTGTGGTGGTTGAATTAGTATTAAAGATAGTTGACTAAAAATTGTTATTTTATGGCCGACTTACATAGTTTTAGTCTTAGGTTTAGGTGCAAAGCAGTCATGGTGGTACAAAAAAAAAAAAAAAAAAAAAAAAAAAAAACGCTTGCTGTGGCTGTTCTAGTTTTTAAGTTATTTTAGGTAGTTTTAATGAATTTTTAGGTAGTTTAAGTTAGTCGATAAGTAGTTTTAATTAGCATGTAAGTTTAAATAAAATAAAAAAAAGACAAGGAACCAAGTTTTTCAAAGTTTTCTTGGTAAAAAAATTTTGTTACTTTTATATTTATATCTTAGATAATAGGCCGAAAGGCATTAGAATTAAGTTATCGAGTAATTTAGGGCGCCCGCATAGAGCAAGTAAGTTAGTTAAGTAGTTGATAAGTAGGCTAGTTTTTTCATGAATTTTTGTCTAGCATTTAAGTTAGTTTTAAGAAAAATAAAATAAAAATGAATTTAAAAAAAAAAAAAAAAAAAAAAAAAAAAGGCTTATGCAAACAAACCAGAAACGCTTGAGCAACTCAAACAAAATATTCGTGATGAAATTAATGAACTACCGCGTGAAATGTGTGAGAATGAAATGAAAAATGTGCTCAAAAGGGCTCGCATTTGTGAGACAAACAGAGGCGGACAATTACCTGATGTTGTAAATCTTATTTTTCAGTAAAAAAAATTCACTGCCATTATCTACTTACTTAAGTGTCGCTACAGTCGGTAATGAACCTGGGCCTCAACCAACATGCCTCTCCAATCAGCCCGGGCCTAAGCTAACTGCCTCCAGTTGACACTCCATGTTGGTTGAGGTCGGTTTCTACTTGTGCGCGTCACTTAAGGCGAGGTCTTCCTGAGTCTGACATCTGGCTGGGGATCGAAGGGTTTGCATGCCGAAATATTGGTGTCTGTTCGTTCTTCATATCCTAGCCATCTTAACCATCCAATGCGGAGATTTTGGTCTAGGGGCATGTCATTGTACAGCTCGTATAGTTCTTGGTTGAATTTTCGTCTCCATAGCTCGTCAACGCAAAGAGGACCGAAGATTGTTCGTAGAATTTTTCTCTCGAATCGAACAATGATTTCTTCATCCACTTTTGACATGTTCCATGCTTCTGCGGCGTAGAGCAGGATTGGGATGACCAGGGGGTATACAGAATTTCCTTAGTAGTTAGAGTGAGGGTTTTCCTACTAAATTGCCAGAAGCAAGAAGAAACAGCGGTTGGCAAGAATAATTCTTCAGTTGATTTCGAGGTAGACAAAGTCCTACACTACATCAAAGTTATATCTATCAATAGTGACGTTCTGTCCAATTCGCCGATGTTGTGTGTCCTTTCGTGTTGACAGCATATACTTGGTCTTGCCCTCATTTACTGCTAAATCCATTTTTGCCGCTTCCTTCTCTATACTAGCAAACGTGGCTATGACATCACGTTGGGTCCTACCAATGATGTCAATATCGTCGGCGTATGCTAGTAGTTGAACAGATTTTTGGAAAATTGTGCCTCTGGTGTTGGCTCGTGAGTTTTGCACAATCCTCTCAAGAATCAGATTGAAGAAGTCACATGACAGCGCATCGCCTTGCCTAAATCATTTTTTGGTATCGAATGTGCCAGTGAGGTCGTTTCCGACCCTGATGGAGCAGCGAGAATTCTCCATCGTCCTCCTTTACAAACGGATGAGTTTGAGCGGTATACCAAAACTAGACAGGGCTCTGTATAGTTCGTCTCTATAAATGCTGTCGTATGCGGCTTTGAAATCGATGAATAGGTGGTTGGGTATCGATTTGGACTTCTTGGGTTTTTTCCAGGATCTGCCGAAGTGTGAAGATTTGATCGGTTGTGGACTTTCCTGGCATAAAACCACACTGTTAAGGGCCGATCAGGTCATTGGTAGACGAATTCATTCGTTCACATATTACGCAGATAGGATCTTGTAGGCTATCGTTATGTTGAGGAGACGAGGTGTACTCTGCAGTTCAGAGAGTCTCCGCTTTTGCGGATCGGGCAAACGATACTGAGGTTCCATTCTTCAGGCATACTTTCTTCCGACCAGATTCGGCTTATGAGTTGGTGGATGTTACTTACCAAGTCATCTCCGCCGGCTTTAGAAAGCTCTGCGGAAAGGCCGTCATTTCCGGCAGCCTTATAAGGCTTCAGTTTAGATATTGCTATCCTCACTTCACTCAGGTCGGGTGGTTGGCAGCTTTCGCTGTCGTTGCCAATATTGAATGGTTCGTTCTGCCTGACAGCGGAATGTTGTTCGTCATCGCCGTTTAACAGTCTGCAGAAGTGGTTCTTCCATGTCCTCAGCATAGACTGTGCCTCAACTACGATATTTCCTTGTTCATCTCGACAGGATTCTGTTCGAGCGTTGTATCATTGGCTTTGACGTTTTACACTTTGGTATAACTTGCGAACATCGTTCCTGGAACGGCACCAATCTATATCCTCTCTCTGCACATAGAGCTCAACGGCAGTTCTCGTCTTCACCTGCAGCTTAGCCTCGTAGGCCTCGTTCTTGGCTGCGAGCATCTGTAGGCATTCCTCATCTTTCTTTCTTGCTGGTGGGCGCGAGAAACCTAGCACATCAGTTGCGGCTGATCTAATGGCTTGTTGGCATCGTTGGCATAGTTCTTCGACATTCGATGCTGGTAGTATGGTGTTAATTGAGAGGTTTAGGGATACGCGTTGCGCGAAGGTCTTGGCGGTCTCTTGCGATTGCAGTCTTTCGACATTAAATTTTTTTACAGCCTAAGTCTGGCACCTATAACTAATGCGCATCCGAATAGTCGCTGTTTCTGCTCACTATAATACGGTCCGTAGTAGATGTCACAGTTTTTCATCCTCTTTTTGCCCGGCCCACCCCCTCGTATTTCCTGGATGGCAGTAATGTCTGCTTTGTAGCAGTTTAGGGCTTCCGTTAGTTGTTCGCTTGCACCTCTCTTGTTTAATGTTCTCACATTCCAGGTGCAGATACGATCGTCGTTGTCCTTTTATCGTTTAGCAGCGTCGTCAACAATAAAATTAGTCTTTTCCGAGGCTATTGGTTGCTTCGTAACCATTAGATTTTTCCGTGGTTGGGTAGTCAACCCAAAGCACAACCCCCAACCTGGAGGGCCAGTTCCAATTTAGAAAACACCCCTAGTACACGGAACCATCAGTATCTACTACGTGATTGAGCGCTGCCGTTGGCCTTTCGGTTCATCCGCCACCAGCTCTGTTCAAGGGGCCTGACTAACCCTAGAAATTCCTAGACAACCTGTTGTCCGAATATGTCGGTGCAGCTTGTCTAGGTTCGCCTAGGACAGCAGGCCGGGTATTCATTTCGTGCCGTGCTGATCTGCTTGTTAACAGTGTTTCTGTTTTTCGTCGTGTTATCAACACGTGAGCTTATCGTTTAGGAAGTCTAATCCGGTTGGATGAGACCAGTACCCAATGGTTACCACCTGGAGGTTAAAAATAAGCACTTGATGTGTAGTCAGAGTTACAACCTTTGGGCATTGCCAAGTTAAAGCAAATCAGATTCTACCCTCCTTCTACAACACCCAACCATCAACACGTTTGGAGACCGAAAGGATTTCCTCCAAGGATCTCTGTCGCTTGGATGTGATGGCCTTGCTCTCTACATTGGACTGTAGCAGCTGTGGTTGCCCAGGCTAGCTTGATTTCTTGCAGTTTTGTCCTGCACTCTTCCAGAATCTATTGTTTGATTTCCAAGTACCTCGAGGATTTGCAGTACTTTTCCTAGGATTTCTTAGGGGACGGTGGGTAGGGAATAGAACCCTTTAGCTACACGTGGCTATTGGTTACGATGAGGGACTGCGAGCTTGAAGCTTTTCATTTCAACTTCCCTTCCACCTCATCAGAAGATATTCAAACAGAAGGTTCTGGATCCTGCTGTCGAACAGTTAAGAAGGAGAACCGGTCTCTTTGGTTTTTCTATTTTTTGTTTTTTTTAAAGGTATGTATGGTCCCACTAGTGGCAGAGAAAGATTAGTCCACCTGTGCAGAAATCTGCGATACACAGGTAAGACTGGATAATTTGAAGGTTGCCAGGTATTCAGATACTACGTTTGCGACTGAGTTTTTTGTGAGGGTCCTCAGGATGATCGATTCTCGGCACGGGACACCTTAATCCGACCTAGTGGCGGTTGGAGGGGGAGGAATAGGGAAGGATATGGAAGGGACCAGGAGGGAATGACTTACTCTTAGCTTCTGATCTCATCGGGGGGGAAGTCCCCGAGTATCTTTTACCGTACTGAGGTTCTACACCACAGCAGGGTAGAAAGTCACGTAGACGAAGTTACCTGTAGTTAAAAAGAATTTTCGAGTCCCAACCTATAGGTTCGTGGTGACAAGAAAGATCCTCCGGTCAACCGGTATAGGGTTCAAGTGAGCGAGGACACCAGACCGTTTTAGATTGAATGACTGGAAGCAACGCGCACTGAATTGAAGAGAATGGACTGCTGCCTCGTCTCAGTTTAGGACCTTCAATGGGTGGTGCTTTAGTTAAGTAAAAGTAAAGCAATTTAAAAAAAAAGGCAATTGTTGTTTCAAAATCCAAATATTCATATCCCTGCCCTTAACTATTTTTCAAGTTATCCACGTAAAGTTGTACAAAAACTCAAGGTACAGTCAGTTTTCATGAAATGGAATGGACGCTTCTGTTTTCCAATCGTCAATTTTCAAACTAAGAATCTCTTTGTTATTCGAGATACCATAGGAGCACACGTGCCTAATTGGGAAATTCTATCCACATCTATTTCCACTGGCTATTTCTCTGAATAACATCAATACACACATGCGATTTATTTGTATGGCCACAGAACTTGCAACTTTTTTATTTGTCACAATCAGTGGGAATCAACAAAACCATCTGGAAATAGGACACCAAATCCTACTTTCGATGTAATGTATGTGTACAAGGAGTGTGCTCTGGAAAGCTGTTCGTTATGATTTTATATTTCTCTGACAATTTCCCCAAGTGGTCCGCACACTCGTGCATGTATTCCTCAGGAAAAGGAGCCTTTAACGCTTATTCAATCCCGCTAAGAGGGTTCGTATTGGAACTTAGCAATACCCAAGGAATACGTGCGAAAACTTTTTCCAAATAATGTTTTACTTTGAAAGGTTTTTTGAAAGTTCTGTCGTGTGTCGTGCGTCGTGTTAGTCTTGCAACTGAGAATAGATAAAGTCAAACAGAACCTAAAGTTGGATAACAGGGATTGGGATGTTGTACTTACTTCGAAGTGATACAATGCCATACAACCAAGTAAACAATTTTAATTGACGCAAGAGTTCCGTAGATCTTTCAATTGCCTAAGAAGTTTGGTGTGAAGGAGTGAAGACTAAGTGGCAAGGTATGGTATACCATTGGTATCTATGAAAGTTCCGAACTTGATTTGGTTTGATAGTTGCATGACCTTCGATAAACGTGCAATGTACAGTAGATCCAATTAGATACACTTTCACACACCATGATTTGATTCGTGAGATTTGCAAATGACTTTGGGTGCTCCGTGATCCAAATTCATTATTTGGACGTGTTGTTTCAATTCGGGTGGTTACTGGTGTTGTAGAACGAGGGTAGACTCTGATTGACCTTAACTTGACAATGCCCAGTGGTTGCTACTCTGGCTACACATCAAGTGCTTATTTTTAACCTCCAGGTGGTAACCATCGGGTAATGGTCTCATCCAACTCGATTAGACTTGCTATAAACAGCCCTGTGAGAATGGCGAGCAATGAATACCCTGCTGTCCCAATCGAACTTAGATTACCTGACATATTCGGAGAACAAGTTTTCTAGGAATTTCAAGAACCCCTCGGATAGAGATGGTGGCGGATGAACTAAAAGGCCAACGGTAGCGCTCAATCTCGTAGTGGATACTTATGGTTCCGTGTACTAGGGGTGTTTTCTAAATTGGAACTGGCCCTCCAGGTTGGGGGTTGTGCTTTGGGTTAACTACCCAAACACGGAAAAATCTAATGGTTACGAAGCAACCAATAGCCTCGGAAAAGACTGATTTTATTGTTGACGACGCTGCTGGACGAAAAAAAGACAACGACGATCATATCTGCACACTTCGGCAGATCCTGGAAAACCCCAAGAAGTCCAAATCGATACCCAGCACCTATTCATCCATTTCAAAGCCGCATACGACAGCATTTATAGAGACGAACTATACAGAGCCATGTCTAGTTTTGGTCCGCCCAAACTCGTCCCTTTGTGTAGAATGACGATATAGAATTCTCTCTCCCTGATGGAGCAGGGTCGGAAACGACCTCACATCCGATACCAATAAGGATTTAGGCATTGGGTTGCGTAGTCATGTGAATTCTTCAATTTGATTCTTGAGATGATTGTGCAAAACTCACGAGCCAACACCAGAGGCACAATTTTCCAAAAATCTGTATAACTACTAGCATACGCCGACGATATTGACATCATTGGTAGGACCCAACGTGATGTCATAGCCACGTTTGCTAGTATTGAGAAGGAAGCGGCAAAAACGGGTTTAGCAGTAAATGAGGACAAGACGAAGTATATGCTGCCAACACGAAAGTACACACAACATCAACGAATTGGACAGAACGTCACCATTGAAAGATATAACTTTGAGGTAGTACAGGACTTTATCTATCTCGGCTCCGCTATTAACTCTGACAACAACATCTCGACAGAAATTAAACCAAGGATCACTCTTACCAACCGCTGTTTCTTCGGGCTAAGAAGGCAATTCAGTAGTAAACTCGAACTACTAAGGAGATCTTATATAAGACCCTGATCATCCCAGTCCTGCTCTACGGCGCTGAAACATGGAACGTCTCAAAAGCGGATCAAGAAATACTTGGTCGATTTGAGAGGAAAATGCTTCGAAAAATTTTCGGTCCCGTTTGCTTTGAAGGGCTATGGAGACGAAGATTCAACCAAGAACTATACGAGCTGTACAGCGACATGCCCCTGGTCAAAAAACTCCGCATTGGACGTTTAAGATGGCTACGACATGTAGAACGAATAGACACCAATACTCCGGCTCACAGAGTCTTCGATTCCCAGCCAGACGTCGGACGCAGTAGATGAAGACCTCGCCTTAAGTGGTGCGCACAAGTAGAAACCGACCTCAACCAACTTGGAGTGCGCAACTGGAGGCAGTTAGCTTAGGACCGGGCTAATTGGAGAGGCATGTTGGTTGAGACCCAGGCTCATTCCGGACTGTAGCGCCACGTAAATAAGTAAGTAGGTGGACAGCCGTTCGTGTTAACTTATTGTCATGTTGAAAAAAACATACCAAACCAAAATATTTTAACAAACAAAACTGTTGACTAAGGCGCCTGCCTGACGACTTTACATACCCTGAGCGGAGCAACGAAGTTGCGTGAGCGTGGACTGTCCACAGAAACAAAGTTTAAATCCTTTGCTCTTGCGAAGAAGGCCACCCAGAGTATTTTAAACAAATAAATAAATCCGTTATAATCATTTTTTCATAAGTGCAAGATAACTCTTCTATTTGAGATTTCAAGGAATCACGGAAGACGCGCTCTGGAGAAGTTTGTCTATGCGGGTATCTATAAACACCAATAAGGATCAGACTTGTGTTTTTAAAATCAACTGTTATTGCCAACTACCAGAACATTTTACCGATAAGGAATTCATTCAACCCTTCCGGTTTCAATTTTAAGCTTTCGTCGCAGTGTGGCACAGCAACTATCCCTGCAGTCATGTGCTATATCGATATTGGAAAGCTTAAGCCATTCTTTTGCCTTTAAACAGTTGAGGCATTTCGAATTTTCATTTTTGCAGTCTCTGAATGTATGACCAGATTCGCCGCATTTTGCGCATATTTGGTATAATTCTTTGCAGAATCTTGACGTATGGTTAACACCCCAACATTTAAAGCACTTTAATACTTTTAAACTTTCGTATACTAGACATCTATCCCATTCGATGTTGACTTTTTTTTGCCTTTATAAGTCTTTCAAAGATTTTTCCATCCGTTTCAATTAGTGCGTTAAACGTTCGCGGATTCTTGAAGGACTTGAAAATTTTAATAACAGGTGGCGCAAAAATAACCTTCCGATGTTTTTTGGCTGTAATTTAAAAAAAAAAAGAAAAACTTTGATTCTTTTTCTGGATTATTTTTATTTGGACTTTTAAATTTTTTTACATCAAGTCGAGAATATGATGTCATGTAAATGGCCGCCGCCACAGTTGATTGTCATTTGAGCCATTTTTATGGCATTTTCCATCACTTTGGCCAAAACTTCCGGCGATAGGTCCTCACATTCTTGACGGATATTGTCTTTAAGAGCTGCAAGAGTCTGAGGCTTGTTGACATAAACCCGCGACTTCAAAAAGCCCCACAAAAAGAAGTCTGGAGCGCCCGGGAAATTCATCCTTCAGCATATCGGTTGTGGCACGTGCAGTGTGTGCCGTTGCACCGTCCTGTTGGAACCACATGTTTTCCAATCCCAATTCATCAAGTTGCGGCAAAAAGAACTCGTTGATCATTGCTCTGTAGCGCTCACCATTCACAGTAACCGTTTGGCCCGCGACGTCTTCGAAGAAAAAAGGTCCGATGACTCCTCCAGCGAAAACAGCACACCATACAGTGACTTTGAGCGGGTGTAATGGCTCTTCGTGGGTTCCACGCGGATTTTCAGTGCCCCAGAAGCGTAAATTTTGCTTATTTACGTGCCCGCTAAGATGGAAATCATGATCATGATCATCATGATCATCACTCATGATTATTTTTGATGAAAAATCATCTTCCTCTTGGTGGTGATTAAGGATGGCTTGAGCGTATGTTAGACGCGATTGGCGGTCAGCAGCTAACAGCTGATGCACCGTCTGGACTTTGTACGGAAACATCTTCAAATCTTGTACCAAAATTCGCTGTTAAGACCGTCGACTGATACCCATTTGCGTGGCACGTCGTCTGGTCGATGTCGACGGCGCTTCCATGACATCTTCGGCTACAGCAGCAATATTCTCTGCAGAACAGCTACTCCGGGGTCTGCCACGCCTGGCAGCATCTCGTGTTGTGCCAGTCTCTTCGAGGCGAGCGACTAAACGTCGCAGTGTTTCACCAGTAGGCGTTGGACGGCTAGGAAATCTGCGACGAAATTCACGTTGTGCCAAAGTCAACGACCGATTATTGCTCAAATAAATAGTCACCAATATTCCGCGTTCTGGAGCAGTCTAGCGTAACATTGTTTATTAACGTGTATTTCGCATGTGCTTACTACACAAATGTCAAAACAGAACTGACATTAGGGGCCAATCGCAAAATTTATAGCAAATTCTGATAGGAGGATTACTTTTGCGCCACCGGGTACATTTTAAATCGTTTTACTTCAACACCATTCTGGTTATACCCTATCCCATAGGGGTATATTAGTTTTGATACATTGTTTGTAACATAGAGAAATAATTGAGCTAGGTATACCTCAAAGTATATGGATCGACTAAGAATCGATAGCTGAGTCGATTTAGCCATGTCTATCTGTCCGTCCGTCCGTCCGTCCGTCCGTACCAGTTTTTGGGCCTTAAATTTTGATCTAGAATTATAAAATTTGGTTCACGTGCTTGTTGTTGCTCCCAGCAGAACAAGTGTAAACATTTTTTAAATCCGCCTACCGCTACGCCCCCTTTTCAGAAAAACATAGTTTTAGGCCAAGCCGTTAGAGATACTGAAAAAGTGTCTGAACAGTATATCTAGACAATCATAATGTCTATATTTTGTTCATACAAAGCTGTTCTTTTTGCCACGCCCACTTTTTGGGGGCGTTTTTATTAAAAAACTTTTTTCGGAAAATTTTTAAACATTTCGCAAAAAAAAATTGTGATGCAAAATCATTGGATCTGTTAATATAAACATTTCTTCCATATATTTTCTTAAGCCACGCCCACTTTTTGGAGGCGTTTTCATACAATAACCAATTCTATACACTACCTCATAGCATAGCCAGGCGAAAAATGGTGTTTTTTTGTGGAACCATAAATGGTTTTGTTAAACAGTCTGAACAATGTGTTATGACAAAGAATTTTTTTATATTTCATCGCCATAAATTTGAAATTTTGGGGATATTTGTCTTAATTATACCCTATCCCATAGGGATATATTAGTTTTGATACATAGTTTGTAGCATAGAGAAATAATTGAGCTAGGGCATTTTCCGTAAAAAACATTTTTCGGTAAAGTTTTTAACAATTCGAAAACAAAATGTTGTGCAAAATAATTGGCTTTGGTAATACAAACATTTCTTCCATACATCATTTTTACCCTCGCCCACTTTTTGGAGGCGTTTTCATACACAAACCATTTTTATACCCTACTCCATACCATATGCAGGAGAAAATCGTTATTTTTGGTCGAACCGTACAAGATTTTGATAAATCGTCGGAACAGTGGATTTTAGCTTTCTCGTATGTTTTAGTTTTGGTTTCAATATAACATGTGCATTTGTTGTTGCATTCTTCTTAAGTTGTGCAGCATGTGTTGTGATTTTATTCTCTATGATTATAATGGGTTATCCAAGTAGAGATACTTTTTTCAGTAGCCTTTGTTGACAGATCACGTGTGAGTTGTGTTATGCTGTCATGTTATTTTTGTTTAGCATTGTTTGGCATTTCATAATGGAAAGACTTACGCGTGAACAACGTTTACAAATTGTTCAACTTTATTATGAAAATTCACGTTCTGTGAGGAATGTGTTTCGCGCACTTCGCTCAACTTTTGGTCAACATAATCGGCCTACTGAGCGTACTATTCGCAACACCATCACCGGCCGGTCGATTGGCCACCAAGATCGTGTGATATCACACCGTTAGACTTTTTCCTGTGGGGATATGTAAAGTCAAAAGCTTATGCCGACAAACCCGCTTCGATTCAGGCCTTGGAGGAAAACATCACGCGTGTCATTCGCCAGTTACCAGTCGAAATGCTCGAACGAGTGATCGAAAATTGGACTCAACGGATGGACCATCTGCGACGTAGCAACGGCCAACATTTGATAGACATAATCTTCAAAAAATAAATGCCAAAGAATGTTCTTTCAAATGATATTAAACATTCTCCATTAAATTTGAATTTTCTGTGTTTTTTCTGTAAAAAAAGTAGGGAACCTCGAAATGGATCACCCTTTACCATTATTGCTAACCTTTTTTTACTTCGTTGTGCAACTGCTTATTTTGTGATTTGAAACTGTCATTAGAGTCACTCATTTTCTTCACACTGCTGTCATGCACAGAGACATGCCTCTTGAGCAGTTTTAATTGTTTAATTGTACCATGTACCGTGCTTCGATAGCAGCTAATAAGCTTTTAGTTTCACTCTCATTTTTTCTCAATGATTCTTCAAATTCATTTTTGTATTTTTTGAGATAACTTCCGTTTTTTTCCAACAATTTGCTGCTGAGTAAAAAGTTTTGCCACTGACACCTTCGCACCTTATTCCTGACTCACCGCGAATCGTATTTTTACAGTTAAAGCAATTAATTTTGATAGAATTTAATAAATTTACCCAATATGCGACACTTTGCTTCTGTTTTTGTTTTTATTTTGCCCGATCAGTACCTCCTATGTGTTAAATGTCAAGCTATGTGTCAAATGTCAAAAAAAATGTTGATTTCTGTAGGGATTTTTCGAATTTTGATTGTTTAATAACATTTTAACTAATTGATAGCGACTATTTTTTAAAAAATTTGCTAAATTATCATCATAAAACAGTGAGTGGAATAAAAAACGTGAAAAAAAGTGAGTTTTTGCTTAAGTAAACATGTTCCATAATTTTTTGTTCATACGATTTTATTTATAAATATATCACAAGTGAATCAATTTTTTTTTTAAATATTTAATTTTACTGAATCACCCTATGGTAAACCAAAATTCTCATTTTAAATTCAGCAGACCAAGGTCAACAATATTACCACAGACCACAACCACGGAACAAAAAATCCCAGTATACATCATCTCCTCGCCTGAATGTGAAAAATAAAAATCCCTCACAATTTGACAGTTCACTGACATCTGTCACAATTTCTGCGGAGACGAAATATATTCACTAGAGCAAATAAAAAATCTACGATGGCCTGCAAGATAATCGCCTGCGAGTTGAATCTTCTAGCTAAATCTAGCTCTAGAATTGCCGCCGTCAGCGGGGCTAGACAGTTTTCTTCCAAAAAAGAATTGGAGAAAGTCACCCACACCGGTCAAGTGAGTAGAAAACTAAACCAACCGTCGGTCGCACATTTCAAACACTACATCGGAGTTGTGTTACGCAAACATTTGTTTTGGTTGGGAATTTCGTTGAGAAAATTATAATTCATTACATTTGCAGGTGTTCGATAAGGATGACTACCGTAATATACGTTTCACCAATGCCACACGTTATGTGAACGAGAATTGGGGCATCAAACTGATCGATGAGATTCCCCCAAAAGAATGCACTGAACGTGTTGTCTACTGTGACGGTGGCAATGGTCCATTGGGTCATCCCAAGGTGTACATCAATTTGGTAAGAAGTTCTTTTTGCTGAAGAGTTAAGTTGGTGTGAAGATTTTCCTATATGCTTTGTAGGATAAACCTGGATCACACACTTGCGGTTATTGCGGATTGAGATTTGTTAAGTCTGGCGGACATCACTAGATTCGTCGAAGGTTCATCGTTGATTGTTGAAAGAATGATTAAATAGATTAATTAACAGAACTCGGAACGCTGTGTGTTGCTTTAAACTGGAACGTGTGACTTTTTTTGGGAATATTTTGCTAGAGAGCTGCTATTATATGCAAGCGACATTATTTGGGTTTGAAAATTCGTTCCTTAAGAGAATTCTCGTAACTCATAATGGTTTGGAAGGAAAAATACAGATATACGACGAGATCAACTATCCCTTAGCAAATCGTGTGACTACTGGAAGACGACTCATATCCAGGGCACAGAGCTGAAAAACTAAATTGCTTTTGCTTTCCACAATAAGAACGATGTGGTGTTCGTAGTCTGCGATTTCCCTCGCCTTCACTAAAGAGTGATCGATTGTTAACGGATGTGGATTAAAGGGTTTCCTAGCCTGTAGGCGACCTTAGGATGGGCAGTAACATTAGGGGTATCTGCTTGCACCAGGAAATGGTGAAGTAAGAATTGACTTTCAATAACATGTCAATCAGATGGGGCATTGGCAGCCGGAGCGGGAACTGGTATACAGTGGCATTTCAGCCAATGGATTGTTCCAAATTCAGTCAACACTCGGTAAAAACAGTTTAAGAAGGTACGCTGACATTTCTCATGCGCTGTGGCTTATCGTGATGAATAAACAGCTAGTCCGACTAGATAGGCACAGGGAAGTGGTGCTGTGGACAGGGTGATATTCCGAGCAGTAAGGGTGATAAACAGAGCGGTGAAGACATTTCTCATGCGTTTTGGCTTATCTTGAATAAACTGCTAGTCCGACTAGATAGGATACATGAAGTGGCTTATGCGGACAACATGAAGATCATGAGTTACATTATGGAAACAATGATCATGCAGACTATAAGCTCTAGTCAGGGTGACAGTCCGAGCAGTTAAGGTAATAAACCGAAGGGTGAAGAAATTTCTCATTCGTTGTGGCTTATCGTGATGAATAAACGGCTAGTCCGACTAGTTAGGATACAGAAAGTGGCTTATGCCGACGGCGTGAAGATCATGAGTTGCATTATGGGAACAGTGATGATGCAAGCTATGAGCTCTAGTCAGAGTGATAGTCTGAGCAGTTAGGGTGATAAACGGGACGGTGAAGCAATTTGTCATTCGTTGTGGATTATCGTGATGAATAAACTGCTAGTCCGACTAGATAGGATACAGAAAGTGGCTTATGCCGACCGCGTGAAGATCATGAGTTGCATTATGGGAACAGTGATCATCAGACTATAAGCCTTAGTCAGGGTGATATTCCGAGCAGTTAGGGTGATAAACAGAGCGGTAAAGACATTTCTCATGCGTCGTGGCTTATCTTGAATAAACGGCTAGTCCGACTAGATAGGATACAGGAAGTGGCTTATGCGGACAACATGAAGATCATGAGTTACATTATGGAAACAATGATCATGCAGACTATAAGCTCTAATCAGGGTGATAGTCCGAGCAGTTAAGGTGATAAACCGAAGGGTGAAGAAATTTCTCATTCGTTGTGGCTTATCGTGATGAATAAACGGCTAGTCCGACTAGATAGGAAACAGAGAGTGGCTTATACCGACGGCGTGAAGATCATGAGTTGCATTATGGGAACAGTGATCATCAGACTGTAAGCCTTAGTCAGGGTGATATTCCGAGCAGTTAGGGTGATAAACAGAGCGGTGAAGACATTTCTCATGCGTCGTGGCTTATCTTGAATAAACTGCTAGTCCGACTAGATAGGATACAGGAAGTGGCTTATGCGGACAACATGAAGATCATGAGTTACATTATGGAAACAATGATCATGCAGACTATAAGCTCTAATCAGGGTGATAGTCCGAGCAGTTAAGGTGATAAACCGAAGGGTGAAGAAATTTCTCATTCGTTGTGGCTTATCGTGATGAATAAACGGCTAGTCCGACTAGATAGGAAACAGAAAGTGGCTTATGCCGACGGCGTGAAGATCATGAGTTACATTATGGAAACAGTGATGATGCAAGCTATGAGCTCTAGTCAGGGTGATAGTCTGAGCAGTTAGGGTGATAAACGGGACGGTGAAGAAATTTCTCATGCGTTGTGGCTTATCGTGATGAATAAACTGCTAGTTTGACTAGAAAGGATGCAGAAAGTGGCTTATACCGACGGCGTGAAGATCATGAGTTACATTATGGAAACAGTGATGATGCAAACTGTAAGCTCTAGTCAGGGTGATAGTCCGAGCAGTAGTGATAAGCCGAAGGGTGAAGAAATTTCTCATGCGTTGTGGCTTATCGTGATGAATGAACGTCTATTCCGACTAGTTAGGATACAGAAAGTGACTTATGCGAAAGGCATGAAGATCATGAGTTACATTATGGGAACAATGTCATCAGACTATAAGCCTTAGTCAGGGTGATATTCCGAGCAGTTAGGGTGACAAACGGGACGGTGAAGAAATCGATAGAAGATGCTATTAATCGAAAGATTAGGGGATACAAGGATACAATTTCATTGAACTATCATAGTCCATAGACCGCCATAATCATTTCTGTCAAGGTGACCATCACTCTGTGTGCTGCCAGTAGTGGCATTTCCTCAGCGATCATCAGCGAGGCAAATTACATTAAGTTCGTTGTCGAACTTGATGCTGTGTGGGCTATGTTATGTCAGCCTAGGATTTATTTTTGCCCAGGAGGATAAAAAGGATATGTGGGTGAATTTTTCCCTTCAGCGGATCGTTACAATCAGGCCTATCGCGAATAATTTTTCGCGGGAAATCGTTCCCATTCAGCAATCTGATTTTCATTGTTGAGAAATGAAAAATTCCCGGGAAAACTTATTCGCGAAAAGCCTGAATGTGTTAACTGATATCTTTGAAACTTTAGACTTATTGTCTAAGTCTGTCGCTTTTGGCAATTTATACGGACCGCGTCACTATTTCCCCTACACCTAATAGCCCCGCCCATGTATTCATATGTCTCCTATTTCAGTAATGTCTGCTTTGTAGGTGCATAGTAGGGTTTGCTCGACTATATCCATTTATTCAACAGTTCCGATGATCTTTGTAGCACGTCAGTTGCGGCTGATCTAATGCCTTGTTGGCATCGTTGCCATAGTTCTTCGACATTCGATGCTGGTGGCATGGTTTTAATCGAGAGGTTAAGGTATACGCGTTGCGCGAAGGTCTTGGCGGTCTCTTGCGATGGCAGTCTTTCAACATTTAATTGTTTCACAGTAATTCTGGTTTGTTGTGGCGTGGTGGATATCCTCATTCTTACCTTGGCCGCAACGAGCTAGTGGTCCGAGTCGACATTAGCCCCTCGGAATGTTCGGGCATCCAAAATACTGGATGCGTGCTTGTCTATCGCGACGTGATGAATTTGATTGACCTTTCGTTGATCGGGTGAAAGCCATGTTCCCTTATAGAGGTTAGGAAACCGTGTGCTGGTTGTAGTTGCACTTCGTTCCGCAGCGATGTCAATTAGCTTAAGTCCGTTGCCAGATGTGTTGTCGTGTAGGCTTGATTTTCGATAATACTGCTAAAGATGTCTTTTCTTTCTACCTTTGCGTAAACATCCCCCAGCTAAATTTTAACATCGTAGGTACCTCGGTAGTCACTCATAGGTTTTGTCAAAGAGCTCGTGGCTGCAATCTTTGGCTATATAGTCTTCTTCCTCCTTAGAGGCGTGAGCGAATATAAGGATAATGCTGGCGAATTTGACCTTGATGCGGATTGTAACAATGCATTCGCTAATGTCTTGAAAACACAAAACTTCTTGCCTAAGGGTGGCACTTATATCAAATCAACATCTGAATAAACGCTGTTTCTAGTCACTATAGCACGGTCCGTAGTAGATGTCACAGTTTTTCATCCTCTTTTCTCCCGGCCCATCCCATCGTATTTCCTTGATGGCAGTAATGTCTGCCTTGTAGTAGCTTATGGCATCCGGTAGTTGTTCGCCTGCACCTCTCCTGTTTATTGTTCTCACATTCCAGGTGCATATACGAACGTCACTGTCTTATTTTCGTTAAGCAGGGTCGTCAACAATAAAATCAGTCCTTTCCGAGGCTATTGGTTGCTTGGTAACATAGAGTTCTTATATCTATGGGTACTTAACGCAAAGCATAATCCCCAACCTGGAGGGCCAGTTCCAAGTTATTAGATACCCCTAGGATATGGGGCCATCAGTATGCACTACGGGATTGAGCGCTGCCGTTGGCTTTTCGGTTCATCCGCCACCATCTCTGTTCAAGGGGACTGACTTTCCCTTGAGATTCCTAAATGACCTGTTGTCCGAGTATGTCGAAGCAGTTCATACAAGTTCTCCTGAGAACATCAGGACAGGCTGTTTACAAATATTGCTGCTTTTCGTCTTGTTATCAACACTAACACTTCTTAGTTTAACAAGTCAAATCCGAATGGATGAGACCAGTATCCGATGGTTACTTCTTGGAGGTTAAATAAGAGGAACCTAGTCAAAGTTATAACGACAGGGTTTCGGGCAGGTTATGGCCAACCAAAGTTTACCCCCGTTCTACAATGTCAAACTATCCAATGGATGCAATATTAACAAAAATTTTATCCATCATCCTGTTCCGTTTTCTAAAAATAATCAATTCAATGAATTACTGTTAACTGCAAAATTAGAAAAGGATGCAGTTTCATACAATCACAGCCAATTCATAGCCAGGAGTCGGACACAGTAAAGGAAGATCCCGTCTTAAGTGTCAACACATGAAGACGCAACTGGATGCAATTGACTAGATAGCTAGATGGTGCTAATTGGAGTGGCATGTTGATTAAGGCTTAGATTCTCCCGGACTGTAGTGTCACTTAAGCGTTTAAATACACAGATAGTTTGAATGCACACATCAACAACATCTCAGCTACAAAATATAAGCGAAATCGTTTAAGCCGTTTTTGACAAATTGGCGCTTTTTCCCAGGTATCATTTTAGGAGAGTAGCCCCCGTATTAATAAACGCTGATTAGCTAATCAATGAAAAGTTGACAGTTCGTCCCATAAGAAATACTCACGCAAATGTCAAAAGTTAGTAACTGATTAGCTAATGACGTTTTCCATTGCTAAATCTGGGTTTTGAGCTGAAATTTGATCTTTTTTCTTACAAATGGAACACGATTTCAGATTGATATTTTTGGTTTGGTATTGTTGTAATATCGTGTCTGTGCAATTATTGTCGATGCAGCTGTCAAGTTTCCAGTAACACAGGTTATTCGTTTTTGATTTAATTTATATTTCACATCGAACTGCTTCAGTTTTAAAAGTTACTTACAACCGAAAAAATATAAAATCAAAACGAAAATCGCTCTAGTCAAACTGACAGCTATCATTTGAATCAGTGTTTCATTTATGCATAAGCGGGTATATGTCTAATTCCAAAAGTCTTTCTGGAGAACCACCGAAAACACACACATACCCTCAAAACGAAAACGTTTTCCGACCATATGCCTTTAGAAGTTGTGCTCAAGGTTTACAGCGAGGCCACTCAAGAAGTAACAGCCCGTATTGCACTTCTGCTGAAGTTGCTTTGGAGACACAATTATAGGGACGCATACCAACACAACCTTAACATAGAACTGCGCAAATTGCACGAGTTGAATATTCTTCCTAGAATCGACGACTTAACGGAGATGGTTAAAAAGGCTGCACCACCAAACACACCCACGAGCGCAAACGGCAAAATCAACCAAAAAAAGTGGTTTGATAGGGAATGTATGTTAGCGAGGAGCAGATCATTTTCATTTTTAAAATTGATAAGAATTTACAATAGTTCCACGTTCAAAGATCTCTATACGGAAGCAAATAAGAAGTACAAACAACTTTGCTATACAAAAAAAGATTTCATTCGATCTACAACAAATTGACTTGATTAACAGATCAAGATCATCAGCCGACTTTTGGAAAGCTGTTAAAACTATTAATGGTAAAACGAACCGATTAGCACTAGGATTGGAAGCAGAGCAGTTAAGAGACCATTTTAAAACTCTTCTCAACTCAGTACAGATAGCTCCATCCCCACAATATGCTGCACCCATGATAGTTGATGTTTTTTTGGATGAACCGTTTACGGTGGCTGAAGTGGATTTCGTTATTGGGAACTCCAAGGATAATAAAGCACCAGGAAATGATCGCATTCCTTTTGAATTCTATAAGAATTCCACATTGGAATTCCGATCAGCTCTTACCATGGAATTCAACCGAATTTTCGAAACAGCTGATGTGGCATTGGCTTTCCAGAAAGCGATTATTTTTCCACTTCATAAAAAAGGAAACTACGACGACCCAGCAAACATAGGGGGATTTCGTTTCTTAACACATCTGCCAAACTGTTTGCTAGTTTACTTTTTAGTAGAATTACCGACTGGGTGGAAAATAAGAAGATTCTCTTGGAGTTTCAAGCGGGTTTCAGGAGAAATTATTCAACGGTTGACCAAATATTTTCGCTGATCAACATAAGCGAAATTTATAAAAAGAAGAAAAAAAGCTTTACGCGTTTTTTGTAGATTTTCGAGCTGCTTTTGATTCGATTCCGCGTGAAATGCTTTTATACAAGCTCTATAAATATAAAGTCTCATCCAAGGTAATAAACGTGATAAGAGCTATGTATAAAAATAATTCTGCTTATATTTGGGATGGCAGCCATTTGTCGGAAGAATTTGAGACAGCAATGGGTGTCAAACAAGGATGCTTCCTAAGTACATTGCTATTTATTTTGTACATAAACGACATTACTGAGTACGTTAAAGGAGGAATCCAACTAAGTGGAACTCAAATTCCAGCACTAATGTTTGCAGACGACATCGTATTTCTTGCGGATACAGTAGATACCATGCAGTTAATGATAAATAGGCTAGATTCTTATTGCAGAACTTGGAATTTGACAGTTAACTTAGAGAAGTCAAAGATGATGATATTCAGAGATGGCGGGGGAAGATATGCTCAAAATGAAAAATGGATATTTCAAGGGGAGCAAATCGAAATCGTCAAACAGTATAAGTATCTTGGAGTTGTGATTACCCCCAACTTGAACATGAACATTCACCTTAAGATTAAACTTGCAGAAGCTAAAAGGGCAATTTGTGCGGTTTGGGGAAAGTATATTAATAATAAAAATATCTCGCACATATCTAAACAAAAAATATTTCGGGCTACAGCAACTTCGATCCTCCTATATGCATCGCAAGTTTGGGGATACTGCTCATTTGAAGTCGTAGAAAAATGTTTACGGTTTTTTATCAGGAGAATTTTTTGATTACCGAGTAGCTGCCCCAACTACATGATATACTTGGAAACGGGTTTGGCACCACTTTTTCTGGATACACTCAAATTCCATTTCGATTATATCATAAAAGTCATGGCAATGAATCCAGAACGCCTGCCCAGAATAGTGATTTCCTCAATGCTACGATATAAAGTCAAATGTGTTCAAGAGTGGCAAGTTCTAGGATTGGAATGCGGTTATGACTTTTCAGTTAGACCAAACGAACAATCGAGTCTACTAAAGCAAAAATTTAACGACTTATTGGAGAAAACGGGCCGACGAATCTACGATACTTTAGTAAACGAAGCACAGTCATCGCAATACAGAGCTTACTATAGTCGATTGGAGCATCATTTACAGTTTAGGAGATATTTTTTGATCAGCAATTCCACTGATAAGATAAGCACAATCTTTAAAATAAGAGGAGAACTTCTTAATCTAAATTTTATACCGCACCGTGCCGAACTACCAATTTTATGCAACCTGTGCAACCTAAAGGAGCGTGAGGATGTTTTCTACTTCATCGCGAGATGTCCCGTACTAAAAGAATTTCGCTTCATTTTCTTTGGTGTACAGGTGCTTGATTTAGACGAAGCAATGAGTATCCTTAATGGCGAAAGAGGTTGGGACCTTCTGTACAACTATACAGTAAACGCAATGCGGTATAGAAATTGTATAATAGATGAAAGCTTTTTTTTAACTTCAGCACATTAAGAACTGCCTTTGTTTTTTTCTAATTTATATGTGTAAAATCTAAAATTAAGTAGACGGCTCAAAAGCCAAACCATAGAGACTAAGATTGTATGAAATATGAAATAAGAAAGAAATAAAAATAGTCAATTTAACTAACTAACCCTCAATTAAAGTCAAATCGATCGAGTAGCTTTGCCTTCAGGATTAATATACATACTTCAGATCACAGGCAACAGACCCCATACATTGGGTGTGTTCCACTTAAACATATCCCTCCGTGATCTTCGACAAATCCGTAAGTGGAACACGATTCCTCACTACTGCAATATGTTAGGACAAAAATTAGTGGCAAGAGTCTCCCCACCCTTAATTCTAGAACAGTACAGCTGGTTAATTTGTATAAACCATGATAATAAATCGCCTAATCATGGAAACAATTACCACCGAAAATTCTCTGTAGGTTCCGTAAGTGGGCACTTCTGCTATGAAACTACTCTACCAGACTTCCACTCATGATTTAATATTACACGATTATTTGAAACAGGCGTTGAATCAAACATTAACAAAATTTTATGTTCTAAAATATTTTGTTGATTTTGTCCGCGTATTCCATTGACAGATGATATTCATCAAAACGTTATTTTTTGTAGTTTTATTTCAAAACTGCATTCGTATTCAAAGCTATGAGTACTGCAGTAAAGAGCTCAAACTGTGCCGTACCAAGAATAAACGCCACATCGTCTGCTACAAGGAACAGATTGTCAGTTAATTCACATACATAAATTTCCCTCAATGAGCGTTATTAAATGTTTACAGGAGCCTGAAGCCGAATATGTTAAACATTTTCCTATGACAGATGTGTTCAGAAACTGGATCCTATACTGGCATAACTATTACCGCAACGACGTCGCATGTGGTAAAGTTCAGGGACGTGACGGGCCATTACCTAATGCATCCCAAATGAAGCAATTGGTAGGCGTGGCATTCACTGAAGTTAATTTTATGGTTCGGTTTTCTTTATCGATTGCTTTAAGGCTTGGGACTATGAGTTAGAATACATAGCTGGAATACATGCAGGTCGATGTAAAATTCAACACGATCAATGCCGAAATACCGAGAGAATACCAATCTCAGGACAAAATCTAGCATACAATAAGATTTCAGGGCATCCTGATAAAGCATTAGTTAGATCACAGAAAATGATTTACAATTGGTTCCATGAAAGTGTTAATGTAACCAAAGGTACAATCTCCAATTATAGATTGATGGAGAATGTGTAAGTGCTTTGATCCTATTTAGAAACTTGCAGGATAATATAGTTATGCTCTGTAGAAAAATTGGACATTTTACTGTCTTAGCAAAAGACATGGTTGGCCGAGTTGGATGCGCCATGGCTCTTTGTAAGGGCTTTCCACAAAATTCCGGGTAAGTAGACATTTTAAGGTTATTTATATTAAGCCGATATTTTAAGCATTAAACATTTAATTACCCCAATGCAATGATGAATCAATGCTGTAGGGGTGTTACACTTACGGATCAGTCCAAGACTTACTTAACAACACGATTCTTCACCTGACAGACCTTGGACTTTTATTTAGTTTGCTAAGACTTAAATTTATTGGATTTATCTCCTCACAGTCTCGACTAAAATAATCCATCTGGTTACTTTCAATGAATCAAGAAAGAAAAATTTGTGTTGGAATATTGTTCCACTTAATCAAAAATCGATTGTGAGTTCACTCGCGGTAAAAGTGAAACTATACACCACGGAAGAGCGGTGGAGACGCTACGAACCATAGCACAAAGAGGAGACGAACGCCAGGGAAACTATATAGAAACGTGTTTTATCTCATTCTCGCCTAACCTAATTCCAATAAATAGATCTATAGTTGTCTCTTTTTCGTTACACTTTTTCGTTTCATAATATCCAAAACACTACCGTCCAAAAAGAAGTTAATCTCGCCTGATGCAGTAAAGGAAAATATCTTCCACGCCTGTGGAAATAAAGGGTCGTCCAGAGTGCATATCTGTAGCTGTAGCTTGAGTCTGTGTCAGAAGTTAAGAACAAGGCAACGCGTAAGCGCTAACACAATTTGTATCTTCGTGAATCAGTAGCTTGAAGTTGAATGGAGGGCAGCTTCATGCAAGAAATGTATCAGTCTTTTGCTAGCGCTTCCAGACAGATTTTTCAGAGCTATGTAACAGTGATATATTAAGGCCCCTTATTACAAATAACTCATATCGGCCTTATATTCAAATATTTAAATTCTTGTTTTGTTTCTGTGTCATTTATTCAGGTGGACATATCGATATTTGACATGCAACTACGATCACACTAACATCCCAGGAACGCCAGTTTATAAAATTGGCGAGCCTGCTTCAAATTGCAATGGCCTGGGGAAAAGCTCAAACTTCAGCTGTCTTTGTGCAAAATCATTTTAATAATTCCAAACAAATTTTGTGTCTCAATGACAAATTGGTTGTTTTGCTTTTAAATAAATTTAAAATTTATTTTTGTTTTCTATTATCCATTTATTTATAACAGGGCGCATCTGCTAAAACCCGTCCCGCAATCGGCAAATCAACGAAATCAATCTATGAAATGTGGAAAGTAATGTCACAATATGAATGTGCTATCAATTTCTTAAATGACGTCTAATGTCATTGTGCTTGACATTTATGTTGTTGACAGATAAAAAATAAGAATTTATTGAACCCATATCGAAGAATGGCGAATTGTTACTGCTTATTTGATCCCATAGCTGGTATTTCGACAGACTGCTTTCTTTTGGAACTTTTTGAAATATTGCATCTTTCATAACAACGGTTATAAATATTGTTAACGTGTTAACAGTTCGGCCCCCAAACATACAGTGAACTTTGCACACTCTATTCAAAGACGAACAATCCGATTTATAAATTTCTTCCTCTTGATTCTTCTCCTTCCTCCAATTTGCTACTATTTGCCTGGGCTATGTCTTGTAGAAGCTCTGGCTCTTTATTATTAAGTAGAACACATCTGCATCAACACATGGAAATGATCATTTAGGCCTGGTTTATCAGTGCGAGGTAATCCTTGTTTTTTTTTGTGAGTGCTTAAAAACTGTAAGATACAATGGCACAAATTTGTAATCGCTTAAAGTAGACCCTTAAATTATTTTATCACGTACTTACACGTTTTGATAATTATAGTCGTCAAAAAGTTAACTTTAGGGTTATCACTCTGCATTAAAGTTAAAGCAACCGAAACCTTACTTAAAATATTTAATGCAGAGTTAGCGTAATGTGATCTGTCATTTTCAAATCGGGCGACAGGCTAACACACAAAAAAGCTGAATTATTTTTCACTGTCACTTTTAGGTGTGTTTGAGAGTGTTCAAAGAAATTGGGTTAATTTGATTGTCAAAACTGTCACTTTTTAGGTGAGTTTGACTTAGAGTTGTTAGAGTTACGTTTGTTATATACACTAGTTAGCGCCACGTTAAAAAGTGTCTATTGATGAAAATAAGTTAGAGTTAGCTTTTAACTTAAAGTAATGGGTGATCCAAGTAGAGATACTTTTTTCAATAGCCTTTTTTGACAGATCACGTGTGAGTCGTGTCATGCTGTCATATTATTTTTGTTTAGCATTGTTTGGCATTTCATAATGGAAAGACTTACGCGTGAACAACGTTTACAAATTGTTCAACTTTATTATGAAAATTCACGTTCTGTGAGGAATGTGTTTCGTGCACTTCGCTCAACTTATGGTCAACATAATCGGCCTATTGAGCGTACTATTCGCAACACCATCACCCATTTTGAGACCCAGCATTCATTTTTGGATAATATTCGACCGAATAGACCACGTCCAGCACGCTATGAAGAAAATATAGCGGCCGTAGCTGAGAGTGTACACGAAGACCGTAGAGAGTCGATTCGGCGCCGTTCGCAGCAACTCGGACTGACGTATGGAACGACTTGGCGCATTTTACGTCAAGATCTTAAATTGAAAGCGTACAAAATACAGCTTGTGCAACAACTGAAGCCCCTCGACCTTCCCAAGCGACATCGCTTCGCTCTATGGGCTCTTGAAAAGTTCCAACAAGATCCGACGTTTTCGAGGCAAATTTTGTTTAGCGATGAGGCCCATTTCTGGCTCAAGGGTATGTAAACAAACAAAATTGCCGCATTTGGGACAAAGAGCAACCTGAAGAGATTGAAGAACTGCCACTTCATCCAGAAAAAACAACGGTTTGGTGTGGTTTGTAGGCCGGTGGAATCATCAGTCCATATTTCCTTAAAAATTATGCCGGTGCGAACGTAACCGTCAATGGCGGCCGTTATCGTGCCATGACAACCGACTGTTTGATGCCTGAAACTGAAGCTCGTGATCTCGGCGACATTTGGTTTCAGAAAGACGGCACCACTTCCCACACATCGCGTCAATCAATGGACTTATTGAGAGAACATTTCGGTGAGCACATAATTTCACGTTTTGGGCCGGTCGATTGGCCACCAAGATCGTGTGATATCACACCGTTAGACTTTTTCCTGTGGGGATATGTAAAGTCAAAAGCTTATGCCGAAAAAAACCGCTTCGATTCAGGCCTTGGAGGAAAACATCACGCGTGTCATTCGCCAGTTACCAGTCGAATTGCTCGAACGAGTGATCGAAAATTGGACTCAACGGATGGACCATCTGCGACGTAGCAACGGCCAACATTTGATAGACATAATCGTCAAAAAAAAAATGCCAAAGAATGTTCTTTCAAATGATAATAAACATTCGCCATTAAATTTGAATTTTAGGGAACCTCGAAATGGATCACCCTTTATATGTACTGCCAACTTTACGTATATTCCAAAACTACATACCAGCAACTGTTTCACTGAACGATTTCATTGGAACACAACGCATGATGGAATTGAAATCTCACCCCCGATAGCTTCTTATAGGAATTATTGGAAACTTCCGTTTAATCTAAAAATAACGAGTTCAAATGGTCTTCAGATCGAGTCAAAAACCGAGGTGAAATATCTAGGTGTTCATTTGGACAAGTTTTTGTATTATAATGAGCACCTAAATATTCAATTAGAGAAGGCAAGAGCGGCATTCATGTCGCTAAAAAGCCTATTTTATTCCAACTATCTAAGATCCGATGTGAAGGTCATTTGTTACCAAGCATTCGATCGTCAAATTCTGACTTATGCGAGTCCAGTGTGGTGGAACATTAACCCATCGTATATGGAAAAGCTCCGAGTGTTCGAGCGCAAATGTCTCAGAGCCTGCATGCAGATATATAGGAGTGCACATTCCGAGTTTAGGCACTACGTCTCAAACAAAAGACTTCTGGATGCTTCCGGTGTATCTAGAATTGACAATGTCATACCTGACCTCGTAAGGAATCACTTTGCTCGTTCGGCAAATGTTAGCGAAAACGAATTAATCTCCGGATTATTCTATCCAAATCCTGGGTATTTCAGAAATGCCTTAGAAAGCGGATACATTCCGCCAGAGACATTCATATTTCTGGATGCATATGGCTACCTATCGGACTCAACGAACGTCCCAATCATATACCATGCTGCAAGGAGAGCAACAGATAAAACGATCCTTTACGAGCCTTTTGAGTCGGGGGGTGGGAATACTGATCGAATGAGATACTGCATTAGCATACCTGAATGCGATAAAAATAACACTAAAAGGTTAAATAGAGATAAATACTGGTGGCTAGGCTGGGCTGAAGCCGAAACTTAGGGTTAAGTTAAACTAGGCCCTGACATGTGATTTTTGATCTAGCGATAACTGGGAGAAGTAAGCGTTGTGCTTACTCTCTGCTTGTTAGCCGATGGAATAAAGATCACATGACAGGGCCTAGCTAGGTTTAGATAGGTTAGGTTAGTCTTGTAAGTTTTAGTTATATATAAAATAAAAAAAAAGTTGCGACTGTCTTCTAATAGGTTTTCTATTCACATTTTCCTATTTACAAAAAAAAAAAAACAAATATTATAATAATATTCAATACCAAAACATATGCATAGTTATATAAAAAAAATCAATAAAACATGAATTGCGAACCATAATGGTCATTTACTTTGTCACAGTTCATATGTTTAGCTTTTAAGTTTATTTAGGCTATTAATTAAATAAAAAAAAATGTTTGTGAATAAATAAACGTTGAAAAAAAAAATGCCAAGCCAATCATTACTTCATAAAAAAATGAAAAACAAAAATTGAATTTCTGCGAAAAATCTAATTAGAAATTAAAATATTTTTAGATAATCATGTTCTAAAATTCATAAGCTTTGATTTCACGCCAATGGGTGGATTTATAAAAAAAAAAGACGCGAGAAGTAACATAATGCGTCTCCACACACAATATCCGAGGCAATAAATTGCCATTGCCCTTGCCTTAAAATTTCCTAGAAGAAGCTCAAGCAATGGCAATATTGGCCGACAGATGTATGGCAATGATTGCTCTCCATCGCAAAGGCAATCAATTTGACGTTTCGAAATTTTAAAAAAATGGCGGAAATTAAAACTATTAACGTGTGTGAAAACTTTGAGTGCAAAATTATTATTCACTGGAAAAAAATGGAAAAAGAACAAAATAAACATTAAAAAGAATGAATGAACCAAAATCTACGATTTTTTTTCTTCTCCTTCCATATTTTCAATTGTTTCTATAGCCTTTAATAATTTAATCGCTTGAATGGAACGCACACGCTTGATGTTGAATGACATAATTACATTTGACGTTTGGATATTGCCGGCAATGAAATGCCCACCTAAATTTTAAATTGCCATTGCCACTGCCAGATATATTGCCTGTGTAGACGCAGTGTAAAAGAAATTTTCCAATCAGGGCTTTCAATGATATCTATAACTGGGCCCTTACGATGACTTTCTGACGTTCAATGATTATCCCCCCTAATATAGGTACCAACCACCTAAAACAATGCCCACGCAAAGCAAAAAAAAATTTAATTTCCCCTCTCAACCACCCCTGTATGAAAATATTTCCCAAAACAAAACCAATAAAAAAACACCTTTTTCGCAAATGTCAGAACAAAATTACCCAAAACATGCGCATTCTCCAATTTTCTGTAGAACAACGTAATATTCGATTTCTCGACAACTCCGGCTGCAATTGACCCAAGAAAATCACTCCAAATTTGCAAGTGGAAATAAAAATAAACAAAAGTTAATATTTCACAATTTGTTTGGACACTACTACGTTCAGTGGAAAGGAAAGTTTTTTATTTAGTTTTCAAGGAAAATGGATATCTTGCGTAAAATGTTCAAAATGACCGAAGAAGATAACGCCAACACCAAGTGAGTATCCCATAAGAAAAAGAACAAAAAAAAAAAAAAACGAATCCAATGGAAGCATCACTATCGATCGATAAATCTTCCATTTTTTGCTTATAAGACAAATTTCAGCAAATTTTCAAATTCGATAAAACAATATTTTCTCATTGCAGTCCAATGGAAAAGGACGAATTCAAGAAGCCAAGCTGGTTCGATGAATCCGATACTGACGATGAGTTGTTTGGAGACAACAGGAAGTTTGCCTTTCAGGTCTTCACCAATCCGATTGAGTTGCAGAAGCATTTCGAACACCAAATGCAGCAGATAATGGAGGCTGTTAGTGAATACGAAGGTAAGCAATATTTTTTGGGGTGAGATTCCAAATCTGTGTAGGTATCCACTGAGGGTGTTCAGGAAAAATCCTTTTTCTAATGCTCACTATGATCATATTTGTTGTTGTTTTTTTCTTTTTCTATGTTCATTGCGGTTGCCGTAGGTGGATGATGTGTGTTTTCTTTTTTTGAAATCGGTATTGGTAGGGATGCTTCGAAGGCGGTTAAAATTTAAGCTGATGTCGATAAGATGGTAACGATGGGTTTATTAAATTAGCTTGCACTTGTAGAATTGATTTTTAAACCTTCGGGCTTGGTTTTTATGGGACTCATGTTGAAATCCTTCTGCTTCTGTTACATAAACGGTTCGCGTCGCGTTAAACGATCGAAGGATTTAAAGTCATTAGGGATCTCAATACAAAAAAAGTTGTGAGACAAGCACTCGATGTCACACGCGATGTGAATGTATATACACGACTCTTAATTCCCTCGATCCCTCGGTCATATACTTGACGAATTGTGAAAAACTAGTGTAGGCACCGGCACGCGGCGTTTTATGAAAAAAGCTTTGCTTACCAATGGGGCAAGTCAGACAGTTTCTAAATCAAAGCACTGCTTTGGTGTACATTTCGGGAGTTTATTTCCATTTAACATGCTAAATTGACTCATGAACTCTGGGCGTGGTGAATTTTATCGGAATGAACCTTGTTTTTGACTAGGGGTATGTCGCTGTACAGGTCGTATAGTTCGTGGTTGAATTTTCGTCTCAATTGCCTTTCAACTCAAACGGAACCAAAGTTTTTCAAAGAACAAACAATTTTCTTCATCCACTTTTGATACGGCCTACGCTTTAGCGCCCCTCAGAATAATCGAGCATCCAAAATACTGGATGAGTGCCCCAGGTCTATCGCAATGTGATCAATTTGGCTGACCGTTTGTTGATCTTGAGACCGCCATGTCAGCTTGTGGATATCGAGGTGAGGAAACCGTGTGCTGGCTATAGTGGCATTTCGTTCCGCAGCGATGTCAATTGGCCAAAGTCTGTTTGGCAGACGTGGTGCCGTGAAGGTAGTGCTTTCCGACAATACTGCTAACTTCATATTTTGGAGCTCGTCGAAGCAGTCTGTTTGCTAAATCATGCTTTTCTTAAATCCATTCAGCAAGAGAAAAAACCATTTCCCCGCCATTTTTCAAATAGGCGAACGTTCAATGCGGGGTTTTTTGACCGGGGGCATCTCGCTGTACTCTATAGCTGTCCAGTTTGTCGATGTTGTGTGTCCTTTCGTGTTGACAGCATACACTAAGTCTTACCCTCATTTACTGCTAAACCCATTTTGCCGCTTCCTTCTCGATAATAGCAAACGTGGCTATGACATCACGTTGAGTCCTACCAATGATGTCAATATCGTCAGCGTATGTTAGTAGTTGCAACGATTTTTGGAAAATTGTGCCGCTGGTGTTATCTCGGGAGTTTTGCCCAATCCTCTCAAGAATCGAATTGAAGAATTCACATGACTGCGCAACCCAATGCCTAAATCCTTATTGGTATCGGATGTGAGGTCGTTTCCGACCCTGCTCCATCAGGGAGAGAGAATTCTCCATCGTCATCCTACACAAACGGACGAGTTTGGGCGGACCAAAACTAGACATGGCTCTGTATAGTTCGTCTCTATCAATGCTGTCGTATGCGGCTTTGAAATCGATGAATAGGTTATGGGTACCGATTTGGAATTCTTGGGGTTTTCCAGGATCTGCCGACGTGTGAAGATTTGATCGGTTGTGGACTTTCCTGGCCTAAAACCACACTGAAAAGGCCCGATCAAGTTGTTGGTAAACGGTTTCAGGCGTTCACATATTACGGCAGATAGGATCTGGCAGGCGATGTTGAGGAGACTCATGCCTCTGTAGTTGGCGCACTTCAGAGGGTCTCCCTATTTGTGGATCGGCCAAACGATGCTGAGGTTCCATTCACCAGGCATACTTTCTTCCGACCAGATTTGGCTTATGAGTTGGTGGATGTTATTAACGAAGTCATTCCGTCGGCTTTATAAAGCTCGGCGGGAAGGCCGTCATTTCCGGCAGCCTTCACTCAGGTCGGGTTGTTGGTAGTTTTCGCTGTCGTTGCCAATACTGAATGGTCCGTTCTGCCTGACAGTGGAATGTGGTTCGTCATCGCCGTTTAACAGTCTGCAGAAGCATGTCTTTCACATCCTCAGCGTTGACTGTGTCTCAACTACGATATTTCCTAGTTCATCTCGACATTACTCTGTTAGAGCCTTGTATCCTTGGCTTTGACGTTTTGCACTTGGTAAGACTTGTAAACATCGTTCCTGGAGTGAACCTCTCTATATCCTCGATCGCGCGCTTTTCTCGCTCTTTTTTCTTCATTCTGAAAAGCCGGTGTTCTTCCCTTCTTCTGTGCCTACAGAGCTAAATGGCAGCTCTCGTATTTACCTGTACCTTAGTCTCGTAGGCCTCGTTCTTGGCTGCGAGCGTCTGTCGGCATTCCTCATCAAACCAGGGGTTTCTTGCTGGTGGGCGCGAGAAGCCTAGCACATCAGTTGCGGCTGATCTAATGACTTGTTGGCATCGTTGCCATTGTTGTTCGACATTCGATGCTGGTGGTATGATGTTAATCGAGGGGTTAAGGGATACGCCTTGTGCGAAGGTCTTGACGGACTCTTGCGATTGAAGCCTTTCGACATTAATTTTCTTCATGGTATTTCTGGATTGTTGGCTGGAAGAAGGTAGTTATCCAAGTCAATGGTAGCCCCTCGGAATGTTCAGACATCCAAAATCCTGAATGTACGCATCTTTTCCATCACAATGTGATCAATTTGGTTGACCGTTTGTTGATCTGGAGACCGTCATGTCCCCTTATGGATATCGAGGTGAGGAAACCGTGTGCTGGCTATAGTGGTCAACAATAAAATCCGTCCTTTCCGAAGCTATTGGTTGCTTCGTAACATATTTTTTTTTTTATGTAGGTGGGTAGTTAACCCAAAGCACAACCACCAACCTGGAGTGTGAGGACTATGTTTACAGCAATTCACACATCATTGCTTGATTGTCCCGTGGACAATAACCGGGACTAAGCCTACATTTGGTGTAAGTTTCATCGGTGCGAATAGATCGAACAAGGACTAAATTGTTTAGGTCAGTACACTATAAGTAATTTAACTGTTTATTCTACCTTGCGCATAGATGTCACCACAAATTCAACTGGCACGTTATAGTAACTGCAAAAATAGCGAGGAATTTTTTACTTAAACATAAGTGTTGGTGTTGATCTTGTGGAAACACCATTCAATTCAATGGAAAGAGATGTCTAATGAGGTATAGATGTCGCTTGTTCTGCACGTGGTCCAGTGCGGTGTAAACAGATAAGTCTGAAACTTAAAGATTTGGTCCCGAGCCAAATGTAGACCACGGAGTAAACGTAGCCATTGTTGGGAAGCAATGCATATTGCAAGTTCCCGAAAAAAGCACTCATAAGCAAGCCTATAAGGTTCGGTTTGCAACGCAGTTCCCTTCTCTTCTGTTTAACACATGCGTCCATTCTTTATGTAAGTTTTGGTGCTCTTGAATGTTGCTTGCTACCTAACACCCGGTACTGTCTTACTACTGACATTTTGTACAATTGGATCATGTAAGAGTTTGATTCCTAGGTTTCCTCAAAGCTCAATTGTATGAGAAATGTTTTATGACCCAGATAAGCTGTTTAACACCACAATTATGCACTTGATGATTCTATGAAGCATGACTCCACTACGAGGTTTATTTCCATGGCAAAATATTTTCATTTTATGTGTAAACAGAGTGGTTTTCCAAAAAATCAAAAAAAAAAAAAAATAACCAATGCGGCGGTTGCATACTTTGATTTTTATAAACTTTTTCCTATTTTCTCAAACATTTTAATTTTTTCTTAAATCATCCGTAACAACGATTTCACTGAAATTTTCAGAAAATGCTCCTAAATTTGAGAAAGACGTCAAGGAAGAGTACTTGAAGCCTGGATTCGAGGGGAATTTCCTTAAGGAGTTTCAAAAATCGAAGGATATGTTCGATACTGATCTTGACGGCGAGTAAGTACAACAACCAAACATCCACTTGTCCAACTTGACATGGCCTACCATCTCCATTCTAGAATCTATGCTGATCAATTGCACTCGTTGATGCAGCGTGTTTCGCCTGAGGGAAATAATATTTTGCCGCGCAACGATAACCGTGCTAAGATGTTGCAACCAAAGAAGAAACTATCCGACGAAGAAACCATTCTAGGTCGGATTCATGGTACCCTTCTCGATGAGGAGTCTCGTCCACCGGCTAGAAGAAATCCAGATATGATAACTCCACCGATAAAGACACCGTTTGGTGGTGTCTTCGAGGGCACCTATCAGGTAAAGCCATTATTACCTCTCTTAGCTCAAGCGTGATACATCATCATCTCATCTTTCTAGGGACCAAAGATGTTTCGTCAGAGTGTAATGACAAAGACCATTCGCAAGCCGGATGGGTCTTATGAGACCACCAAGGTCACCCAGGATTCCGAAGGCAATACAACGACTACAACTACACGCACTATAAACGGCAAGTCCGAAACGGTCACCTCGTTCAATAACAACAAGCAACAACAGCAAAGCTGCAAGCAAATCGAAGACGCATCCAACCATTCGGACCGCAACATCTATGTGTCCAAACAAGGATATGCTCTTCCAAAGAACCTCTGGTGACCAGTAGTCCCCAGTACCAACAACAAACAATACAACAACAATAACAAATCCACAATTGCAACCATCCATGCATCCATCACAATTGGCAATTGCAACAACCTTATCCCCCCCCTCAAAATTATCTTTCAAATATATTACGTGTTAGTTCGTAGAATCCTAAGTATTTGGTGTTTTAGATGAAACTCGTAGTCGTAGGCCCCACCACCCCCTGCAGCTGTAGCTGTTTCTTAGTTTCTTGTTTGTGCGCGTGCAAAAGTCGTGCGTGCGTCGAAACAACCATTAAACCATAAAAACAAAACAAGAATTCTCTTTGTTTCAACAAAAAAAAAATTTAAAAAAAATAAAATAATTACTCAAATCATTACTCGCGGCGGGCCGTGCTCTCTCTCTCTCTCTCTGTGTCGGTGTATATCTGTTCAGTTTCGGGGGGAGAGAATGTTTAGCTTTCGAGAAGGAGTCATGCTTAAAAGTGTGTGGACGACCTCAGACGAAGTGGGCTTCGGACGGCGCTGAATTGATGTGTAATTAGACAAACAGATGCGTATTAGTTTTGGTTTATTCTAACGTCTGTATGTAAAACGAGAAGTTGGTCGATAGTTGAGGAGAGGAGGAACAAAAAAAATAAATAAGGAGGAGATAACTAAGACGGACGAGGAGGAAAATGACAAACAAAAAACAACATCACCACCACCACCCACCAGACACCATCAGTTTCTTTTGGAAAGAGTTTAACGTTTTTGTTATTTTTTTTGCATCTTAGTTGTTCTTCTCTTCTTTTGTATGTAATTGCAATGATGAATTTTTTTTATTCAAGCTGAAATATATCTCACATTGTGTAGTATTCGCATACATCACGTATCTATAAGTTTATTTGAGAGCTTTGACAAAGAATGGATGTCGACTGAAGGCAGATAACACGATTCCATGTCTGAGAACTCTGACGAAGACATTATTTGGTAGTTATTTAATTTTTGACTGAACCTATCTAGTATCTCTTTGTAGGAAGCAAGCAAAAAACCGATTGTACAAGTTTGAGCAAATGTTTTATTATTCAAAAAAAAAAACTAAAAACTAAAAACAACAAACAATCTGAAATGAATGGTCTCAACTTATGAAATAAAATGAAAGACAGATCTACATGTAATTTGCTATCTTAGAAATTGTTAGGAGCAACATTTAATGTGTTATTCGTAAATATATATCAAAGCATAAAATCTATAAAAAATAAATAAATTCAACGTATATAAATATATGTGTGCAAATGTGTGTGTTTTATTTGAATTTCACAGCGTTTTAAGGTTTGAAGGGAGGAGGTGAATGTGCGCCGAATGAAAGACTGCAATCGCAAGAGGCATTAGTCAGTCATTTAACCAAATCTCCTTACTTACACTATCAGGAATACACTCGTCATAGACATAAAGGGAGCTTTCAAGAACGTTTTCCCTGGAGCTATTCTTGAATCTCTGATCGAGCTAGGTATACAAAAATGTTTAAACAATTGATAGTCTCCATACTCGGAAACGGAATTATCCAGGCAAAATTTGGAAAAAGCCACTTAGCCAAATTTTCTCCTATACTCTGGCTTATGGTTATGAATAAAATTCTAGTGAAACTAGACGAGCAACGATTCAAAGTTGTCGCGTATGCTGATGGCGTGGTGATACTAGTGTCAGGAAAATTTCCCTTCTTGATATGTTTAATCATGGAGGCTGCTCTAGACAAGGTTATCACCTGAGCTGCAAATTGTGGGCTCGGTGAAATCCCGAGCAAAACCGAATTAGTGCTATTCTCTACCAAAATTAAGATACCCGGTTTCAACCTCCCTCGTCTAAATGCAAAAACCTCTCACACGATGTTGCAGGGAGTTCTTGAAATTGAAGGGGAATTGACGGCCTCGAGTTTTAGCATGCACTAGGTACGCTAGGTAACAAGTGTTTTTTTTTTATAGGTTGGTTTTCCTTGGAATAGAGGTAAAACTGACTTTTTGTGGTCAAAACGGGCAACTCGAATGTCATTTATGTTCAGTTTGGTTTGCCATTTTATCATGAGCAGTTTGACAAGTGAACAACGCTTGCAAATTGTGCGAATTTGTTTCGAAAATATTGGTCCATTTTATGGTCGACATAATCGTCCATCAGAGCAAGTAATTCGGTTAACCATGGATCGTTTTCGAACTACGTTTACTCTTTGTGATAAAACGCATCCGCAGGGACTTCGAACAGTGCGCACCGAAGCAAAGTGTTGAAGAGGACCCGAATGAATCGATTCAACACCGTCCGTGAATGTCTGAAGCTAAATTGTCTTCCCAAGGCGTGGCGTGAAGTAAATGTGATTTCATACCCAATGCAGGGAAATGCTACTTGATATTCAAATACGCAGTATCTTGCATCCAGGCTATCTATCTCCAAACCAGCATGCCTATATCAAAGGTATCGGGTTTTTCAACAGGGACGCTGCAAAAGTTGAGCGACAGGGACAGCAAACGACACCATATTTCTTGCCGCTCTTTTGACATTTCTCTTCAGTCAGGTTTGCCATTTCTGGATGGAAAGGTATACGATCCAACAACGAATCGAAATTATTAAGATTTACAACCGAAATTCGGTGTCAGTGGCCTCAACGTTAAGAGCGGTAAGTCCAATTTGTGGTCGTCATAATCTACCTAGCAGATCAACAATTGAGCGTCTAGTGGACAAATTTGAATCCACAGGCTCAGTACAAAATGTTCCCGTGCCAGTGAGACAAAGAAGTGCCCGTAGTGTCGAGAATATTGCTGCCGCTGAGGCTTCAGTTGAAGAAAGCCTAAATGTGTCTCTCACACGTCGTTCTCAAGCGTTGGGCATCTCTGTGACGTCGTTGTGGCGAATTTTGCGAAAAGATCTTGGCCTACATCCTTACAAGATTAAATTGACGAAAGAACTGAAGCCGCTTGACCACCAGAAGAGTCGTATGTTCGTGAATTGGGCTGAGCAACAACCTGAAAATGATTCGGATTTTCATCGAAAATCATCTTCAGCGATGAGGCTCATTTATGGCTGAATGGCTTCGTCAATAAACAAAAAAATTCGGTATTGGTCAGGCAGCAATCCACACGTACTCCATGAGTCATCATTGCATCCCAAAAAAATGAAGGTTTGGTGTGGTTTATGGGCCGGCGCCGTCATTGGGCCGTACTTCTTCCGTGATGATCAAGAACGGCAAGCTACTGTGAATGGGAATCTCTACCATTCAATGATAACCGAATAATTTTGGCCCCAATTGGATGATATAGACTTGGAGGACATGTGGTTCAAACAGGACGGCGCCACAAGCCACACAGCGAATGCCACAATCAATTTATTGGAAACCAAGTTTGGAGAACGTGTTATCTCACGAAATGGTCCAGTCGCTTGGCCGCCTCGGTCGTGCGATTTGACGCCGTTAGACTATTTCCTGTGGGGCTACGTCAAGTCTATGGTCTATGCCAACACGCCAGCGACGATTGATGAACTTCGTACGAATATCGAACGTGAAATTGCAGCAGTATCGGCCGATTTATGCTTGAAAACCGTCGAAAATTAGGTTCAGCATCTGGACTTCTGCAAGCGTGCTCGTGGTGGCCATGCAAAAGAAATCGAGTTCCGTACATAATGGCATCGAACGTACTTTCACAGGAATAAAGAATTTCATTGATATCCAAAACCGTTTTTGTTTTATTCAAAAAAAAACGTTTGTAGCGCTCTTTTGGAAAAACCCTTTAGATAAAAACAATAGAAAAATCGCTATACCACAAAGAATACACACTAGCAACCTTCCTAGATATATAACGAGCCTTTAATAACGTAAAGACGGAAGCCATAGAGATGGCACTTGACAAAACAGGACCAAACATTGATAGCAACAAGAGGTACTCCACAAGGGGGTTATCTCTGCGCTTCTTTGGCTACTGGTAGACTGGAATTCACTGCAACAAAAACAGTGGCTTTTGGAGACGATGTTGTTCTCATCGCATGTCTGAAATTCCCATCGACTCTAAGCGCAATCATGCCAACAAGTCTAAGCATACACAGCAGATGGACAAAACCATTTGGGCTGAGTGTAAATCCGTCCAGAATTAATACTCTTCACTAAAAAAAGATCAGTCACACAGTTTCTGACACCGACTCTGGGAGGGTCTGCCCTCTCACTGTCAGCAAGTGCCAAATACCTTGGGCTGATACTTGATAGCAAACTGTACTGGAACGAATATCAACGAAAGGGTAAAGATTGCTAACATTGCCCTATATTGCTGCAACAGAATCTGTGGTAAGAACTTGGCCCCTGCCCAAAAGTCACGAAATGGCTATACACAGCTGTTGTCAGACCAATCTTTACCTATGGTTGCCTAGTCTGGTGGAATTCCACTAAAAAAAACGAAGCATTTGATAGCACTGACAAAAGTTCAAAGAACAGCATAAAAAAAAAATTATGGCGCAACAGGCTCGTTAGTACCCAGGGCCTAGCTTTTTTTTTCACAACCATTCATGTGTGCGTGTGTGCTTTTTAGCACGATGGCGGGACCTCCTGTTTTTATGCCGAATCCGAACGCCTAAGTTGAGATAAGCTTTTCATGACAATTGATACTACTCGGATGATTTGTCAGATCATCACGAGAGGAGGGCCAGTGAAAAATCATTAAGGCTAGGAATCCAACCCAGACTTTCTGCGCGGCAGTTCATCGCACTAACCATCGCGCCACTGAGCCCGTCTCAAAGAACAGCATCCATACTCATAAAAGTAGCTTTGCGCACAAGTCCCACAGCAGCTTTGGAAAGACTTTTAAATCTCCCACCAACCGACTAACAGCTGATTAATACAGCATCGAAAAGCGCAGCACGCCTCAAAGAAGCGGGAATGGGACATCGAAATAGCAAGTAGAGACGAATGGTCGTCAAACAATGTGGTATCCAATAACGATGGATCTAAAATGGAAATAGGAGTGGTCTCTGGGGTCTACTCCGACAGAATCGGGTTAAGCACATCCATTCGTTTAGCGAGCTCTTGCAGTGTTTTCAAAGCAGAGATACTAGCCGTAGCAGTCGGCTAGAGTACTGGTACTCTGGAGTACATCTAACACAATAAAATCACGAGTAGTTGTTATGTTACCAGATGAAAGTCCACTTTATGTGGATGCCAGGACATAATAACGTTCCAGGAAACGAAAAAGCAGACGAGCTAGCCAGACTAGGATCGTCCAGCTGCATTTTCTTATGCAATAGCAGGGTTAAACCCCCACTTGCTTCTAAACACGGGCAATAACTTGATACACGCAAAGGAAAAAAAAATCTAGGTGGCAAAACATTAACACATGCAAACACACCAAAGACCTTTGGCCGTAAATAAGCGGTAGCACCTCAAACAAGCTTATTGCTATGAACAGAGCTTTTATTTATATAGCGGTGAGAGTCATAACAGGTCACAACCTGTTGGGTAAGCACTTCCATAGAATCGGACTAGCTGCCACATACCAACTATGCAGGAACTAAAACGACCCAAAAGTCGAGGAGGATATCTCACACCTATACTCTGTCACTGTCCCGCGATCGGCAACAGCCACAACAAACTCCTTGGTACCTTCTACTACGAGGACCCAACGGAGCTAGCAACAAAACCAATATCACAGATCGTCCGTTTCTGCTGCAAATCGGGATGGAGCAAACATTTATAGGATCTTCAGTCTCATTGGTAGGGGCGTGTGCTGTTGATAGCTGTACCACATTCTGCCGTAAAGGCTGTTAGTCGACAGCCAATATCTGTTGTCGTTTGGTGGATGCTGTACTTTCCAACCAACCAAATCGTATTCTGGACAGGCTTCGTAGGCTCCGTCGTATGATTCCGAGGTCGTATGATTTCACCTTGATAGGATTTTCAGCCTCATCTGTAGGGGCGCGTGCACATATAAGACTGATGTTGCAAAACGTTGTTCTGATGCGAATCTAAGCCAGGCGATCATTAATTGGCTTACGGTCGATTATTCTTGACATATCCACATTGACGAATCTGCATCCTAAATATTCAGTCTTGGGTGGCAGCTTTCAGATTGAAGTTTCTAAGTAGCACCCTGGTGTACAGCGTGCGTACGTTCCAGGTGCATGCTCATTAGTTGTTGTCCGTTGACGTTAAGGGTCTGGTTGGCCTTTTTTTTGTGTATTCCTGATCCTGCCTACCGTATTTCCTGGATTACAGTAATGTCTACCCTATACTGCGCGAGGAATGATTAAAGTTTCTGAGTAGCACCCGGCTGAACAGCGTGCGTACGTTCCAGGTGCATGCTCATTAGTTGTTGTCTGTTGACGTTTGGGGTCTGGTTGACATTTTTTTTTGTGTATTCCTGATCCTGCCTAGCTTATTTCCTGGATTGCAGTAATATCTGCCCTGTACTGTGCGAGGAAAGATTAAAGTTTCTGAGTAGCACCCGGCTGAACAGCGTGCGTACGTTCCAGGTGCATACTCATAAGTAGTTGTCCGTTGACGTTTAGGGTCTGGTTGGCATTTTGTTTGTGTATTCCTGATCCTGCCTAGCTTATTTCCTGGATTGCAGTAATATCTGCCCTGTACTGTGCGAGGAAAGATTAAAGTTTCTGAGTAGCACCCTGGTGTACAGCGTGCGTACGTTCCAGGTGCATACTCATAAGTTGTTGTCCGTTAACGTTTAGGGTCTGGTTGGCATTTTGTTTGTGTATTCCTGATCCTGCCTAGCTTATTTCCTGGATTGCAGTAATATCTGCCCTGTACTGTGCGAGGAAAGATTAAAGTTTCTGAGTAGCACCCGGCTGAACAGCGTGCGTACGTTCCAGGTGCATACTCATAAGTAGTTGTCCGTTGACGTTTAGGGTCTGGTTGGCATTTGAGGGGATCTGCTATCTTTTGGTTTCTTGTGAGCATATTAAGTGTTACAGGAGCGGCACCTTCGATGCAGGTGGCACGCTCGCGGTTGCTCGACTCAGTTCGTCAGATGGGAAAGTTCTTGCCTTCCCATCTGGCACCACCTAGTCAACAAACTTTGTCTCGTGCCAAAAAAAAAGCAAAGAGAAAACAAAATTACGTTACTTAGACAACAGACAGACCAAAGGACTTGAAACAGAAGGAAGACGATACAAGAAAAGAGAAAAGAAAAGACTGCCCAATAACCTCTACGAAGGATAAACTTGGTTGAGCTCGTTTGAGTTCCAATGAAAACATGAAATAGCTGCTCGCTACTAGATTTTCAACTTCCGAATCAAAGCTACGTCACTTCTGAAAAATATTGCAAAATATTCCTCAAAAGGTATGAAAGTCGCTTTAATTATAAACCACGCAAACAAAGACCTAATAGATAACAACTTAAGTATCACACTCATAAATATTTACTTTTAAACATTCTTATCTTTCAACAAAGGGTTAGTCCACGTAGCCCTATGCGGGTTTGACGACTCACCTGAGTGTCAACAGCCCTTTTAACCTAACCTAACCAAAGTCTAACACATGTTCCAGCAGTTTTCGCAAATTCGTTTCTCCGTGGGAGAATTCAGTCTTACTCTCAAAATGTTGAGAATTCACTAAAACTGTCCTGACAAATACGGGAACAGACACAAATTTGTACTAAAACTGAGAAAAAATCAAGAAACCTTTTTTAAAAAGTGAACGACTGCTGCCCAAAGACCTAAACCACTAAATATAAAAACAAATACAACCCGATTTATATATTTCAATAATACATATTTTATTTTTCTGTAATTTCAACAATTTTCAAATATAATTTGGAGTTTTCTTCATCAATTTTTTATATTTAATTTCTTATAAGCTATGTGGTTTCATTTTGTTTATTATTTTTCGATCAACATGTGGTTATAGGTTTCTTATTATTATTTCTTATAACTATTTTTGTATTAAGAACTTATTTTAGTTTATGTAACGATTTCTGTAAAAACAATTTGCAAAATATTATTTTACAAAAAAAAACAAAAAAATGATTTAATTATTTTATTTAATTGCTCAGTGTATCTTAGAATTATTATTAGTGTAAGAGATTGAAAACTTTACACAGAATTAACGTACACAAAAAAAAATATTGCATTCGCATTAAAACTAGATTTAGATTTTATTTTTTTGTTCATTAAAAATGTTTTAAAAGTAAATGTGGTGGTTGTGTTTTTTTTTTATTTTTTTATTTATTGAAGGTGCATCGCAATGATATCTGGAATATATTTATAATGCTTTTTCATGAGTACATAATACAGTGCGATTAATAATTATAACTACAATTGGTTTTGTTTTTAATTTATTCTTTTGTGTAAAATTAATAATTATATTTCGTACATGTGGATGTAAATATTTTTTAAAGAATGCACCAACTAAATTGACGTCGATAAAAGTTTTCAAACAAAATCAAACGCTTTAATGTTTTTCTTCTAATTTTTCTAATTCAATTGACATATTACATGTTTATGTTTATGTTTTTGTTTTTTTTAATTAAGTTTCTATTGGTCCACTATTATACCGTTTCATTTAAATCAAACGTACATAAGTTTGTTAAATTTAGTTAGTCTGCAAATAATTTAGGGGCATTTTTATTAAATTTAATAAAAATTTTTTTTCGTAATAATTTTATTTTTAATGAGTGGCCTGTGTTCTTCTTAAAGTTTGAGGGTTTGCAGCAATCAGTGAAACCTTAGTATTTGGCATTAAAAAAAATAAATAGATTAAAACTTTCATTTCGAGGTTAAAATTTTAAAACTTTTAAAGTAAAGAGTATTTTTGCGGCAACAATTTAGTATCCCTTAAGACTAATTCACGAAAAAGGCTGCGTTTTATAAAACCGCAATAAACGTTTATGAAATAGGTTTTAAGAACGCATGTATTAGGTCTTCCCTTTACACATATGCTGATAAAATGTGAGGTTAATTTTAAAGTGCACGCCATATTTTCATTTTTAATTATTAAAGTGCACATTAGTTATGCTGAAGGTATGATAGGTCTGGTTAAAGGTTAGGTAAGATAACTTTTTACTGCGTTTTAACATTAAATTGCTTTACTAGGCTTAATGGACTTTATGGACAAAATCAGAATCGTAATAGAAAAACCTTTGCCTACACGCAAAGTTGCGTTTTTTTATTTAAGCATGCGACCATTACCAGGATATTACAAACGCTGTAATAAGCATGAGGCATAAATTAAGAATGATGCACATATGTGTCATAACATGACCTTGTTCATGAGATTTACATAAACGTGGATTTGCGTGGTTTATAATTAAAACGACTTGCATACCTTGTGAGGAATATTTTGCAATATTTTTCAGAAGTGACGTAGCTTTGATTCGGAAGGTGAAAATCTAGTAGCGAGCAGCTATTTCATGTTCTCATTGGAACTCAAACGAGCTCAACCAAGTTTATCCTTCGAAGAGGTTATTGGGCAGGCTCTTTTCTTGTATCGTCTTCCTTCTGTTTCAAGTCTTTGGTCTGTCTGTTGTCTAAGTAACGTAATTTTGTTTTCTCTTTGCTTTTTTTTTGGCACGAGACAAAGTTTGTTGACTAGGTGGTGCCAGATGGGATGGCATCCCCTCAAATGCCAACCAGACCATAAACGTCAACGGATAACTACTTATGAGTATGCACCTGGAACGTACGCACGCTGTTCAGCCGGCTGCTACTCAGAAACTTTAATCATTCCTCGCGCAGTATATGGTAGACATTACTGTAATCCAGGAAATACTGTAGGCAGGATCAGGAATACACAAAAAAAAAGGCCAACCAGACCCTAAACGTCAACGGACAACTACTTATGAGTATGCACCTGGAACGTACGCACGCTGTACACCAGGGTGCTACTCAGAAACCTCAATCTGAAAGCTGCCACCCAAGACTGAATATTTAGGATGCAGATTCGTCAAAGCGGATATGTCAAGAATAATCGACCGTAAGCCAATTAATGATCGCCTGGCTTAGATCCGTATCAGAACAAACTTTTGGCAACATGAGTCTTATTATGTGCACACGCCCCTACCGATGAGACTGAAGATCCTATCAAGGTGGAATCATACGACCTCCTGGACGGAGCCTACGAAACCAGTCCAGAATACGATTTGAAAATCGTACAATGAGACTTCAATGCGAAAATCGGTAAGAAAAACATCTTCGGCCTGTTGGTTGGCAAGTACAGCATCCACCAAACGACAACAGATAATGGCTGTCGACTAAGAGCCTTCACGGCAGGATGTAGTACTGCTATCAACAGCACTAGGGTCCCGCAAAGAATCCATAAAGCAACCTGGCGATCTCCAGGTAGTTGAATCGCCAAGCAAATCGATCCTGGGTGTAGACAGGGGGGCAAACATCGACTCTGACCATTTGCTCGTCGATGGCACAATCAGAGCCCGACTGACCAACGAGAAGAAACTACGAATGATGCAAAAAGAGACTTCACGTTGTACGCCTTAGTGAGTCGAAGAGGTTCGGCCTTATTTCACTTTGCATACATCCAATTTCGCACCCATACCATATACAAGAGTGATTAAGAGAGTATAGGTGTATAAGTTTTACTAAAGTGCAAAACGTCTAAACCAAGGAAACAAAACTCAAACAGAATCCTGTCGGCATAAACAAGGAAATATCGTAGTTGAGACACAGTCGGTGCTAAGGATATGGAAGAACCACTTCTACAGACTGTTAAACGGCGATCCGCTGTCAGGCAGAACGAACCATTCAATTTTGACAACGACAACAAAAACAGCCAACCACCCGACTTGAGTGAAATGAGGAAAGCAATTTCTAAACCCAAGCTTAATAAGGCTGCCGAAAATGACGGCCTTCCCGCTAAAATTTCTAAAGCCGGCGGAGATAAGCCAAATATGGTCGGATGAAAGTATTCCTGAGGAATGGAACCTCAGCATCGATTGCCCGATCCACAAAAAAAGTGACCCGCTGAACTGCGCCAATTACAGAGGCAAAAATATCCTCAACATCGCCTACAAGATCCTATCTGCCGTTTACCAACAACCTGATCGGCCCTTATCAGTGTGGTTTTAGGCCAGGAAAGTCCACAACCGATCAAATTTTCACACTTCGTCAGATCCTGAAAAAAAACACAAGAATTCCAAATCGGTACCCACCACCTATTCATCGATTTCAAAGTCGCATACGACAGCATTTATAGAGACGAACTATACAGAGCCATGTCTAGTTTTGGTATACGGCCCCAACTCGTCCGTTTGTGTAGGATGACGATGGAGTATTCTCGCTGCTCCATAAGAGTCGGAAACATTCGATACCAACAAAGGATTTAAGCAAAGGGATGCGCTGTCATGTGACTTCTACAATTTGATTCTTGAGAGGGTTGTGCAAAACTCCCGAGCCAACTACGGTGTTGGCATAATTTTCCAAAAATCTGTGCAACTACTACTAGCTTCGCCGACGATATTGGCATCCCTGGTCGAACCCAACGTGACACAGTCTAGCCATGTTTGCTGGTATAGAGAAGGAAGCCGCAAAATTGGGTTTAGCAATAAATGAGGGCAAGACGAAGTATATGCTGTCGACATGAAAGGACAAACAACATCGACGAATTGGACAGAACGTCACCATTGACAGATATAACTTTGAGGTTTTAAGGGACTTTGTCTATCTCGGCTCCTCTATTAATTCTGACAACAACATCTCGTCTGAAATTAAACGAAGAATTGCCCTTGCCAACCACTGTTTCCTTAGGCTAAGAAGGCAATTTAGTAGCAAAGCCCTCAGGTGAACCACTACGGAGATCCTATATAAGACGCTGATCATCCCAGTCCATCTCTATGGCTCTGACGCATGGATCGTTTCAAAAGCGGATGAAGAAATCCTTGGTCGATTCGAGAGGACAATTCTTCAAAAAATCTTTGGTCCCGTTTGCGTCGACCGGCTTTGGAGACGAAGAAGAGACGATCACGAAGACAGCGACATGTCTCTATTCAAAACAACTCCGTATTCGAAGTTAAAGATGGCTAGGACATGTAGAACGAACGGACACCAATACTCCGGCTCGCAGAGTCGTCGATTCCCAGTCAGACGTCGGACGCAGTAGGGAAGACCTCACCTTAAGTGGCGCGCAAAAGTAGAAACCGACCTCAACCAACTTGGAGTGCGCAACTGGATGCAGTTAGCTAAGGACCGGGCTAGTTGGAGAGTCATGTTAGTTGATGCCCAGGTTCATTCCGGACTGTAGCTCTACTTAAGTAAATAAGTAAGGACTCATTTCTTTGGGGATATTTAAAAGAAAAATTTGACGTTAATAAGCCAAGAAAAACTCAAGAGCTAAAGGCTGAGATAATTCGGCACATTAACGACATTGAACCTCGATTATGTCTCAGAGCCATCGAAAATATGGATCAGAGAATAGAGGTATGCCACCGAAGCCGTTGCGAGCATTTTGCCGATATTTTGTTGCACACACAATTCTCATAGATCCTTCCATCATAACATTGACAACTTTTTGTTTTATTTACAATTAAAATCGTTCGTTTTCGTTGGACCACCCTTTAGTTAAAAAAAAATTGGTACTTCTGAACACAAGAAAAACTTTCGCTTGACAATCTAACTTAAGCACTAATAAACCCACTACCCACAATGGTTATAACTTCTATATAAAAAAAGGTCCTTAAAATATCCATGTCTACCACAAAGTGTGTTAATAAAGCAAAAGGGCGTAGCACCTCTGTACATAAAGTGAACTTACCATCCACACCAGTAAGTTCAGAAAGGTCAATCATTACCGCTTCTGAACACCCTGCCCTTTATAAAAAGCCTTCGAAAAGAATGAACAAAACACTAACTATGCTGTAAAAGTTCAGACAATGTAACCTTAAAATAAAGTCATAACTGTTTATGCATTGTCCTCACACATTATACTCAAACCCTCAAGTACCTCTCGTTAAATATGTTTTTTTTTGTCCCGAAAACCGTTGATTAATTAATTGCGTTCATAAAATTAAAACTTTCCACATCCAGAGCACAGTGAGAGAGTGAGATAAATAGAGCGAGAGCACGAGTTAAACTTTTCCCATTTTATTCATTTTTAACGATGTTGCGATAATGTCCTTTACTTGACACACACACACACTACATTCGAGATGATTTATTACCAACGCACGAGGACATAGTAAAAACTTTTTCTTTCTTTGTTATGCTCCTGCTCTCGGGATTGTCCTTGTTCCAATCCACTCAACTTTAAAGTTATAATGTGCAAAGTTGGTTGATACTCGTGATGACCTTTTGGAGCGCCGGTATTCGAACACAGAATTAAACTCTCATCACGAGATGGTGAAACCCGCACAATCCTCTTGAATCCAATGAAAGTCCAATATAAGGATTACCAAAAGGACACAAGTGTTGCGAATGTACACCACCAAATGCCAAGTGATGGTCGAGGGATGGCTTTGCCAAAACTTTTATTTGAAATTTGCCATCCCACCCCGCCCATATATTCCAGCTGGAGAGGCTAATATCGCTTAGTTTGTGTCCATTTGTTTCCGATTAGGTAGCCTGCACAACCGAGTGAATTCTCCATATCCTTGCAGAGATGTTAGACAGCGCAGGAACCGAACACAGAATGCGATTGCAGATAACACAACTAAATTGCGATATTAATTCCAGACTTGCGAATCCCGTGTGTTGTCCTAGAGATTTGGGCTTCAGTTGGTGGGTGGAATTTTAAAATGAAAAATTCCCCACCACCCAACCACACATATGTGTGTGCAGGATGTGAGGTTGCATTTGAACTTTTTTTTTAGTTTGTGCTTGTACAGGCGACAAGGGTAGGTCTTAATCTGGTGTGCGTCCACACAAACGTTGGCCTCAGGTTATAGCAAGTGGATGGTAGCGGTAGATCCTTTATTTATAATGCCATTTTGTTTGCGAACAAATGTCAGAGTGGGGTGTCAATTGAGAGTGTCCGTGTGTGGGTTTGCTTAACATTTAACAACTTTGATGTGACTGTGTGCCAGGATTGACTGGCATGGTGGCATGCAATGTTAATTGAGAAATTTCTGTGTGCTGACCAGTGGCAATTATTCAATTGAGATGTCATTGGGGGATTAAGATAGAAACTGGTGTTGGACTTGCACCAGGCATGGTGTGAAGTTGTTTTAGTAAGTAATTAGGGCGATAAAGAACATTGGGTGCTATTGACAATTGAACTGCTGACATGGTGAGTGGATGGACTTTCAACATTTTTAAGGGAGGGCTGTTTAAATGGAGACTTTTCTTAAGGGCGTTATGTAATTTGGGATAAAGTTTTTCAAAATTGCATTTGCAAGGCATTTTACCACAAGTAATTAATGCTATGCACTGCAACTTTACAAAATGGAATATGAAAAACGAAGCGATGAAGTATTAAGCGGCGCCCAGTCGTTGTAACTTTTGCCACCAAATTGTCCTTAGTGAGCCATCGGATACAGTTCTCATCCGACCGATAAATAAGTGCGAGTGCGACCACAGAACTAAAAATAAGAACACCACAAGAATCCTTGTCAGAATGGCTAGGATAATACCCGGCCTGATGTCCTCAGGTAAAAAAATCGATATAGCTGCACAGGTTAGGGGTTGTGCTTTGGCTGAACTAAACACGATAAGCTTATTTCAATGTAACAAGTAAACCAAAAGCCTCGAAAACAAAACAAACTGTTGACGACCATACAGAAAACAAAAATATTTAACCGCAACACGCTCGTACGTACCCAGGCCCTAGCTTTTTCCCACAACTATACATGTGTGTGTGATATCTTCTTACACGATGAAGAGTCTCCATGTTTTCCACCGAAGGGCTTAGTTGAAATAAGATTTCTTGGCAAGGGATACTACTCGGGTAATTGGTCAGATCCTCACGAAACGAGGGCCAGTGAAATATCATTAAAGTGTTACTTCGGCTGGGTATCGAAACCAGACCTTTGACAGCAGTTCATTGCACTAGCCATCGTGTCAATGAACCACCCTTAACATGGTAAACGACTTTCTTAACTGCAACTGGAATGCTAGATCGTTCAGGTGCAGGTGAATAACTTGCAAAATCCCTAAGCTGCTACAAGGCAGACATTACTGCCATCTAGGAAATACGATGGGATGGGAGAGGAATGCTAGATCGTTTAACAGAAAATTTGCAGGCGAATAACTTGCAAAAGCCCTAAGCTGCTACAAGGCAGACATAACTGCCATCTGGGAAATACGATGGTATGGTAGGGGAATGCTATATCGTTTAACAGAAAATTTGCAGACGAATAACTTGCAAAAGCCCTAAGCTGCTACAAGGCAGATATCACTGCCATCTAGGAAATACGATGGGATGGGAGAGGAATGCTAGATCGTTTAACAGAAAATTTGCAGGCGAATAACTTGCAAAAGCCCTAAGCTGCTACAAGGCAGACATAACTGCCATCTGGGAAATACGATGGTATGGTAGGGGAATGCTATATCGTTTAACAGAAAATTTGCAGACGAATAACTTGCAAAAGCCCTAAGCTGCTACAAGGCAGACATAACTGCCATCTGGGAAATACGATGGGATGGTAGGGGAATGCTATATCGTTTAATAGAAAATTTGCAGACGAATAACTTGCAAAAGCCCTAAGCTGCTACAAGGCAGATATTACTGCCATCTAGGAAATACGATGGGAAGGAGGACTAAAACTGCTACATCCAATACTACTAAGAAACCGTAACTTTGTTGGTTTGCGTCAAGGTAAAATATGTCAAAATTCTCCTGAAGGATTGATTCTGCGAGATACTGGACAAAACTTATGATGGACTACCGAAGTACGATATTAAGACCGTGCAGGGAGATTTTCATCTAAAGGTTCAATGGAAGGACATCTTTAGCGGAATATACAGTCTTCATGGAAGCAAGTCTGGCAACGGACTTAGGCTAATTGATTTCATGCCACTATAACCAGCACACGGTTGTCTTACCTTGAATGGCGGTCAATCAAACTGATCAAGTTGCGATAGACAAGAGGCATGAATTCAATATTTTGGATGTACAAACATTTAGATCCGGACAACTACCATGTAGTTGTCAAGGTAACAATCGGGTATCAACTTCGTTGCAACAAATACAACCGACTGCAACCGTCAGCGACCACCAAGTCCTATGCAGAACGTGATTATATTAACCTCTCGATAAATAGATTCCACCAGGACCTTATGTCGTAGAACATTTACATAAATGTCAGGAAGCCATAAGACAAGCCAAACCTAATGGGATTTGTTGTTCCGGCTCACCAGCAAGATCCACGCAGCTGAGAAATCATTGATGGAGATGAGAGCAGCCAATGAGATTTATAGGCAAAGAAGGACGGAAAAACACCGTCTCTTCAGATAGAAAAAAAAGCAAGAAATGTGTCGTGGAAGATATTAAAAGAGGCCAATCCAGGAAAGCCAGCGACAGAAGGAGCAAACAGAATCAAGTTGAGATGTATAAGGAAGATCGTAGTTAAGAGACAGTGGATGCTTAGGATATGGAATTACCGCTTCTGAAAACTGAAGAACAATCCCTGCTGCCAGGCAATTTTGGCGATGAGAGCGGAAGCTTCCAACCATCCGGCCTAAGTGTACTGAGCACGCCAATATCTGAACTAAAGCTTAACAAGGTTGCCGGAAATGATGACCATCCCGCGGAGCATTATAAAGCCAACCCATAACCCAAACCTGGTCGGATCAAAGTATGCCTGAAGAATTGAACCTCATCGTTTGCCCAACTACAGAGACAAAAGTCTCCTTAGCATTGCCTACAAGATCCTATTTGCTGTAATATGTGAATAATCTAATCGGCTCTTATCAGTGTTTTTTTAAGGCCTACAAAGTCCACAACTGATTTAATCTTCACACTTTGGCAGCTACTGTAAAAAAAAACCCAAGAAGTCGAAATCAATACCCACCTCCTATTTACCTCTTTCAAAGCTGCATACCAGTGCCTTTATAGAGACGAACTATACAAGGCCATGTCTAAATTCGGTATACCGCTCAAACTCGTCCGCCTGTGCAGGATGACAATGCAGAAGTCTCGCTGCTCCATTTGGGTCGGAAACGTCCTCGCCGAAACATTCGATACAAAAAAATGGATTAAGGCAGCGCGATGCACACTGTCATGTGACTTCTTTAATAGGATTCTTCAGAGGATTTTGCAAAGCTGCCAAGCTGACACCAGAGGCACAAGCTTCCACAAATCGGTGCAACTACTTGCATACTTCGACGATATTGACATCATTGGTAGGACTCAACGTGATGTGATAGCCACGTTTGCTATAGAGAAGGAAGCGGCAAAATTGGGTAAAGCTGTAAATGATGGTGAGGACATGTATGCACTATCACAAGAAAGGACAAGCAACATCGACGAATCGGACCGAAAGTCCCCATTGACGATACAACTTTGAGGTAGTACATGACTTTGTTTACATCGGCTTCGCTGTCAACTCTGACAACAACATCTCGTCAGAAATCAAACGAAGAATTACTCTTGCCAACCGCTGTTTCTTCAGGCTAAAAGCGAGATTTAGTAAGAAAGATGTTACCCGAACAACTAAGCTGATCTGATATAAGACTACCTCGGATTTCTTCATGCGCTTTAGATACTGGAATGGTTAGCCAGGCCTGCTCTACGGCACATGGACCGTATCTAAGGCGCATGAAGAAATCCGATGTAGTTTTAAGCAAAATAACTTTAAGAAAATCAATGATCCCGTTTGCGCTGACGGGCTATAGAGACGAAGATTTAACTGCGCAGTTTCAAGCATCGGACTTTTAAGATGGCTGGGGTATATAAATGGATACTTAAACCTGGCTTGCAAAGTCTTTGATTCACAGCCAGACGTCTAACGCACTGGAGGAAAACCTCGCCTTAAGCGGCGCGTAGAAGTAACTAGTAACCGACCTCAACCAACTTGAAGTGAGCAACTGTAGGGAGTTAGCTAATTACCGGCTAATGGGAAAGGCGTGTTGGTTGAGGCTCAGGTTCACCTCGGACTGTACTGTCACCCAGGTAAGTGAATATGTAGTCGCAGGGGCTTGATGACGTTCGGTCCGATTCGTCGATTTTGTTTGTCCTTTCTTGTCCTTACCATCATTTACAGCCTAACCCATTTTTAGAAAATACAGTTGAACTCTTGAATCTGCAAGGGCTATTGGAGTTGACTTTTGAAAAACCGACCTTAAATTAACCCAAAAATTCCTAAACAAATGAGTTGGGTCAAGTAGCTGCACACACATTTTATATTCCCTGCATTCGTAGATGGAATACCCCAATTGAGTATTATGTGTGTATTCCATCTACAAAGCACTTTATATCCCAAAACCAAAAAATCCTTACCTTTTGCAAAATGGACAAATGGATAAAACCCCCCTCAGACTCATACTCAGGGATTTCAGTTTTGTGGATTTAGGCTGACGGTATTTCGATTCGAAGGATTTAAATGTGCAGACTTTGCTTAAAAGTTCGACGTACTCAACCCCAAGCATACATGTCCCCAAAGCCGAGCACACTCTCATTCACTCAATATTTCTAGCCTCCATCTATAAATCCTCAACCCCTATTTCCCATATTAATGCCAAAACGTGTACAATTTATCACCCAATAAAATAAGAAAAATGTTTTCCCATGGCAGATAAAACTGCCACACCATCTCATTAATTGACAATCGCAATTAAGTTAATTTATACAATACCTACCATAGGTAGGTATACTGTACGATATCGAGTTGGATTTTAAATTCCATTCTCGTGAAACATTGCAGCCGATTCCAAACTCAGTTGCAAACAAAAAATTTATTTTAATTGGCTATGCGCTTTGACATTTGCATTTTGACATTTGCATTTTGACATTTCCTAAATACAACTAAATAATTGAAAAGGTTTTGTCTGCCGCAAGACCGCACTTACCGCATCATGACAGGTATGTACAAAGTTTTAGGGAAAACGGAAATACGTGCCTCAAATGATGTTTGCAATGAAATCCACCATGCAGACCGCTGAAAGTGAAATTGCGCCTTTAATTCGATTTCGAATAGAATTTTCAAGGGCATATCAGTGGTAACCACACACCAGAATCATTGTTTTCGATTTACCGGAGATTATCTATAGCTGACCCTGGCATTTGGAGCAGACCAGAACAGTTCGTGATTGGTTGCTTGAAATATTCATTTTCGAAGAGTATTTTTATGTTAAATCATTCAAAATGAGATTGAAATTTAAAACCATGAATAATACAGTCCACGACGGATATAAGAAACACTCATATAGGAAAACATCTCTTATATGAAACGCAGATGGGAACACCGTGTCTTTTCTCTATATGCCCAATGCCCATATAAATAATAGCTGATAGAAGAAACACGCTTATAAAAAACATTCAGATATAAGAAACAAACATTCACAAAATTTGCATTAAAAACTGGAACTGGCACGGACTGGATTAGAGTCTTGTAGCCCAACTAACAATTAATCCTCTATAAGGCAATAAAATTTAATTTTCACAAGCAATTATATCGGTACGCCTTATATAGTACTTGTGCGCGGAGGTTGAGCATTCTTGCAGTCGATTGTTTGGGTAGAAGCCTGTTTAAGGGATTATGCGGTAAAATTCACAAGCATAATCGAACCTCTGTAATGTTGTTTTGAAGCTTCCGGAGATTTGTGTACACGTAACATACGTTAAGATGTTTTTAAGTAGAATTTCGCAAGAAGTTATTCCAAAGAAAAGCATGTTTTGCTGTAATCTGAGGTTAAAAGTTCGAAAAAAGGTGAAAAGTTTTGGAAAAAGTTGTAAAGATGAAGAACCTACCGGAAAATGAGTCAACAAGATTCAAGTACAAGTTCAAGTACTTCCTTGAACAGATTGTACTTTCATGTTCCAGAGTACAGCCTAGTTGATAACGTGTTGGACTTCCCTGTTAAAATAGAAGGTGGAACTCCAGATCAACTTCGATCCCCTAAAGAAAAATAAGTCAGCGAGAGTCGATGTTATACCCAACATTGTACTGCGACACTTACACCTTGAAGCTGTGGACATTTAAGCACGCTGTTCAACAACGCGCTGACTAATGCATATTATCCAAAGCAAAGGATACAAGGCTCGAACAGACTACTCCCGAGATGAACAAGGAAATATCGTAGTTGAGACACAATCGATGCTGAGGATATGGAAGAACCACTTCAGTAGACTCTTAAACGGCGCTGACGAACAATATTCCGCTGTCAGGCAGAACGAACCATTCTATATTGGCAAGGACAGCGAAAACCACCTACCACCCGACCTGAGTGAAGTGAGGATAGCAATATCTAAACTCAGTCTTAATACGGCTGCTGGAAATGACAACCTACCCGCTGAGCTTAATAAAGCCGGCGGATATGACTTGGTAAATAACATCCACCAACTCATAAGCAAAATCTGGTCGGAAGAAAGTATGCCTGAAGAACCGAACCTCAGCATCGTTTGCCCGATCCACAAAAAGGGAGACCCTCTGTACTGCGCCAACTACAGAGGCATAAGTCTCCTCAACATCGCCTACAAGATACTATCTGCCGTAGTATGTGAACGCCTGAAACCGTTTACAGGAACCTGATCGATCGGCCCTTACCAGTGTGGTTTAAGGCCATGAAAGTCCACAACCGATCAAATTTTCACACTTCGGCAGATCCTGGAAAAAAAAACCCAGGAAGTCCAAATCGATAGCCACCACCTGTTCATCGATTTCAAAGCCGCATACGACAGCATCTATAGTGTCGAACTATACAGAGCCATGTCTAGTTTTGGTATACCTCCCAAACTTGTCCCTTTGTGTAGGATGACGATGGAGGGTTCTCACTGCTTCATCAGGGTCGGAAACGACCTTACCGACATATTCGATACGAAAAAAGGATTTAGGCAAGGCGATGCGCTGTCATGTTACTTCAGCAATTTAATTCTTGAGGGGATTGTGCAAAACTTACGAGCCAACACCAAAGACACAATTTTCCAATAATCGGTGCAACTACGAGCATATGCCGACGATATTGACATCATTGGTAGGACTCAACTTGATGTCATAGCCGAGGTTGCTAGTAAAGAGAAGGAAGCTTCGAAAATGGCGGTAAATTAGGGCGAGACTAAGTATATGCTGTCAACGCGATAGGACACACTACGTCGACGAAACGGACAGAACATTACCATTGACAGATATAACTTTGAGGTAGCACGGGAATTTGTCTATATCGACTCCGCTCTTGACAACAACATCTTGTCAGAAATTAAACGAAGAATTACTCTTTGCCAACCGCTGTTTCTTCGGGGTAAGAATTCAATTCTGTAGTCCATGCTTCAGCGCCGTAGAGCAGGACTGGGATGATCAGGGTCTTATATAGGATCTCCTTAGTAGTTCAAGTGAACTTCTAAGGAGACAGCAAAATCTCGCCAGAAATTAAACGAAGAATTACTCTTTGCCAACCGCCGTTTCTTTGGGCTTAGAAGCGGCTCATCATCCCAGTCCTGCTCTACGGCGCTGTAGCATGGACCGTCTCAAAGGCGGGTCCCATTTGAGTTGACGGGGTATGGAGACGAAGATTCAACCAAGAACTATACGAGCTGTACAACGACATGCCCTTGGTCAAAAAACTCCGCATTGGACGTCGAGAAATGGCTAGGACATGTAGAGTGAATGGACACCAATACTCCAGCTCGCAGATTCTTAAACTCTCAGGCAGACGTCGGACTCAGTAGATGAAGACCTCGCCTTAAGTGGCGCGCACAGGTAGAAACCGACCTCAACTTGGAGGCCGCAACTGAAGACCGCAACTGGATGCAGTAAGCTAAGGACCGGGCTAATTGGAGAGGCATGTTGGTTGAGGCCCAGGTTCATTCCGGAGTGTAGCGCCATTTTAGTAAGTAAGTAAGAATGCCCTGGTCAATCGTACAACTTGCCATCAGTGACTAAATAATAAACACCCGATTTGATAAACACCGCTAAAACAACATGGCCGCCACACAATGTCTACATCAGCCTGTCCCTATTGGATAACCCTGTATATGCCAATTTTTATGTACGTTTTTGTTTCCAGCGCTGTAGCAGTTTGTAGGATTTATTCAAAAATTTCCTTCAAAAAGCCTTCCGCCCAACCTAACACAGCGTATTCAGCCGTCAGAATGTTGTTGCAAATTAAAAATGTTTGTGAGGCCATTAAAAGCATACCTAACCTACTAAGGAATATCTATCTGCTAGGAAAATAAAGGAACCGAACCTATGTAACAGCAACTATATATTTTTTTCAAATAAAATGAATAACACAAGCCTCACAGCAAATTTATATACATAAATAAATAAAAGGGGCAAAAACACTAACCCCTGAGGGACATCATCATATCCAAAATAAATTGCACACGTCAAACCGCCTAAAAACGAGATGGAATTAGCATATCATAATACGTCTAGAAAAAAAAACATTATTTGAACTTTAGAAAGGACATCAAGTGATATAAAATTTAAATTAACGATGTCATGTCCATGTTTTGTTAACGTTCTTATAAGTATCATTCCCATGCCTATGTGGTGAACCTAAATAAATATTTTACACTGCACCGATATATCTTAAGCCCAAAAAAGGTCCATATAACGAGTTATTTCCGCCTGATTAGGCAATGTGCTTAAACACCCCATACAATATTAAGTTCAATTATAATACATAATTTGCAAATATCAAATGACACTTTATCCACACAAAATGGCGGGTGCATGTATTATATGTTGCATTTAATTAAATCAATTAGAAGGCCACTCAACGTGTAATAAATATCCTAGGACACTCTATCCGTTCCATTGAATATTTCCCCAATCAAATGTGTACGTCGATAGAAAATTTTATTTTGAGGTTAGCATTTTTTTTTTTGAGGTTAACAATTTTTTTTAGGTTACCATTATTTTTTTTGGTGGATATTAATTAATTGAAATATGTGCTTGTGAATTGAATACTAATTGACTAGGCATTGTGAGAGAATTTTTTTTCTTCGAATTGATTTACATTTAATGTGTTTAGCGTTAAAAACTGTACACTCATTGATTGACTTAGTAGATTTTTTTTTTTTTTTAATTAAATTAAATTTAGGGATAGCGTAAGTTGTTTTCTTTAGTGAACGATAAGTTTAAATACATATTTTTGCTTGTTTTTTTTTTATATATTATCACAGTTTTCTATGTAATATAATATTGTTTACATTTAATTTAATTTTTTCTTATAATTTATTAATTAATTAGTGTTTATCTTTTGTGATTTTACATATAACTATATATATGTATATTTTTTGTTTGTTTTGGTTTTTAATTAATTAATTTTGATTTTGTGTTGATTACAGTATTATACACTTTTGGTAATAAATGTTTAATTAGGTACATGAATTGTTAACAAGATTTTTTTTAAATTAATTTTTTATTTATTAAATTGGCTTATGCTAGAGTTTGATTTAAAAAATATTTGTTTTTAAATATTTTTTAGTGTTGAGTTTATTGGTGGTGGCAATCTCGACGCACGCGACAAACGCGACGCAGACGGTTTCGCATTGAAGTGTCAAAAATGGTGAGGATTTGAGTGGTGGTGGCAATCTCGACGCTCACGACGCGACGCGATGCGATGTCACTTGATTGACAGTTCACCATTAGCCGTCGAAGATTTTGTTTGTTTTTCAATTCTCACAGAAGAAAATTTAATTTTCTGCGCCTTAACCAACTCAATAAGTTTTTCTTCGAAATTCATCACACAACACAATTATTAATTCAGTACTTTTAATTTATTTTGTTTATTTATAACCTATGAAAGTAATCTCAAGATTCTCACAAACATACCACCTGACAGCTTTCAAACTGACATTCCAATGCGTCGATGCGCAAGAAAGTTGAAGTTGAATCAACTTTTCTGTGTAGCTAACGTCCATTGCGTCGCGTCGGCGTTCAGATTGCCCACTTATACATGTTCCCATAAGCTCGATGAGTTTTTGACATTTCAACGCGAAACCGTCTGCGTCGATACCGTCCGTTGCGTCGAGATTGCCTTGGGGGTATAGTGTTAGGTTTTTTGTTTTATAATGGTTTTTATTTTATTTAATATTAGTGGTGTTTGGTTGAAATTTATGAAAGTCTTTCTGAAGCCTTAAGTGGTGTTCAATATTACGAAAATGGCAACACTAAATCAACTGCAACAGCAGCAACATACGCACACATTCATAGAAGAATAAGAAGCGAGACCATTTTTTCCTTTCGTGGGACAGCTTGCATTTGAGATCTGTGGCGGACACACGTTTTTTTTTTGTTACTCCAGCTATAATTACAAATAAATAGTTAAATCGTTAATAATTGTTGGCTCCGATTATTTTGTTTTGTGCGCGGCCAAAGTTATACTTTATCTAGCGCGCCAGCGTAAGTTGTGGCTTTCAGAGAGCAAATTAAAAAAAAGCCAGTTTGTGGTAATAATGGCTTCATACGAAAATTAGGATTATGGTTTGATTTTCAGGTTGGAAGGACCATATCTATATTTTTCTTAATTTGCTTGTTAGTTTGTGCTAGGCAACTATGGAGAGGATTTGATTTCTAAGTGGAACTCCTTAATAAAGCTGATAGCTTTTTTTTTTTTTTTTTTTTTATAATTTGCGCGCACTCAAGGGGTTATGAATACCCTTTATATGTTTTAGCACAGTGCGGGTGTTAAGGAAATAAGGGATAAGAAGAAAGGAGATACCGATGTACATTGGTTTTAAATGTCTGTAAGTTATAATGGAGAGCTGGAATGAACTCGCTGACTGTATCTCATAAGGGCCGATGTAGAATGTGAACCACACATAAACGTCAACTTTTCAATGGGATGATGGAAACAGGCAACCTACCCCAACAATTCAAACAAGCCATAATATATCCGATTCACAAAAAAGGTAATATCGCTGATCCCGCAAATTATCGTGGAATATCATTCCTAAACTCATCTTATAAGATTTTCACAAAACTTTTAAATGAGCGTATGTCAATCTGGATCGAAAACAACCATTTGATCAAAGAATTCCAAGCAGGAATCCAAATCACTACGAGGCACTGGTATCAATATATCAAAAGATCTTCCCTTAGCAATTCGACAGAAGCGAAATAAACTTCTTAAGATAAGAAGCAGCCTTGTTGGAATGAATACAAACATTAAAGTATTGGTTCGAGATGATAGGATGTATGTAGAGAGAAAAGTTTTTCGTTGGAGTTCTTCACTGGGACTTTTACACAACAACAAAAATGGGGTTTTGGTTCTAAATGAAATCTACAAAACAAATGTCAGCGATCAGCTCGGTTACAACGTGGAAACACAGAGGACAGAAGGTGTCAACAACAGAGCTGAGCCAGTAGAGACACCTACATTTCAAAGCGGAAACTTAGCACGGACACAATCCAATTATACTACAAATAAAAATAATTATTCATCTATCATGTCATAGGGTATAACTGCCGTCTGCCAAAATAAAATTAAATTAATAGAAATAAATAAATTGAAAATATTAAGCTATAATATCAAAGGCCTTATTAATAAGTCAATACAAGTAGGTTTTTATGAATTTATAAATAAATTTGATATTATTTTTCTGTATGAAACATTTTTAGTAGAAGAAGATTATAAATTATATTTAAACCGTTTTAAAAGCTTCGAATTTGTTTGGATTTCCGCGGTAGAACAAAATACAAGAGGAAGAGCAAGTGGGGGATGCTTCTTTGGATATAAAAAACATAGTTCCAAACACAACTTATCCTTTGAATTTGAATCGGTAAATGAAATTAAACTTTTAAAAATATCAATTGAATCAAACAAACTATATATACTACCAATTTATATCAACTGTAACAACTGGGAAAGAGATTTTGGTGCGTTAGTGGAAGCAATTGAACACTGTAAATACGACGATATGATGATCATAGGTGATCTAAATGCCAGAATAGGAAAAGAAGAGGGAAGGGAAAATAGATTCGCAGGTAAAGTGAGAAAATCAGAAGATGGAACCACAAATGCAAAGGGAGTGAAATTATTAGAATTATGTGATTCTCACGGATTTCATATACTAAATGGTACAACCAATTCAGACTCCAGTGGAAAGTATACATTCATAGGACAACAAGGATGTTCAGTCATAGATTACTGCTTGGTACGTGGATTATGGATATCCTTAGTAAATGATCTTGTAGTTTTGACGCAACAGTTCTCAGACCATATGCCTATTGTTGCCGAGTTTGGTACTTCACCGACAGAAAGAGAAGATACAAGAACGATACAACTACCCCATAAGCTGATGTGGAAACAATCATATGCATCGGAGTATAGACGAAAACTCGACCTCAACTTGCAGACAACTACTCAACTCGATATAACGGATATCGACAATTTAATAAAAATTTCCTACACGCCAAAAATACATGCTCATCAAAAAAGAAACATTTTTAAAGAAAAATGGTTTGACAACGAGTGTGAAACAGCGAGAAGAATATCTTTTGGATGGCTAAAAGTTTTTCGAAAGGTTGGAGATCATTTCTTCAAAAGAATTTACTGCCAAACAAATACAGCTTTTGAGCAAATATGTATGAAGAAAAAGAAAAGATTTTTTGAAAACGAAGCTTTAAAATTGGTGAACTGTAAAGGTACAAAGGAGTTCTGGTGTGCAATTAAAAAATTCAACCACAGAGCACCCCAAATTGGCACTCAGCTAGACGCAAGGACACTGATGAACCACTTCCAAACGCTATTGAACCCACAAAGTAGCATACTGCCGATTCACTACGCAATCCCATTAATTGAAAATGAAATTCTAGATGCACCTATTACACAGGGAGAAATATGTAACGTTCCAAAAAAAACTTCAAGATGGAAAGGCACCTGGCGCTGATCGGATACCCGTTGAATTTTTTAAGTATGCGACAAACAATTTTATCGACAAAATAGCGGTGATTTTCAATGGGATGCTGGAAGCAGGCAACCTACCCCAACAATTCAAACAAGCCATAATATATCCGATTCACAAAAAAGCTAATATCGCTGATCCCGCAAATTATCGTGGAATATCATTCCTAAACTCATCTTATAAGATTTTCACAAAACTTTTAAATGAGCGTATGTCAATCTGGATCGAAAACAACCATTTGATCAAAGAATTCCAAGCAGGTTTTCGGAATGGTTATTCAACCGTAGACAACATTTTTGTACTGCAAAATATAGCTGTGGGTCATTCATCGAACAAAAAAAGAAACTATTCACCTTTTTCGTCGATTTCAAGGCAGCCTTCGATAATATCGATCGAAAAGCTTTAATATTCAAACTTTATAACGCTGGGATGAGCCAAAAGTTCGGGAAGGTTATCGAAAATATATACGAGAACAACCAATCGAGTGTCTGGAGCGGGACCGAAACATCAGAATGGTTTGAAACAACTATGGGAGTAAGACAGGGATGTACACTAAGCCCATATCTTTTTGCTTTGTACATCGATGACCTCACCGACTTTTTACCTGAAGGAATAGAGATTGCGGGACATTTACTAAAGGCACTTCTATTTGCAGACGATGTGGTTCTATTTGCATATTCGCCAGAATCCTTACATTTTATGATTAACCGTCTTGATTTGTACTGCCAATTATGGAATCTTACGGTTAACCTTACAAAATCAAAAATTATGATTTTTAAGAAGGGAGCTGGTAGAGAGTGCAGAAATGAAAAATGGCATCTCAACGGACAGCCAATTGAAATTGTGAAAACCTATAAATATCTCGGGGTGACAATAGCTAGTAATCTTAGTATGGAACCACATCTAAAGGAAAGACTAATAAAAGCTAAAAGTGCCATGTTGGCTACATGGAAAAAATGTTCTTCAAATCAACTAATTGACCACAGCGTAAAATACAAGGTCTTTCAAGCTGTATCAGAATCTGTTATGATGTACGCAGCGCAGTCTTGGGGATATTGTCAATATGAAACAGTAGAGAAACTCCTTAGATACTACATAAAACGATGCTTTAACTTACCAAGCACAACACCAAACTATATGATTAATATCGAAACAGGACTATCACCGCTTTTCATTAAATCATTGAAATTGCATGTAGATTATGTAATTAAAACCCTTTGTTGACCGACGGTACTTGTAAGTACCACAATGTTTAACTTCAAGTAAAAACTCTGTATGACTAAAATACGGTATTCACGCCCAACGAGACTTTTTAGTACCATTTAATCTCCATGTATTTTGTGGGTCTACAAGTATTTGTTTAGTTTTAGCTACCGTTACAACGGTTTTTTTTCAAAGCTTACTGCACTTTGAAGAGAATAATTTCATTGAATTTTGATTTTTGTAGAATAAAGTAGCCATTGCAAAATTTCTTCATTTTATGAAGTATTTAATTGATTTGCATGTTGAACTTTGGAAGAAACAAGAAATCAATTGAAGTTATAGGGATTTTTCATATATTTTCACAAAAAAACTAAAGTGGACTGGTAAGTACCGTCGGGCTGTGCGACAATTGTATTTTTTTGTTCGAGTGTTAGAATAGTGATTTTTTTCTTCGTTCTATTTTCATGTAATAAAGTGCATTATGTCAGCTGTTCGGAACGTTCTATTGAAGGATGATGAGATTTTAGCTCTGATCGAGGAATTACCATTGGACAATAATGAAGATACAGACCTTGAATCCGAAGATGAATTGGATCTTATAACAATTCGTTCAAGAATAAGAGCTGCACCCCAAATGAATGAAGAACCAGATGAAGCTGTACTTCAAGAAGAGCTTGAAGAGTTGTTGGGAGATGGCATGGAAATTTCGGATAATCGTCCAAGATGCAGTCATTCGAAGAAAAAAATACCCGACGAGGAACCAAATCGCCAATGGAAAGCTAGCGATTGTCCATCAGAAATTCCTGAATATGTATTGCCTGAGGGTCCTGTTGAAGGTTTGTTTGAAAGCTGCGTTAGTCAAACAGATTTTTTCGTCTCATTTGTTGACGGTGTGCTAGATAAAATTGTTTATCAATCTAATCTCTATGCGGTTCAAAATAGTAAGGTATTGGATTTGAAGAAGGGTGAGCTACTAGCTTTTATAGGAATAAACTTTCTTATGGGATATCATAAACTACCCAGCTGGAGGCACTTTTGGAGTGAAAGTGAGGACTTGGGAGTTTCGTTGGTGGGTAAAAAGATGAGCCGTAATAGATTTGATGCTATTTTGAGCAGCTTACACATAAATGACAACAGCCTTATTCCAAAAGATAACAAAGATCGACTATTCAAACTTCGGCCAATGATCGATTCTTTGAATGATAAATTTAGCACTTCCTACCATGGAACAAGACAGCTTTCTGTTGATGAGTCAATGATACTTTTCAAGGGTAGAAACTCCATGAAGCAATACAATCCCATGAAACCTATAAAGAGAGGGTACAAATTATGGTGCTTAGCAGATCCACATGGCTACATCAAGACATTTTCGATTTACCAAGGAAAGGACGAGCAGCTGGAAAATAAGTATGAAAATTACGGTCTCGGTGAAAGAGTAGTCTTATCAATGACTGAAAAGGAGTGGGGAAAGCAAAGAATTATTTTCTTTTTTTTACTTCAGTAAGACTGCTAGAGAAGCTAAGAAGCGAAAAAACTCTAGCTTGTGGTACGTTTCGAGCAAACAGAAAAGGCAACCCGAAAAATTTGAAAGACGATAAAAAAATGGAAAGAGGAGATTTTGATTATCGATCTTCAAAAGATGGGATCAGTTTTTATAAATGGAAAGATACGAGAATAGTACTGTTGGCCTCAAATTACCATGGCAACAAGCTTTCAACTGTTACCAGAAGGGATAAATCGGGAGTGCAACACGAAGTAAGTTGTCCAAAAGTTGTTAAAGATTATAACACATACATGGGAGGAGTGGACCATGCTGATCAACTTCGGTCCGCATATGGATTAGACCGCAGATCAAAGAAGTGATGGCATCGTATTTTTTGGGGAATGCTCGAAATATGTTTCGTAAACTCGTTCATCGTCTACTGTCAAATGAATGAAAAAGTATCCCTTCTGGAGTACAAAAGATGTGTAACCCTTGGACTTATGTCACAAAAGGACTTACCTGTTGACAGACGTGGTCTAAAAAGGAAATCATTGAATGACGCTTCTCCACAGTGCAGTAAAAAACGAAGGGGTAAAGAAGAAACTGTTTCGAAGGACGTACGACTGGGTAATCTTGGTGTTCATTGGCCAAAGTTTGTTGAAGCACGGGGAAGGTATGAGCTTTGTAGTATCAACAAAATACAGTCAAAGCCGTTTTCGAAATGCAGTCATTGCAATGTATATCTTTGCTGCAATGACAAAAAAAACTGTTTTTCCTTGTACCACGGAATACATTTTCAATAACAAAAATGAATGTACTCATTAAAATGTTGATCCTTTTTTGAAAAATTCCATTTACATTATTATTAGTATCATATTCAAATAAAAAAGAAAATTAATAAAATTTAGTTCAAAGATTTGTTTTGCAACCCATAGCCCAATGGTACTTTTGAGTACCACTTTCACTTTTAGTCCTTAGAGGTCCTTTCAAAAAACAAAAATGAGTTATCCTTTTTAAAACAGCCTAAAATTAAATATTATCAAAAAAAAAAATAAAAAAATTTAAGTTTTCCATAGCTTGGTCAACAAAGGGTTAAAGTTTTAGAACTGTCGGACGATGGACTTCCAAAAATAGTTGCCAAGAAGGTAATAGAAAGAAATACGCTCTGGTATAAAAAAAAACTCAAGGAGCTAGCAATATACTGCAGTTTCGAATGCAATTTAGCTTATGGAAATGAAAGATACCATAAGGATGTGATTGGCAATCTTATTGCCAAAGTAGATGAACAATACAGAGCGGATTGCGTAAATATGGCTTCATCATCCGTTCATCGAGCTACATACAGCGTTTTAAAACACAATCTGTCTGAAAAAAATTACTTGCACAATGACAACAGCAATGAACTGATTTCGGCTCTCTTTAAGATGAGAGGCGAACTAATACGACTCAGTTATATCCCACATCGTCCAGATCTACCAATTTATTGCAAGTCTTTGCAACTTATCCGCGAGAGAAGACGTTTTACATTTTATAGGAAGATGCCCCATCCTTTACCCTTGTGTAGGTGTCAAGGTACCTGGGTACTTTCTCAACATTATTTTACAAAAAAAAAGTGTTCCATCACAGCCACTTTGTCAGTATTTTTAATACCTTCCTAAAAAACCTTTATGTGTTAAATGCGCAATTCAGATCGAAAATCGAGGCATATGCTTCGTCTATAGAATTTTTTTGTTGACATGCTCTCGAATATGACATCAAAGTACCTGGGTACTCCCGTATATTTCACACTGAAATGCGTGCGTGAACACGTATCAACATAGCGGTTTATGTATCAGTCACATGCAAAGCTGCGTCTGAGTGGCATTTTCAACTGAATTGTGAATCAAAGTAGACGTTCCTGCAAAATAATTGGTAAAAATATGGCCTCATCATCTGGTGATACAAGTTCGCAATTTCGTTTTCGTTCAGCGCGCCCAGTGAATAAGTAATATTGGAATTACGGTGCGTTTTCTAGTTTCTGTACTCTTTTTTTTGTGATTTCAGACTAAGTACACAAGAGCAGGAGAATTATTGGGCGTCGGTTTTGGATGAGCTTGAAAGCGATGACGGTGATTTTAGCGATGGTTCTGAAAACGATTATGTACCGCCTCGGACAGCCATATCATCCTGCAGTGGTAACGTTAGTGGAGATTTGGAAGAAATAGGTGAGGCTTCTGATGTAGAGTACGAACCAGAGGTTGAGTATGAAAATGTGGAAATTTACGATGATGAGGATCCGGCTGCAGAGTTGCCCGCTGTAAGTGAAATCATGACTGGCAAAGATGGAATAACGCAATGGAGTACAGTTCCACCAAATACAAGTGTTCGGACCCCTGCGTATAACATCATTCGACAAAGAAATGGGCCCATCGCTGGTTTGGAGATGAAAGCAGAAGCTGATATTTTCATGGCTTTTTTCACTCCTGTTATGGAAGACATCGTAGTAACAGAAACTAATCGAAAAGCTCTTAGTGTGTATGCATCATTGAATTCCAATCATTCGGATAGGCCACCAAGGGTATGGAAACCACTCACTCTTCAAGAGTTGCAAGTGTACTTGGGCGTTCTCCTTATGGCCGGGGTGCACCATTCAAGTGGAGAGCACACATCGGTTCTCTGGAGCTCGGACTCCGTCATCCATTTTCGTGCTGCAATGCCTCTGTGCCGATATTCTGCAATTACGCGCTTTATACGCTTCGATAATATGCACACTAGAGCCGATAGAATGTCCACTGATAAAGCCGCACCAATTACTGATCTTTGGAACTTAATGAATGAACAGCTGCATAGAAACTACAGGCCATCTACAGACATCACTGTCGATGAACAGCTATTTCCATACAGAGGCCGTTCTAAGTTTACGCAGTACATACCCTCAAAACTAGCCAAATATGGTATAAAGGTTTGGTAGGCCTGCGATGCGTCAAACTATTATCCACTGCGTGGTGAAATCTATACTGGAAAGGAGGCAGGTGCAGCACGGCAGACCAACGTTGGAGAAAATGTAGTTAAGCGGTTGATGCGGAGGTACGAGGGATCAGGCCGAAATGTAATCACGGACAATTTTTCACTAGTTTGGACTTCGCGAAATACCTTCTGGCTAAAAATTTAACTTTGCTTGGAACAGTACGCCAAAATAAAACATTCATTCCACCACAAATGAAAGAACACAAGGACCGTGAAGAGTTTTCGAACGTATTTGGCTTCCATGAATCGAAATACAGTATGGTGTCATATGTACCGAAAAGAAACAAGGCTGTGATTATCTTATCGTCTATGCATCAGGATAACTCTATCAGCGATGAACAAAATAAGTACAAGCCAGAGATGATACTCTACTACAACAAAACAAAGAGTGGAGTAGATATGATGGACAAAATGACAGCATTTTACACGACAAAGCGCAGAACCAAACGGTGACCGCTCGCCATGTTCTACAATGTGCTTGATGTCTGCGGTCTAGCAGCATATGTCTTGTATTCTTTCAACAACCCGGACATCACTGCGACCAATAAACGGAGGTTGTTTCTCACCAACATGGCTAAGCAACTCATGCTGCCAGGTATGGAAGAGCGGTCGAAAATCCCGAGAGTGATGGCCAACTTTTCCACGTCGCATTGTATCCAGTTAGCGCTCGGTAAGCCAATTCATCCAACAATGGCTGCTCTACCTACACCAGAACGCGGAGCAGACGGACGCCTTGTGTTCAAAGGTACTTGCCACGTTTCAGGTCGTAAATGCAAAACACGTAAGGAATGTATGTGGTGCACAAAGCCAGTATGTGATCAGCACTGCAAAAACTTAGCAAAATGCCTATCCTGCGTCGCTGCCGATCCATAGTTGCTGCAACAGCCTAAATCACTATTACTTGTTTCTTGTCAAATATAATATTTATGAAAAAAATAAAGTTTTTACAAACATTTGTGCTTTGGAAAATATATTTGTTTTATATTATTCACGAATGAACAAACAATTACCATACAAAATATGCTGCAGTACCTGGGTACCACGGCACTCTTAACTGTAAGTTTTTGTTGCCACTCACACAAGGGTTAAAGAAATAAGAAGATATTTTCTAGGAAACGACGTAAAATCTCAGGAAGAAATTATAGCCTCCCTAAACTGCGAAAGCGATGTAAAACAACTCTTTTATTTCTATAAAGCTGCAACTAATTACCGTTGTAAAATTATATCTGAGAACTTTTAACTTTTTAGTATGTTTTGCTTTTTATATATTTTTTTCAATCTTTTTAAATTCAAGAATATAATATAAACATTAAAACAAACTTGTTATTAAATGTTTAATCTCATGTCAATCAGGCAGACGGCAAAGCCATGCTTAATGATTTTTGTAACATAAATTTTTTGTATTATAAACAAGAAAACAATAAATCTAAATCTAATCTAAAAAAAAAAATAAAAAAGTTTTTTTTTTTGCATTTCATTTGACATTTCTCAGTTTCGGACTAATTCAATCCCAACCATGGAAAGATACACAATCGAGCAACGCGTTAAGGTTATTCAGGCTTATTATGAAAATGGGCGTTCAAATCAAAATGCATATCGTGCACTTCGTGATTTGATCGGTCAATTTAATCGTCAAAATTTGCGTACAATCGGAAAAAATCGTGCAAAACTTTGAGCAAACCGGGTCTGGAGGAGATGTGAAAACACCAGTGCATGCTCGTACAGCTCGTTCTGCAGAAATTATTGCTGCTGTTCGCAATAGTGTGGCTGAAAGCCGCCCACCTCAACTCGTCGTCGTGCCCAACAATTGCACCTCTCACGCTCGTCGTTGACGAACATTATGCATAAAGACTTGCATTTGCAAGCTTACAAGGTGCAATTGACTCAAGAACTAAAGCCTCATGACCATTTCAAGCGTCGTCAATGGTCCGAATGGTGGCAAGAAATTGCAGCAGTGGAGGATCCATTTTCGAAGAAAATCAGAAAATTCAGTGATGAGGCACATTTTCACCTCAGTGGATTCGTCAGTAAGCAGAATTGACGCATTTGGGAGAATGATAATCCAAGAGTTAATGTCGAAAAACCAATGCACCCACAAAGAGTGACTGTTTGGTGCGGTTAATGGCCTGGCGGCATCATCGGGCCGTAATTTTTCCAAAATGAGACCGGTCAGGAAGTTACAGTGAATAGTGTTCGCTATCGTGAGATGATAACGAACTTTTAACGGCCCGAATTGGAAGATATGAATCTTGAAGATATGTGGTTTCAACAGGACGATGCAACTTGCCACACAGCAAACGAAACAATCGCTCTTTTGCGCGACAAATTCAATGGCTGCGTTATCTCACGTGGTGGCGATGTCAATTGGCCACCAAGATCATGTGATTTGACACCGTTGGACATCTTTCTTTGGGGTTATTTGAAAGAAAAGGTGTACGTCGATAAGCCAGCAACAATTCAAGATCTAAAGGATGAGATGATTCGGCACATTAACGGCATAGAAGCTCAATTACGCCTCAGCGTCACCGAAAATTTTGACCGCATCGGATGGGGGTGTGCCGCCGAGGTTGCGGCGGCCATTTGGCCGACATTTTGTTCCACACATAATCGAACCATACCAATATTTTATCACAATAGAAGGAAATGACAATCATTTCATAAATTATTTGTGTTTTATTCAAAATCAACATCGACCCTTTAAATTTAACCACCCTTAACAAAGCGACCCTATCAACACAAAAAGGAACTGAGGAAATCCAAGGGCAAATTACGGAGATACTTCTGTAATAAAAGAGAAGACACTTCCCAGGTGTCTAGAATCCGAAAAATCCTCCGCTAGTCAAATTGGTCTCAGCAATACGGCCAATATTCCAATCCAGAATTCCATGTGAAATTAATTCACTACTGCTTGCCTTATAGAAGGCCAAACCTAGCAATTACACGAGTTTACTTCGCTATCTGACTATATCTGAAGAATTGTATCCCTACACCCTCATACAGAAATCTTTACGGGCGATTTCATTGTGCCTACACAACACCCGAAGGAAAGTATCTCGAGATCTTTGCTGACGTAAAACAACTTAACTCAGCCAGTAAATGTAGCCAACGCGCGTTCCGGATATTGACAGTCAAGCCGCCAACATCAGGGACTTGTTTGTAATATCTCACACCAACAAATACACAATAAATGTATAAATAGCCTTAAGGCACGTCAGACTACCGTATCGTATCAGCTGATTTCTCGTACTCCAACCAGGGATGGAAAATGCCATTTTCGATTTGTACTGAAAACTGTTGTAATATTGTACTGAAATGGAGCCAATTGTATTGAAAACAATTTTTCGTATAAAAAAAGAGAATTCAATTTTTTTTATTTTGAAAAACATAACAAAAAATTAATTAACAAAACAATAACATAAGTAAACATAACCTATTGACTTCATAACAACAAAACTATACATATACCTACCTACAAAAAAAAATGTTTATAAATTATTCTATTAGCTCTTCAGGCTCAATATTATCATTTTGCACATTGGTATTCAAAATATTGCCCTGTACTTGAAACTCATGACAGGATGAGTTTCTAATCAAATTTTTAGTTTCTATTAAAGCCGAGCAAGTTTCGACTTGAAGTCGGTTTCGACATTTGGATTTTATTAATGTTTGGTAAAAAAAAATCCTTTCGACATTTGCTGATGTGGAATAGAAACGATGGCTTGAGCAATTCTATAAATATTATAAAACATCAGCTCATTACACTCGTTTTTAATTAAATTAACTTCAGCCCAAAATTCTGAAATTGAATAATTTTTTAATTTTTGATTTTTTTCGCAGTCGGCAAGTGCTCTGTATTCATTGTTGATTTTTTGAATATTCTTTTTTTTTCGTTAGGAAAAAATTCAAAAACAAATGTCAATATTGAATTAAATTTTCCTGATACAACTCCTTCTGGTGTAAAATATTCCATTGAATTTAGAAAGGGATTTTGAATATTGATTCTTTTCCTTATGTCTTCCAAAAATTTTATATAAATTTTTTTACGTTTTCTTTAAAATTTAAGACTTCTTGATTATTTAAATTGTTTTCTAAGGAAAAAGTTTCTGCTAAATCGCCACAGTATACATTTTCCAGAGAAATATTTTTCTCTTTTAAATCAGCCTGAAATATGTCCTGCTCGTCGATAAATTTTTGTAACATAAAATTCCTGCAAAGTTGCTTGAATAACGTTTTAACTCTAGGAATAATTATATGGATTCTTGCATCTTCCGACTGCATTTCTAAATTTAATTTGTTGATCATGTCCAAGACATATGAAAGGAAATAAAAATAAAGTTTTGTTATGCTATTGAGATAAGTGGATATAAAATTTAATTTTTTTTTTTGTATTATGGGTTTCAAAGTCAGCCAAATTAAAATAATGTTGAAGCGCGTCCCATTGTTCGATTTTTCGATCAATTGCAGCCTATTTAAGAAAGATATATATAAGTTACGACATCATAGTAATTTTTGTCTAATATTCAGTATCAATTTAAGAAACTTTTGTTATACCTGACGGGAAAGCCATCGCGTTGCGTTATAGCTAAGAATAACGTGAAGCTCTGTTCGAAAATATTCTTGAAATTTTTTAAAATCTTGCCTCCTTGAAGCGCTGTTGCAAAAATGATGGCATATTGCTCGAATTATACAAGTTCAAATTATGACAGATGCAACCATTAACAATGAGACTAGGGACAACTTCTTTAATTTTGGCTTGAACGCCATTAAGCCTTCCCATCATGACTGAGCAGTTGTCAGCTGTAAATCCCACCATGTTTTTGAATGGTATGCATTTTTCCTCAAAAATTTTTTGTATTGCATTGAAAATGCCTAAAGCCGACCCGTCTTCTATTTCTGTAAGCGCGAGAAACATATCTTGGCATTTAACATTAAATACTCTTATCACAATAGCTAGATTCTTGCAAATAGTAGAATCAGTACTTTCATCAACTACTACTGAAAAGTACTGGCGATTAGCAATGCTGGAAATAATTTTGGAGTTCTCTGGCACTGTCAAATTTCTTATTATTTTTTGTGCCTTGTGCCGATTAACTAACATCTTTTGTATGATTTCTGAATCGCTGATGTTTTTTTTTAAGTAAAAGATTAAGGTGGGTCAAGAACGGAAAATGGTCGCGAAAAGTAGAATCCAGTCAACGTAAATTAATTTTATTTTTTATTTTTGGAAGAATACAGATACAGAGAAAGATAAATTGTATCGAATTAAGGCGAAATGTACTTTTGTACTCAAGCAAACTCATTTGTATCGAATTCGATACAATTGTATCGACTTTTCCATCCCTGACTCCAACCACATAGTTGAGGAACAGATTCCTAAAGGAACTGTATGGCAATACGAGAAAGCCAAGTGGGAAGCTCTAAACGGTTTGAAGTTTAACTGGTCATTATGCTTCCTCGATACTGATGTGGATGCTACTGCTACTGCGATAGCAAACGTCATTCTCCGTCACCGAAAGTAAACGGGTGGAAAGACTCGAGTTGTAAAGAGGTTGTTAGGGTGAAAGAGTAATATTTTCGGTTACATAAGTCCAACCCTACTGCGGTTTAAAATTCAAACGAACTAGAAGTGACTGCAATAGCCACATTAAAACGTGTCAAGTTCATCCATGACCATGAGGCAAAAACTTCTTCTATGTTCCAAAGGTAGTAAACACTTTTGGACGTTTGTGAAAAGCTTTAAGAATTCGACCTCATATTCCATCCCAACGGTAATTTACAATGACATTCCAGCTGTCACCTCTCTAGACAAAGCTAATCTGCTCGCTGCTGATTTTGCAGTTAATTCCAGCTGCTAGATTGTGCTCTTTCTCCACCTGTACCCGAGAGCGCAGAACATTTTATGGGACAAATCCACTTTGGTATACGTACAGTCGTAGGAGTATTAATCGATCTTGAGATACAAAAATTGGCTGGTCCAGATGGTATTTCTTACCCCATAATTCTGAAGAGATGTTCTTTAACGCTAGCAAAACCACTGCATAAGCTTTTTGTCCTATTCATCAGGACTCTTTCTGAGTCGATGGAGAGCTGCATTTGTCCAGCCGGTCCCTAAAAAAGGCGAATCTTCTTCTGTCTCCAACTACCAACCAATTGCACTTACCTCCCTTCTGAGGTAAGTGCAATGAATGACGCTGATAACGCGTCAACTTGTGAAATATCTTGGATCACGAAAACTCCTTAATGACTGACAATACGGTTTTTATAGCAACACGTCCACTGGTGATTTGATGTCATATCTCACCGAAAAGTGGAACCAATGAATCCATCTTGGTGAAACAAGATCCTTGCGCTAGATAGGTTAGGTTGGGTTTTAGTGGCTGCACGCGATGCGCGTGCACACTTAGACCATAAAGGACGGTTGTGGTACCACATGGATCTGTCGACTTTGCTATATTCGTTTGCCTAATTGAACCATTCAGAGCTAACTATGTAGCGAAGGAGGTTTCAGAATTTGATGCTAGTCAGCTCACCTAGATTTTCGAAGGAGTACTCTCCCAGATGAAGCTTCCTTTTCGCTAAAAGAGATCAGGACAAGAGCATAGAAGGTGAGTAATACTTTCGTCCTCTTCTTCGCCTAAGCAGCGTATGCAGAAGTCATTGCTGAAGAGGCCTATCGGGTTGTGCCCGAAAAATTCAGCTGATGTTTGATATGTTCACCATTTTCATTGTGTTAAAGCTAGGCCAGGTTGCCTATATATTTGACTCACTGTGCCGTTTATCCATCTGCGGTTTGCATTCTCTATCGCATCCAGTTTGATATGCAAAATACATATAGTGATGGGTATACCTATTATGTCTACTGGCGGTAGAATATTGAGGATTGTGCCCTGTCTGGTGAGCTCATCTGCCTTGCAGTACCCTGGTATGTCTCTGTGGCTCGGCACCCAAAAGAGATGAATGGTAAAATGCCATGCCATCTTGTAAGACAGTCGGAATTTGTGGGCTGATTTCGAACTGAGCGATATTGCTTACAAGGATTTTACAGTCGCCTGGCTGTCACTGAAGAAACATATATGCATCGTGGATATTACATTCCATCCAGACAAGGCTTCTTTGATTGCCATGATTTCCGCCTGGAAAACGCTAAAATGGTCAGGGAGGCTAAAGGACATGCTTAGGTTAAGCATCTCGGAGAAAACACTTCCGCCTACTCCCGATTCTGTCGCTTGCCATTTTAAGGGCATTTGACAGGATTTGGCATCAAGCCCTTATGTGGTAAAATGCGTGCTTTTGGTTACGACGATACCCTTCTTCAATGGATTTGAAACAGGACTTGGCATCAAGCCCTTATGTGGTAAAATGCGTGCTTTTGGTTACGACGATACCCTTCTTCAAGGGATTAGAAACTACGTTACGAATCGGTTTTAAGTCTGCTACTCACCAATTTAATGTTTGGTGTTCCCCACGTATCAGTGCCGCGATTGTTGGTGCAATGGGATGGCTTCGATTCCCAGCCGTAACAACACCTAAAAATATTTTTCACTGGCCCTCCTCTCGTGATGATCTGACAAATCATGGGAGTAGTATCAATCTTCAAGAAAATCTCATCTCAACTTCGCCGTTCGGAGTCGGCATAAAACAGGAGGTCCCGCCATCGTGAAAGAAGTACACACGCTTGAATGGTTGTGAGAAAGCTAGGCGCTGGGTACTAACGAGCATGTTGCGCCAAAATTGTCTATCTGTTTTTTATCGTCCTTGACAGATAACTTTGAGGTAGTACGTGACTTGGTCTACCTCGGCTCTACTATTAACTCTGACAACAACATCTCGTCAGAAATTAAACGAAGGATTACTCTTACCAACCGCTATTTTTTCATGTTAAGAAGCCCTCACTCGAACTACTAAGCAGATCCTATATAAGACCCTGAGCATCTCAATTCTGCTCTATGGCGCGGCGTTGAGGCATGGACCGTGTCGGAGAGAGAAAAATTATTCGAAAAATCTTCTGTCCCGTTTGAATTGAAGGTCTATGGTGAAGAAGATTCGACAAAGAACTTTCCGAACTGAACAGCGATATACCCTTAGTCAAAAATCTCGGCATTGGAGGTTTCATATGGATAGGACATGTCGAACGAATAGATACCAATAATCCAGCTCGCTGAGTCGTCGATTTCTAGCTAGACGTAGGACGCAGTAGGGGAAGACCTCGCCTTAAGTGGCGCACACAAGTAGAAAGCGACTTCAACCAACTTGGATTATGGAACTGAAGGCTAAGCACCGAGCTAATTGGAGAGGCATGTTTTGTAGCCCAACTTAAGTAAATAAGTATGCGAGTAAGGCAATGGAGGAGAAGATACAACCACGAACTCATTTGCTCAGCCACATCAAGCAAACCAACACTAATGCTTCAGCTATGAGAATCTTTGAATTCAAGCCAGGCGATGAGGAGTATCAATACCTCCGGTTTTAGGATAAAGCTTTCGAAAATTCGCATACCCTAGGAATAGACAGCTAGAAGCAACGTTTGTAGGATTGCAAAATATTGGAACGCTGCCTTGTCTCAGACAGAGATCGCCCTAAGTGGTAGGAAGACTGTTGATATATGCTTTTCAAGACGATTGACAATTGAAATGAGGGCTAGAAAGCTGCCTTGCCTCAGGCATAGATCGCCCTAAGGGGTAGGAAGGCTGTTGATATATGCTTTTCATAACCACTGACAATTGAAATGAGGGCTAGAAGGTTGCATTGTCTCAGGCAGAGATCGCCCTAAGGGGTAGGAAGGCTGTTGATATATGCTTTTCATAACCACTGACAATTGAAATGAGGGCTAGAAGGCTGCCTTGTCTCAGGCAGAGATCGCCCTAAGTGGTAGGAAGGCTGTTGATATATGCTTTTCATAACCACTGACAATTGAAATGAGGGCTAGAAGGCTGCCTTGTCTCAGGCAGAGATCGCCCTAAGGGGTAGGAAGGCTGTTGATATATGCTTTTCATAACCACTGACAATTGAAATGAGGGCTAGAAGGCTGCCTTGCCTCAGGCAGAGATCGCCCTAAGGGGTAGGAAGGCTGTTGATATATGCTTTTCAAGACGATTGACAATTGACATGAGAGTCCGTGATAAAATATTTTAGTGTAACAAAGACTGGGCTTCAAACCCATGACGATTGACAATTGAAACTAGGGTCCGTGATCAAATATTTTAGTGTTACAAAGACTGGGCTTCAAATTCATGACGATTGACTATTGAAACTAGGGTCCGTGATAAAATATTTTACTGTTACAAAGACTGGGCTTCAAACCCATGACGATTGACTATTGAAACTAGGGTCCGTGATCAAATATTTTAGTGTTACAAAGACTGGGCGATAAATTGGCATTCCAAAGAGTGGGTTCTCTTTGGAATGCCAATTTATCGCACTAACTGTGTTATCGATACTCAAAATTTAAATCCGATCACATCACTATCTTATCAACACTGTTTTACAAAATGGCGTTGAAAATATCCATCCCATACCATAAAATCTTTGACAGTAAAAAATGGATCCCCATGAGTTAATTTAAAGCCCCGGTAGTAAGTTTGCTCCCCGTGTATATTTTTTTTTTTCAAACTGTCAAACCGATATTCCCACTTGCACCAGAATGTGTTTGTCCTTGATGCTGTTCAACAAACCACTAAACCACCTGCGTGGGATGCAAAAACTTCACTTTCCAGAATTATAAAAAAAAACCGCCACGAATGCAGCCAACGCAATCCAAACCATCTCTCATCGTGCTAAACGAAGCCCCCCACCGGTAGTACCTATTCAAGGACATTTCTCAGCGTGAATTCGATTTAAAAAGTTGAAATGCAAATTTATCCATCCAACGGAAAGTGAACAAGACAAAAACGGGCGGGTGCAAAAAAAAAAAAAAAAACATGAAACGAAATTCGAAATTCTATCCGAAAAGTGTTACCGCTACAAAACGACATAGTGTAGGGCCTTTGGGTGCACCCGTTCGAGGCTTAGAATAAAAAAACTTTTTCATTAATTCCCAAACATATATAGAAATAGGAGAACAAAAAAACAAGTTCCATATTTCCATCGGCTGGAACCCAAGAGGAGATCATCACATTCTATTCCAAAGGAGACCAACGGCAAACTAATTTCAAGGATATACATGAAAGTTTTTTTTGTTTTTGTTTGGACACACTTTTACACTTTCCACTCACGCTCTCCTCTATAGGCGGGTAAATTGATTTTTTTTTGGAATTTCATTAAATTATTGGAATTTTTTTTATTAATTTTTCATGGTTAAGTTTTTGGAAAACAATAAAATGTTTCTCCAAAACAATATCCTTCGCTTAAATTAGTTACAAATATTTTAAATCGCTTAATCGGTTCCTTATATCGATTTCCCAAAAAATTCCATTCACTTCAAGTCTTAGTATGTAAACTAATTATTGCTTCTAAAATGTGTAGGTGTGTGTTTTTTAAATTACGATTTATATATATTTTTTTAAACTTAGCATGAATGTGTATTGTTTAACTTTTACTCATAATGGCACTAGCATTAGATGAAAGAATCTCAAACTTAAAGGTCACTACAATAAAATTTTCAATTAAAATTTTTCTTTAAGAAAAATAAAAAAAAAAATAAAATTTTATAGCTGTTAATGTATAATGCTACGTGTACACATATTTGTGTGTGTATTGGTGTATAATGGTTAGCATGCTAGTATGCATCTAATGTTAGGTTTCGTTTCAGAGATAATTTGGTCGAGATACACAGCATAGGAGTCCCATATTTTTGTAAATTGAATTTCGCCTTCGTTTCGCTGGCCATGGTCCGTTTGAGTCACTGGTTAGGGCGGCATTTCTTTCTGTAAAATAGAAAAACAAAAACAAATTTTAAATATTTAGTTAAATAATAACACAAATATAAAGGGTGATCCATTTCGAGGTTCCCTACTTTTTTAAAGAAAAAAACACAGAAAATTCAAATTTAATGGAGAGAATGTTTATTATCATTTGAAAGAACATTCTTTGGCATTTATTTTTTGAAGATTATATCTATCAAATGTTGGCCGTTGCTACGTCGCAGATGGTCCATCCGTTGAGTCCAATTTTCGATCACTCGTTCGAGCATTTCGATTGGTAACTGGCGAATGACACGCGTGATGTTTTCCTCTAAGGCCTGAATCGAAGCGGGTTTGTCGGCATAAGCTTTTGACTTTACATATCCCCACAGGAAAAAGTCTAACGGTGTGATATCACAGGATCTTGGTGGCCAATCGACCGGCCCAAAACGTGAAATTATGTGCTCACCGAAATGTTCTCTCAATAAGTCCATGGATTGATGCGATGTGTGGGAAGTGGCGCCGTCCTGCTGAAACCAAATGTCGCCGAGATCACGAGCTTCAATTTCAGGCATCAAATAGTCGGTTATCATGGCACGATAACGGTCGCCATTGACGGTTACGTTCGCACCGGCATAATTTTTAAAGAAATATGGACCGATGATTCCACCGGCCCACAAACCACACCAAACCGTTGTTTTTTCTGGATGAAGTGGCAGTTCTTCAATCTCTTCAGGTTGCTCTTCGTCCCAAATGCGGCAATTTTGTTTGTTTACATACCCATTGAGCCAGAAATGGGCCTCATCGCTAAACAAAATTTGCCTCGAAAATGTCGGATCTTCTTGGAACTTTTCAAGAGTCCATAGAGCGAAGCGATGTCGCTTGGGAAGGTCGAGCGGCTTCAGTTGTTGCACAAGCTGTATTTTGTACGCTTTCAATTTAAGATCTTGACGTAAAATGCGCCAAGTCGTTCCATACGTCAGTCCGAGTTGCTGCGAACGGCGCCGAATCGACTCTCTACGGTCTTCGTGTACACTCTCAGCTACGGCCGCTATATTTTCTTCACAGCGTGCTGGACGTGGTCTATTCGGTCGAATATTATCCAATAATGAATGCTGGGTCTCAAAATGGGTGATGGTGTTGCGAATAGTACGCTCAGTAGGCCGATTATGTTGACCATAATTTGAGCGAAGTGCACGAAACACATTTCTCACAGAACGTGAATTTTCATAATAAAGTTGAACAATTTGTAAACGTTGTTCACGCGTAAGTCTTTCCATTATGAAATGCCAAAAAATACTAAACAAAAATAACATGACAGCATGACTCGACTCACACGTGATCTGTCAAAAAAGGCTATTGAAAAAAGTATCTCTAATTGGATCACCCGTTATGATGCTAGTTGGGTGTTGTAGAACGAGGGTAGACTCTGATTGGCATTAACAGGACAATGGACAATTTTTAACCTTCAAATGGTTAACATCGGGTACTGGTCTCATCCAACCAGATTTGGCTTTGATAAGCGCAAGTGTTGAAAACACGACTCGACTAACTTGTTGCAGTGATTGTCAGAATGCGGATATACTCCGTGCCACAACAATCCAGAAATACTGTGAACAAATTTAATGTCGAAAAACTGCTATCGCATGAGACCGCCAAGAGCTTTGCGCAACGCGTATCCCTAAACCTCTCGATTAACTACATACCACCAGCATCGAATGTCGAAGAACAATGGCAACGATGCCAACAAGCAGCGCCCACCAGCAAATAACCCCTGCTTTGATGACGAATATCGACAGATGCTCGCAGAGAACGTGGCCTACAAGGCTAAGCTGCAGAAGAAACCGCGAGCTCGATGGGCAGCGAAGGAGGGAAGAACACCGGCTTATAAGAAAAAAGAGCAAGAAAAGCGCGCGATGGAGGATATAGAGGGATGCCGTTCCAGGAACGATGTTCACCAAAGTGTAAAACATCAAAGCCAAGGATACAATGCAAGAATACTCGAATACTGTCGAGATGAACAAGGAAATATCGTAGTTGAGACACAGTCGGAGGAACCACTTCTGCAGACTGTTACACGGCGATGACGAATAACATTGCGCTGTCAGGCAGAACGACCTGAGTAAAGTGAGGATAGAAATATCTAAACTCAAGCTCAATAAGGCTGCCGGAAATGACGGACTTCCCGCTGAGCTTTATTAAGCCGACGGAGATGTTTTGGTAAGAAGCATCCACCAACTCATAATCTTAATCGGGTCTGATGAAAGTATGCCTGAATAATGGAACCTCCGCACCCTTTGCTCGATTCACAAAAAAGGAGACGCTCTGAGCTGCACCAACTACAGAGGCAAAAGTCTCCTGAACATTGCCTACAGTATCTATCCGCCTTAATATGTGAACGCCTGAATTCGTCTACCAACAACCTGATCGGCCCTTAACAGTGTGGTTTTAGGCCAGGAAGGTCCACAACTGATCAAATTTTCACACTTTGGCAGATTCTAGAAAAAACCCAAGAAGTCCAAAGCGATACCCACCACCTATTCATTGATTTCAAAGCCGCATACGACAGCATCTATAGAGACGAACTATACAGAGCCACATGTCTAGTTTTGGTATTCTCGCTGCTCCCTCAGGGTCCGAAATGATCTCACCGACACATTCGATACCATAAAAAAGGATTTAGGCAAGGCGATGGGCTGTCATGTGACTTCTTCAATCTGATTCTTGAGAGGATTGTGCAAAACTCACGAGCCAACGCCAGAGGAACAATTTTCCAAACTTCTGTACAACTACTGGCATACGCCGTCGATATTGACATCATTGGCAGGACTCAACGTGATGTCATAGCCACGCTTACCTGTATAGAGAAGGAAGCGGAAAAAATGGGTTTAGCAGTAAACAAGAGCAAGACGAAGTATATGCTGACACATAAAATCGACAAATTGGACAGAACGTCACCATTGACAGATATAACTTTGAGGTAGTACGGGGCTTTGTCTACCTCGGCTCCATCAAGTCCCACAACAACATCTCGTCAGAAATTAAACGAAGAATTACTCTTGCCAACCGCTGTTTCTTCGGGGTAAGAAGGCAGTTTAGTAGTTAAGCCCTCACTCGAACTACTAAGGAGATCCTATATAAGACCCTGATGATCTAAGTCCTGCTCTACGGCGCTGAAGCTTGGACTGTCTCGAAAGCGGATGAGGAAATTCTTGGTCGATGTGAGAGGAAAAATCTTCGAAAAATCTTCGGTCCCATTTGCGTTGACGGGCTATGGAGACGAAGATTCAACCAAGAACTATACCAGCCGTACAGCAACATGATTCTGGTCAAAAAAAAAACTCCGCATTGGACGCTTAAGATTTCTAGGACATGTGGTACGAATAAACACCAATACTCCGGCTCGCAGAGTCTTCGATTCCCAGCAAGACCCATGGAAGCAGTAGAGGAATACCTCGCCTTAAGTGGCGTGCACAAGTAGAAACCGACCTCAACCAACTTTGAGTGCGCAACTGGAGGCAGCTAGCTAAGGACCCGGCTAATTGGAGAGGCATGTTGGTTGAAGTCCAGGTTCATTCTGGACTGTAGCGCCACTTATGTAAAAACTTTGAATTGAAATAAAACACAAGGAAATCGTTTTAATGTCCATCAATCTGGGTTTATTGGAAGGGTAATTTTATGCGATTTATGTGGCATCAAGGCTGTTTGGAATAAAGCCAAGTCTAGAGGTCTAATTTTCAAGCACTTTTTCTAGCATTTGGGGCCGTATGTCGGCAATAACGTCACGAATGTTGGCTTCCAAGTCCCCTAACGTTTCTGGTGTTTTGGCGTAGACGAGCGACTTGACATATCCCCGAAGAAAATAATCCAATGGTGTCAAATCACACGATCTTGGTGGCCAATTAACAGGTCCATTCCGCGAAATTATGCGCTCATCAAATGTTTTCTTCAATAAATCGATTGTGACGTGCGCTATGTGGCATGTAGCGCCGTCTTGTTGGAACCACACCTCATCCACATTCATGCCATCCAATTCGGGAACAAAATAGTCGGTTATCATGGCTCTATTCCGGTCTCCATTAACGGTAACTGACTCTCCAGCAGCATTTCGGAAGAAGTATGGCCCAATGACTCCACCAGTCCATAGAGCACACCAACCAGTCAGTTTTTGTGGATGTAATGGCGTCTCCAGGGTCTCATGTGGATTCTCTTCACTCCAAATGCAGCAACTTTGCTTGCTGACGTAGCCATTCAACCAATAATGAGCCTCATCACCGAAAAAGATTTTGCGATGAAAATCAGCATCGGCATATACACCAAAATGACAACGCATTGCATAGTCTTGCGGCTTTAATTCTTGCACATGCTGGATCTGGTTAGGTCGTAAGCCAAGATCTTTCAAAATCTTCCATAAAGTTGATGGACAAAGCTCCAATTGCTGGGCACGGTGGCGAATCGATTCATTCGGGTCCTCTTCAAAACTTTGCTCTACAGCGGCAATTGTTTCTTCGCTGCGCACTGTTCTACGTCTCTAAGGATTCGTATTATCTCACAGCGTAAACGTAGTTCCGAAACGATTCATGGTTAACCGAATTAATTGCTCTGATGGACGATTATGTCGAAATGAACCATTATTTTGGAATTAATTCGCACAATTTGCAAGCGTTGTTCATTTGTCAACGTGTTCATGATAAAATGGCAAACCAAACCGCCCGATTTGACCACAAAATTTCAGTTTTATCTCCTTTCGAAAAACCAACCTCCAACCCGTTACAAGCCAATTATACGTTGAAAAGTCCCTCGTATTACATTTGCGATGCGGTAAGCATCATTTCCAAACAAGCAACGAAAAATTCATTTAACTGTACACCTTCCCATTGAAAACCGCGTCCCCATTTGGAAGTCAACAAATATCTCACCCCCTTAACCGGGAACAGATTTAGTCAATTTACAGTTTCACAAAATTCGTATTTTCCGTCTACTTATGTAAATTTGGTGGTAAAACCCTTAGTGGGTTATTTCCTTGTTACCTAAAAAAGCCGTGAATATGCCAAATGGCAGGAAAATAACTGTTACAACTTTTATTCTAGGACATAAAACTTTGCAAATTGAGGAAAAGTTTGAAAAAGAGTTTTTTTTTCTTTGAAGGGATGATAGTATATTAGGGAGGCTCGTGCTTATGAGTCTGGCATTTGTACCAAGTGATCAATCAAGAGGTATTTTTTTTTCAAAAGGTTTTTTTTTTTTATCCTGGATAGACTTACACCCAAACATTGTGTGAAAATTCAGTGAATGGGCTATTGAGAGACTTGTTGAAGATTCACTTTTTTTGGACCAACATTTTGTTCAGCGATGAGGCTCATTTCCGAATCAATGGATACATCATTAAGCGAAATTGCCATATATAGGTAGAAGAACAACCAGAAGAGGTTCAAGAACTGCAGTTACATCTACTCCAAATAACCGTGTGGTGTGGTTTATGGGCCAGTGGAATCATCGGTCCGAATTTCTTCAAAAAGAAGCATGGCGCCAACGTTACTGTTAATGGATCTCGTTATCGTACCATAATAATGGAATATTTCTTGCCTTAAATTTAAACCTAAGATCACGACAAAATTAGTTCCAACAAGACAGCGCTAATTGTCAAACAGAACGTGATGATATCGACATATTGAGAGGTCGCTTCGGTGAACAATTAGTTCCATACTTCGGACCAGTTAATTGGCCAGCAAGATCATGCGATATCACATTGTTCGACTTTTTCCATTGAGAAGACGTAAGTCTCAGGTGGATAAGCTAGGATTAAAGCATTGGAGGCCAACATTATCCGAGATACCGACGAATATGCTTGAACGCGTCATCGAAAATTGAAACGTTCGCATGGACGAGCTACGGCGCAGTTGCGGCCATCATTTGAAAGGGTTGGATGTTGTAAATCGAGGGTAAACTCCGATTGGCGATGCTCAAACAGGTGGTCCCGCCGTCATGCAGAAGTACACATGCACACATAAGTGGACTTTCCGCGAGCCCGTTGCGCCAAAAATTTGTATTTTTATTGGATAACCATCGGATACTGGTCTCATCCTACGGGATTCGACTTGCTCAACTTGCTTAAATAGCCTCGGAAAGGACTGGTTTTATTTGTTAACATGTTCGTATCTGCACTTGGAATGTGAGAACATTTAACAGGAGAAGTGTCATCCAGGAAATACGATGGGATGGGATGAAAAACTGTCACATCTACTACAGACCGTGGTATAGTGAACAGAAACAGCGACTATTCGGTTGGTTATAAGTGACAGACTTGGGCAAGAAATCTTATGTTTCCAAAACATAAGCGAACGCATTGTAACAGTCCACCAAACATAAGTCAACATAAGCCTGATATGCGTTCACGCTCGAACGGAAGAAACAGATTTTATAGCTAAAGACTGCTTCTACGAGCTTCTTGAAAAAACTTATGAGCGACTACCGAATTACGATGTTTAATTCGTGCTGGGAAATGTTTAACGCAAAGGTAGGAAGAGAAGATATCTTTTGCAGTATTTTTGGTATGCACAGACCACTCGACAAGACGTCTGGCAAAGGACTTAAGATAGCTGAGATCGCTGCTTAATGAAATGCTACTACAGCACACGGTATATTTGATATCCATAATTGGAGATGGCGGTCTCCAGATCAATGACCAGTCGATCAATTGTACTGCAGTCGATCAATTGTACTACATGGCGGTCTCCAGATCAATGACCAGTCGATCAATTGCAATAGTACTACATGGTGGTCTCCAGATCAATGAACAGTCGATCGATTGCAATAGAACAGATGCACGCACCCAGTATTTTGGATATCCAAACATTTCGAGGAGTTAACATCAGCTCGAACCACTACCTTGTTGCAGCCAAGGTAAGGATGCCAAATATCCACCACTCTACAACAAATCAGAAGTTTTGTGAAACAACTACATTGCGAAACAATGTAATCGCAAGAGACCGCCAAGACCTTCGTGGAAGGCGTATCCATTTAAATCCCAATTGGCAAGATACCGCCAACACAGAATTCCTACGAACAATGGCAAAGATGCAAAAAAGCCACTAGATCAGCTGCCACTGATGTACTAGGTTTCTCGCGCCCACCAGCAAGAAACCCCTGGTTTGATGTTGAATGCCGGCAGATGCTCGTATCCAAGAACGAGTACTACATGGCTAAGCTACACGGGAAGACGAGAGCTGCCATTGAGCTTTATAGGCAAATCCGGAGGAAAGGACACCTTTAAAGAAAGAAGAAAAAGGAGCAAGACAAACGCGCGATCGAGGATATAGAGAGGTGTGCCACTCCAGGAACGATGTAAGCCAGTTTCACCAAAGTGTGAAACGTCAAAACCAAGGAGACAAAGCTCGAACAGAATCATGTCAAGATGAACAAGGAAATATCGTAGTTGAGACACAGTCGATGCTGAGGATATGGAAGAACCACTTCTGCAGTCTGATAAACGGCGATGACGAACAACATTCCGCTGTCAGGCAGAACGGACCATTCAATATTGGCAACGACGGTGAAAACTTCAAAACACCCGACCAGAGTGAAGTGAGGATAGCAATATCTAAACTCAAGCTTAATAAATCTGCAGGAAACGAAGGCCTTCATGCTGAGTTTTTTGAAGACGACGCAGATGACTTCGTAAATAACATCCACCAGCTCATAAGCCAAACCTGGTCGGTAGAAAGTATGCCTGAAGTGTAGAACCTCAGCATCATTTGGCCGATCAACAAAAAAGGAGGCCATCTATACTGCACCATCTACAGAGGCATAAGTCTCTTTAACATCGCCTACAAGATCCCAACTGCGTAATATGTGAAAACCGTTTACCAACAACTTGATCCTTCCTCCAGTGTGGTTTTAGGCCAGGAAAGTCCACAACCGAACAAATTTTCACACTTTGGCAGATCCAGGAAAAACGACCAAGAAGTCCAAAGCGATACCCACATCCTATATATCGATTTCAAAGGCTTCATGGCTTTACAAGACCATGTTTGTTAAAAACCTAAAACCGTTTACCAACAACTTGATCCTCCCTTATCAGTGTGGTTTTAGGCCAGGAAAGTCCACAACCGAACAAATTTTCACACTTTGGCAGATCCCGGAAAAAGGACCAAGAAGTCCAAAGCGATACCCATATCCTATATATCGATTTCAAAGGCTTTACAGAACCATGACTGTTTTGGAATACAAAATTTGTTCCTCCATCACTGTCGGCGACGACTTCCCCCAAAAATTCGATACCAAAAAAGGCTTTAAGCAAGGCGAGGTACAAAAAATCTTTTATGGTATCGAATGTTTGGAGGAGGTTTTTGGCAAGGCGTGGAACAATTCAATTCGAAGTCAGACCACGATTGCCGACTGTCTGTTAACAAGATGCCAAAGAATTCAACCATTCACCTCTTTCGTGTGCCGGGCCACAGAGACGTACCAGGGAATTGCAAGGCAGATGAGCATGCCAGACAGTGCACAACCTTTGATATTCTACCGCCAGTAGATGTGATAGGTATGCCAATCGCTAATTATTTTTTTTAATTTACAGTTATTTTACAAATTTACAAATCAAACTGTATGCGATCAAGAAAGCAAACCGCAGATGGATAAACGGCACGACATGTCAAATATTTAGGCAACTCTGGCCTAACTTTAATCAGAAGCGCTCCATCAGGTTGACAATGCTAAACAGATCACACATTAGCTTCAGTATCGGTGTTCTTACAGAACACTGTACGATAAGCCTACACGCAAGAAAACTAGGGGCCTCTTCAGCAATGACTTCTGCAGAAGCTGCTCAGGCAAAGAGGAGGAGGAAAGTATGGCTCACCTTCTATGCTGTTATCCTGCTCTCTCAGTAAATGGGAAACTTCTAGGTGAGCTGGCGAACGTCAATGTCAGAAACTCTTTCACTACATACCTATAGTTAGCTCTGACTGGTTCAATTAGGCGAACGAGTATAGGAAAGCCGACAGTTCGACGTGGTACCACAACGATCTCAGTGTGCACGCGCATCAAATGCAGCCACTACAACCTAACCTAATCTAAGGCAAGGCACAATCATGGAACTTTTTGAATACCATTTTTGGGAGGGCTGTGAAAAACTGCAGGATCATCCATAAGTTAATGCAATTGCTAGCATACGCCGACGATATTGACATCTTTGGTCAGACTCAACGTAATGACTAGAAGTGCAAAAAATGAGTTTTGCAGTAAATGATAGTAAGACCAAGATAGTATACCCTGTCAACACGAAAGGACACTCAACATCGTCGAATTGGACAAAACGGCACCATTGACAGATTATACTCTGAGGTAGTACTGGACGTTGTCTACCTCGGCTTTGCTATTAACTCTGACAACAACATCTCCTTAGAAATTAAACGAAGAATACTCTTGCCAACCGCTGTTTCTTCGGACTAATAAGGCAATTCAGTACGAAAACCCTCACTGGGACTACTAAGGAGATCCTATTTAAGATCCTGATCATAAAAGTCCTGCTCTATGCCGCTAAAGCAATGACCGTATCAAAAGTGGATTAAGAAATCCTTGCTAGATTCGAGAGGAAAAGCCTTCGAAAAATCTTCGGTCTCGTTTGCGTTGACGGGCTATGGAGACGATAATTCAACCAAAACTATACGAGCTGTACAGCGACATGCCCCTGGTCCAAAAACTCTACATTTGACGTTGAAGATGGCTAGGACATGTAGAACGCATGGACACCAATACTCTGGCTCGCAGAGTTTTCGATTCCCAGCCTGACGTCGGACGCAGTATAGGATGACCTCGCCTTAAGTGGCGCACACAAGTAGAAACCGCCCTTAACCTTGGAGTGCGCAACTGGAGGCAGTTAGCTGAGAACCCGGCTATTTAGAGAGCCATGTTAGTTGAGAACCGGGTTCATTCCGAACTGTAGCTCCATTTAAGTAAGTAAGTAAGGATTGGGCCTCGGGAAAATGGTCTTACCTAGCCCAAGTATGATGAATGGTACGAGAAATTAAAAAAATTACTGACCGAATTTGATATGCAGTGCCTGTTTCCAGAGTGTTAAAATGTAAGTTTTATGTGATTATATATAATTCCTGGTATGTATTAGAAATAAAATTAAGTGCATTGATTCGTAGGCGAAACCTACAAATGAAGTGTAAGTTAAACATGTTTGTATGGAAATAATTTTGTTACGAACAACCATATTGTAAAATTTTAAAGTAAAAAATAGGTATTAACTCCATTATAATACCTCGGGATAAAATCACGTGTGCGAAAAAATTGGATCTGGTTTTAAGTGCTCGATTAAAAATGAATTATGTGTATGTATACAAAATCGTTAATTAGTGCATATGTGTATATTTACACATAATAAGGATACCTACTTTGTTTTTCTTAATTTTCTAAAAATTCCTAGTATAATGAAGTACAATTTTTCATGCAGTCAACAACAATGCAAAAACAAAAATTATTTCCATATTAGTTCTCAAAGGATTGCACTTAATTTTATTGCTTTTTGTATGTAAAAGCTTTTTGCTTATTAAAAAATAATTTAATTTCAGCCAATGACATAACGTTTCTAGATTGGTTTATCTAACAAATGAGGACATTACAAATGCCATAGGAAGTATCGGCCAGAGAGCAGAATTCAGGGCTAAACTTTTTAAGTGGAAAAAAACAGAGGTGAGAATTTTTAACAAAAATTAAAATTATAACCGTATCATATATTATATATAGTATCCAAATGAAGATGACTTTGATTCCCAAAATGCAAATGTCCTTAATTGGTTAAAAAACAATTTTAAGCCAAATTCAGCAGTAGCCGCAGAATCCACAAATTCACCAGCAGCGTCAATATCATATGAGCGTAAAATTGTAAGCAATAAACAAATTTAACAATACCATAATTTACAAATAAGTACAATTTATGTAGGATATTTCATCTTTAATTCATGGATGCTCTAAAGGCAAACAGTTTATTGATTTTTATGAACAAAAATCGTATCTCCAAAATATCCACAGAGACGAAATTATAAAAATTATTGTGGAAGAAGCAAACTATCGAATATAAAGGTACTCTGTATAAAAAGAATTGTAACTTGACTTATTATAAAAAACCATTAATGGAATTATTTAAGACACATGTATTTGCATTTCAAAATAATAATTTGTTCGTTTTTTTGTTATCCAATTGAAGTAAAATCTTTTAGTAAGCATTTCCAAGCGTTTGAAATTGGCAAAAAAAGTATATATCCTTTTTTACGAGCCCACCATTACATTTATATCCGATAAATAATGGGAAAACATATTTCAAAAATAATTTTATCTAGGCAAAAAAACTGATTGTATCTTTAGGTTAATAATGAATAATTTAAGTTTTTTATGTTATTATGTCATTGAAAATAAAATTTATGAATTCAAAATTATTGTTGTTTTGATTTTTAAACAAGAAAACAAAAATGTATGTACTAAAATTTAAAATTTTGCGAAAAATTTATTTTGAAAATATATACCTATATCAAGTAAAATTAAAGTTGACATATACAGCTTTTAAGGTTAAAAGCATTTGATTCTACAACGAGCTATTGTTGTATCAAATAATAAACGTGATATTTTCAAAGTCGAAAGAGGTTATATCTACGAAGGATCATGGTAAGATTTAAGTTAAAAAATGCTAATTCAAAATGCTTTCATTTTAAATCATTTTAAATTTTAAACCTGAACAAAGTTAAATTAAAGCTTAAGCATAGTACTTTCAAAGTTGGATTTGTTTGAATACACAATGCACAGTCATTGCTTCAAAATATATTCGTAGTGTTTTTAAAGTCAAATACATTTGATTATACGATGCGTCATTGCTAAATTAAAGTTATAGCATAGTATTTTCAAAGTTGAATATATTTTAATCTACGATTCAACATGTTTGAATCGAATTTTACGAAATTTGTTTTAAAGATAAATGAATTTGATTTAAGCATGATCGCACATCAAATCAAGGTACATACGTGGTTAGATCAAATTAAAACGATATATACTTTTTAGAGTAGGGAAACCCTTTGAAATAATGTCATGCCACTTTGATTTTAAAATTTTCGTAGTCGAAGCTAAATCATTCCGAAAAATATTTAAATCGAAGTGGTTTTCTTTGATTTTACGTTGTTTTTTCTCTGAGTGTACATTCGTCGATTTAGATCAAACGAAAGTCTTTGGGAATCCGAAAATTTGATGTCTTGATTGCTTCGGTTCCGTTTAAGATCCAGCTTCCGTAAAAATCGTCTTTATTGTCAGGAAGGGCTTTTTAGATTACTAAGAAAGATTACGCGATATATTTGAGTTCTTCTGATATTTCGCATTTAAAAAAATGTCTCTCCTGATCACCCTTTATATACACAAACATCGACGGGTGTTACTTGCAATCAGAAAAAAAAAATCAAATAAATGTCAAACAAGTTAATGAGAGATTTGACATAATTTTCGACTCGCAGAGTTATCACATCTGGACATCAACATATTTTCATGTGTAAAGCAATTCAATCCTTACATAAACACAAAGGACACTCAAAATACCAAAACTAAGTGCGTGATTAAATTCCCACCCGCAAAAACCGCACACAAACATTCCCCCCTGCCCCTTGGGGATTGAGCCTCACACGAATTTATGCTTTCCTTTCAACTAAATAAAATGCTAAGGACCAACAAACAAAGGAATATGCCCCACAAAAAAAAAAAGAAGGAAAACAAAACCCCCCAACAAATAGGAAACAAAAGAACAGTAAAACTGTTACGTATACGCCCGAGTCTACTCCGCTGCCCATTAGGCGAACAAAATTAATCTCTCCACTGCCTGTATGTGTATGTTTGTAACTGTATTGGTGTATGTATAAAGTGCCACAATCAATCAAATGGGATGGAAGAGAAAATCAAATATTTACTCCGCCTGATTAATTTATAAACCTGATCCTGCAGCCAACAAACTGTAAAAGCCTTCCCGCAACCGTCCACACTCCACCGATCCACAAATTATATGAAAGCGCTCGCTCTCTCTACACAGAAATCGATTTCGAATTTTTGATTCAATTCCGTTTTATTAAATAACCAAACAATGTTCAGTGTCCTTACAGAAGTGGTTGTCTGTGTATGCGTATGCCTGGATGTGAGTGTTTTTTTTTTTTTTGCCAACGTTTGTCCTTGAAGATGATCATTCTTTTGACTCAGCATTAGGTGTAGCACATATGTGCCAGAATGTGTGGCGTCTATCTCATCCACAGCCATTGATTACATGCGAAGGATATGAAGAAGGAGTGAGCTATGAATCCAATTCTGATGAGTTTATGGGTTCTGCTTGAATTATACGCGGGGGAACCATAAACCACATCAATAATTCAAAAAAAAAAGAAGAAATTTTGCCCCCTTCTTGAGATTTATTTTTTCGACGCAAAAAAAAAAAAAATGTGTCAACCTAGGAGACTAGTCGGGCATAGGAAGCATGTCGTCACATGGTGCAGATGATGTGACGAAAGTGTTTTGCTGATGCTACCAATATGCGAGGATGTTTGTCAATACCTTCTGTGTGCGGTAAACACGTTCTCTGTTTTCATTTTGTTGGTTTTCTTCTGGGATTTATGGAAATTCACAGAAAAAAAAGGACATCCACACATGTATACCATTGAGCATCCGGCTGACATAATGACAGTAACTGACATTTGTGACAGTTTTTCATCTACACACACTCGCTTGTTTCCATTAGTCAAATATTAAAACGGTGGGGAAGAACAAGGAGTTCTGTCCTCTAAGAGCTGGAATGAGTCCTCTCTGTATGCGACGGTATCAAGGGCGCAAATTGAAAAGGACACTACGTCAAGTTGCGTGTATGAGTGTGTTTGTGGAAATGTCAAACGATAAAAGCATCGCTTTTGTTTATTTTCAGACTACAAATGTTGGTGAAGCTGCCATCTCTAGATGTCTCATTCATTTGATTCCATTTTCTGGGGCTAGCGGCAGTGGAACCTCCCTGGAGATGGAATATTGTTTCGGCAGATATCACGTGTGTGGTTCACATGCCAATTGGGAATTCGCATCCAAAATATATAAAAAAAAAACGCAGAGAAAAGGAAATTTGATGTGATGTGTCCTAGTCCCTGTTGTTGTACATCAAATGCACCTGAGTTGGAACGTGAGATGATTGTCGTTGGGATTTGGAAAAATTAGATGAGCGAGGTTGACTTTTGTTGTCTTATTTGTTTGTAATGTATTTCATGAGCGTATTGAATGAGGAAATTCCAGATCAAATCACGGTAAGAATTCACCGTCATTTCATGTGGGACAGACTATGGCTGCAGGTGGCATTCAAGAACTTTTTTCACAAAGTTGCATCAAACTAGCGGCAAGGGAGGATGGGACATCTGCCATTGCTGGCAGCCGTCTAGGGAGTTACCATGTGACCTTGCAAGACTATGCAAACTTGGCGATTCTGATTACTTACTTACTTACTTAAGTGGCGCTACAGTCCGGAATAAACCTGGGCCTCAACCAACATGACTCTCCAATTAGCCCGGTCCTAAGCTAACTGTCTCCTGTTGGTTGGGGTCGGTTTCTACATGTGCGCGCCACTTAAGGCGAGGTCTTCCTTCACTGCGTCCGACGTCTGGCTGGGAATCGAAGACTCTGCGAGCCGGAGTATTGGTGTCCATTCGTTCTACATGTCCTAGCCATCTTAAACGTCCAATGCGGAGTTTTTTTTTGACCAGCGGCATGTCGCTGTACAGCTCGTATAGTTCTTGGTTTAATCTTCGTATCCATACCCCGTCAACGCAAACGGGACCGAAGATTTTTCGAAGAATTTTCCTCTCGAATCGACCATGGATTTCTTCATCCGCTTTTGAGACGGTCCATGCTTCAGGGCCTTCAGAGCAGGAATGGGATGATCTGGGTCTTATATAAGATCTCCTTAGTAGTTCGAGTGAGGGCTTTACTACCGAATTACCTTCTTAGCCCGAAGAAACAGCGGTTGGCAAGAGTAATTCTTCGTTTAATTTCTGACGAGATGTTGCTGTCAGAGTAAACAGCGAAGCCGATGTAGACAAAGTCCCGTTCTACCTCAAACTTGTATCTGTCAATGGTGACGTTCTGTCCAATTCGTCGATGTTGTGTGTCCTTTCGTGTTGACAGCATATACTTCGTCTTACCCTCATTTACTGGTGGACCCATTTTTGCCACTTCCTTCTCTATACCAGCAAACGTGGCTATGACATCTCGTTGAGGCCTGCCAATGATGTCAAAATCTTCGGCGTATGCTAGTAGTTGTACAGATTTTTGGAAAATTGTGCCTCTGGTGTTGGCTCGTGAGTTTTGCACAATCCTCTCAAGAATCAGACTGAAGAAGTCACATGACAGCGCATCGCTTTGCCTAAATACTTTTTTGGTATCGAATGTGTCGGTGAGGTCGTTTCCGACCCTGATGGAGCAGCGAGAATTCTCCATCGTCATCCTACACAAACGGACAAGTTTGGGCGGTATACCAACACTAGACACGACTCTGTATAGTTCGTCTCTATAGATGCTGTCGTATGCGGCTTTGAAATCGATGAATAGGTGGTGGGTATCGTTTTGGACTTCTTGGTTTTTTTTCAGGATCTGCCGAAGTATGAAGATTTGATCGGTTGTGGTCTTTCCTGGCCCAAAACCACACTGGTAAAGGCCAACCAGGTGGTTCGTAAACGGTTTCAGGCGTTCACATATAAAGGCAGATAGGATGTTGTAGGCGATATTGAGGAGACTAATTCCTTTGTAGTTGGCGCAGTTCAGAGGTTCTCCCTTTTTGTGGATCGGGCAAACGATGCTGAGGTTCCATTCATCAGGCATACTTTCTTCCGACCAGATTTGGCTTATGTGTTGGTGGATGTAAGTGACCAAGTCAGATTCCCCGGCTTTATAAAGATCAGCGGGAAGGCTGTCATTTCCGCAGCCCTATTAAGCTTCAGCTTAGATATTGTTATCTTCATTTCTCTCAGGTCGGGTGGTTGGCAGTTTTTGCTGTCGGTGCTATTGTTTCGTTCGTTCTGCCTGATAGCGGAATGTGGTTCGTCATCGCCGTGTAACAGTCTGCAGAAGTGTTTCATCCATATCCTCAGCACCGACTGGGTCTCAACTATGTCTCGTGGGTGTCCGTGGTGTAGTGGTAATGTATTCGCCTGTTAAGTGGAAGGTTGCACGTTCCATCCCAGCCAAAATCCATTTAACTTTTATTTAAAAGAAATAAAAAGGTCGGTTGTTATACCTAAAAGTATGCACCATCTTGAATTTCTTCCAATTTAACGAACACAAGAAAAAGTGACTCCCCGAAGTTAGTTCGGACACCACCCCACTTCATTCAAAATCTTTCCTATCACTCTCTTTCCTCCCCTGCGCCAAACGCTCGTAATGTGGTTACCTATAAAGGGTATTCATAGCCCCTTGAGCCCCTTTATATATATAAAAAAAAGGATATTTCCTTGTTCACCTCGACTTGATTTTGTTCGAGCCTTGAATCCTTGGCTTGACGTTTTCCACTTTGGTAAGACTGGAGAACATCGTTCCTGGAGTGGCACCTCTCTATATCCTCGATCGCGTGCTTTTCTTGCTCTTTTTTCTTCTTTCTAAAAAGCCGGGGTTCTGCCCTTCTTCTCTACCTACAGAACCCAAAGGCAGCTTTCGTCTCCACCTACAGCATAGCCTTGTAGGCCTCATTCTTGGCTGCGAGCATCTGTCGGCGTTTCTCATCAAACCAGGGGTTTCTTGCTGGTGGGCGCGAGAAACCTAGCATTCACATTCCAGTTGCAGATACGAACGTCGTTTTCCGTTTTTCGTTAAGCAGGATCGTAAACAATAAAATCAGTCCTTTCCGAGGCTATTGGTAGCTTCGTAACAAATATTTTTTGCATGGTTGGGTAATTTATTAGATACCTTTAGGATTTAGGGTCTACGGGATTTAGCGCTGCCGTTGGCCTTTCCGTTTATCCGCCACCATATACATTCAAAGGGCCTAACTTACCCCTGAAATTCCTGGACAACCTGCTTTCCGAATATTTCGAAGCAGCTTGCTTAGGTTCGCCTGAGACAGCAGGCTAGATATTCATTCCGTGCCATTCTTACCAGGCTGTTCATAGTGTTGCTGTTCTTCGTCGTGTTATCAACACTCGCGCTTATTGTTTAGCAAGTCAAATCCGGCTGAATGAGACCAGTAGCCGATGGTTACTATTTGTAGATTAAAAACAAGCACTTGATGTGTAGTCAGAGTAACAACCACTGTGAATTTCCAAGTTGAAGCCAATCAGAGTCTACCCTCGTTCTACAGCACCCATCCTGACTGGCCTCTGTTGAAAACCCTTACCACCTAATAGTTCGAACTTTCTTCTAGTTGGCTTAAACCTACACCAGCAGAAAATGCAAACATCAAAATTTATATCTACTGACTCATATAATTGGTTAAACCTTTTAGCTCCTTAAATCCATTTTGAAGTCATGGCTATAGAAGCGCAATACAGCTGCAACATAATGCAATGGACGCAATGTCAATTAACACCAAAATTTATAATATGCATCAACGGAACCCCTCAGCAACAGCAACAACTCATAGCACCTGCAATTGCCAAGGCTTTCTCAACGTCACACTTCCAAATAGTTTGGCACTTCATCGCCCTAATGAGTCGCTTTGAGGCCCTAATTACTATTCCAACACACACTGCATTAATAATGCATAGCTACACCACTGTGGAGGTGTACAAGACATACAAGCACAAGGTTGCACAAGCGGTCTGTATAGCCCTCCTTTTTCCTTACCCTGAAGCCATTACTTACCTATGACAGCCAAGTACCAACTGCTTTCTGTCGAGCGCAAGTTGCAACTTGCAAACAACATTTTAGGAAAAAAAAAAAAACTCTCAACACGAATGCAACTCAAGGCACCGAGTAGCGAAATAAATAATAAATTTAATTAGTAGCTACCCTTGGACGGAGAAAAGGAGGGCTTGAGGCTGCACAACCAACTCGATTGCAGTTTCATATTTCATGAGATTTTCCCTGGTAGTGAAAACATGAATTAATCGAATGGCGTGTGAAAATTTGATGTCAACTGCTGCTGTTGCACATTTCGCATTTCGACTTACGAGACTTGCTCAGACCTATCGAAAGTTCATTGCTTTTGGAACGGAGGGAAGTCTTGTCTCCTACCCGCTGAGCAGACACTTCCGGCACGGCTTCACTTTTACTTGGTGGGCAAGTGTGAACTTGGAATAGAAGTGGGGTGGTTGGGATTTGCCACAAAATGTAAATCAAGTGAAAACGGAATGTTTTATGGCAGGATGTTGTCTGAAGCGGCTCCGGTTGATAGATTTCGTGGTTGCAAGAGAATGAATCAAATATTTGCACATTTGCGTAAAGCTCAGTGGAGAGGTTAGAATTCTGATGAATTGAGCCCAAGGGGAGCTGGTTATGAAATTTCTTTGTAAATTAATTTAACGAAGGTTTTGTATGGCGTCTTGTGGTAGTACAAGAGGATGACGTCAGCTCGAGAGGAATTTATCAGAAAGTCTTATGGCATTAGGTGTTTGCTCTGAATGAGAATCGGGTTTCAATCTGCAATGCAATTATGAATAAGGTCAAGGATGGGTGAACTGTCGTGGCTGAGATGGAGTATTGAAGCTAAGTCTTGTGATAAATGAAGCCGGATAAGTTATTGAGGAAACCTGTGGTCATTGGAGTCGCGATTACCAATAATCCTTCTGCAGGTATATCAGTGTTGAAAGGGCAATCATTTGAAACCCCTGATGTTGTACTTTATAATGTTAATCATGGCCAAAAGGCAGGCATTGTGATTATACAAAACCACATCCTAATGCCTACCGCCACCATGACTCACCGCTCCATGCGATTGACGGTGGGCTGCTATCTTGAGTGCAGATTATGCAGCCATTCACCTTTTAAAGTCTTGTAGGCAGCAAATGATAATGTGCGCGCGGGAGTGTGCTCCTTTTTTTAAGAAGGCAATGATGAACAATCTTCCGAACCATTCAGTATTGGCGACGACAACGAAAATCACCAATCACCTGATTGATATCATTGAAGTGAGGATAGCAATATATATAAACTAAAGCTTCACAAGGCTGCCGGAAAGGTTGGCCTTCCCACCGAGCTTTCCGAAACTGGCGGAGATGATTTGGTAAGTAACATGCACCAACTTATAAGCTGAATTTGGTCGGATGAAAGTATACCTGAAACATTGAAGACTGTGATCGAGCCTTATTAGTGAGGTTTTTCGAAAGGAAAGTCCACAACTGATCAAATCTTCACACTTCGACAGATCCTGCAAAAGCCCAAAAAAACCAAATAGATACCCACCACCGATTCATCGATTTCAAATACGCATACGACAGCATTTATAGAAACAAACTATCCAGGACCATGTCTAGTTTTTATCGGGTTTTTCAACAGGGACGCTACAAAAGTGAAGCCACAGGGACAGCAAACGACGGCATATTTCTTGCCGCTCTTTTGACATTTCTCTTCAGTAAGGTTTGCCATTTCATGATGGAAAGATATACGATCCAACAACGAGTCGAAATTATTAAAATTTACAACCGAAATTCGGAGTCAGTGGCCTCAACGTTAAGAGCGCTACGCCCAATTTATGGTCGTCATAATCGTCCTAGCAGATTGATTGAGCGTCTAGTGGAAAAATTTGAATCCACAGTACAACAGGTTCCCGTGCCAGTGAGACAAAGAAGTGCCCGTAGTGTCGAGAATATTGCTGCCGCTGGTTGAAGAAAGCCCAAATGTGTCTCGCACACGTCGTTCTCAAGCGTTGGGCATCTCTGTGACGTCGTTTTGGAGGCGAATTTTGCGAAAAGATCTTGGCCTACATCCTCACAAGATTAAATTGACGCAAGAACTGAAGCCGCTTGACCACCAGAAGCGTCGTATGTTCGTGAATTGGGCTGAGAAACAACTTGAAAATGATTCGGATTTTCATCGACAAATCATCTTCAGCGATGAGGCTTATTTCTGGCTGAATGGCTTCGTCAGTAAACCAAATATGCGGTATTGGTCAGGCAGCAATCCACACGTACTCCATGAGTCATCATTGCATCCCGAAAAAATTACGTTTGGTGTGGTTTATGGGCCGGCGGCGTAATTGGGCCGTACTTCTTCCGTGATGATCAAGACCGGCACGTTACTGTGAATGGGAATCGCTACCGTTCAACGATAACCGAATATTTTTGGCCCCAATTGAATAATATGGACTTCAAGGACTTGTGGTTCCAACAGGACGGCGCCACAAGCCACACAGCGAATGCCACAATCAATTTATTGGAAACCAAGTTTGGAGAACGTGTTATCTCACGAAATGGTCCAGTCGCTTGGCCGCCTCGGTCGTGCGATTTGACGCCGTTAGACTATTTCCTGTGGGGCTACGTGAAGTCTATGGTCTATGGCAACAACCCAGCGACGATTGATGAACTTCGTACGAATATCGAACGTGAAATTGCAGCAGTATCGGCCGATTTATGCTTGAAAACCGTCGAAAATTGGGTTCAGCATCTGGACTTCTGCAAGCGTGCCCGTGGTGGCCATGCAAAAGAAATCGAGTTTCATACATAATGAATATCAAGAATTTCATTGATATCCAAAACCGTTTTTATTTTATTCAAAAAAAGCGTTTGTAGCGCTCTCATTAAAAAAACCCTTTATATACCGTCCAAGCCCGTCCGCCTGTGAAGAATCATGATGGAGAATTCTCCGGCGCGCGATTCCAAATAAGGATTTAGGCAAGGCGACGCACTGCCATGGACTTCTCAAATTGTATTCTTGAGAGGATTGAGTAATAATCCCGAGTAAGGAGAAGCAAGCGACAGATGAAGCTTGGCATTGAGGGTAAGGTCAAGTATTTGCTGTCAACTCAAAAGGACACACATCACCGACGAATCGGGCAGAACGTCACCATTGACAGATATAACTTTTAGGTGGACGGGACTTTGTCTATCTTGGATCCGCTATTAATTTTGACAACAACACGCCGTCAGAAATTAAACGAAGAATGACTCTTGCCAACCGCTGATTCTTCGAGCTAAGAAGGCAATTCGGTAGTAAAGCTTTCACACGAAAGGCTAAGGAGATCCTACACAAGACCTTGATAATCCCAGTCCTGTCAAAAGTGAATGAAGAAGTCCTTGTTAGTCTGAGAGAAGAAATCGGCGGTTCCGCTGGCATTGACGGTATATGCAGACAAAGATTCCATCAAGAGCTATACGATTTCTACAAGGTTCTAGAGCTCTTAAAGCTCTGCAGTGGACGTTTAAGATTTAGCGCCTTTTGAGAAAAGGCAGAACGTCACCATTGACAGATATAACTTGTAGTAGTACGGGACTATGTCTATCTCGGCTTCGATGTTAACCCTGACAACAACATCTCGTCAGAAATTAAACGAAGAATTACTCTTGCCAGCCTCTGTTTCTTCGGGCTAAGAAGGAAATTCAGTAGTAAAACTCTCACTCGAACTACTAAGGAGATCCTATATAAGATCCTGATCTTCCCAGTCCTGCTCTATGGAGCATGTAGCATGAACCGTATCAAAAGCGGATAAAGAAATCCTTGGTCGATGCGAGGGGAAAATTCTTCGAAAAATTTTCGGTCCTGTTTGCGTTGCCTAACTATGGAGACGAAGGTTCAACCAAGAACTATACGAGCTAGCAGCGACATCACCCTGGTCAATAAGCTCCGCATTGGACGTTTAAGTTGGCTAGGACGTGTAGAACGAATGGATCCCAATACTCCAACTCGCATAGTCTTCGATTCCTAGCCAGAAATCGGACGCAGTATAGGAATACCTCGCCTTAAGTGGCACGCACAAGTATAAACGGATCTCAACCAACTAGGAGTGAGCAACTGGAAGCAGTTAGCTAATGAACGGGCTAATTGGAGAGGCAGGTTGGTTGAGGTCCTGGTTTATGCCGGACTGTAGCGACACTTAAGTAAGTAAGTAAGTAAGAGGTTTCAAGCAAAAACTTTTGCAGAAATCCCACAAAGACCTTACACCGAGGCTTACACCCTTTCTATGGTCCTGCTGTCGCCGCGATGAGCATGGTGGTAGTAGCGGTAAAAGATTTCCTTAATCATTGAAGATAAAAAAAACATGGAGCCGCTGTTGGACGGTCGAAAGGAGCGAAGCTTTTACGTATTTGCCCGTGTGATGTTTTTGGCCCGTGTTACGTTATTGGCCAGTGTCACGGCCTATTTTAAATTCATTTTCATATTCCCCAGTGCAGGCTTTTCCATGGTAAAGGCTTGAAGCCAACATTGAAGTATGACCCAACAATATAGAATTATAAGGCCGAGGTCAGAAAAGCAGATGTGAAATGCCTGCAATTGTCGAAAAGCTGAATACAGCTGAACCATTGCCATGTCCAAGATGGCGGATAAGTGTTAGAAATGTCGGTCCCCAGGTCCCACCACTGAGAATGGTTGTTTGTATGAATATAAGACTATCTTGCATGGTTTTTTATAAATTTTCTCAGGTGATTCGCACTTATAACGCCTAATGAGCGCCCTGAGATGATTGAAGGTATTTACTGCCTCCTGAATTATTGTAGCTGAAGCAGCAGAAAATTGGTCCTCACAATTTTCTATTGCCAAAAACTCTTACAAAACCAACTTCATTTAAACTTACATTCCCAGGCAAACAAGAGGGTCTGTCAAGCAAACCATTTAAATCAAAAATACGTTCCTGGTAAGTACACCCAGCAGACAAATCGTTTCCATTTAACTTCACAAAACTTACCGAGATATGTTTCATGTTGTGGCATATACTCTTGCATCTCCGCCAGAAGCACTGCAAGTTCCTGCGAGTCCTTTGTTATACTACACATTTCCTCCTGATTGAAATCGGGTGTTATTTGCTTACACAGAAGAATTTGACTTATTACGTTGCCCAGATTCGAGGGGCCAGCACGGTTCTCTGAAAGCAATGAAAAAATAAATTTGTTCAACAGACCATCCATAAAGGAGCTTTATAAAGATTTTTTCTGAAAAAAAAAGGATTTTCTCTAGAATTACAGCTGATTGAATAAAAAAAAAAAGGACCCACTGCAGCAATTTATAAAATGCTACACAGACACCGCAGGCGAACTGCATTCCAGCACACCGGCTTTGGTGGTATTGATTTCCTTTAGATAGCTTTTCATCAAATTAGATATTTGCGCTTCCTAACGTTTGCAAACGCCGAAAGGACTTCCTCATAATGGATGAAGAAATAAAAAAAAAAATAAAAAAAAAAATCCTCAAACAGACTTCGCGTAGGGTAGGTCAAGGCTGCGCTGTTTTTCCTCGCTCTGATCAAATATCAAGAGGGAATGTTGCAGGTAATTTATTTCGAAACTACAAGGATGAGGTTAATTTGCATCCCGACTTTAAGGTAAACAACTACAACTGAGATACAAATCAATCCGGTTGCAAGTGGCTGGGGTTAGGTTTAAGTTTGCCCTTGCTGGCTGTATATGAAGCATGATATGATAGTCCTTGGCTGTATGATTGATGAAGATGTTGATGTAATTAAGAGAACTGAGATGGGCATGGAGTCTCCAAATTGGGAAGGATCGTTAGAACTTGTCACAAAGAAACTTCATTAATAATAATTTGCTTGGTGGGGGAAGCACGTGGAATACCGTATACATGTATCGTATCTTATGTTGGGCAAATATGGATTAATGATAACGGATGGGCTTACGAAAGTTCTCGTTTTGTTTTTTCCAAACCACGCGTTACGGGGGGCTTTCATTTTCTATGTATGCAGTCGTAGTGAGTGGAATTCAGTGAATAATGAGCAGTGGACATTTCACTGTGGGATTAAAGATAAATCATGTAATAAGCCCGTCCCTATGAGAGTATAGCTTAACGCTGTCATAGGTGAGTAATCAAAATAAATTATTCAATATCATGGGACTTGACCTCTTAATGAATTATCACCCGTGCGTAGTCCTATGGCGAACAAAAAGAAAGAAAACTTCACCCTAATGGCTCGTTCACGGATCCTACCATCCCTACCCGTATTTATTATCTGGTTACAGAGCACTTATGCCAGTCTCGGAAAGGCTCTCTAGACTACTTGCTGCGCAGCATAAGAGCTGTCCTCACGACGGGTGAGGAACTTGTCCAGGCCTTTGGAGTGGAGTTGGAAAGTATTTACAAGCATGGAATAGTTTCAAAAAGGGATCTCTAGAGATGAAGATGCATGCCGTTTCCATGATCCTTCCTGTTTTTATTTTTTTAGAAGCTTTAGGTTTTCCTCAGAAGGTGACTCTATAAGTTTAGTTTCTCAAGATTGCATAGATTTCATTCAAGAAAAATGTGACAACTCCTCAATAGCTGCAAAACTTCAGTACAGAAACATGTATAGCTAAGGGTGGTTGGATGTTTGTGACGATAATAGATATTAATAGGTCCTACCTTGACAACTGCCACATCAATTGTGTTTATTTTATATTCCAGAGTTAGGATCTTTATCTCATCTGCCTGGAGCGCTCGCGAGTGAAAAAATAACAGCCTTGGAACGGAATATCTGGCTCAAAATATGTCTCTGATTTACATAATTTACTTATATGGCACTAGTTCAAAATGATGGCTGGGTTTTGTGGAACTGTAGACTCTGATTGCCTTTAACTTGGCAATGCCCTGTGGTTGTAACTCTGACAGCACATCAAGTGCTTATTTTTAGCCTCCAAGTGGTAACCATCGGGTACTGGTCTCATCCAACCGGATTTAACTTGCTAAATGATAAGCACGAGTGTTGATAACAAGACGAAGACCAGCAACACTGTACACAGTCTGGTGAGAATGGCACGGAATGAATACCAGTACTGCTGTCAAAGGCGAACATAGACAAGCTACTTCGACATAATCGGACAACAGGTTATCTAGGAATTTCAAGGGTTAGTCACGGCCCTTGAACAGAGTGGCGGATGAACCGAAAGGCCAACGGCAGCGCTCAATCCCGTAGTGGATACTGATGGCCCCGTATCCTAGGGGTTAATTCGAACTGGCCCTCCAGGTTGAGGGTTTTGCTTTGGGTTAACTACCACCCCATGGAAAAAACCATTCCTACGAAGCAACCAACAGCCTCGGAAAGGACTGATTTTATTGTAAACGACCCTGCCTGACGAAGAAAAATGGACAATGACGTTCGTATGCACCAGGAAAGTGAGAACATTAAACAGGAGAGGTGCAAGCGATCAACTACCGGAAGCTCTAAACTGCTTAAAAGCAGACATTACTGCCATACAGGAAATACGATAAGATATGCCTGCAAAAAGAGAATGAAAATCTGTGACATCTACTACGGACCGTGTTATAGTGAGCAGAAACAGCGACTATTCGGATGCGGAATTGTTATAAGCGCCAGACTTAGGCAAGAAGTCTTATGTTTCCAAGACATTAGCGAACGCCATGTAACAATCCGCATCAAGGCCAAATTCGCCACCATAAGCCTTATATGCGCTCACGCCCCGACGGAGGAAAAAGGCGGTATAGCTAAGGATTGCTTCCACGGGCTCTTTGATAAAACCTATGAGCGACTAAGGAATTACGATCTTAAATTCCTTTTGGGAGATTTTAACACAAAGGTAGGAAGAGAAGACATCTTAAGCACTATTGTCGGAAAACATAGCCTACACGGCAACACGTATTTCGGATGTCCGAACATTCCGAAGAGCTTACATCGACTCGGACCACTACCAGCAAAAGTAAGAACGCGGATATCCAACAACTCACAACAATCCAGAAATACTGTGAAAAAATTTAATATCGTAGGACTGCAATCGCAAGAGACCGCCAAGATCTTCGCGGAACGCATATCCCTTAACCTCTCGATTAACACCATACCAGTAGCATGGAATATCGAAGAACAATGGCAACGAGGCCAACAACCCATTAGTACATCCGCAGCTCATGTGCTAGGTTTCTTGCGCCAATCAGCCACAAACCCCTGGTTGGATGAGGAATGCCGACAGATGCTCGCAGCCGAGAATTGGGCCTATAAGGGTAAGCTGTAGGTGGAGTCGAGAACTGCCATTGTGCTCTATAGGCAGAGATGAAGGGTGGAACACCGACTTTTCATAATAAAGAAAAAAGAGCAAGGGATACAGAGAGGTTCTACTCCAGGAACGATGTTTGCAAGTTTTACCAAGTGCAAAACGTCAAAGCCAAGGATACAAGGCTCGAACAGAGAGGTTCTACTCCAGGAACGATGTTTGCAAGTTTCACCAAGTTGAAACTTCAAAGCCAAGGATACAAGGCTCGAACAGAATCCTGTCGAGATGAACAAGGAAATATCGTAGTTGAGACACAGTCGATGTTGAGGATATGGAAGAACCACTTCTGCAGACTGTTAACAACCTGATCGGCCCTTACCAGTGTGGTTTTAGGCTAGGAAAGTTCACAACCGATCATCAAATTTTCACACTTCGGAAGATCCTAAAAAACCCAAGAAGTCCAAATCGATATCCACCACCTGTTCATCGATTTCAATGTCGCATACGACGGCATCTATAGACATGAACTATACAGAGCCATGCCTAGGTTTTGTATGCTGACCAAACCCGTCCGTCTGTGAGGGATGAAAATGGAGAATTCTCGTTGCTCCATCATAGGCGAAAACTACCTCACCAACACATTCGATACCAAAAAAGTATGAAGGCATGACGACGAACTATCATGTGACTTCTTGAATCGGATTCTTTAAAGGTTTATGCAAAACCCCCTATCCAACACCAGAGGTACAATCTTCCAAAAAATCGGTACAATCACTAGGATACGCCGACAATATTGACATCATTCTTCGGAACCAACGTGATGTCAGAGCCACGTTTGCTATTATCGAGAAAGAGGCGACAAAAATGGGTTAAGCAGTAAATGACGGCATGACGAAGTATATGCTGTCAACACCAAAGGATACACAACTTCGACGAATTGGACAGAAAGTCACCACTGACAGATATAGCTTTGAGGTTGTACGGGACTTTGTCTATGTCGGCTCCGCTATTAACTCTGACAACAACATCTCGTCAGAGATTAAACGAAGAATTACTCTTGCAAACCGCTGCTTCTAGGGCTAGGAAGGCAATTCAGTAGTAAATCCCTCACTCGAACTACTAAGGAGATCTTATATAATACCCTGATCATCCCAGTCCTGCTCTACGGCGCTGAAGAATGGACCGTCTCATAAGCGGATGAAGAAATTCTTGATCGATTCGAGAAGGCAATTCTCCGGAGAATTTTCGGTTCCGTTTGCTCTGACGGGCTATGGAGACAAGGATTCAACCATGAATTATACGAGCTGTACAGCGACATGTCCCTTGTTAAAACAACTCCGCATTTGAAGTTTTAGATGGCTGGGGCATGTTGAACAAATGAACACCAATACCTCGGCACGTCTAGTCTCCGTTTCCCAGCCAGACATCGGACGCAGTAGACCTCGCCTTAAGTGGCGCGCACATGTAGAAACCGACGTCAACTAACCTGCATTTCGCAACTGGAGGCAGTTAGATAAGGAACGATCTACTTGGAGAGGCATGTTGGTTGAGGTCCTGAATCATTCCGGACTGTAGCGCCACTTAAGTAAGTAAGTATTAGCACTGCTTCCGTCTTGTTGTCTGCTGGTTCTAGACCTACTCCTTGAAGCCATACCTTTACATTTATAATAGTCAGACTGCAGTTTCTAGACACCTGATCTTGTGTGTTTGCTGCCGTTGTGACTGAAATGTCATCAGCGTATCAAATTATTTCTACTCCGTTAAGCCTTGGTATTCTCATTACCCAGCCATACATTATGTTCCATAGAACAATGTCTGGCACTATGCCTTGGAGGACTCCTCCCGTGATTTGATACTTCTTTGGACTTTCTTCAGAGTCATAATCTAGTGCCGTCTCACTCAGGTAGCTGCATATTATTTTCAGCAAGTTCATCTATGTCCTGCGACGGCTTCACTCGCAATATCGCAAGCTGTACCTATCGCTCATACGGTGCTTCATTTCTCTGCAAGTTCATCTCTGTCCTGCGACGGTTTCACTCGCAATATCGCACCCGATATCGCTTCATTTCTCCAGTCCAGTATTGCTTTCTGTGTATGGCTTGTGTCAAGCATGCTTAGCGGTCTGTATGATGAGGGTTGCTCGTGCGGTTTGTTTCTTGTTGGAATGTGGACGAGCCGTTGCCTTTTTCACTGCCACGGGTAAGAGCCTTAAGCACTTTGTGTAGAGGTTTGAGAAGATCTCTCGTCTTGCTTAATTTGCTTCTTTTAGAACGAAGTTTGGAGTCCTGTCCATTCCTTGTGTCTTATTTCTCTTTATTGCTGCCGCGGTTTCTAGGACTTCTTCAGTTGCGACTGATGGTATTGCGTCTACTACTTCCGCTTTTCGTCGAGGTAGGATGAACCCTTTTTTTTCGAAAAGAGAGTAGCATTCTCGGAATAAGGACCCTGTGATCATTTTGGCTGGCTTACCGTGAAGTTTGACACATCCGTTGTCCGCATCATGTATGTGAGCATTTCTATGTGGGGACGCTTTACTTGGCTCAAACGTTCTCCAAAAGTCTCCTTGTGCAATATTATCTCAATAAAGCCCTCCAAACTCAAATGCCCTTCCAGTTCGTCGTTAACCTTAAATCCATTCATCATCCCAACTTAACCTTAATTGCCCCCAAAAGTAACTCTTCCAAGCTCTCAGATGCCTATCGTCATTCCTCATCATAACCAAACAATTCACAAACATTCCTGCAACTCTTTCAAGAACACCCCATAGCCGGGTTGTAGAAGTTCCGAGAAATTTACTGCATTCATTGAATGCCTCCACCCATTGATATATGTCACGAATACAATTAGCCCCGAGTAAGATATTAGGACCAATAGAAGGATAACGCTTCCCACTATATATCAATCCAGGAGTGTATCCAGTGTGTATAGTCGTTTCCATCTATGCACGTGCCTGACAACTTCTATTACTGCGTGTTGTATGGGCGTGTTGTGTTCCTTGGTGTACATCAGCTCCCTTCCTTCGTTTGGAATTCCAAATGCGGGTCCTCGCCCTCTTTGTTTATGTTGTTGACACTTTCAAGTGCAGAGAAACGGAACAAGTCGGGAAACTTATTGCCCGTTGGGTTGACATTGATTTACTATCAGACACCACCGCACGATGTGATAGCAATAAACAGGATCCCCCACACACCCACACTTTACAGCTTTGTGGCATTGATTACCATTTACGGGACGGTGAGAAAAAAAAGGGTATCTCCCACCTCAAGTCAAATAGTCATCCCCTGGCGCACGAAAGGGTTGCACAATATCACCCTGCTGTTTGTGTTGTGGAATTTATTCAAATCCATAGCATCAGGCAAGGGATCTGGTGAAGGTGAACATGGTACCTAACTGGGCGTCTTATGATTTATCTGATGGAATGGAATTGCAATAGTCGAGAGTAATCCCTTCTGAAAAGCAGAATCCGCCCGCGACGGGATGTTTGGTTTACAGTTTGGTATTTTATTGTTTTTCCAAATTGAAAACTACTCAAGGCTGGAGGTGAGCAAAATGTTAGCCACCGAGGGAAGTAATTGAATTCTTCTGCCATTGTGTACAAAGAGTACTCCAAGGATAGCTTTGTCATCGCGCTGGAGGTGTTTTTTTTTTTTTTTTGTTACATCCCCGAAGGGATTGAACAATGGGGTTAACAAGAAAGGATTTGGAACTTTGAGTTATGAAGCTTATAAGTCAAGAGATAAATTTTATAAGCTGGCCCAGAGGTAGTATTGGCGGTGGAAGGTATAACAAATAAAATAGGGTCAATGCAGGGTTCTTTTAAATTAGGGATGGACATCGAATTCATAAGCTAAGAACATCCTTTGCTTGAGTTAAAGGCAGCTATGGGTGCAATTAGATCTAAGTCGACCGAACGGTAATTGTAAATAAGCGTCCAATTCATGAGTTTTCACGACCGGGCATCACTGGTGTCGTTACATCAAAATTAAGCAGGAGAATGAAAATGACACACTAGTGCTAATCTACGTGAAAGGGACAATTCCCTGCCCAAACAAGGCTAATGCGGTGCATGGGAATGTATGTGGGATGATTCAATTTTTTTTGGGGTAAATGTGAATCTCCTTGACAAAATAAAATTAATGACAGACTAGCGAATTACGATTTTAAAATTATGCTGGGAGATTTGGTTGGTGCGAAGGTCTGGGTTTGATTCCCAGCCGTAGCAACAACTAAATGAATTTTCACTGGCCCTCCTTTCGTGATGATCTGACAAATCATCCGAGTAGTATCAATTGTCATGAAAGGCTTATCTCAAACTCGGAGTTGGCATAAAGCAGGAGGTAACACCATCATACAAGAAGTACACACGCACACATGAATGGTTGTGAGAAAGCTAGGCCCTGGGTACTAACGAGTTTTTTTTTTGGGGAGATTTCAGTGCCAAAATGTGAAGAAAAGACATGTTAGCGCAGTATTAACGGAAAACACGAAAACACGTCTGAAACGGCCTCAGGCTAAATGACCTCACGGCAGAACGAAATGCCACTATAGCCCGCACACGGTATCCCCACCTTGATATCCATAATGGGACATGGCGGTCTCCAGATCAACGAACGGTCAGTAAAATTGATCACATTACGATAGACAAGAGGCACGCATCCAGAATTTTGGATGTCCGAACATTCCGAGGAGCTATCACCGACCCGGACCACTACCTTGTTGCAGAAAAGGTAAGAATGCGGATATCCACCACGCCACAACAATTCAGAAATACTGTGAAATAATTCGATGTCGAAAGACTGCAATCGCAAGATACCGCCAAGACCCTCGCGCAACGCGCATCCCTTAACCTCTCGATTAACACCATACCACCAGCATAGAATGCCGAGGAACAATGGCAACGATGCCAACAAGCCATTAGATCAGCCGCAACTGATGTGCTAGGTTTCTTGCGGCCACAAGCAAGAAAACCCTGCTTTGATGAGGAATGCCGAAAGATGCTAACAGCTAAGAACAAAGCCTACAAGGCTAAGATGCAGATGAAGACGAGAGCTGCCGTTGAGCTCTAAAGGCAGGGAAGAAGGGAAGAACAACGGCTTTTCAGAAAAAAAGTAAAAAGAACAAAAAAAAAGCGCACGATCGAGGATATAGAGAGGTGCAACTCCAGGAACAAGGTTCGCAAGTTTAAGTGTAAAACGTCAAAGCCAATGATCCAAGGGTCGAACAGAATCCTGTCGAGATGCGCAAGGAAATATCGTAGTTGGGACACAGTCGATGCTGCGGAAGAACCAGTTGTGCAAACTATTAAACAGCGACGTTGAACAATCTTCCGGACCACTCAATACTGGCAACAACAGCGGAAACTACCAAGTAGCCAACCTGAGTATACAGTCAGGATAGCAATATCGAAACTCAAGCTTAACAAGGCTGCCGATAATGACGGAATTCCCGATGCTTGGAGATGATTTGGTGAGCAACATTCACCAACACACATTGGTACGTATTATCGAATTGTCGTTGGGCTGTAAAGTTTTTTTTTGGCTGCATTTCTAGACATTGAAGGTGCTTCGAACAATGGCGATCACTGACTTGAATTTTGGCGCAGGTCTCCTTTTTTGTGGGTCGGGCAAATAATGCTGAGATTCCATTCTTTAGGCATACTTTCATCCGACTATTGTTTTCTTTCTATTAAACTTCTGGATTACGAACAAAAAGCTGGGTGATGCCTCGGCCGGAAGTACTATTAGTAGAGTTACCCCGTACGGTGGAGTTCTGTCCCCTCTTCTCTGGAACTTAGCGATAAACGAGTTTTTCCTCATACGGGAAACAGAGGTATGCCACGTCATTGCCTACGCAAATGACGTTGCTTTAGCAGTTCCAAGGAAGCACTTGAATATTGAACCTCAAGGAACTTCTCCGAGACCCACTACACAATCTTTTCAAATTGACAGTCAGTTGTCGTCTGCGAGTCAAATCCCACAAGATTGAACTGGTCCTTGTCATTAGAAATTATAAATTCCAGACTTTGACATCACGTCACTAAAAACGGATTAAGAATAGCTTTCTCAGACAAAGCTTGGAGCTTATTTTGGAAAGGAAACTTAACTGGAAGTTGAAAATGACCGAAAGAGTTAGAAAGCGAGCGACGCACTTTATTCTTGCAAGATAGCCATAGTCATGGAATGGGGAATGTAACCACGTATTACGCATTGGCTCTATATCTCTATTATAAGACTGATGCTACCATATGGAGTGAGGATAGCTGCTTGCGGACAGCGCTAGAGATAGCTTTAAACAGCAAAAAACTAGCCAATGTGCAAAGAACTGGGTGTCTGTGTATCGGTGGTGCAATCCGTAATGCTCAGCAGTCCTAGATATTCTCTTTCAACTTCTACCCCTTGATATCTTTGGAGCGCAAATGGCAGCTACTGGCCACTCTAAAATTCTAAACGAACGCACAAATAGTACTGAAAACACCGATCAGACCCTTACCAGGTTAAACTTTGAAAAGAGTAACCAGGTCACAATCCCAGACAGACCGTCATGGGAAAGGAACGAACCTGCATAAAATGCCTCGATAAATTTTATACCGATGGGTCCAAAACAATTGACGGAGTGGATGCTGGTGTCATCTATCCTATCTTTCCGTCTTTACTATCACTGCAGCGTCTTTGGGGTCTTATCTTGGCCGAATGAGAATAAAAAATCTGCCAAGGATATTCAAATTTTCCAGGACAGCCAAGACAACCCTAGATTGCTGCTAATTTATTTAAGAGATGTCAGAGTCGTTTAACATTTACCTATGCTAGGTTCCTTGGCATAGTGAAGTTCCAGGAAACTGTACGGCGGACGAACTCACCGGAAACGAAATGGAACTCTTGGAATGACGACGTGACAAATAACCAAACAAATTAGGCCAAAGCTGGACTTAAAAAGATCCGAGAGACTGATTTCGCTCAATAGAACAAACATTAGCGCCACCATAGGTGTCATCACTGGACGCTATTTAATAGGCAGACAAGCAGATGGGCTAGGCCTTTAGTGAAAAGACTTCGTTAGGAGCTGCATGGACAAGGAGTAAGAAGAATCAATACTTCATCTCCTTTTCCCGGCCCTCCAGGATGAAGCTTCACTTTTAACAGGGTTGGGCAGCTCCATCCTGGAGCTTACTACTTTCAAAACCTCTGCGATTTGACAAAAAACGGAAGTGAAAACTCTCCTTCATTACATTCAAAGCTCAGAATAGTGTTCCCAAGGATAGTAAGGAGAATGGACAAGATCCACGTGGCATCACAATGGAGCAAAATGGGTTAAGTGTGCTGGCGAACGCTGGCAGCCACTCTAACCTAATTTTACCTAACCTAGGGCTAAGCTACAGATGAAGACGGGAGCTGCTGCAATTGAGCTCTATAGGCAAAGAAAAAGGAAAGAACACCAGCTTTTCAGAAAGAAGTAAAAAGAGCGAGGATAGCGCGTGATCGATGATATAGAGGTGCTTCTCCAGGGATGATATTATTAGAAAGTACTACCACAGTGTAAAACCTCAAGCCTGAAATATAATACTCGAAATGAATCCTGCCGAGATGAATAAGGAAACACCGTAGTTCAGACACGGTCGATGGTAAGGATAGGGAAGAACCACTTCTGCAGACTATTTAACGGCAATGACGAACACCATTCCCCTGTTAGGTAGAACGAACCTCTCAATATTGGCGACGAGAGCGAAAACTACCAGCCACCCGACCTAAGTGAAGTGAGAATAGCAAGATTTAAACTCAAGTTTAACAAGGCTGCCGGAAATGTTGGCCTTCCCGCCGAGCTTTATAAAACCGGCGGAGATGACTTGGTAAGTAGCATCCAACAAATCATAAGCTTAATCGGGTCTTTTGAAAGTATGCCTGCAGAACGGAACCTCAGCTTCATTTGCCTGATCTTCAAAAAAGAGACCTTAGAACTGAACCAACTACAGAGGTATAAGTTTCCTCGACATCGATTACAAGAACATATCTGTAGTAATATGTGAACGCCTGAAACCGTTTACTAACAACCTGATCGACCCCTAGCAGTGTGGTTTTGGGCCAGGAAAGTCCACAACCGATCTAATTTTCACGCTTCAGCAGAACCTGGAAAAATTTCAATAAGTCCAAATCGATATCCACCACCTATTCAACGACTTCAAAGCCGCATAGGAGAGTATTTATAGTGACAAGCTATGCAGAGCCATGTCTAGTTTTGGTATAACTCCCAATCTCGTCCGTTTGTGTAGGATGACGATGGAGAATTCTCGCTCCATGAGGGTCAGAAACGACCTAACCGACACATTCGATACCAAAAGAGGATGCACTGTCATGTGACATCTTTAATTTTATTCTTGAGAGAATTGTGCAAAACTCCCGAGCCAACACCAGAGGAACAATTTTCCAATTAATTGGTAATTGGCTCCGCAATTAACTCTGACAGCAACATCTCCTCAGATATTCAACGAAGTTTTACTCTTACCAACCGCTGTTTATTCGGGAATTCAGTAGAAAAGCCCTAACTTGAACTAATAAGGAGATCCTGTGTACAGACCCTTATAATCCCAGTACTGCACTTTGTCGCTGAAGCATGGACAGTGTCAAAAGTGGATGAAGAAATGTTTGGTCGATTTGGAGAGGAAAATTCGACCAAGAACTACACGAGCTGTACAGTGACATGGCACTGCCGCAATGGACGATTAAGATGGTTGGGACATGTAGAATATCAGTACTCGGGCCAGCCATACATCGGACGCAGTAGAGGAAGACCACGCGATTCCCATTAGACCAGATAGACTGATATTTCTCCTTTTCGTTACGCTTTTTCGTTTCATTAAGTCCAATTCACACCTATACGAGCTGTAAAAAAAAACCGCTTTGAACGTTTAAGATGGCAAGGACATGTAAAATGAGTGGAGACCAATACTCCGGCTCGCGGAGTTTTTGATTCTCAGCCAGACGTCGGACACAGTACAGATAATGTATGTATGCTTAACGTGAACACATAACCTTTACGGCTCTAATCTCACGGTGGGCCTACCCACAATATCAGAGCCAAGGAAAAGCGCTGGCCAGCGCCCCAGGACAGTACAAATACTTCCCTGGTGCAAATCGGTAGTCATGTTAAGGCATGACCACCCTCCTTTGCTGAGGAGCGAGACCTATCTAACGCGTCTTGTACTCTAAAGGTCTTAGAATGTTAACAGACGCCCTAAAGCACCAACGATCCCCGCGACTTGGGATAGCCACAACCACCATGATAATCCCACAAGGGGGCCTACCTCTCAAGCAGGCTGAGCCAAGCAGACTGGTGTCAAAACGAGACATCAGAAAACCTAACATGACTCAGGGGCTCCTGTTACCCGTGGTACCAGAATATAGCTTCCGGTGGAGCTTCGCAACTGTGAAGTCACTTCCAGATGGGCTCCTTATAGCCCGAGGCCTGGCAGCCTCTGCGTTTTCTGAGTCCAGACACTAGCCGAAGCATGAGTCCAGTGAATAGACTGAGGAAAACAGCCTGAAAAAAGAGAGAGAGAGAGAGAAAGGAGAAAGAGAGAAGAGAGAATGGGAGAGAAAGAGAGAATAAAATAGGAAATAGCTGAATAGAAAGAATAGGCTGAAAGAAGGAAAGAATGAAAGGAAAGCTGAAAGGAAAAGAAAAAGAAAACCAGGGGGAGACAAGGAAAATTAGCATGAAATTAAAAGAGAGGAGAGAACTAAGAACTAACCAACTAGCTCCTGGCGTAGTCGGAAGACTCCACCAGAGAAGACTGCAAAGTTATCAGTCGTTTCCCTTGTGAAAAGGACCCTACCGAATGCCCGAACGTCACCAAAGCGATCCACGCCCATTGCTGGGAGGTCCCTGAGATGGGAGTACCGTGGACACTCGGTTAAAACGTGTAACCAATCCTCTCAACTCGATCCACATCCGCATCCCGCCGTTTCGGATAAGGTCCTTTTATGCAAAAATGCATTTAAAGAACCATGCCCAGTCAGCAGAAAGCCTATGTGAAGAGAGAGTCCCAGATTGTTTCTAGCCAACCTTACATCGGGAAGAAATTCAAAAGTTACCCTACCCTTGTCGCTATTAGTCCATCTAGATTGCCATCGTGAGAAGACGCATTCACCTAATTAAAATTTCCTACTTAGTGGATCCATGGCCGAGAAGTTGAGACACTCCTCCCAGTCAGTGGCAGATAACTGCTGTTGCCTTTTCAACTAGAAGGCTATCCCACGACGGATAATCTCCAAGTCGAGAGGCGGAGCACCCGCCAATACCTGCAGCGCCTCAGTAGACACGGTACGACATGCCGGAAGAGAGCCGAGGAGCATTATTCTCTGGGCAGAGAGAATTTGCTTCTTCCTGACACTAACTTGACCGCATCATACCATATCGGTGCACGAAAAGTTGCGCAGGCAACAAATAGTCCACCATATACCACCGTACGGCTCATCTAGTCAGGCCCCAGTCAGTCCTCAGTACACGCCTCACCGTAGGAACCAAGGACGTTAACTTTAACCTAACCTCATCCAAATGAGGGAGAAAATTCATCCTTTCGCCGATGGTTATGCCCAAGTATTTGACTTTTGTCAAATACCTGAGACTGGTCCCACCAACGATGATGTGTGGAGGTCGATTGGCCGACAATCTTCCTTTCAGGAGCATCATTGATGTCTTGTCCACCGCTAGTTCTACACCAACACTACATCCCCATGCGCGCACTTTTTCCATGACCTCATTGCCTTTAGATTCCAGTCCCCGGCGGGAACTATCCTCAATAAGGACAAATAAGTTATCGGCAAAGGCACTAACATTTGAATGCAGTATTGGCACCAATTGGTGAACATAGATCCTGCAGTAGAGTATCCATCATGAGGTTCCATATATATGGTCCCCCGATTGATCCCTGTGGGCAGCCTCGCTCAACATTAAGATTAATGCTTTCAAGTGAGCCAGCTACTCGTGCTACCCTGTTAGAGAAATAACTCTTCCAGATAGCAATTCGGACACAGTACAGGAAGACCTCGTCTTAAGTTGCGCACGCAAGTAGAAACCGATCTCAACTAACTTGGAGTGTGCAACTGAAGGAATTTAGCTTAGAGCCGTGCTAATTGTAGAGAGAGAACCGAGCTTTCTCACAACCATTCACGTGTTCCTGTGTACTTCCTGCACGATGGCGGGATCTCCTTTTTTGTACCGAATGTCGGACACAGTAGAGGAAGACCTCGTCTTAAGTTGCGCACGCAAGTAGAAACCAATCTCAACTAACTTGGAGTGTGCAACTGTAGGAATCTAGCTTATAGCCGTGCTAATTGTAGAGAGAGTACCGAGCTGTCTCACAACCATTCACGTGTTCCTGTGTTCTTCCTGCACGATGGCGGGATCTCCTTTTTTTGTACCGAACGTCGGACACAGTAGAGGAAGACCTCGTATTAAGTTGCGCACGCAAGTAGAAACCGATCTCAACTAACTTAGAGTGTGCAACTGGAGGAATCTAGCTTATAGCCGTGCTAATTGTAGAGAGAGAACCGAGCTTTCTCACAACCATTCACGTGTTCCTGTGTACTTCCTGCACGAAGGCGGGATCTCCTTTTTTTGTACCGAACGTCGGACACAGTAGAGGAAGACCTCGTCTTAAGTTGCGCACGCAAGTAGAAACCGATCTCAACTAACTTGGAGTGTGCAACTGTAGGAATCTAGCTTATAGCCGTGCTGTGTACTTCCTGCACGATGGCGGGATCTCCTTTTTTTGTACCGAACGTCGGACACAGTAGAGGAAGACCTCGTCTTAAGTTGCGCACGCAAGTATAAACCGATCTCAACTAACTTAGAGTGTGCAACTGGAGGAATCTAGCTTATAGCCGTGCTAATTGTAGAGAGAGTACCGAGCTTTCTCACAACCATTCACGTGTTCCTGTGTACTTCCTGCACGATGGCGGGATCTCCTTTTTTTGTACCGAACGTCGGACACAGTAGAGGAAGACCTCGTATTAAGTTGCGCACGCAAGTAGAAACCGATCTCAACTAACTTAGAGTGTGCAACTGGAGGAATCTAGCTTATAGCCGTGCTAATTGTAGAGAGAGTACCGAGCTTTCTCACAACCATTCACGTGTTCCTGTGTTCTTCCTGCACGATGGCGGGATCTCCTTTTTTTGTACCGAATGTCGGACACAGTAGAGGAAGACCTCGTCTTAAGTTGCGCACGCAAGTAGAAACCAATCTCAACTAACTTGGAGTGTGCAACTGTAGGAATCTAGCTTATAGCCGTGCTAATTGTAGAGAGAGTACCGAGCTGTCTCACAACCATTCACGTGTTCCTGTGTTCTTCCTGCACGATGGCGGGATCTCCTTTTTTTGTACCGAACGTCGGACACAGTAGAGGAAGACCTCGTATTAAGTTGCGCACGCAAGTAGAAACCGATCTCAACTAACTTAGAGTGTGCAACTGGAGGAATCTAGCTTATAGCCGTGCTAATTGTAGAGAGAGAACCGAGCTTTCTCACAACCATTCACGTGTTCCTGTGTACTTCCTGCACGAAGGCGGGATCTCCTTTTTTTGTACCGAACGTCGGACACAGTAGAGGAAGACCTCGTCTTAAGTTGCGCACGCAAGTAGAAACCGATCTCAACTAACTTGGAGTGTGCAACTGTAGGAATCTAGCTTATAGCCGTGCTGTGTACTTCCTGCACGATGGCGGGATCTCCTTTTTTTGTACCGAACGTCGGACACAGTAGAGGAAGACCTCGTCTTAAGTTGCGCACGCAAGTATAAACCGATCTCAACTAACTTAGAGTGTGCAACTGGAGGAATCTAGCTTATAGCCGTGCTAATTGTAGAGAGAGTACCGAGCTTTCTCACAACCATTCACGTGTTCCTGTGTACTTCCTGCACGATGGCGGGATCTCCTTTTTTTGTACCGAACGTCGGACACAGTAGAGGAAGACCTCGTCTTAAGTTGCGCACGCAAGTAGAAACCGATCTCAACTAACTTGGAGTGTGCAACTGTAGGAATCTAGCTTATAGCCGTGCTAATTGTAGAGAGGAACCGAGCTGTCTCACAACCATTCACGTGTTCCTGTGTTCTTCCTGCACGATGGCGGGATCTCCTTTTTTTGTACCGAACGTCGGACACAGTAGAGGAAGACCTCGTATTAAGTTGCGCACGCAAGTAGAAACCGATCTCAACTAACTTAGAGTGTGCAACTGGAGGAATCTAGCTTATAGCCGTGCTAATTGTAGAGAGAGAACCGAGCTTTCTCACAACCATTCACGTGTTCCTGTGTACTTCCTGCACGAAGGCGGGATCTCCTTTTTTTGTAAAGAACGTCGGACACAGTAGAGGAAGACCTCGTCTTAAGTTGCGCACGCAAGAAGAAACCGATCTCAACTAACTTGGAGTGTGCAACTGTAGGAATCTAGCTTATAGCCGTGCTGTGTACTTCCTGCACGATGGCGGGATCTCCTTTTTTTGTACCGAACGTCGGACACAGTAGAGGAAGACCTCGTCTTAAGTTGCGCACGCAAGTATAAACCGATCTCAACTAACTTAGAGTGTGCAACTGGAGGAATCTAGCTTATAGCCGTGCTAATTGTAGAGAGAGTACCGAGCTTTCTCACAACCATTCACGTGTTCCTGTGTACTTCCTGCACGATGGCGGGATCTCCTTTTTTTGTACCGAACGTCGGACACAGTAGAGGAAGACCTCGTCTTAAGTTGCGCACGCAAGTAGAAACCGATCTCAACTAACTTGGAGTGTGCAACTGTAGGAATCTAGCTTATAGCCGTGCTAATTGTAGAGAGGAACCGAGCTGTCTCACAACCATTCACGTGTTCCTGTGTTCTTCCTGCACGATGGCGGGATCTCCTTTTTTTGTACCGAACGTCGGACACAGTAGAGGAAGACCTCGTATTAAGTTGCGCACGCAAGTAGAAACCGATCTCAACTAACTTAGAGTGTGCAACTGGAGGAATCTAGCTTATAGCCGTGCTAATTGTAGAGAGAGAACCGAGCTTTCTCACAACCATTCACGTGTTCCTGTGTACTTCCTGCACGAAGGCGGGATCTCCTTTTTTTGTAAAGAACGTCGGACACAGTAGAGGAAGACCTCGTCTTAAGTTGCGCACGCAAGAAGAAACCGATCTCAACTAACTTGGAGTGTGCAACTGTAGGAATCTAGCTTATAGCCGTGCTGTGTACTTCCTGCACGATGGCGGGATCTCCTTTTTTTGTACCGAACGTCGGACACAGTAGAGGAAGACCTCGTATTAAGTTGCGCACGCAAGTAGAAACCGATCTCAACTAACTTAGAGTGTGCAACTGGAGGAATCTAGCTTATAGCCGTGCTAATTGTAGAGAGAGAACCGAGCTTTCTCACAACCATTCACGTGTTCCTGTGTACTTCCTGCACGAAGGCGGGATCTCCTTTTTTTGTACCGAACGTCGGACACAGTAGAGGAAGACCTCGTCTTAAGTTGCGCACGCAAGTAGAAACCGATCTCAACTAACTTGGAGTGTGCAACTGTAGGAATCTAGCTTATAGCCGTGCTGTGTACTTCCTGCACGATGGCGGGATCTCCTTTTTTTGTACCGAACGTCGGACACAGTAGAGGAAGACCTCGTCTTAAGTTGCGCACGCAAGTATAAACCGATCTCAACTAACTTAGAGTGTGCAACTGGAGGAATCTAGCTTATAGCCGTGCTAATTGTAGAGAGAGAACCGAGCTTTCTCACAACCATTCACGTGTTCCTGTGTACTTCCTGCACGATGGCGGGATCTCCTTTTTTGTACCGAACGTCGGCACAGTAGAGGAAGACCTCGTGTTAAGTTGCGCACGCAAGTAGAAACCGATCTCAACTAACTTGGAGTGTGCAACTGGAGGAATTTAGCTTATAGCCGTGCTAATTGTAGAGAGAGTACCGAGCTTTCTCACAACCATTCACGTGTTCCTGTGTACTTCCTGCACGATGGCGGGATCTCCTTTTTTGTACCGAACGTCGGCACAGTAGAGGAAGACCTCGTGTTAAGTTGTGCACGCAAGTAGAAACCGATCTCAACTAACTTGGAGTGTGCAACTGGAGGAATTTAGCTTATAGCCGTGCTAATTGTAGAGAGAGTACCGAGCTTTCTCACAACCATTCACGTGTTCCTGTGTACTTCCTGCACGATGGCGGGATCTCCTTTTTTGTACCGAACGTCGGCACAGTAGAGGAAGACCTCGTGTTAAGTTGTGCACGCAAGTAGAAACCGATCTCAACTAACTTGGAGTGTGCAACTGGAGGAATTTAGCTTATAGCCGTGCTAATTGTAGAGAGAGAACCGAGCTTTCTCACAACCATTCACGTGTTCCTGTGTACTTCCTGCACGATGGCGGGATCTCCTTTTTTGTACCGACTCCAAATGGCGAAAATGAGATAAACAATTGGCACTACTCGGATGATTTGTCAGATCATCACGAGATCATCACCTCTTCTGCATTTCATCGCTCCACTAAGCCCGTCGAATTTCAGTTCAGAAAATAAAAAGCCTGCAAGAAAACCTTATCTTTGATAGCTAAATACGTAATCTCATCAGAAAAATGCGGAACAGAGTATCCATCTTTATTGGTACTTTCAGTTAGTACTCTGTTTGAACAAGACCAATGGAACCTTCCCTTCCTACCCATATAAGCATTCAATCTCCCCGACATAAGACGTTGTGTCCATAAATCTGCATGTATAATTCAAACGTGCAGCATCCACAGTAAAATGCAAAGCTATCTGCAAGTCCTAAATAAATAATGATTACCTTGTAAGGTCTACCTTCAAGACGCCCAACTGTTATGATAATTAATTCTCCCTGGCAGACATACTGTGAGGATATGAAATTACTCTGCATGTACCATCCTGCAATATAGTCACCTCGTTTCATCCCAACTGAACAAAAAACGCAAACTTTCAATGTAGCCTTCGTTTTGTATAAACACACCGCCTCTCAAGAACCGAGATGATTAAAAAATCGCATTACCTTCCAAAAGGGATACTACTCCCCTGAGATGACCTACTTTCGGTGCAGGAACACAAACACAACCCACACCATACAGAGTTAAGGAATTTTATTACAAACTTACCGTAATATCCAGACATGTCCATTGGTACTACTTGTATAAGACGATAGCTCTTAACTAATTCCCGTAAAAATAACTGCGACAGATAAAAGAGCAGGACGAGATGCGGATTGTCCGTTAAGACGCCATCAGCCACGGCGCTGCAATGAAGAGAAGAAGAAAAACAAAATGGAAAATTATTGTGTTGTATGTGAGTGTAGGGTAGGTCCTTAAAATAGAACTGCTGGGGGAGGCGAAGAAAGGAAGTAATTTGAGTTTGGCAATTAAAAGCAATTGTGCTTAAACGCAAGGAAGGATGTGATGTGTCATTAAGAACGACGATGCAGAGCTGACAATGATGCCTTTATGCTTTTACTTTGCAACCAGGATTAACTGTCTGTACAGAAAGTTTTTTTTTTTTTTTATTATAATTGTGTGTGTGTGCAATTTCGAAAATAATTTTGAAACGTAATTTCAAAAGACAATGATGAATTAAAGTATGGAAATTCCCATAAGGACTATGATGGATCATTGGAATCTTGGTGATGAAGTCGTATGCTTGGGTGTTCAGGTCCACGTTGGACAGCTACATAAAGTCGTATGCTTGGGTGTTCAGGTCCACGTTGGACAGCTACATCGAGCTGAAAAGATTCTGTGTCGCAACTGTCTAGAGGAAATTGAAGTTTTCCTACATCAACTTGTGTGATATTATGTCAAAGTTGAACATCAGATAAATATGATAGAAGCAGTAGGGTAGAGGGAATCTGGCCAGTTCATCTGCGTTTTCATTCCGCTAGTGGCGGTCAAATGGTAGGTTATGCGCTTATACGAAACCATGGGTATTCACCTAACTGATACCAACCTTGAATCTCAGCATTCACGTGGCGACCGCTGAGTGCAGATTGACCGTAAATAGGGTCTTTAAGTAAAGTCTTGCCGGCAGCAGATGAGAGTGAGAGGACGACGTGAAGACTCACAATAATTCATACATTCCATTCCAATAAACAGCGAAGCAACTCCCTAGATGGAGTCAACAGTTAGGATGGAAAAAGTGAACAACCAAAATGAACTGCTTCGACATACTCAGGCCCCTCGAACAGAGATGGTGGCGGGTGAGCAGAATGGCCAACGGCAGCGCTCAATCCTAAAGTGGATACATATGGCCTCATGTTCTAGGGGTATCTACTAAATTGGGACAGGATAGGGGTTTTGCATCAGGGTAACCTCCTTTTTTATTTATTTATGTAAGCTTATTACAAGCTGAACTTAAGACTAACTAAACATCCTTATTAGAAAAAAAGGTTAAGGAGTAGTGGTAGATGAGGAGGACATACGGGAGTTTCGTGAAGCAATTTCGCTAGAGTGAAAATTAAAAGAGCTATGCCCCAGGCGTAGTATTCTAGTCATTGGCTCGTTATTGTCGTAGTTGGTTCGTTGGAGGTTAAGTCGGAAGAGGGTTACAGCTCTTAGATTCCCGGAGTTGGCGTTGAGGGAAATCATATCTAGCAGAGCGGGCCAATCAATATTACCTGACTAGAAGCTGATGTGCATAAAGAACGTCCGGCTATATCACGGCGCTTTTGAAGTGATTGAGGGTTTATTAATTCCAAACGATCCTCGCAGGGGGGGTAAATTAAAACTGTCTACCTAGGGGATGGTTGGGTGTTGTAGAACGAGCGTAGACTCTGATTGGCTTTAACTTGGCAATGCCAGTGTTGTAACTTTGACTACACATCAAGTGCTTATTTTTACCTCCAAGTGGTAACCATCGGGTACTGGTCTCATCCAACCGGATTTGACTTGCTAAACGATAAGCGCGAGTCTTGATAACACGACGAAAAACAGAAACACTGTTAGCAACCAGATCAGCACGGCACGAAATGAATACCCGGCCTGCTGTCCCAGGCGAACCTAGACAAGCTGCTACGACATATTCGGAAAACAGGTTGTCTAGGAATTTTAAGGGTTAGTCAGGCCCCTTGAACAGAGCTGATGGCGGATGAACCGAAAGGTCAACGGCAGCGCTCAATCCCGTAGTGGATACTGATGGCCCCGTGTCCTAGGGATATCTAATATATTGGAACTGGCCCTCCAGGTTGGGGGTTGTGCTTTGGGTTAACTACCCAATCATGGGTAGTGCTTCGTAACGGCTACGAAGCAACCAAAAGCCTCGGAAAGGACTGATTTTATTGTTGACGACACGGCTAAGCGACGTTCGTATCTGCACCTGGAATGTCAGAACATTAAACAAGAGAGGTGCAAGCGAACAACTATCGGAAGCCCTAAACTGCTACAAAGCAGATATTACTGCCATCCAGGAAATACGATGGAATGGGCCGGGCAAAAAGAGGATTAAAAACTGTGACGTCTACTACGGACCGTGTTCTGGTGAGCAGAAACAGCGACTATTCGGATGCGGATTTGTTATAAGTGCCAGACTTAGGCAAGAAGTCTTATATTTCCAAGAAATTAGTGAACGCATTGTAACAATCCACATCAAGGCAAAATTCGGCAACATAAGCCTTATATGCGTTCTCGCCCCAACGGAGGAAAAAGACGAACTATGAACGACTACCAAAGTACGAGTTAGAATCGTGCTGCGAGATCTTAACGCAAAGGTAGGAAGAGAAGACATCTTTAGAAGTATTGTCGGAAACCATAGCCTACACGACATCACGTCTGGTAACGGACTTAGGCTAATTGACTTCGCTACGGAACGAAATGCCACTAAAGCCAGCACACGGTTTCCCCACCTCGATATCCATAAGGGGACATGGCGGTCTCCAGATCAACGAACGGTCAATCAAATTGATCACATAGCGATAGACAAGCGTCACGCATCCAGTATTTTCGATGTCCGAACATTCCGAGGAGCTAACATCGAATCGGACCACTACCATGTTGCAGCCAAGGTTAGAATGCGGATATCCACTGCGCCACAACAATCCAGAAATACTATAAAAAAAATTTAGTGTCGAAAGACTGCAATCGCAAGAGACCGCCAAGACCTTCGCGCAACGCGTATCCCTAAACCACTCGATTAACACCATACCACCAGCATCGAATGTCGAAGAACAATGGCAGCGATGCCAAAAAGCCATTGGATCAGCCGCAACTGATGTGCTAGGTTTCTCGCGTCCACCAGCAAGAAACCCTTGGTTTGATGAGGAATGCCGACAGATGCTCGCAGCTAAGAACGAGGCCTACAAGGCTAAGCTGCAGGTGAAGACGAGAGCTGCCGTTGAGCTCTATAGGCAGAGAAGAAGGGAAGAACACCGGCTTTTCAGAAAGAAGAAAAAAGAGCAAGAAAAGCGCGCGATCGATGATATAGAGAGGTGCCACTCCAGGAAAGATGTTCGCAAGTTTTACCAAAGTGTAAAACGTCAAAGCCAAGGATACAAGGCTCGAACAGAATCCTGTCGAGATGAACAAGGAAATATCGTAGTTGAGACACCGTCTATGCTGAGGATATGGAAGAACCACTTCCGCAGACTGTTAAACGGCGATGACGAACAACATTCCGCTGTCAGGCAGAACGAACCATTCAATATTAGCGACAGCTGCCAACCACCCGACCTGAGTGAAGTGAGGATAGCAATATCTAAGCTGAATGCAATAACAACCCACCCATATAGGGTTGTTAACCAAAGCACAAACCCCAACCTCGAGGGCCAGCTTCAATTTATTAGATACCCCTAGGACACGGGGCCATCAGTATCCACTTCGGGATTGAGCGCTGCTGTTGGCCTTTCGGTTCATCAGCTACTATCTCTGTTCAAGGGGCCTGAATTACCCTTGAAATTCCTAGACAACCTGTTTTCCGAATATGTCGAAGCAGCTTGTCTATGTTCGCTTGGGACAGCAGGCCGGGTATTCATTTCGTGCCGTGCTGATCTGGTTGTTAACAGTGTTTCTGTTTTTCGTCGTGTTATCAACACTCGCGCTTATCGTTTAGCAAGTCAAATCCGGTTGGATGAGACCAGTACCCGATGGTTACCGCTTGGAGGTGAGAATTAAGCAAATTCGATGTATAGTCAGAGTTACAACCACTGGGCATTGCCAAGTTAAGGCCAATCAGAGTGTACCCTCGTTCTACAACACCCAACCATCAACATACAGACTTGAGGATTATCATCACTCCAAATACGGCAGTTTGGTTAGTTGACGTATCCATTCAACCAAAGAGAGCTTCACCGCTAAACAAAATTCGCTTTATGAGAATTGGGATCAACGCAATCTTATGTTGGGCCCATTCACCGCCGAATCTACGCCTTGCTGGGTGAGCCTGTGGCTTCAATTCTTGCACGAGTTTGATTCTTAAGCACCCAAACCAAGACCTTTCCGCAAAATCTTCCATAAAGTGGATGGACACATGTCCAATTCATGTGCACGATGGCGGATAGACGGGTTCGGGTCTTCCTCTATCTACAGAAGCAATGGCTTCTTCTGTACACACTGTACATGACGTCTCTGTGGATGAGTATTATCAATTAGAGTAAACGTGATGCAAAAACGTTCCATACCATACTTAATCGAATTAATTGCTTTGATCGACGGTTATGTTGACCGTAAAATGGACGTAATATGCGATACGTGATTTGAACAGAACCATGATTTTCAAAATACATTTTGCAAAATTTCGAAGCGTTGTTCAGACGTCAGTCTATTCATGTTGAAATGCCAAACCAAACTAAAAACAAATCACTTGACAGCTGACGAAATGGCCGCCAGTTAAAATAGTGCTGTAGAGTTCTATATCTCTAAAATAAAACACCCGTTATAAGAAGTAGGACTTAATTTTTATTGATTCATTGAGTGTACAGATTGGATTGCCGTATGGAATAGCACGTCGGCTTAATGGCCGCAACGGCTTTGCTGTCAAGGTTTGGGGCTTCTATAAATGGAAAATTAGTGGATTAATTGCCTACGGACATGAAGTTTCAGCCATTTCCTACGAAAGTCCTATAAGCATCCATGAATATGAAACTATCGTGAGAGACTTCTTAAATTTGCCGTTCGGAATCAGTTTTTGACAGAAGGTCCCAATCTTTGTGGTAAAAATGCAACTTCGCACAAACAATTGAATGAAGAATCTTAATTTGAGGTTCTGTATGGGCTGTCTATGAGAGATACCGCATTTGATTTCATTTTCTAGTTTAAGACCAATTTTTTAACGTCCGAGCTAAAATTCGATTAGTACGTACAGTTTTTCAACATGCTTTAGGATTAATAGGCTTACTACAGCGAAAAAATCCCATTAGGCGACTTGGAGGCTTTAATGACTTATGAAATAGCTATAGGCCTATTAAAACCGTAAAAGATGTGATTGTTAAAAAAAAAGCATGACCCCAGAAGTCGTTCTACCTACCAAGAGAACATCACTTGACCTTACGCGAATCACCTTCCAAGACCCTGCGATATACACATTTAATTAAATTCCTTACCCTAATCATACTTGAATACCGTTAAAGGCTTAGGATTTATTTTGGGGTAAATTAATGTTATTGCGCCTAATCCGATTTTATGTGAATGAGGGCTTTTACCGGAATTGTGTTAATCTCTAGGTTTAAGTTGGAAAACAACTTTTGATAGGGCATCATCCCTTCGATAGTTATACGGTTACGCTGTGCGTGTGTTTGTTTGAGGTGATTATACTACTTTAACGATTATTTGAGTCTTAATGGCATGGCCGAGAACAAAGTCCTAGATGGCCATTTGGATATTCGAAGCCTTTTGCGTTGCATATCATGCAAAGCTGTGTCACTTAAAAGCTGAATTATTAAAATCTTCTTTCCAACTAAAAGTAAATGACAAGTCCATCTAATCAAAGGTCCTCCCTTGTATAAGGTGCATCCACAAATTCGAGTCTTTTCACTTAGATTTTAATTGAAGAACATTAGGTTGCTTCTGAAAGGAGAAACTTTGTGAAATATAAATTGAAAAGTATCTGCACTCTGAAAATCCCGCAAAATAATTCAAATGATTTTAACCTTAAGCAAATAGTACAGTTTTAAACTTTGGATATACAAAGTTCACGCAAGTGGCTTGAAAGTTTGGGGCCAGAAGTTACCAACTATTTGCAAACCGAGAAGCAACACAAAGTGTTGCAACTTCTAGATGTGAGTTGATATGTCGGAACTTTTATTATTGGTACTTTGAAGAAACAGGAAAGTTTGGCGAGGTGGAAACTACTAAGTAGATAAATCCTTAGAGATCTAAACAGTATGAGGAAGTCGACACCATGTTGGGAGCTAATTAACGCGATAAAAGAGGAAAAAACGCGCGTGTTTCTGAATGAGTTGGATGTCGACTGAATTTATTCATTTTTCCTTGGAAGTCAGGCAGTTTTCAGAAGTCTCAGAATGGCTTCGTTACTTGTAGTATGATTTAAATTATGTATGTAAGAAAGAGAACGGTAACAGTGACGAGCTAAAAACAATCCTACAACCATATGCTAGGTGAGTTCAGATAAATATGAAAACCCAGATGAACAAAAAATACGCATTCTGATACGCCGAAGACATCTTAAGCAGTATTGTCGGAAAATACAGGTTACACGTCAAAAAGTCTAGCAACGGACTTAGACTAATTCACTTTGCTACGGAACGAAATTTGACTATAGGCAGCACACGGCTTCCTCACCTTGATATCCATAAAGGGATATGGCGGTCTCCAGATCTACGAACGGTTAACAAAATTGAACACATTGTGATAGACAAGAGACACGCATTCAGTATTTAGTCCGAACATTCCGAGGAGCTAAAATCGACTCGAACCACTACTTTGTTGCGGGCAAGTTAAGAATGCGAATACACACCACGCCACAACAATCCAGAAATACTGTGTAAAAAATTATTTTCGAAGGACTGCAATCGCAAGAGACCGCCAAGACCTTCGAGCATTGCGTATCCCTTAACCTCTCGATTAATACCATACCACCAGCATCGAATGTCGAAGAACAATGGCAATGATTCCAACAAGCCATTAAGTCAACTGCAAGAAACCTCTGATTTGATGAGGAATGCCGACAGGTGATCGCAACCAATAACGAGGCCTGCAAGACTAAGCTGAGATGAGCTCTATAGTCAAAGAAGGAGGGAAGAACACCGCCTTTTCAGAAAAAAGTAAAGCGCTCGATGGTGGGTATAGATAGGTGCCACTCTAGGAATGATGTTCGAAAGTTTTACCAGAACGTCAAATCCAAGGATAGGAGATTCGAAGAGAATACTATCGAGATGAAATGGGAAACATCGAAGTTGAGGCACAGTCGATGCTGAGGATACGGCGATGACGATAACATCCAGCCGTCAGGCAGAACGAATGAAATGTTGGCGGCGACAGCAAAAACTACCAACCACTCGAACTAACTAAAGTGAGGATAGCATGATCTAAACTCAAGCTTAACAAGGCTACCCGAAATGACCGCCTTTTCGCAGAGCTTTATAAACCGGTGGAGATGACTTGCTAAGTAACATCCACCAACTCATAAGCCAAATTTGGATGCCTGAAGAACCGAACCTCAGCATCGTTTGCCCGATTCACAAAAAAGAGGACCCTCTGACCTACGTCAATCGCAGAGTCTTATGTATCCTCAACATCCCCTACAAGATCCTATCTGTGAACGGCCAAAATTGTTCACCAACAACCTGATCGGCCCTTATCGATATGGTTTGAGGCCTGGAAAGTCCAAAAACAAATTCTGTAAAAAAAACCCAATAAATGCAAATCGATACCCACCCGCTATTCATCGATTTCGAAGCTACATACGACAGAATCTATAGAGACGACCTGTAAGAGCCACGTCTAGGTTTTGTATACCGCCCAAACTCGTCCGTTCGTGTAGGACGATACCAAAAAAGGAGTTAGGCAAGGCGATGCGCATTTCTTTGATTCGATTCTTGATTTTTGTAAAACTCCCGAGCCAACACCAGAGACACAATTTTCCAAAAATCGGTAGAACTACAGTCATACGCCGACGATATTGACATCATTGGTAGGACTCAACGTGATGTCATAGCCACGTTTGCTAGTATAGAGAAGGAAGTGACAAAAATGGGTTCAACAGTAAATGAGGGCAAGACGAGGTATATGCTATCAACACGAAATGATACACAACATCGAAGAATTAGACAGAACGTCGCTAGTGACAGATATAGCTTGGAGGTAGTACGGAACTTTGTCTACCTCGGCTCCGTTATTAGTTCTGACAACAACATCTCGTCAGAAAATTAACGAAGTATTACTCTTGCCAACCGCAGTTTCTTCGTATCAAAAGCGGATGAAGAAATCCGTGGTCGTTTGGAACCTTGGTTTAGACCCAGGTTCGTGCCGGACTGAAGCTCTACTTAAGTAAAGTAATTGTGCTCTAGTTGCTTAATATATGGATGTTTGCAGTTAACTAAGGGTGACCCAAGTAGAGATACTTTTTTCAATAGCCTTTTTTGACAGATCACGTGTGAGTCGTGTCATGCTGTCATGTTATTGTTGTTTAGTATTATTTGGCATTTCATAATGGAAAGACTTACGCGTGAACAACGTTTACAAATTGTTCGACTTTATTATGAAAATTCACGTTCTGTGAGGAATGTGTTTCGTGCACTTCGCTCAACTTATGGTCAACATAATCGGCCTACTGAGCGTACTATTCGCAACACCATCACCCATTTTGAGACCCAGCATTCATTATTGGAAAATATTCGACCGAATAGACCACGTCCAGCACGCTGTGAAGAAAATATAGCGGCCGTAGCTGAGAGTGTACACGAAGACCGTAGAGAGTCGATTCGGCGCCGTTCGCAGCAACTCGGACTGACGTATGGAACGACTTGGCGCATTTTACGTCAAGATCTTAAATTGAAAGCGTACAAAATACAGCTTGTGCAACAACTGAAGCCGCTCGACCTTCCCAAGCGACATCGCTTCGCTCTATGGGCTCTTGAAAAGTTCCAAGAAGATCCGACGTTTTCGAGGCAAATTTCGTTTAGCGATGAGGCCCATTTCTGGCTCAATGGGTATGTAAACAAACAAAATTGCCGCATTTGGGACGAAGAGCAACCTGAAGAGATTGAAGAACTGCCACTTCATCCAGAAAAAAAAACAACGGTTTGGTGTGGTTTGTGGGCCATTAAATTTGAATTTTCTGTATTTTTTTCATTAAAAAAAGTAGGGAGCCTCGAAATGGATCACCCTTTATATGCCACTCCAACAATTTTAATTAAATTGATTATGTAAATCAAATCAATACTTCTTAGGAGATGGCTTATGGCTTAATACGCTTAAAACGGTATCAGATATATTGACTTAATCTTCTCGGATATTCAATTAACGATTCTAATTACCTCAGGTTTGGTTTATTTGGTCACCTCCTGTCTGCAACCTTTGCCACATTAGCTCTTTCCCTGGACGAGAATGAGGCAATCAATACCATCAATTATTCATTCAACTCCTTCCATTATGTGATAGGAGTTGCCTAACAGTACCTTAACAATAACCTTTATCAAGAAACGATTTATTCTTCCAAAAACGTTGACTTATTGAAATCTTAGTAATAACGTTAGTAATGCGGCGCATTATAGCGTGTGTGTTTCCAAGTCAAAGGACACATGCTTGTTAGACATCACCCACCATCACAGATAAAAATGTCTTTCACGTAAACGTGAGCGTTATTATTTTTACTTTTGATTAATCTAGTAACGGCGGTTGGACGTAATTAATGGAAGAATAAATCGACCGATTGTAATCAGGACGAATATTTTTTGACGCTCTAACCTATACTTACAAAGTGTGTCGCATTTTTCACGCAAAATCTAATTTTAATAGAAAATAAATTTTTTTTTAACGAGAATTGATTTAAAATCAATTGATTCACAAGTTGACCCTGCAAACGTTGTTTTGCATTAAAATTTTATGGTGTTCCGACGCGGGAACAGGCGACATACAACAGGGAAGAGGCGACATACAACAGGGAAGAGGCGACATACAACAGTGCGACATACAATTTTAAAGGCAGGGCTCCAGATATAGCTATCATTGAACAACTTCATTGGAACACAAAAGATGAGAGAATTGAAATTTTTCTTAGGTAGCTAGTTAGTTTCATTTGGCTTGGATTGAATTTCTTCAGAGATAATCTTATCATTGGAAAGCAAAAAGTGATTTTCTTCTAAGACTTAAATCAAAAAAAACCTTTGACACCAACTCGCCAATGATCGAATTTATAAAAAAAAGTCGCAAGAAGTTAAAGAGGATTTTCAACGAGGGTTTTGAACGATAGCTACAAGGTAGCGCAAAAATAACCTTCCGATGGTTTTTGGCTGTAATTTAAAAAAAAAAGAAAAACTTTGATTCTTCTTTTGGATTATTTTTATTTGGTCTTTTAACTTTTTTTACATCAAGTCGAGAATATGATGTCAATAAATGGCCGCCGCCACAGTTGATTGTCATTTGAACCCTTTTTATGGCATTTTCCATCACTTTGGCCAAAACTTCCGGCGTTAGGTCCTCACATTCTTGACGGATATTGTCTTTAAGAGCTGCAAGAGTCTGAGGCTTGTTGACATAAACCCGCGACTTCAAAAAGCCCCTCAAAAAGAAGTCTGGAGCGGTCAAATCAGGCGATCCTGCTGGCCAGTGCAAATCGCCAAAACGGGAAGATTAGGCGATCGTGAAATGCATCCTTCAGCATATTGGTTGTGGCACGTGCGGTGTGTGCCGTTGCACCGTCCTGTTGGAACCACATGTTTTCCAATCCCAATTCATCAAGTTGCGGAAAAAAGAACTCGTTGATCATTGCTCTGTAGCGCTCACCATTCACAGTAACCGTTTGGCCCGCGACGTCTTCGAAGAAAAAAGGTCCGATAACTCCTCCAGCGAAAAACAGCACACCATACAGTGACTTTGAGCGGGTGTAATGGCTCTTCGTGGGTTACACGCGGATTTTCAGTGCCCCAGAAGCGTAAATTTTGCTTATTTACGTACCCGCTAAGATGGAAATCATGATCATGATAATCATGATCATCACTCATGATTATTTTTGATGAAAAATCATCTTCCTCTTGGTGGTGATTAAGGATGGCTTGAGCGTATGTTAGACGCGATTGGCGGTCAGCAGCTAACAGCTGATGCACCGTCTAGACCTTGTACGGAAACATCTTCAAATCTTGTACCAAAATTCGCTGTAAAGACCGTCGACTGATACCAATTTGCGTGGCACGTCGTCTGGTCGATGTCGACGGCGCATCCATGACATCTTCGGCTACAGCAGCAATATTCTCTGCAGAACGGCTACTCCGGGGTCTGGCACGCCTGGCAGCATCTCGTGTTGTACCAGTCTCTTCGAGGCGAGCGGCTAAACGTCGCAGTGTTTCACCAGTAGGCGTTGGACGGCTAGGAAATCTGCGACGAAATTCACGTTGTGCCAAAGTCACCGACCGATTATTGCTCAAATAAATAACCAATATTCCGCGTTCTGGAGCAGTGTTGCGTCACATTGTTTATTAACGTGTATTTCGCATGTGTTTACTACACAAATGTCAAAACAGAACTGACATTTGGGGCCAATCGCAAAATTTATAGCATTTTCTGATAGGAGGATTACTTTTGCGCCACCTTTTATAACTGGACCCTAATGCCACAAACACTCAATGATTGCCCTTGAGATTTGGACGTCTTCTTCTCCTTTGTACTTCCCTTGAAGGTTGTTGCTTCGATAACATTGTTCGTCAGCTTTTTCACCGCAAGCTGAATGCCATAACAAAGAAGTGGTTGTTTTATAACTTACTTACTTAAGTGGCGCTACAGTCCGGAATGCACCCGGGCCTCAACCAACATGCCTCTAAAATTAGCCCGGTCCTTAGCTAACTGCCTCCAGTTGTGCACTCCATGTTTGGTTGAGGTCGGTTTCTACTTGTGCGCGCCACTTAAGGCGAGGTCTTCCTCTACTGCGTCCGACGTCTGGCTGGGAATCGAAGACTCTGCGATCCGGAGTATTGGTATCTATTCGTTCTACATGTCCTAGCCATCTTAAACCTGCAATGCGGAGTTTTTTGACCAGGGGCCTGTCGCTGTACAGCTCGTATAGTTCTTGATTGAATCTTCGTCTCCATAGCCCGTCAACGCAAACGGGATCGAAGGTTTTTCGAAGAATTTTCCTCTCAAATCGACCAAGGATTTCTTCATCCGCTTTTGAGACTGTCCATGCTTCAGCGCCGTAGAGCAGGACTGGGATGATCAGGGTCTTATATAAGATCTCCTTAGTAGTTCGAGTGAGGACTTTACTAACGAATTGCCTTCCTAGCCCGAAGAAACAGCGGTTGGCAAGAGTAATTCTTCGTTTAATTTCTGACGAGATGTAGTTGTCAGAGTTGATAGCGGAACCGAGATAGATAAAGTCCCGTACTACCTCAAAGTTATATCTGTCAATGGTGACGTTCTGTTCAATTCGTCGATGTTGTGTGCCCTTTCGTGTTGACAGCATATACTTCGTCTTGCCCTCATTCACTGTTGAACACATTTTTGCCGCTTCCTTCTCTATACCAGCAAACGTGGCTATGACATCACGTTGGGTCCTACCAATGATGTCAATATCGTCGGCGTATGCTAGTAATTGTACAGACTTTTGGAAAATTGTGCCTCTGTTGTTGGCTCGTGAGTTTTGCACAATCCTCTCAAGAATCAGATTAAAGAAGTCACATGACAGCGCATCGCCTTGCCTAAATCCTTTTTTGGTATCGAATGTGTCGGTGAGGTCGTTTCAGACCCTGATGGAGCAGCGAGAATTCTCCATCGTCATCCTACACAAACGGACGAGTTTGGGCGGTATACCAAAACTAGACATGGCTCTGTATAGTTCGTCTCTATAAATGCTGTCGTATGCGGCTTTGAAATCGATGAATAGGTGGTGGGTATCGATTTGGACTTCTTAGGTTTTTTCCAGGATCTGCCGAAGTGTGAAGATTTGATCGGTTGTGGACTTTCCTGGCCTAAAACCACACTGATAAGTGCCGATCAGGTTGTTGGTAAACGGTTTCAGGCGTTCACATATTACGGCAGATAGGATCTTGTAGGCGAAGTTGAGGAGACTTATGCCTCTGTAGTTGGCGCATTTCAGAGGTTCTCCTTTTTTGTGGATCGGGCAAACGATGCTGAGGTTCCATTCTTTAGGCAAACTTTCTTCCGACCAGATTCAGCTTATGAGTTGGTGAATGTTACTTACGACGTCATCTCTATATAGTCTATAAAGCTCTCCGAGAAAGCCGTCATTTCCGGCAGCCTTATTAAGCTTCAGTTTCGATATTGCTGTCCTCACTTCACTCAGGTCCGATGTTTGGCAGTTTTTGCTGTCGTTGCAAGTCTTTGTCGTCGTTGAATGGTTCGTTCTGCCTGAAAGCGGAATGTTGTTCGCCATCGCCGTTTTACAGTCTGCTGAAGTGGTTCTTCCACATCATTAGCATAGACTGTGTCTCAACGTGTTCATCTCGGCAGGATTCTGTTCGAGCCTTTTATCCTTGGCTTTGGCGTTTTACACTAACATACAACTTTCGATCATCATTTCTGGAGTGGCACCTCTCTTGCTCTATTTTATTCTTTCTGGAAAGCTGGTGTTCTTCCCTTCTTCTTTGCCTGTTAGGTTCAATGGCAGCTTTCGTCTTCACCTGTAGCTTAGCCTTGTAGACCTCGTTCTTGGCTGCGAGCATCTGTCGGCATGCCTCATCGAACCAGAGGTTTCTTGGTACGCGTTGCGCGAAGGTCTAGCTATTGATTGCTGTTCCTTAATGGCTCAATGGAGGCTAGTTCACAATAACCTTACTGACGTTTGTGTTGTCTGTTTGTTGAGTTTTTTTTTTTTTTTTAATTTGTCGTTCGAGCTTTTTACCATTTGGTATACTTTGCCTTATACTCTGAAGGTTTCCTTCATAGTTCTACGGAAAACCCGAGGAATATCTAACCTGTCAGCAGAACTGTGAGTAGATTTCTAGATTTCTGAGATTTCTGATTGGATGAATTCATCGTTTCCTTACCAGTTCATCATCAATTGAAGATGAGGGATAAAGCAAATCAAATCAAAATTGACTCATAAACCGTGTCCTTGTCTTGTCTCCACCGAGCGTCCAATAAGTGGAACTCACCATATTTGTCGGCTTCATTGGATTGCACACCTCAAGCTCTCGGGTATGGGATGAAAAGTAAAAACTGAATAACCACTTCCAATTGCAGAACTGACTGAATTTTCATTCTCTTGTCACTGGTAGTACAAAAAAAAAAAAAATCTGTTCAATCTAGATTTCAATTTTGTGGCTGTCCAAATGCTCTGCATCGCAATTAATGACAAAAAAAAAATAATACCGAGTGCTTTAGCTATTGTCCTCTGTTTGTTGAGTACTACCAGCCATATCGTGTCCAAGTGTAATTTTTCTCTGCAAAGCTGAAGGTTTTTCTTTCTTGGATTTAAGCTGAGTAATTTATTCCTCTTCATCATCGTCGTCATCGTCATCTGGGCGTGTGGTCTCCTCCTCCTGGGTGCACCGATGATACACCATTGAACGCAATCTAAAAGCAAGATGGGAGTTACCTAACCTACTTTTATCTTTTCCCAACGAATATCCATGGGGCCATTGTTCCCAAGCAAGGATCCACACAATGCGAAACACAAGCGTTAATTGGAAAATATATTTCATTTGGCAAGGATGCTGTCCATTTTCCCTCAGTTTTCATTCACTTCCGGATAAGCCATTGGCATTTGGGGTTAACCGCTATATTTCCCTTTTTGTTTTTTTTTGAATATTTTAACTGTTAATAAATTTCCCCGTGGGTATATCCTGAAAAGGTGTTAATTTTAACATTGTTTCAGGATATTTACTCTCGACTAATGTTGGGATTAGGCAAATATTTGAAATGACTTGAGGATGCTGTGACTGTGAAATTAAGACGTTTTTGCGACCATCAAAGGATTTAGCGGGGGTGGGGGGTATGCAAACTGGAAGCTACCAAAATTAAAGTTTGTAAGGCCATTTAAAACAGGCGAGATGCCAATTATACACTCCTCCAGTCTTTCAGATCTCCCTGCATTTTAGGCTCCAGTGATTTACCAACAGATTGTCTACAGATTACTTCTGCCCATAACTCCCAACTGTTGTTGTTCCTTATGATTATATTTTTCCTTGTATTTAATTAAATCGCATATCATTTTGAAATTAATCCAATTAAACATCTCGTTTAATTAGAAACATTAACCAATGCCCTTGGGGGTATTTTATGTCTCTAATCTACAATACTACGCTGCAGTCAACCCTATGATTTGTCTATGGTAAACGAGAAAATTAAGAGCACTTAAAGGGTTTTTCCTCACACACATATCTACGCATACATTTCTGAGAGTCATCTTTCAGGACAACGCAAAAAGCTGCCTCAATTAAACATTTAACGCACGACCAAGTAGGAGCGCGTTTCTATTCTCTTCCTCTATCTATTCAATGCTCATATGATCTGAATAAAGGATGTTTCAGGATGAACTTGTATAGTTCCATGCCAACGAGCGTACGGTACGCTCGTTTTGTGTATAAATGCCTTTGTAAGGAGCACACCTACTCTGTACGTTTTTAAGTTGAGTCTGAGGAGCGTGGAACGTGGATGAGTAAAAATAAGTGAATGAGTGGATTTAGCTTGTAAGTAGGCATATAAGGATGCTCCCCATCCTAACAGAATATAAAAAAAAATCCGAAATGATTTAAAAAAATATTAACGCTGGGGAATTTTTTGTTTTCGGGGGTGTAAGTGCGAAGGCAGCTTTTCAGCGGATGAATGGGATTATGTTCATGGGGGGGGTGAACAAAAGGACTCCTTTGAGGTGATGGAAATTCGCGATATATATATTGTGTACAAGGGTATTTTTTTGACGAGTTTTTTTGTGGATTTATGTGTTCCAGACAGTTTTGTCAAGTTAGATTAATTTCTTAGAATTAATAGGCTTTTGTGGTATAATGCGTGTTGACGTCATTTTAAGGACAAACTTCTCAGAAAGAACACATGAGTTCTTCCACTTAATGCTATGGCGAGTGAATTTAAAAAAGTGCGTAAATATTACTATTATTGGGCCAATAAGCCCCAAGGATTAGAAATACATCATTGCTGTGTTTAAACCCTGTCGCATTGGGCGACCTTATTATTAACTTAACGACACCGTGGGGGGTTTTCGGTCAAATCGTGACCGACGAGTCCCATTTTGAAATGACTGAGCATCTCCAGCACTGAAAAAAAAAAACGTATACCAAGCACGAAAACCCATTACAACCTCTCCATGGGATATTTAAGCGGTAGGTGTCAACTGGCCAAATTTGTTCAAGGACGTCGAGGGTAACACGGTTTCGTTGTGGAGACTCATGTTAGGAGTAATTCACTAAAAGCCAGTTAATGACGGCTTGATTGTGATCCGCAGTAGACTGCGTTGGCCGTAACAGTACGCTTAGAGTGACGTTTCGCGATATTAGGCATACATACTCTATGAAACATTAACCTTAAGAGATGCAGACTAACAGCTAGCGAAAAACCCTGAACTGCTTACCAATAGACTCGGACTACTACCTTGTTGCAGCCAAAGGTAAAAATGCGAATATACACCATGCCACAAAAAACCAGAAATTCTGTGAAACAATTTAATTTCGAAAGACTGCAATCGCAATAGACAGCCAAGGACTTTAGGTAACGCGTCTCCCTTAACCTATCGATTAACACCATACCACCCACATCGAAATTTGAAGAACAATGGCGATGATGTCAACAAGCCATTAGATCAGCCGCAACTGATGTGCCATGTTTCTCGCGCACACCACCAAGACGATTGTCGACAGATGTTCTCAGCCAAGAACGAGGCTAACAAGGCTCAGCTGTTGGTGAAGACGAAAGTTGCAATTTACCTCTATAGGCAAAGAATAAGAGAAGATCGCCGGGTTTTCAGAAAGAAGAAAAAAAGAAAAAAAAAAGCTAGCGATCGAGGATCGAGGTGCAACTCCAGTAACGATGTTTGCAAGTTTTACCAGAGTGTTAAACGTCAAAGCCAAGAAAACAACGCTCGAACAGAATTCCGTCGAGATTAGCAAGGAAATATCGTTGCTGAGACACAGTCGATGCTGAAAATATGGAAGAACCACTTCTGCAGACTGTAAGGCGGCGATGACGAACAACATTCCGCTGTCGGAATGAACGAACCATTCAATGCTGACAACGACAGCGAAAACTCCTCAGCACCGCCTACAAGATCCTATCTGCCGTAATATGTGAACGCCTGAAACCGTTTACCAACAACCTGATCGGCCCTTAGCAGTGTGGTTTTAGGCCAGGAAAGTCCACAACCGATCAAATTTTCACACTTCGGCAGATCCTGGAAAAAACCCAAGAAGTCCAAATCGATACCCACCACCTTTTCATTGATTTCAAAGCCGCATACGACAGCGTTTATAGAGACGAACTATACAGAGCCATGTCTAGTTTCGGTTTACCGCCCAACCTCGTCCGTTCGTGTAGGATGACGATGGAGAATAGTCGCAGCTCCATCATGCTCGGGAACGACCTCATAGACACATTCGATACCTTAAAAGGATTTAGACAAGGCCATGCGCAGTCTTGTGATTTCTTTTATCGGATTCTTGAGAGATTTATGCCAAAATCCCGATGCAACAGCAGAGGCACAATTTTCCAAAAATCGCTGCAACTACTAGCATATGCGACGAAATTGACATCATTAGTCGGACTCAACGTGATGTCATAGAGAAGGAAGCGTCAAAAATGGGCTTAGCGGTGTATGAGAGTAAAATAAAGTAAACACTGTCAACGCGAAAGGACACACAACCTCGACGAATTGGACAGAACGTCACCAATGACAGATATCACTTTGAGCTAGTATGGGGTCTTGTCTTTCTCGGCTGCGCTATTAACTCTGATTAACAATACCTCGTCAGCAATTAAACGAAGAATTACTCTGGCCAACCGCTGTTTCTTCTGCATAAGTAGGCGATTTAGTCGTAAGCCCTCACTCGAACTTCAAAGCAGATCCTATGTACCATACTTATCATCCTAGTCTTGCTGTACAGCGGTGAAGCATGGACCGTATCAGAAGCGGATGAAGAAATCCTTCGAGAGGAAAAATTTTCGAAAAATCTTCGGTCCCGTTTGCGTTGACCGGATATGGAGACGAAGGTTCAACCAAGAACTATATGAACTGTACACCAACATGCTCTTGGCTATGACATGTAGATCGTCCATTCGATCTCCGGCTCGCAGAGTCTTCGATTTCCAGCCAGACGTCGGACGCAGTAGAGGATGACCTCACCTTACGTGGCTCGCACAAGTAGAAACCGACCTTCTTCAGCCGTAATTTTCACTTGACCAGATTTGGCTCATGAGTTGGTGGATGCTGCTTACATACTCCGACTTTATAAAGCTCGACCGGAAGGCCATCATTTCCGGTAGTCTTGTAAGGCTTGTGTTTAGATATTGCTATCCTCACTTCACTTAGGTCAGGTGGTTGGTGGTTTTTGCTATCATCGCCAATATTGAATGGTCCGTTCTGCCTGACAGCGGAATGTTGTTCGTCATCGCAGTTTATCAGTCTGCAGAAGTGGTTCTTCCATATCCTCAGCACCGACTGTGTCTCAACAACGATATTTCCTTGTTTATCTCGACAGGATTCTATTCGTGTTATGTATCCTTGGCTTTGACGTTTTTAGTGAAACTTGCGAACATCATTCCTGCAGTGGCAGCTCTCGATATCCTCTAAAGCGCACTTTTCTTGCACTTTTTCCTTATTTCCGAAAAGCAGGTGTTCTTTGTTTTTTCTTTGCCTATGGAGCTCAATGGCAGCTGCTTTAGCCTTCACCTGCAGCTGATCCTTTGAAGTCTCGTTCTTGGCTGCGAGAATCTATCGAAATATTAGGCAATGGGAATATATGAAAGCACAAGAAAGCAAATGTCCCCATCCCTAAAGGACTTCTTCTTTTTTGAGTTTCCCAGTTATGCTTGTCAAAGTCAAGAGCCCTTGAATATTTAGACCCTTTGTACAGAGAAAAAGCCAGTCTGAGACTTCAAAGATCACTACATGGATAGCAGATAAGTTTTTCTACATCTAGGGTGACTATTTGTGTTTTTCCAAGAGGATCAAAGGCAAGTTCCACTCCGAGAAAGCAATGACCTAAGCAGCTTCTCAAAATGGTTAGTATGAGGCTTCAATGATCGGTGTATGGAAAGCAGTTAAGATTTTTGACATCTTAGGTGACTATTTCCGTTTTTCCACGAGCATGAAAGCCCACTTCCATTCCGAGAAAGCATTGACCTAAGCAGTTCCCTAAAACGGTTAGTCTGAGGCCTCAAAGATCACTGGATGGAAAGCGGCTAGGCTTATGGAAATCTAGGGCAACTATTTCTCTTTTCCACAACCATGAAAGCGAAGTTCCATTCCGAGAAAGCATTGAACTAAGCAGTTCCCTAAAACGGTTAGTCTGAGGCCTCAAAGATCATTGAATGGAAAGTAGGTAAGTTTTTCAACATCTAAGGCGCTCATTTCCGTTCCTAGCGGAGTTCCATCCCAAGCAAATAAATGTCTGAGGAGTCACAGAAAACGATCAATCTGAGACCTCGAAAACCACTGGACTAAAACAGATAACCCAGGTCCCAAATGGGTCTATGATGACGATGAAAAAAAAAAACTCAGCTAAGAACGCAATCCATTCAAAGGAAAGAAAGATCTAAGTAGTCTCAGGTAGGTCCCAAAGTAATCTTCTTGAACGATAAGGCAAAAATGAACAGAGCGAAGGGAATCAGAGACTACCATCGTTGGTAAGCTAGATAAATGCAGCTGATGCCTAAAAACCAGGAACTTTTAGCCGATTGGTGGACATTTGTAGCAACAAAGAGTATTTTGACTTACAGCCTTGGAGAACTATAGTCTCCTTATCTTGAACGATAAGGCAAAAATGAACGGAGCGAAGGGATTCAGAGACTAGCATGGTTGGTAAGCTAGATAAATGCAGCTGATGCCTAAAAACCAGGAACTTTTAGCCGATTGGTGGACATTTGTAGCAACAAAGAGTATTTTGACTTACAGCCTTGGAGAACTAGAGTCTCCTTATCTTGAACGACAAGGCAAAAATGAACGGAGCGAAGGGATTCAGAGACTAGCATGGTTGGTAAGCTAGATAAATGCAGCTGATGCCTAAAAACCAGGAACTTTTAGCCGATTGGTGGACATTTGTAGCAACAAAGAGTATTTTGACTTAGAGCCTTGGAGAACTAGAGTCTCCTTATCTTGAACGATAAGGCAAAAATGAACGGAGCGAAGGGAATCAGAGACAAGCATGGTTGGTAAGCTAGATAAATGCAGCTGATGCCTAAAAACCAGGAACTTTTAGCCGATTGGTGGACATTTGTAGCAACAAAGAGTATTTTGACTTACAGCCTTGGAAAACTATAGTCTGGTTTGAATTTGAAGGCCATGTCTCCAACAGTTCCCAGAAGAACTGTTCATATTTAAGGTGGCTTATGTAATTTTTATAGCCGGATGGAAAATATTAAGTTTCCGGCCGCTGAGAAAGGGCCTCAGCAACTGCGTACCTATTGCCGTGAATCTCAGATCTGCCAACCAAACGAAATCCGCAACAGGGAGCGACAAATTTGAGATGCGTAACGTCAAGATGACTTTCCCAAAGACTAGTGTCAAAAGCTTATGGTCCAGTATACGATGAAAACAAGCGTGGAAAACCAATTTACATGTTAACTATACGAAATGGGCCAAGAGGTGGGGCCAGCCCATGCTAACAAAGTCCAACCTCTTTTTTTATTAACGTTCCTCGGGTGAGGCGATCTTTTAAAGCTCGAATAGCTACCCGAGCTACCTGCAAGCATCAGCATGTCTATACCTTTGAATTTTTGTAGATTCTATGCTGTATGATGGTGGAAGTACGCCTTCTGGAGGTTCGTTCAATTGTTTGCTTGTTCCGTAACAAAAAGGGCTGTTCGTGTCATTGCCGACTGTGTGGGCTATGGACTGCAACAGCTTGACTTGAAACACTGACTTGACATTTAAATATTACAAGTCTAGGAATGATTTCTCTGAACTCTTCTAAACATCAACAGCTGCCCTTGAAAATGATCCCATAAGTAACAACAACAGATCGCAACTTGTTAGTCCAACCGAATGGGTCTTATCGACATTCTTATAGAATTGCTAGGACAGTTAAGCATATTTCTACGCAGCCTTGGCACAACATTCAATGTGATTCCCGTTTCTTGTATCTCCCAAGTAAGGTCGCAAAAAGCTTTTGAGTTGTTACCTTAAGCAGAGATTCTCTTGTCCCTAAGCTATCACGTCACCACTCATATAATATGCACGCTACATACTCGTCCACATCCATATCCACATGGATGATTCCATTTTCAAGTGGAGTGCGTTTTGCCACAACAAACCTGCAATAGCTGGTTGATAGATTGTAATCAGGCTAACTAGGTCAACGACTTGTAAACCTTTTTATTTCCATTAACGCAATTTCATGATGACTGTACGCAAAAGGAAAAAAAAGTCAAGTGAATTATCCTTCAAGTCACTACTGACACACACCCACACATCCTCCACGTGCACACCTTCATTCATAATGCGAACTAAAGTGACTTGTTGCGTGCCTGAGATTTTGATGGATCTTCACACATTTCCTCCCTTCCATTAGCTTCTTTTGAATGCTGAGTAGGACAGCACTAACAGGAGCGCTATGCTTCAAAGCGAGGCGGGGACGGTAATAAAATGACACATCCATCCGAGCCCTTTGATAAACAAGTCGCGCGACATACAATTAACGGACTTCACATGTGTGAAAAGGACGATGCCAGGAATAAGATGAAACTACTGTCGGCGGATGAATGTGACACTGATTTTGTATGCAACCAAATGGTAGGTACTCACCTTTTGACTTGAGGCATGATTATCTGAACGGTATGTTTGCAGGCTTCCACACAGGATCTTCGTAATTTTCGGATTTTTTCACGTAATTCTGGGCAGTCTTTTGATTGGCCAATATGGATAAGCATGTCACGGAATAATGCCACTTGGCTGTTGATTTCGACGATAAGCTGAAAAGAATAAAAATCGTTGAGGGGTTTATTGTAATTTTTGCTGGTGGATGTATGATGGGAAAAGGACGAATTGCAGAAATAAATTAAATTCGTCAAGTGGATAAATCCAGTTCTTCAAGCTGCCCCGGGAATTAATTCAGATTTTAATAGTTTTGATTTAAATTTTAATATAATTATGCGGACAGGGGGAAATACAGCAGCGAAATCAAAACGAGTGTAAGGTGCACGACTGGGTCGTTCCTAATTCCCTCTTTCACAGTGAAATAGTTGTAAAATCATACTTTGGCTACGCTTACACCATGGATAATAACCGGGACTAAGTCTACATTTGGTGTAAGTCCCATCGGTGTAAACACATCGAACAAGGCCTAAAATGTTAAGGTCTCTGGCTACGTTTACACCGTGGACGTTTTGGCGGTTCTTGAAGTCAAACGTCTATGCAAACAAGCTCACGACTGCCAACTCCTTGAAAGAGGCAATGGGGCGGTGTGGTAATGAAATTCTTCCGCGTAAATGCGAAACGGTCTTGGAAAATTACAATAAAAGAGCAAAGCCGTGGCGGGTATTTATCCGATTTCATACATAACCTCAACCTCAATCTGTACACTACATGGTTCAAAATTTCAGATTTATAATTTAAAATGGTTGGATGTTGTAGAACGAGGGTAGACCCTGAATTTCTTTAACTTGGCAATGTCCAGTTGTGGTGACTCTGACTACCCATCAGTTGTGCTAATTTTACCTCCAAGCTGTAACCAGCGGATACTGGTCTCAATTAACCGGATTTGACTTGCTAAACAAATAAGTGCGAGTGTTAGGACGTCAACAACAACACTGCAAACAACCTGGTCAGAATGCCTGTCACGGAATACCCGACCCGCTTTCCCAGGCAAACGTAGATCAGCTGATTTGATATATTTGTGTTCAGTTTTCGACTCTTCTTTACCCATATTGCTCAACTACATGTTCCTACCCTACAACTAAAAATTTACAATATTCCGCAATAGTAGCACAAACATTAATCAAAAACTTGAGTTTAAAAAAAACAGTCTTACAAAGCCAATACCAACCTCATCCCAACTTAGAAAAAAATTGTTTTACTTCGATAACAAAAAAAACTTTTTTTTCATTTACCAAACTAAAAGCCGACAACTTTGTAAGTGTCTCCCTAGTTGACCCATCCTTGTATAACATACATCACCGAACAAATATTATTATTTGTTTGTCCTTAATTTAAGGAAAAAAGGAATTTCTTAGCTCGAGTATCTAGAACGTTGACATTTTGTGCAGAATATATCATTGACATCATTGAAAAGTTTGTATCTTCGACGTCCTTTGGTCCTTTATGGGGAATACCTCACTTTCGGGCGGGTTGTTTATGTTTGCGTGTTGAATTCCTCGAGCATCCTTTTCGCCATATCCTTTTGTGTGATAATTCAATGTCCTGTATCCAGTGCCTTTTGCAAATGATATCGCTCACGTCGCTGGGGACTTTCCGTCTTTGTTCGAATTGGTATCCTAGAAACATTACTTCATCCAATATGTATCATCATTTGTCCTTATTTTTGGGTGGAGCAGCTAGCTGAATGTTGAGATGTGAATGTGTGTCTCATGTGCCATCGGTGCTTTTCAAGTGGTGCTTATGAGATACATAATTAATGCCAAAGGATATGCCTTTGGTCCTGAAAATTGGATGTAATTAAGGGGATACCTTTGACTTATTTTCAGAGAATTGACCAGCACAAGCAATAGTATCCCTGAATTAGGCTAATTTGCCAGCCAACCAAGGACATCACTTTTTTTTTTTTTTTGCTAGCAAGATCCAAATAATCTCCACCAAGACGATGTACATAATCCAACTCAAGTGTAGAGACATCAATTTAGTCATTTACTCGTCAAAGGGTCCTTGCAATTTATCATTAATTTAAGCCGCTTCTAACCCTTCAGACTGAGAACGGGTCTCCTTCGGAGTGTATCGTAGCATAAAATCCCCAAAGCGCCTTGAACGAACGAGCAATTCCATTTGATAAGTCGATTATTTACTCAAGCAATCGAAAACATATTGTAAGGCAAACAACCCATATTTTCCACCCAATTAACCTCGGAAACGGGCGTTTCAATACCTAATTTGATGTTCCACCCTTTGGAACACTCAACTAAAGACATAAAAAACTGAATTGCTGACCATTCAAAGGGAGCAAAAAAAAAAAAAAGTACGACCGCCAAAAGGATACCATAACAGCGTACTTAAGTTTGTCCACACACTGCAACTGGGCGGGGGAGGGAGGAGAAATCATTTTAAAAGGAGCAAATTACGACCACCATTTGGAAAATAAAAAAAATTCGCTCCAAAGGACACAGTTTCGTTATTCTTGTTGCTGTCGTTGTACTGAGGGTATTTAGAGAAGCGGCGGGAAAAAATATGTTCTCTCGAGTTGAAAAGGACAACTTCACATACTGCCTTATGTTAGGTGAAGAGGACGTGATGCTTTTGATTGGTGATACAGGATATGAAGGGGATTTTGTCAGCTCCACATTTTCCGCACAAAATTAGATCACCAAGTTTACGATTGAAAGGGTCCTTCTGTGATGACCTTCAAGTTGAGCTGGGAAAAATTGAAGATGCTTCCAGAAGATTTGACTATGGCCCAACTAATGCTTGTCTTTGGGTATTAGTTTGAAGAATTGCTTTGTGCCAGTCGACAGGTGATGGTTGTATAGCTTTTCGGAACCCATGTGGAGTTTAGTTGTTCTCCTATCGGCCGCTGCCCTGGGTGGTGGATAGTGGGCGCTGTGTGTGTATAAGCCTTATGGTCGGCACACTCACAGGGCTGGCGCAAATATACAATACCAACCCTGGAATAAAAATAACCAAAAGGCTGGATAAATGTTTCATACGACCAGTGCCGACAGTCGACCAGGCCCTACGAAATGCTCTGTCGCTAACGTAGTATACGGGATACGGATAACAGGCAACCTCCGCTTTACCCTGTCTTGCCATCAAGATGCGGATCTATGTGTAGGTGTGTGGAAGCCATCGCGTTCAATTCAAAATCAGCCCATGAAAGACGACTGTATCTTAACGTGATGAGCTTGCCAGACAGGTGGCTACCCTTGATATTCTACCTCCAATAGTTATGGGCGAAAGAAGCGAGGGGCATACTTACTCTCGCTACTTTCGCCCAGCTAAGTGTCGAGTTGCAATCCGATCTGCGGACGGGATTTTTTGGATGCGGGCAATCATTTTGTCGAGTTCCCGTTTTAATTTGTATAGTTAGCTTTGGGTTGACCTGTTTGGAGCTAGAGGGCGGTTGATTAAATGAGAATACAGGACGTGGGTCCGGATCGGACCAGGTTCCAAAACCAATGTCTTCCACGATCGGTCGGACGCGTTAACAGCCATAGAAGTATGACTTTCCCTGGCACACCCATCGTTTACGTTTGAATCAGGTTTTCCCAAAGTCCTTTCGTCAACGGTGGTGATTCAGCACCCAGGATCAGGGTGTGGGTCTGAGAAGTGGGTGACCCATTCTCGACAGAGGCGGGGTCTTAACACGATGTGTTTAACTCGATGCCGAAGATTCAGTTAAACCGTTAAGGTTTGGGTTGGTTGGGAGACAGGCCCCTCGCAACACTCGTCCAAGATTTGGGTTCATCCTAGTGAGTAGAAACATTTGGTATTTCCCTTGGAGCATATGTGCTTTCAGCAAACTTCGTGGTTCCTTTCTTTCCCAGTTGCCTACTTGGTTAAGAACAGGTTTTCCCAGAGTCATTTTTGCCTTGACTACGGCAGTGGTTCCAGGTGTCACTCCTGAAGTGTTGGAAGAGGGTTTTTTTTTGAACACCGAAATCTGTTTTTTTCTAGTGTTTGTGGTCGCACGAGTACCGAAAAAACAATTGGTATACCTATACATACGTTTGGTTAGGTTAGGTTAGGTTGCAGTGGCTGCACGCGGTGCTCGTGCACACCTATACCATAAAGGCCCGTTCTAGTGCCAAGTGGATCTGTCGACTTTCCTATATTCGTTAACTTTGAACTTTGAACCATTCACAGCTAAATATGTAGCGTAGGAGATTTCTGAAAATCGCATTAGACCGCTTACCTAAATTTTCGAAAAACTAGTCTCCCATATGAATCTCCCTTTTTCCTAAGAGAGTTTTTCTCCGTCCAAACAGGTACAACCGAAGTCATTCCTGAGGAGGCATAGTCCTTTTGGGAGCAGGCCCATAGGAATGTGTACTGTAAGGACAACGATTATGGTGCTGATGTTTGATCTGTTCAGCATTGTTAAGCAGATCGAGCGCTTCTGGTTAAAGTTTAGTAAGAGTCGCCTGGATATTTGGCAGGTTGTGCGCTCTATCCATATGCGTTTTGCTTTCCTGGTCGCATCCAGTTTGATCTCTGATGTATCGGGTTTTTCAACAGGGACGCTACAAAAGTTGAGCCACAGGGACAGCAAACGACGCCATATTTCTTGCCGCTCTTTTGACATTTCTCTTCAGTAAGGTATGCCATTTCATGATGGAAAGATATACGATCCAACAACCAGTCAAAATTATTCAAATTTACAACCGAAATTCGGAGTCAGTGTCCTCAACGTCAAGAGCGCTACGTCCAATTTATGGTCGTCATAATCGTCCTAGCAGATCAACAATTGAGCGTCTAGTGGACAAAATTGAATCCACAGTACAAAATGTTCCCTCGCCAGTGAGACAAAGAAGTGCCCGTAGTGTCGAGAATATTTCTGCCGTTGAGGCTTCAGTTGAAGAAAGCCCAAATGTGTCTCTCACACGTCTTTCTCAAGCGTTGGGCATCTCTGTGACGTCGTTGTGGCGGCGAATTTTGCGAAAAGATCTTGGCCTACATCCTTACGAGATTAAATTGACGCAAGAAGTGAAGCCGCTGGACCACCAGAAACGTCGTATGTTCGTGAATTGGGCTGAGCAACAACTTGAAAGTGATTCGGATTTTCATCGAAAAATCATCTTCAGCGATGAGGCTCATTTCTGGCCGAATGGCTTCGTCAACAAACAAAATATTCGATATTGGTCAGGCAGCAATCCACACGTACTCCATGAGTCATTATTGCATCCCGAAAAAATTACGGTTTGCTGTGGTTTATGGGTCGGCGTCGTCATTGGGCCGTACTTCTTCCGTGATGATCAAAACCGGCACGTTACTGTGAATGAGAATCGCTACCGTTCAATGAAAAGCGAATATTTTTGGCCCCAATTGGATGATATGGACTTGGAGGACATGTGGTTCCAACAGGACGGCGCCTCAAGCCACACAGCGAATGCCACAATCAATTTATTGGAAACCAAGTTTGGAGTACGTGTTATCTCACGAAATGGTCCAGTCGCTTGGCCACCTCGGTAGTGCAATTTGACGCCGTTAGACTGTTTCCTGTGGGGCTACGTCAAGTCTATGGTCTATGCCAACAAGCCAGCGACGATTGATGAACTTCGTACGAATATCGAACGTGAAATTGCAGCAGTATCGGCCGATTTATGCTTGAAAACCTTCGAAAATTGGGTTCAGCGTCTGGACTTCTGCAAGCGTGCCCGTGGTGGCCATGCAAAAGAAATCGAATTTCATACATAATGGCATTAAACGTACTTTCACAGAAACAAAGAATTTCATTGATATCCAAAACCCTTTTTGTTTTATTTAAGAAAAACTTCTGTAGCGCTCTTATTGAAAAACCCTTTACATGTTTTTACATGTGGCTTACATGAACAGCTTGAACAGCTTCAAAGTTTAGCCAGCTCCTCCGAGGATACCACGTGCAAAAGACAAAAGGTCGGTAGAAGATACCAAGCGGAATGTCAAAAAGCTAAAAACGGCTAATGCCCTGCTTACAGAACCCCTGATAGGACGTTTAGCCAGATGCTGAAAGCACTTCTGGAATTCGCGGTAATTGAAGGCAGTGGCACTGATGGAGGTGTAGCGCCGGGAAAATGGAGGAATGTGGTTGTGAAATGCGCATTCAGCTTCTCCAATTTCCTTCGTGGCAATCCGGGCTCTGAGTCTACCACGGCCTAGGTCACATCAAGAAGATTGCCTGCTCAGACCAGAAGTCCGAAGATCTGTATAAGAAGCTGTGTCCATGGCTGGGGAAGTTTGGCCAGGAGCACAACTGGAGGTAGTGGAAATGATTTAGATTCATAACCGCCAACGCATTCGTGCGATAGTCCCTGTGGAGCCACCCGACCCAAAAGACATTCTGAAAATAATTGGGTTCAGCAATCATCTTTTTTCAACTCATAACGGATAACAATACTCGCATCGCGTGCAGCCACTGCAACCTAATCTAACCTAACCTTGTCGAAACCAATTTTCAGAAGGATTTCCCTTTACTCTGAACTAGTCGGACGGAAGCGGATTTATTTCCAAAATTAATAAACGTTGGTAGACAGTATTGAACTTAAGCAGAACTTTTCGATGGACAGGTCATATAAGCTACTCCGGAAGGGTCCCACAATGTAATTGACCTTTAAGGTCTGTGGTTGTACTTCGGATTCAATTTGTTGTCAAAAATAAATTATTGGGCAACAGACTCGTTAGTACACAAGACTTTGCTTTTTAATCTCACAGCCATTCATGAGTGCGTGTGTAATTTTGGCACGATGGCGGGACTATATAATTTATGACAAATCTCAATGAAAATTGATAGTTTACTTTTTTTGATAGTCGGACGTGAAGGGCCAGTGAAAAGTAATTTTAGGTGTTGCTACGGCTTGGTATCGGAATCTGACCTCCTGTGTGGCAATTCATCGAACTAACCATCGCAATATTTATCCCGTCAGTTGCACACTCACTTAAACAAATATTGTTAGGATTTATCCGATAGCCTCGAAGAGGATTGATTCTGTGACGACCACTTAGGCAAAAACAGCAACTATTAGCTTTGAAGATACATAATCCGAACTTGACCACCAAGATTAACAAAAAAAGGACCACCAAATAATTTCTGAACTTAAAAAGTTGTAGCAGTCAAATTTGCCGAAGCTCTTAGCTGCTACGTGGCAGACATTATTTACACCTAGCAAGTTTTACCCACGAAGTTATATTTTTTGCCATAAAGAATGGGACCGAACGCCGACTCCGAGCGAAAATTTCTCTTAGACGTTTGTTAGATTTTTGTAAGGAGAGGTTCAGAGAAATAAAAAAAAATTGGAGTTGTTATTTTAGGGATCCGAACAAGAGACCTTGTAGTCTAACGCATTGACTACTCGGCTACAGGACCCACATTGGTTTTATAACCATTTATAGCTTAAGTGAGTTAAAATCCGAAATAAATCTCTCCTCAACAATTAAAGCTCTAAGATTAGTCCTGTCCCTTGTTTACTAACTCCCTCCAGTTGCGCGCTTGAAGTTAGTTGAGGTCGGCTTATTTTTGTACGCGATACTAAAGACGAGGTCTCTCTCTACTGGGTATGACATCTGGCTGGGAATCGATGACTCTGCGAGCCGGAGTATTGGTGTCCCCTCGCTCTACATATCCAAACCATCTTAAACGTCCAATACGGACTTTTTTTTTAGCTAGGGTTATAGCTCTACAGCTCGTTTAGTTCTTGGTTGAGGCTTCGTCTTCATCGACCATCAACGCAAATGGGACCGAAGAATTTTCCTCTCAAAACGAACAATTCAGGTTCCTTCATCCCGGGTCCATGCTTCACGGATGTAGAGCAGCACTGCGATGATCAGGGTCTTGTAAAGGATCTCCTCAGTAGTTCGAGTGAGGGCTTAACTACAAAATTGCCTTCATAGCCCGAAGAATTTAATTTCTGACGAGATGCTGATGTCAGAGTTAATAGCGGAGCCAAGGTAGACAAAGTGCAGTACTACCTCAAAGTTATATCTGTCAATGGTGAAGTTCTGACCAATTCGTCGATATTGTCTGTCCTTTCATGTTTTTTGTCACTTCCTTCTCTATACCAGCAAACGTGGCTATGACATCATGTTGAGTCCTATAAATAATGTAAATCTCGTCGGCGCATGCTAGTAGTTGCACCGGTTTTTGGAAGATTATGACTCTCTTGTTGGCTCGCGAGTTTTGCACAATCCTCTCAAGTATCCGATTAAAGAAGTCACACGACAGCGCATCGCCTTGCCTAAAACTTTTTTGGTATCGGTTGTGTTGCTGAGGTCGATTCCGACCCTGATGGAGCAGCGAGAATTCTCCATCGTCATCCTGCACTGACAGCCAAGTTTGGGTGGTATTCCAAAACTGGAAATGCCTCTGTAAAGTTCGTCTCTATAAAGGCTGTCGTATGAGGCTTTGAAATCGATAAAAATGTAGTGGCTATCGATTTGGAATCCTTGGGTTTTTCCAGGACCCGACTAGGTGTAAAGATTTGATCGGTTGTGGACTTTCCTTGCGAAATCCACACTGGTAATGTACTATCAGGTTGTTGATAAACGATTCCAGAAGTTCAAATGTTATAACAGATAGGATCTTGTAGGCAATGTTAAGGAGACTTATGCCTCTGTAGTTGGCGCAGTTCAGAGGGCCTCCTTTTTGGGGGATCGGGCAAACGATGCTGATGATCCATTCTCCAGGCATACTTTCATCCGTCTAGATGATGCTTATGAGTTGGATGTTATTTACCAAGTCCTCAGCATCGACTGTGTCTCAAATATGTTATTTCTCTGTTCATCCCGACAGAATTCTGTTCGAGCCTTGTATCCTTGGCTTTGACGTTTCAAACTTTGATAAAACTTCCGAAAATCATTCCTGGAGTAGCACCTCTCAATATCCTCGATCAAGCGCTTTTCTTGCTTTTTTTTCTTCTTTCTGAAAAGCCGGTGTTCTTTCCTTCTTCTTTGCCTACAGGACTCAATGGTTGCTCTCGTCTTCACCTGTAGCTTAGCTTTGTAGGCCTCGTTCTTGGCTGCGAGCATCTGTCAGCATTCCTCATCAAACCACGGGTCTCTTGCTGTTGGGCGCGAGAAAACTAGCACAGCAGTTGCGGCTGGTGAAATGGCTTTTTGTCATCGTTGCCATTGTTCTCCACGGCACATTCCTTCGTATTGCCCGGATGGCAGTAATGTATTCTTTGTAGGTGCTTAGTGCTTACGCCAATTGTTAACCTACATCTCTCCTGGTTATGTTCTCACTTTACAGGTGCAGATTCAATCGTCTCTGTCTTTTTTTCATTTAGCATGGTCGCAAACATTAAAATCAGTCCTTTCCGGGGCTATTGGTTGCTTCGTAACCCTCAATCAGTCAGTCAGTTTTAATTATTTTCACACTCCTATAACATGAGCCTTCGGTATTCTTTACGGGATTGAGCGCTGCCGTTGCCCTTTCGGATCATCCGCCATATAAGATTTTTGCAAAAATCTGCCACTAATAAGAATTCCGCATCCGATTTAGTCGCTGTTTCCGCTGAGGATATCAATTTATCAAGAGTGTGATATAAGACCATCTGGAATGCATTTGTTCTACAGTGGTAAATCTTCCAAATATCGCGCTCTTGTTACTGGCATGACAATTTTTAAGTGTAAAATCCTTCAAGTAAAAGTGTCCTCAACATGATTCCCTCTTATTCGTTCCAAACAAGAACATATTTTATGGTTCGTCACAGTCGTTGCAGCCTCATCAACTTCTTATTATCCTTGTCCTAAGGCAGGATCAAAATAATATGAAAATGGGTATCAAGATGTTTTTTTTTTTTGTAAATTTCTGTCTGGCTGTCTTATAGAGGGGAAAATGTTCGGCTATTTGTCATAAAAATGCCACTTTGGTGAGAGCTTTAATGAGGGTATCTTCCCTTTATACAAACACATGCTTATTAGGATACCGAATCTCACAATTCGTTTGGCTTGTCGGAGATATTTTATGCTTCGGGGAGTTTGCAAAGAATTGACATAAAAGCATGCATACATGTTGGACCGTTCGTTAAGTTGAATCGCGCCTGTTTTCCTTTTCTAACGAGTGGATGTATGGAGATGGTGGTTGATATGTGACGTCAGTTTTTTTCGACTGTGTCGGCTTTTGCATGCAGACGTTTGAGTTTTGCACAATCCTCTCAAGAATCAGATTGAAGAAGTCATATGACAGCCCATCGCCTTGCCCAAATCCTTTTTTGGTATCGACTGTGTCGGTGAGGTCGTTTCCGACCGTGATTTAGCTACGAGAATTCCTCATCGTCATCCTACACAAACGGACGAATTTGAGCGGTACACCAAAACTAGACATGGCTCTGAATAGTTCGTCTCTATAAATGCTTTCATTTGTGGCTTTGAAATCGATGAATGGGTGGTGGGTATCAAATTGGAGTTCTTGGGTTTGTTCCACGATCTGCCGAAGTTTGAAAATTTGATCGGTTGTGTACTTTCCTGTCCTAAGACCACACAGATAAGGGCAGATAAAGTTTTTGATAAACGGTTTCAGGTGTTCACATAGGATCTTGTAGGCGATGTTGAGGAGACTTATATGCCTCTGTAGTTGGCGCAGTTCAGAGAGCCTTCTTTTTTGTTGATCGGGCAAACGATGCTTAGGTTCCATTGTTCAGGCATACTTTCTTCCGAACAGATTTGGATTATGAGTTGCTTGATGTTACTCCAAGTCATCTCCGCCGGCATTATATAGCACCGCCGCGCCGGCTTCACCTCACTCAGGTCGGGTTGTTGGCAGTTGTCGCTGTCGTTGCCATTATTTCATTCGTTCTGCCTGACAGCGGAATGTGTTCGTCATCGCCGCTGAACAGTCTGCAGACGTGGTTCTCCATATCCTTAGCATCGACTGTGCCTCAGGTACGATATTTCCTTGTTCATCTCAATAGGGATTGTGTTTAAGTCTTGTATCCTTGGCTTTGACGTTTTACGCTTTGGTAAAACTTGCGGACATTGCTCCTGGAGTGGCACCTCTCTATGTCCTCGACCGTTCGCAATTCTTACTTTTTTCTTCTTTCTGAAAATCCGGTGTTCTCCCCTTCTTCTCCTGCTATAGAGCTCCATGCCAGCTCTCGTTTTCACCTGCAGCTTAGCCTTGTAGGCCTCTTTCTTGGCTCCGAGCATATGTTGGCATTCCTCATCAAATCAGGGGTTTGTTGCTGGTGGGCGTGAGATACCCAGCACATCAGTTGCGGCTGATCTAATGGCTTGTGGGCATCGCTTCCATTGTTTTTCGACAGTCGATGCTGGTGGTATGGTGTTAATCGAGAGGTTAAAGGATACGCGTTGCGCGAAGGTCTTGATGGGCTCTTGCGATTGCAGTTGATCCACATTAAATTTTTTCACAGTATTTCTTGATTATTGTGGCGTGGTGGGTATCCGCATTCTTACCTAGTCTGCAACATGGTAGTGGTCGGAGTCGATGTTATCCAAAATACTGAATGCTTACCTCTTGTCTATCGCAATGTGATCAATTAGGTTGACCTGTCGTTGATCTGAAGACCACCATGTCCCTTATGGATATCGAGGTGAGGAAACAGTGTGCTGGCAATATTGGCATTTCGTTCCATAGCGAAGTCAATCAGCCAAAGTCCGTTACCAGACGTGTTGTTGAGTAGGCTGTGTCTTCCAACAATACTGTCTTCTCTTCCTACCTTTGCATTAAAATCTCCCAACACGATTTTGGCATCGTTCTTCGATAGTCGCTCATCTGTTTTGTCAAGGAGCTCGTAGAAACAATCCTTAGTTTGAGCGTAAGCGCATATAATGCTAATGTTGGCGAAATTGCCCTTGAGGTGAATTGCTTCAATGCGTTCGCTTATGTCTTAGATTCTTACGAATTTTCGCCTCAGTCTTGCACGTATAACAAATCCGCATCCGAGTAGTCACTGTTTCTGTTTCTACGGTCCGTAGTAGATGTCACAGTTTTTCACCCTTCAGTTGCCCTGCCCATCCCCTCGTATATTCTTGATGGCAGTAATGTCTGCTTTGTAGCTGTTTAGTGCTTACGCTAGATGCTCTCTTGTACCTCTCCTGTTAAATATTCTCACATTCCAGGTGCAGATACGAACGTCGTTGTCTTTTTTCGTTTAGCAGGGTCTTCAACAATAAAATCAGTCCTTTCCGAGGCTACTGGTTGCTTCGTTACAGTTAACTTTCTCATCGTTGGCTAGTTAACACAAAGCACAACCCCAATTTGGAGGACTAGTTCCCATTTATTTTATTCCACTAGGACACGGGGCCATCAGTATCCACTACGGGATTGCGCACTGCCTTTTGCCTTTTGGTTCATCCGCCACCATCTCTGTTCAAGGGGCCTGACTTACCCATGAAATTCCAACCTGCTGTCCGAATATATCGAAGCAGCTTGTCTAGGTTCGTGTTGAACAGCGGGCTGGGTGTTCATTCCGTGCCGTTCTCACCTGGATGTTTATAGTGATGCTGTCGTGAAATCAACACTCACCGCTTATCGTTTAGCAAGTCAAATCCGGTTGGATGACACCAGTAGCCGATGGTTACCACTTGGAGGTTAAAAAAAGCACTTGATGTGCTGTCACACTTACAACAACAGGGCATTGCCAAGTTGAAGCCGATCAGAGTCTACCCTCGTTCAACAACACCCAACCACCACTTTGCTTGCGTCCTATTTTTTTTTACCTCCTTCCTCCAGCCATACATTTTCAGGCATAACTGATACTTCTAATACCGATGATATTTTTCCTTGACAATTGTAATCCCCATAAATTTATAAGTACGAAGGTCCTGTAAAAGCTTTCAAATATGCATAAGCAGTTTCACATTAAAAATTTAATCAACAACGCAAAATAGCCCAGGACTGCGTAAATCAGCCATGAAATTGATTCTAAAAATTCAGTTTCCATGAAAAAAGGTCGGAGCAAAAAAAAATCAAGTCCCTTACCGCCTCAAATCTAGGTCCATACAATGAAACGGATTTGTTTCACGAGACATTGACATAAGGGTCACTTTCCATTAATATTAATACATGTGACAGATGTGGACCCCCCCTCACAAAAAAAAAAATAAAAATAACGAAATCCATCTACAACAACAATATTTAAGAAGTTAAAATACATTACCGTGCTTAAATTCGTAATTTTCTCCAATTCCTGTGCTGTGGTACCATGATGATGATGACTATGTAAGTGATGAGTGGTCAACATATTGTGATATCCTTAAACCGTTATTTATCCACACACACTCTCACGCACGTAGGGGATTTCTTCTTCAAGGATATCGAGGAAAAAATAACAATTTACACAACAACTACGATAGCAGTTCGACGCGTTGGGATAACGTAACGTGTTGTTGGTGTTATGATGTGCCTTCTTGCTGCTGAATCCTTGGCATTTGTTGAACTACTCCACGGTATTTCAACGGGCGTTGATACTGGTGATGGTCCAATACAAGATGTAATCCTGTATCCCTTATCATAAATATTTAGCTTCTCCCAGGGTAGCTGTTTCCTATCGCCATCGAAGTTGTCATAAGGAGTTACTGCCGCTGGTGAGACACGAAGCCATCGCATAATATTTGATTTCTTCCGTCGATGTTATCCTGTCGGGTTTGGTTTTTTTTTTTTTCTCGATTTCTATATTAAATTTTGTCACTTTTTTTTTATAAACATTTTCTCAGAGGAGATTATATTCATTCAGGCTTGAAAAACGAATCTTCAAGGTTGTTTGTTGTTGTTAGTCTTGAAAGGATTTAAAAATGTGATAGCCTTTGCATTGTTCTGTGTTATTTGTGTTGGTAGATGAGAACAATCGAATGATACCTAGGTGATCAACCCATTTCAATGTCAACCCAAATCATAGGCAGCTTCAGTACAGACCTGAGCCATCAATTCGAGGGGGGGGGGGGGGGGGGGGGTGAAACATTTTTTAAGAAATTTTCCATCCTTTTGCCATTTGGATACAACAATTGAATTTTTTTTGCTTTAATCAATCAATGGATTGATACGTTTCGTCGGAAAACCAACACACCCATAGACAGACTTTTCTTCCATTGTAAATAATTCATTTCCTTGATGATCCTTGTGAAAAGGAGACGAATATCTCCCTTAAGTGAAAAGTAATGTACGAAGTTATGCATGAAAAATTGTATGAATTTGTTAAGACACATGTTATCCAAGTTGAATAACGGAATGCAAGAGAAAAAGGAATACTTTCGGAGTTTATATCCTTTAGGAGAACATTTTGATGGACACAAATGATTCGCAAGGCGATAAGTATTCAAGGACTTGAAGCTTGATGTGAGAATGCGTGATGTTGATAGATGATATTAGTTTCGGAATGTTGGGTTGTAAAAACCTTTTTGAGAGCACATTTGATATGAGCTATCGGGGATTTATTTGTATAAGATAAATCGATGTGTGTGTGTGGATAGAGAATAATAAATCTGGCAGATTTCAATAGTACGGCAGCTTAGCAAAAATTGAGTTTGAAGACGTGTATCGAATATTGACAAATGTACGAATTCGACTTAATTAAGAGCGTCTGCAGTGGCTTAGCAAGGTGGGCTAAGGGGGCACAGGCCCTGGGCGGCGCTTAGCTAGGGACGGCAATTTGGAGCTGTTAAAATATATAAAATTTATCAGCATTAACCATGCTTCACAGTAAGTAATCAGACGTATCTCGTGTTGCTCAGCAACAAAATCCAAAGAACGCTGCTCCCTAGTATGCAACCACGTTTTATCTGAAACGACAACCCTGGCGTACTTTTCCTGTAACTTTTGAAATAATTACCTTTGGCAATAGTGTTTGGATGGTTGGGTATTGTAGAACGTGGGTAGACTCTGATTCGCTTTACCTTGGCAATGCCCAGTGGTCGTAACACTGACTACACATCAAGTGATTGTTTTTAACCATCATGTCGTAACCATCGGGTACTGGTCTAATCCAACGGGATTTCATTTTGACAAGCGCAAATGTTGATAAAATGACGAAAAACAACAGCGCTATAAACAGCCAGGTCAGAACGGCACGGAATGAATACCCGGCCAGCTGTCCCAGGCGAACCTAGACAAGCTGTTTTGACATATTCGAACAACAGGTTGTCTATAAATTTCAAGGGTAAGTCAGGCCCCTTGAATAGAGATAGTGGCGGATGAACCGAAAGTTCAACGGCAGCGCTATAGTGAGCAGATGCGGATCTGTTATAAGTGTCAGAATTAGCAAGAAGTCTAATGTTTCCAAGACATTAGCGAACGTATTGTTACAATCCGCATTAAGGCCAAATTTGCCAAAATAAGCCTTATATGCGCTCACGCCCCGACGGAGGAAAAAGATGATTTTGCTAAGGACTGCTTGTATGAGCTCCATGACAAAACCTGTGAGAGACTACCGAAGTACGATGTTTAAATCGTGCTGGTAGATTAGATTTTAACGCAACGTTAGGAAGAGAAGACATCTTTAGCAGTATTGTCGGAGTCGACAACACGTCTGATAACGGACTAAGGCTAATTGACTTCGCTACGGAACGAAGTGCCACTATAGCCAGCACACGGTTTCCCCACCTCGATATCCATAAGGGGACATGGCGGTCATCAGACCAACGAACGGTCAACCGAATTGATCACATAGCGATAGATAAGAGGCACGCATCCAGTATTTTGGATATCCGAACTTTCCGAGGAGCTAACATCGACTCGGACCACTACCTTGTTGCAGCCAAGGTTAGAATGCGGATATCCACCACACCACAGAAATCCAGAAATATTGTGAAGAACCATAATGTCGAAAGACTGCAATCGCAAGAGACCGCCAAGACCTTCGCGCAACGCGTTTCCCTAAACCTCTCGATTAACACCATACCACCAGCATCTAATGTCGAAGAACTATGGCAACGATGCCAACAAGCCATTGGATCAGCCGCAACTGATGTACCAGGTTTCTCGCGCCCACCAGCAAGAAACCCCTGCTTTGATGAGGAATGCCGACAGATGCTCGCAGCCAAGAACGAGGCCATCAAATCTATGCTGCAGGTGAAGACAAGAGCTGGCGTTGAGCTCTATAAGCAGAGAAGAAGGGAAGAACACAGGCTTTTCAGAAAAAAGGGGCAAGAAAAGCCCGCAATCGAGGATTTAGGGAGGTGCCACTCCAGGAACGATGTCTGGAAGTTTTACCAAAGTGTAAAACGTCAAAGCCAAGGATACAAGGCTCGAACAGTATCCTGTAAATATAATGAGAGAAATATCGTCATTGAGACAAAACCGATGCTGAGGATATGGAAGAAACCACTTCTGCAGACTCTTAAACGGCGATGGCGACCAATATTCCGCTTTCAGGCAGAACGAACCATTGGCGACTACAACGAGAACTGCCAACCACCGAACTGAGTGAAGTAAGGATAGCAATATCTAAACTCAAGCTTTACAAGGCTTACAAGCGGCCTTCCCGCTGTTCTTTATAAAGCCGGTGGAGATTACTTGGATAGTTACATCCACCCACTCATTAGCCAAATCTGGTCGGAATAAAATATGCCTGAAGATTGGAACCTCAGCATCGTTTGCCCGATCCACAAAAAAAGAGACCCTCTGAACTAAGCCAATACAAGTCTCCTCAACATCGCCTACATGATCTTATCTACCGTAATATTGTGAACGCCTGAAATCGTTTACCAACAACCTGATCGGCCCTTATCAGTGTAGTTTTAGGCCAGAATGGTCCACGACCGATCCCAAGAATCCCAAGAAGTCCAAATCGATACCCACCACCTATCTATCGATTGCAAACCCGCATACGACAGCATTTATAGAGACGAACTATATAGAGCCATGTCTAGCTTTGGTACACCGCCCATACTGGTCCGTTTGTATAGGATGACGATAGAGAATTCTCGCTGCTCCATTAAGGTCGGAAACGACCTCACCGACACATTCGATGCCATAAAAGGATTTGGGCAAGACGATTCGCTATCATGTGACTTCTACATTAAGACTCTTGAGAGGATTGTGCAAAACTCCCGAGCCAACAACAGAGGTACAATTTTCCAAAAAACCAGTGCAACTACTAGCATAAGCCGACGATGTTGACATCATTGGCAGGACTCAATGTGATGTCATGGCCACGTGTGCCAGTATAGGGAATGAAGCGGCCCATGTGGGTTCAGCTGAAAGTGATGGTAAGGCTAAGTATATGCTGTCAACACGAAGGGACAACTACATCGACGAATTGGACAGAACGTTACCATTGGCAGATATAACTTTGAGGTAGTACGGGACTTTGTCTATATCGGCTCCGCTATTAACTCTGACAACAAAATCTCGTCAAAATTTAAACGAAGAATTGCTCTAACAAACCGCTGATTCCTTGGGCTAGGAAAACTATTTAGTAGGAGAGAGCTTACTCGAACTAAGATCCTATATAAGACCCTGATCATCCCAGTCCTAGACCATGGGCCGGCGCTGAAGCATAGACTGTGTCAAAAGTGGATGAAGAAATCCTTGGTTGCTTCGAGAGGAGAGTTCTTCGAAAAATATTCTATGCGTGTGGCATTTTAGCGTTGCACAACGCAAGACTTCCAAGAGACATTTTTCCACAAATACGCAGTCACCAGCAATTCAAGACAATGGGACCTACAATTTGACGCCGATTCTGAATAGAAAAACTGACACGCTTTTCATGAGAGTTGTATGGATTTGGATCCTTACTGTCCTTCAGAAGAGCTGCGCTGGTGTATAAAGTTCTCTAGGTTTCGTTGCTTTTAGGGTCTTAACCAGAGACCTCTAGCCCAACGCACTTACAACCGAACCAAATGTGATATTAGACCACACCAATAGTGATGCTGATTCCTTGAGAGTGGTTCATATCCAGACTCGACATATCTCTCACTTCACTGACTTTTAAGAGGAATTTAAACATTTTTCCCACATTAAATTTTATTTTCCCTAAACTTGAGCCTGTACGAGCACTCACCCGCTTAATAATTCATATATGTGGATGTGAGCGTGCTCAGAAACCCTCGGTTTTTAAATTAAACCAAAATATCTCCCATTGACATTGAATTACGTGGCCTGGTAAGGACGGCTAATTATTTTAAATGACTTGGATTTCATTTCGAAAACGAAACGGAAATGAAAAAGTTTTGTGCTTTCAAGGGTTAATCCGCTTGTTGTGTGTATACTCACGGAGGACATGGAAAGATGGGGATGTGGTGATATGGCGAAATTGTTAAGCACATGAACTTTTATTGTTTTTGTTGAAGTGTGCCGAACTGTAAGTGTGCGTTACTTTTCACATTTCGAAAAAATATAATATAAATCTTGCCCCAGATCAAGAATAATTTATACTCCTCGCTATAAGGACGTATCGGGTTGAGAGATTTCAAAACGAAAGAATGGTATCCTGGGAAATTTGAATTAATGAAACGCAATATATAAATAATTTCACACCACCACCAATCCATTGAAGCCTATAGCAAGCGGGTGAAATTAGTGATTTGCTAAATTTTGCGAAACAAGTTCGATATGAAGATGGTGTGAGGATATGACGGAAGTTGGAGAGTATAAAAATGGAAATTCGAATTGTTGGCACGAGGGCGTTAAGAACGAAGGCTTTAATTTTAACACACTCTACCATTCAGTTATGCGCGTGTTTTTCCCGCACGAATAGGGTGACCTAGAGTTTTATGTCGACTTGGAAAGGCTGAGTTGAGTTAAGCTTTTGATGAGAAATTATCCTAACCGGGTGATTTGCTAGATTGAGGTAAGAAAGGTTTGTTATAAAACCTAGACCTTCTCTATGGTAGTTGAATCCATTACCACTAATTTATATTTCATATAAAACGTGGAAGGTCTACAATAAGACGTGGGAAGTAGTCAACACACTCTCCCACAAGGTTAATCCACAAAAGATTCAAAAAGTTGTATAAAACAAAAAAATAAATAAAGACAAGGTGGGCCAAAAGAGATCACGCTATTGGAAGATGCGCTTATTTTTGCAAATGGCCGCAATGTCAAACCTGTTTTGACATTTGTGAACTAGACAGATGTAGAATAAAAGTAAACAAGCCATTTAGCGATACACTCCCCAATAAAGCGGAACAATCGTGTTTTTTGCGTAACATTTCGTCTGTAGTTTTGGCGCAGCGCGAATTCCGTTGCCGATTCCTCGGCCGCCCGACACCGACTGCGCAAGTACTGCGCCGTTCGACCACCAACCTTGAAAAGCATGGTACCACAAGAGACGTTGCCGGACCCGGAGCGCCCGTTGCGTTGTGCCGATAATATCGGCGCTGGTGCCGAGGATGTCGAACTGTCGCCGGTCGCCGCCATCTACCGATCGTCTCTAAGGCGAATTTTGGTCAAAAACTTAACTTTGTACGTTCCCGTACAAAGTGCAGTTGTCACCCGTCGACCGCCAAACGCGTGTAACCTACGCTCAAGCCGTCCTCAATCTCGAGGACAAAGTGGACGATTTTCAGTTCCACCTCAGCGGGTACGTGAACAAGCAAAACTATCACTTCAGGGGCACCGAAAATACACAAGGTGCCACATCACCCGCTCAAAGTTACTGCATGGTGCGCTGTTCACGCTGGAGGAGTCATCGGGCCAATTTTTTTATTTTTTTTGAGAACGCCATTGGTCAAACAACAGCAGTGGATGGTGCGCGCTATAGGGCCATGTTAACCGAGTTTTTTCTGCCAAAATTGGATGAATTCGGACTGGAAGACATGTGGTTCCAACACGACGGAGCAACAGCACAGACTGCGCGAGCCACAACCAATATTCTGAAGGCCAAACAACATCGGATGACTTTTTCTGGTCCACCTCGAGAAATACCGTCAGAAAAGGTTCATCAAAAGTTTTCTTCAAGTCATCGGGCCATTTTTTTTTTTAGAACACCGCTGGTCAAACGAAAACAGTGGACGGTGCGCGCTATAGGGCCATGTTAATCGAGTTTTTTCTGCCACAATTGGATGAATTCGGACTGGAGGACATGTGCTTCCAACACGACGGAGCAACGGCACACTCTGCGCGAGCCACAACCGATATTCTGAAGGCGAAACAACAGGTTGACTTTTTTTTGTCCACCTCGAGAAATACCGTCAGAAAAGGTTCATCAAAAGTTTTCTTCGAGTCATCGGGCTTTTTTTTTTTGAGAACGCCGCTGGTCAAACGACAGCAGTGGACGGGGCGCGCTATAGGGCCATGTTAACCGAGTTTTTTCTGCCACAATTGGATGAATTCGGACTGGAAGACATGTGGTTCCAACACGACGGAGCAACGGCACACACTGCGCTAGCCACAACCAATATTCTGAAGGCCAAACAACATCGGATGACTTTTTTTGGTCCACCTCGAGAAATACCGTCAGAAAAGCTTCATCAAAAGTTTTCTTCAAATTTCCTTGAATTTTTACGAAAAAAATATTTTTTTTACGAAAATGGTCACGTATAAGAAAACGTGGCTCAAAGTTTTGTATGTGGATGGTGACACTGTCTAAATATCTTCTGGCGAGGCTTTTGAGAAATTCCTTGTCAACTTCACCCAAAATTTAGTTTTTATGGAAAACTAGCTGACCCGGCAAACACGGAGTTACAAGTTCAATTCCCGGTTAGGGGATTGTGTAATTAATCACACAGAGAACTGAACGTTCAATTAGCATCACCATTAGAAGGAATCTGAAGAGGAGACTTGGTAATGTCCAAAGTAGCTATACTTCTAACCAATTGGTGTTGTTTGTACACAAGTTGTTGTTGTAGCTTAGATTATTCAATCAAAACATATTTTTGAATGATTATTTGTATTGAATTGATTATTTCAGTATTTAATGCTGCAATCACTCAATGACTGCCCTTTAGACTTGTAAATTGTCATGCAAGAATGCAAGCCGTACCGGTAACTCCAAGTGCTTGAACGGCAAGTCAGTCGAAATAATTGGGACACGTTGTATCAGAACGTCTTCTCCTTTGTATTTTCTCCAAAAGTATTTTTGCTTCGATAACGTTGTTTCATCAGGCTTTTTACAGCAAGCCGAGTTCCATTGCAAAGACGTACTTACTAACTTAAGTTGTGCTACAGACCGGAATGAACTTGGGCGTCAAGCAACATAGCTCTCCAATTATCCCGGTCCATATATAACTGCCTCCAGTTGAGCACTCCAAGTTGATTGAGGTACGAGATCTTCTTTTACTGCGAGGTCTTCCTCTACTGCGAAGTCTTCCTCTCCTGCGAAGTCTTCTTCTACTGCGAGGTATTCCTCTACTGCGAGGTCTTCCTCTACTGCGAGGTCTTCCTCTACTGAGAGGATTGTGCAAAACTCCCGAGCCAGAGGCACAATTTTCCTAAAATCGATGCAACTACTAGCATACGCCGACGATATTGACATCATTGGTTGGACTCAAAGTGATGCCTTAACCACGTTTGCTAGTATAGGGATTGAGGCGGCAGAATATTGTTCAGCTATAAATGACGGTAAGGCTAAGTATATGCTGTTAACACGAAGGGAGAACAGCATCGCCGAATTGGACAGAACGTCACCATTGACAGATATAACTTTGAGTTAGAACGGGTCTTTGTCTACCTCAGCTCCCCTATAACTCTGAAATCATCCTCTCGTCAAAAATTATACGAAGAACATGCTCTAACAATCCGCAAATGCGCACTCCAAGTTGGTTGAGGTTCGAGGTCTTCCTCTACTGCGCCGGACGTCTGGCTGGGGATCGAAGACTCTGCCAATGATATCCGTTCGTTCTACACGTGCTAGCTACACATGCCCCTGGTCAGAAAACTATGCATTGGACGTAGAAAATGTCCAACGCAGAGTTTTCTGACCAGGGGCATGTCGCTCGTATAGTTCTTGGTTGAATCTTCGTCTCCATAGCCCGTCAACGCAACCAGGAACGAAGAATTTTCCTCTCGAAATTTGTTCATCCGCGTTTGATGTGGTGCATGCTTTAGTGCCGTAGAGTAAGACTCGGATAATCAGGGTCTTATATGGGATCTCCTTAATACTTCGAGTGATGCTTTACTACTAAAATGCCTTCCAAGCCCGAAGAAACAGCGGTTGTCAAGATTAATTCTTCGCTTAATTTCTGACGAGATGTTGTTGTCAGAGTTAATAGCTGAGCCGAGGTAGACAAGGTCCCGTTCTACATCAAAGTTATATCTGTCAATGGTGATGTTCTGTTCCATTCGTCGATGTTGTGTGTAATTTCGTGTTGGCAGCATATACTTGGGCTTACCAACATTTACTGCTAAACACATTTTTGTCGCTTCCTTCTCTATGTTAGCAAAGGTGGCCATCTTCGGCGTATGCTAGTAGTTGCACGGATTTTTAGAAAATTTTGCCTCTGGTTTTGGCTCGGGAGTTTTGCACGATCTTCTCAACGCATTGCCTTGCCTAAAAACTTTTTTTTGTATCGATTGTATCGGTGAGTTGGCTTCCGACCCTGATGGAGCAGTGAGAATCATCCATCGTCATCCTACACAAACGGACGATTTTGGGCGGTATACCAAAACTAGATATGGCTCCGTATAGTTCGTCTCTATAAATTCTGTCATATGCGACTTTGAAATCGATGAATAGATGGTGGGTATCGATTTGGACATCTTGGGTTTTTTTCCAGGATCTGCGGAAGTGTGAAAATTTTATCGTTTGTTGACTTTCCTGGCCTAAAACAGCACTGATAAGGGCCGATCAGGTTGTTGGTAAATGGTTTCAGGCCTTCACATATTACGGCAGATAGGATCATGTGGGCGATGTTGAGAAGACTTATGCCTCTGTAGTTGGCGCAGTTCAGAGGGTCTCCTTTTTTGTGGATCGGGCAACCGATGCTGAGGTTCCATTCTTCAGGCATACTTTCATCCGACCAGATTCGGCTTATTAGTTGGATGTCTCTTCCCAATTCATCTCCGCCGGCTTTATCAAGCTCAGCGGGAAGGCCGTCATTTGCGGCAGCCTTAGTTAACTTGAGTTTAGATATTGCTATCCTCACTTCATTCTGGTCGGGGGGTTGGCAGTTTTCTCTGTCGTTGCCAATACTTCATTCGTTCTGCCTGACAGCGAAACGTTGATCCTCATCGCCGTTTAACAGTCTGCAGATTTGGTATTCCATTTTCTCAGCATCGACTGTGTCTCAACAACGATATTTTCTTGTTGATCTCGACAGTATTCTGTTCGAGCCTTGTATCCTTGGCTTTGACGTTTTACACTTTGGTAATACTTGCGAACATCTTTCCTGGAGTGGCACCCCTCTATACCTTCGATCGCGCGCTTTTCTTGCTGTTTTTTCTTCTTTCTGAAAGCCGGTGTTCTTCCCTTCTTCACTGTCTATAGAGCTCAATGGAATGTCTCGTCTTCACCTGCAGCTTAGCCTTTAAGGCCTCGTTTTCGGCTTCGAGTATATGTCGGCATTCCTCATCAGGGGTTTTTGTTGGTGGGTACGAGCAATGTCATCGACGTTCGATGCTGGTGGTATGGTGTTAATCGAGAGTTTAAGGGATGCGCGTTGCGCGAAGGTCTTGGGCGTCTCCAGTAATTGCAGTCCTTCGACATTAAATTTTTTCACATAATTTCTAGGTAGTTGTGTGGTAGGTAGGTAGTGGTCCGAGTCGATGGTAGCTCCTCGGAATGTTCGGACATCCAAAATACTCTTAAATACTGGATGCGTGATTACAAGGACTTTTTATTGTTAGGTTAGGTTTTAGTGTCTGCACGCGATGATGCGCGTGCACACTTACACCAGAAAGCTCTGTTGTGGTACCACGTGGTTCCGTCGACTTCACTACATTCGTTCCCCTAGTTGAACCATTCAGAGATAACTTGTAGCGTATGAATTGTCTGACATTGATTTTAGCCAGCTTACCTAGATTGCCGAAGAAGTAGTCTCCCAGATAAAGCTTCCTTCATTTTTTCTGACAGCACTGGACAAGAGCATAGAAGGTAAGCAGCTTCAACAGAAGTCAATGTTGGAGAGAAGTCATTGCTGAAGATGAAAAACTTCTTAAATTTGACATTCAGAGGGTCGTCTTCTTCTTTCCCAGATAAAGCTTCCTTCATTTTTTCTGACAGCACTGGACAAGAGCATAGAAGGTAAGCAGCTTCAACAGAAGTCAATGTTGGAGAGAAGTCATTGCTGAAGATGAAAAACTTCTTAAATTTGACATTCAGAGGGTCGACTTCTTCTTTCCCAGATAAAGCTTCCGTCATTTTTTCTGACAGCTTTGGACAAGAGCATAGAAGGTAAGCAGCTTCAACAGAAGTCAATGTTGGAGAGAAGTCATTGCTGAAGATGAAAAACTAATTAAATTTGACATTCAGAGGGTCGTCTTCTTCTTTCCCAGATAAAGCTTCCGTCATTTTTTCTGACAGCTTTGGACAAGAGCATAGAAGGTAAGCAGCTTCAACAGAAGTCAATGTTGGAGACAAGTCATTGCTGAAGATGAAAAACTTCTTAAATTTGACATTCAGAGGGTCGTCTTCTTCTTTCCCAGATAAAGCTTCCTTCATTTTTTCTGACAGCTTTGGACAAGAGCATAGAAGGTAAGCAGCTTCAACAGAAGTCAATGTTGGAGAGAAGTCATTGCTGAAGATAAAAAACTTCTTAAATTTGACATTCAGAGGGTCGTCTTCTTCTTTCCCAGATAAAGCTTCCGTCATTTTTTCTGACAGCTTTGGACAAGAGCATAGAAGGTAAGCAGCTTCAACAGAAGTCAATGTTGGAGAGAAGTCATTGCTGAAGATGAAAAACTTCTTAAATTTGACATTCAGAGGGTCGTCTTCTTCTTTCCCAGATAAAGCTTCCTTCATTTTTTCTGACAGCTTTGGACAAGAGCATAGAAGGTAAGCAGCTTCAACAGAAGTCAATGTTGGAGAGAAGTCATTGCTGAAGATGAAAAACTTCTTAAATTTGACATTCAGAGGGTCGTCTTCTTCTTTCCCAGATAAAGCTTCCGTCATTTTTTCTGACAGCTTTGGACAAGAGCATAGAAGGTAAGCAGCTTCAACAGAAGTCAATGTTGGAGACAAGTCATTGCTGAAGATGAAAAACTTCTTAAATTTGACATTCAGAGGGTCGTCTTCTTCTTTCCCAGATAAAGCTTCCTTCATTTTTTCTGACAGCTTTGGACAAGAGCATAGAAGGTAAGCAGCTTCAACAGAAGTCAATGTTGGAGAGAAGTCATTGCTGAAGATGAAAAACTTCTTAAATTTGACATTCAGAGGGTCGTCTTCTTCTTTCCCAGATAAAGCTTCCGTCATTTTTTCTGACAGCTTTGGACAAGAGCATAGAAGGTAAGCAGCTTCAACAGAAGTCAATGTTGGAGACAAGTCATTGCTGAAGATGAAAAACTTCTTAAATTTGACATTCAGAGGGTCGTCTTCTTCTTTCCCAGATAAAGCTTCCTTCATTTTTTCTGACAGCTTTGGACAAGAGCATAGAAGGTAAGCAGCTTCAACAGAAGTCAATGTTGGAGAGAAGTCATTGCTGAAGATGAAAAACTTCTTAAATTTGACATTCAGAGGGTCGTCTTCTTCTTTCCCAGATAAAGCTTCCGTCATTTTTTCTGACAGCTTTGGACAAGAGCATAGAAGGTAAGCAGCTTCAACAGAAGTCAATGTTGGAGACAAGTCATTGCTGAAGATGAAAAACTTCTTAAATTTGACATTCAGAGAGTCTTCTTCTTTCTGGCGAAAAAGAGCTTCGCACATATAATTGAATGAGCGAAGCTAGATTTGAAGCTCACTATGGGCCATTAACGCCAGGTATTTTATACGACAGCATTTATGGTGTCGAACTTTACAGAGCCAAGTCTGCTTTTGTTGTACCTCCTAGCTCTTCCATCTGTTCGGGATAATGATAAAGATTTCTCAAGGTCTGTTACCATATTACCGAATTATTTAATAACATAAAGGATTCAGACAAGATGATGGATAGCTGTTTTACGTCTTTAAAAATATTCTTGAGAGAATTGTGCAATATTCCCGTTCCAAGACCAAAGGCTTCTGAGTATCTATACATTTGTGCAACTATCGACAATAATCCACGGACTCAACGTGATGCCAAAGCCAATTTTGATAGTTTAGTGAAAAGACAGGTAAGGAAAGGGGTTAACCAGGAAAGGAGGGCTAGAGCCAGAATCTATATATGCTGTCAAGAGGAAAGAACGTGCATAACAACATCGAAGATTTGGACTGAATGTCACCATTGACAGATACAACTTTGAGGTTCTAAGGGACTTTGCCTACCTCGGATCCGCTGTTAACTCTGACAACCATATCTCGCCTGAAATCAAACCGAAGAATTGCTCTTGCTAGCCGCTGTTTTTTTGAAGACCCTGATCATAAAAGTGCCACTCTATGGCATAAAGCGGATTAAGAAATCCTTGGCCTTTTGAGCGAAACAGCTTTCGAAAATTTTTTGATCCCGTTTGTGTCGTCGAGCTATGGAAATAAAGAATTGACCGAGAACTACAAAAGGTATACAGTGACATAGACCAGGTCAAGATATTCCGAATTAGAATTTGAGTTGAGTAGGGCCTGTCTACAATATTGAAGCCAGATACATACATAAAGACCGGGCAAATACGAAAATCATTTATGTTTAGGCCGAGTTTCATTCCGGACTGTAGAGCTGTTTAAGTAAACAAGTAAGACATCCAATGCCTTCCATTCCAAGCCAGGTGATTGAAGCATAGAAAAATCCCTCGTTGCCAAGTTGGCAAGGACCACCCTAATTGACCAGACATGATAATAAACTTAAGGTTGAAGCTAGGTTTCATGCCTTTTATGGTCCCCAAGGTTTGGTTAGATTGCAAATACGAAAATCATTTATGCTTAGGCCTAGGTTCAATGCGGACATGCATGCAATGCATTCCATTCCTATTCCATGCAATGCCTTTCATTCCCAGACAGATGTTTGAAACATAGAAAAACCCCTCGTTGTCAAGTTACCAAGGACCGGCCTAATTAAAGAAACATGATGATATACTGAAGGTTGAAGCAAGGTTTGGGGATCTTTATGATCCGTAAGCTTAGGTTAGGTTGCAAATATGAAAATTGCTTATGTCTAGGCCCAGGTTCAATCCGCACTGTAGAGCTATCTAAGTAAACAAGTAAGACATGCAATGCCTTCCATTCCCAGCAAGATGATTGAAGCATAGAAAAAAACATATTTGCAAAGGACCGGCCTATTTGAAGAGACATAATGTCTAACTGAAGGTTGAAGCAAGATTTCAATCCCTTTATGATTCGTTAGCTTAGGATTGGTTGTAGGGTTGATGAGTTAGGCGGTGTACGTCTTCCCTCATCACACTCAGGTCTATATAAACCTATTGTGATGTCCGTTGAGGTTCCACGTACGTGGTTGGTTCCTTCATTTATGAATTAACCGTCATTTGTTGTTGGGCCCTTTCCAGTCACTTAGATATTTTTGCAAGCCCGAAAATATTAGAAAGAGGGATTGCTGATAGATCTGTGAGGTCATGGAAAAAGTAGGTTCTAAGATTCTTATTCTTAACTGACTGAGCCTTGGGCAGTGGCACACGAAATGGAAGGTATCCTCAATTTCTTCACCACTGCAGCTTCTACAAAGGTCGTCATCTATAAGATGCACCTCGAGGTTGTGGATTTTAAGTAAGTTGCGTCCAATAAAAATCTCTACTAGTGTCGAAACAAACTACCTGTTTCTTTGAAGTAGTTTATGGGATCTGGATTTTATGGTCCGTTAATGGCAGATTTTTAATTTTCAACAATCTGCCTACACCAAGCTCCTCCACACAATTCATCAAGCCTAGCATATTCAGGACGAAATCATAAACCTAAAATTAAACGGTTATTCCCAATTTTAAAATTTTAGAATCTTCACAAGACAAAGCTTATGAATATCTTCAAGAATCTGAGTGCACTGGTTTACAGGTTCACATGCCCCCAGGGAAGTGAAAAACGTTGGTAAAAAGTCGTTAATCACAAAAATTAATGTTAGTCGGACCTTTGTAAGATTTACGGCACTGATTAAAACCTTGGTGTTCATGGAAAGATTTGATCTATACACCACCCAGTCAGTACATAGCCCCACGCACGAGACTCTGAAAACACACACGGAATCGGGAAACAATAAAAATAATTATTCAACTAAAAATAAGTCCACCTTTTTTGATGAAGTGGGGCTTAGAACACTCCAGATATATTCGCTAGTATTTCCATAAAAAAAAAAGTTTTTTCAAGGTTGGTTGGTGCCCACGAAAATAATTCTTCTGGTTCAACTATAAATGCCATGAACTCAGCATACATCCAAATAAAACCTTTGAGAGCAAACAACTGACCTAAGCAAACTAAGGTCACTTAACAACCATGTTTACACACAGATGAATACACTCAACCCTGCATATACACTGCTTGACCTAGACTTCACGTGGGGATTTCATTCCGTAAAATATGTGATGGTGTGGATTTCAAATAAATTGCAGATAAGCCTATCCTAAGATACTGAAAATTACAAAACACCCCTTTGCTAGAAAATTTTAATTTTAATTTCCGCCTTTCATCCCACAATTTTGCTCATTAAAGTTACTCAAACGAAATGTGTCCTTGATCCTTATCCCTTCATGTGCGCATTCACCACATTAAATTTTATGGATTCCATAAATCCAATTACAGCCGTCACAAGCACATGCCTGGCTGTATCTATCACATAAATCCAGAAATATATTTCATATTTTGTTTTAATCCAGAAAATTTCAAATTCCCAATGGCTAGGTATCACTTTTTTATATCCTGAAACAAACAAGCTGAAGCACCCGCCAAACTGTAATCTATCACGCACACAACACCCACAACTGAGAAATCTCCTCTCAGATTCATTTTATTGCACTAGGATGCTCTTGGGGTTGGACTTTTTGCATCCTCACAGGTGAACGCGTAAACTCACTACAGATTGACAGGACTAATTTTTTTTATTTTTTTTTTTTCATCACATTACCGATTGCTTAGACACACACACACATTTCAGGTATCAACAAAAAAGTGATTTAATCCGTTATTTCGAACACCGAAATACTGAAACCGTACACAAAAGTCCTTTTTACAACCATCCCATCGGTATGGTAAGAACGTTACAAGTATGCCATCGTAATACCACTGAACCGCATCACGTACGTATGTAAGCCTAAACACTTGTCTTGCTCGTTATTATTGTGTGAGGCAGAGGATAATTTTTTTTTTTCTTAGCAAAGACAACAAAGGAAACAAATGAGCAGCGGTACAAAAGGATACGAACGTTTTTGTTCGAATATTATTTCGTTACCCGTAAGGATGCTGTTTCAAGTTCGAGATCACGCTAAAGACTATTTTGGTCTTGTCATGGCGATGTGGCATGCTTCCTTTTGCTCCTGGTGTTAAAGGATTTGTTTTATTTACCGCTAGCAACATGTTGATAGAGTTGGATGTTTTTTTTTGGTGTAGGGAAGCTTTAGTACAAGGACTCTGTGTTGTGTGCATGCGACAGTTTAGTACTGAATGCGACCTTGAATGGTGGAATTTAGAAAAAAGCTTTCATCAGCTGGCAGTATTTCTCTCCAGCTGAAACTTTTCTCTCCCGATACTTTCGATTTCATGAACCTTTGGAATGTTGATATTTTGTGAGTTGGTCGAAGCAAACTGGACAGGTGTGAGCTATCTGGGAAGACATGCGAAGGCTTCAAGTAATTAATTCAAATAAGGCAGCGAAGGCTATTCATAAAATTTTAGATGTACTTGTGAAAATAAGCTCAGGACTAGTGTCAATTGGCCAACAGAAAATCGTTTGGCAAGAGTACTGATATTCCATCAACACCCTTAATAGCTTTTTCACGGTGAGCAATATCGTATCCAAAGGCAATCCGAATCCGTGCTTAGTAAGAATGATGAACAGAAGCTGGGTAGAAACTGTGGTTGGTATAGAAGTCTATGTAGCTACACCTTGACTCACAGCCGTCAACTTCATGATACGGTCCATGCCTCAGCGCAATAGAGCAGTTCTGGGGTCATAAGGGTCTTGTACAGGATTTCCATAGTGATCCAGTGCTTACTTACTTACTTACTTAAGTGGCGCTACAGTCCCTGGGCCTCAACCAACATGCCTCTCCAATTAGCCCGGTCCTTAGCTAACTGCCTCCAGTTGCACAACCAGAGGTGGTTGAGGTCGGTTTCTACATGTGCTCGCCACTTAAGGCGATGTTTTCTTCTACTCCGTCCGACGTCTGGCTGGGAATCGAAGACTCTGCGAGCCGGAGTATTGGTGTCCGTTGTATATGTCCTAGCCATCTTAAATGTCTAATGCGGAGTTTTTTTTGTCTACGTTAATATCGCTGTACTGCTCGTATAGTTCTTGACTGGACTGAAGATTTTTCGAAGAATCTTCCTCTCAAATCCACCAAGAATTTCTTCATCCGCTTTTGAGACGGTCCAAGCTTCAGCGCCGTAGAGCAGGACTGGGATGACCAGGGTCTTATATAGGATCTCCATAGTAGTAAGAGTGAGGGCATTACTACCTTACCGTAGACTCAGCGGTTGGCAAGAGTAATTCTTCGTTTAGTTTCTGACGAGATGTTGCTGTCAGAGTTGATAGCGGAGCCAAGATAGACAAAGTCCCGTACCTCAAAGTTATATCTGTCAATGGTGACGTTCTGTCCGATTCGTCGATGTTGTGTGTCCTATCGTGTTGCCAACATATACTAACTGCTTCTCTCTTTTACTGCTAAACTCATTTTCGGAGTTTCCTTCTCTAAACTAGCAAACGTGGCCATGACATCACGTTGGGTCCTACCAATGATGTCGATATCGTCGGCGTATGCTAGTAGTTGCACCGATTTTTTGCCTCTGGTGTTGGATTTGGAGTTTTGCGCAATCCTCTCAAGAATCAACTTGAAGAAGTCACATGACAGCGCATCGCCTTGCCTAAATCCTTTTTTGGTATCGAATGTGTCGGTGAGGTCGTTTCCGACTCTGATCGAGCAGCGTTATTCTCCATCGTCATCCTGCACAAACGGACGAGTTTTGGTGGTAGCCCAAAACTAGACATGGCTCTGAATAGTTCGAATCTACAAATGCTGTCGTATGAGGCTTCGAAATCGATGAATAGGTGGTGGGTATCGATTTGCATGTCTTGGGGTTTTTTCCAGGGTCTGCCAAAGCGTGAAGATTTCATCAGTTTGGGCTTTCCAGGCCTAAAACCACATTGAAAACCACGCTCAGGTTGTTGGTAAACGGTTATAGGCGTTCACATATTACGGCAGATAGAATCTTGTAGGGGATGACTTATGACTCTATAGATGGCGCAGTTCAGAGGGTGTCCTTTTTGTGGATCGGGCAAACGATGCTGATGTTCAATTCTTCAGTCATACTTCCATACGACTAAATTTGGCTTATGAGTTAGTGGATGTAAGTCACCAAGTCATCTCTGCCGTCATCTCTGAGTTAAGGTATTGCTATCCTCACTTCACTCAGGTCGGGTGGTTGGCAGTTTTCGTTGTCGTTGCCAATATTGAATGTATCCGTCTGCCTGACAACATTACGGTCGCCATCGCCATTAAACAGTCTGCAGAAGTGGTTCTTCTAAGTCCTCAGAATCGAATGTGTCTCAACTACGACATTTCCTGGTTCATCTCGACAGGATTCTTTTCGAGCCTTGTATACAATGCTTTGACGTTGTATACTTTGGTAAAACTTGCGGACATCGTTCCTGGAGTGCCACCTCTCATATCCTCGATCGCGCTCTTTTCTTGCTCGTCTTTTTTCTTTCTGAAATGTCGGTGTTCTTCCCTTCTTCTTTGCCTATAGAGCTCAATGGCAGCTCTCGTTTTCTTCTGAAGCTTAGCCTTGTATACCTCTTTCTTGGCTGCGAGCATATGTCGGCATTCCTCATCAAAGCAGGGATTTCTTGCTGGTAGGTTCGAGATTCCTAAAATATCGGTTCTCCTGAAGCTTAGCCTTGTAGACCTCTTTCTTGGCTGCGAGCATATGTCGGCATTCCTCATCAAAGCAGGGATTTGTTGCTGGTAGGTTCGAGATTCCTAAAATATCGGTTCTCCTGAAACTTAGCCTTGTAGGCCTCTTTCTTGACTGCAAGCATATGTCGGCATTCCTCATCAAAGCAAGGATTTCTTGTTGGTGGGTTCGAGATTCCTAAAATATCGGTTGCAGCTGATCTCTGGCTTGTTTGCATAGTTGCTGGCGTTCTTCTTAAAGGATACGCGTTCCTCAAAGTACTTGGCGGGCTTTTCCGATTGGAGTATTTCGACATTAAATTTTTTCACAGTAATTTTCGTTTATTGTGGCGTAATTTGGTAGGTAAATAGTGGTCCGTGTGGTCTGACATCCAAATACCGGATGAGTGTCTCTTGTTTATCGCAATGTGATCGATTTGATTGAGCGTTCGTTTGTTTGGAGATATCGAGAAATATCGAGGTAAGGAAACCGTTTGTTTAGTATTGTGGCATTTTTTTGCCGCAGCGAAGATAACTAGCCATAGTCCGTTGTGAGACCTGTTTTCGTATAGGCTTTGATTTCCGAAAATACTGCCAAAGCTGTCTTCTCTTTCTACATTCGCGCTACAATCTCCCAGATCGATTTTAACATCGTCCTTCAGTAGTATATCATAATTTTTGTCAAGGAGGTCATATAAGTAGTCCTTCGCTATTTCATAATTTTTCTGTGTAGGAGCATGGACGCATATAAGGAACATATGAGAAGGCTACAATCCACTGGGCGGATTGTTTAATACCCTGCCCCATCCCATCCTTTAAACAGATACGCCCAAAATGTTGGCTTTATGTCGATGAAATATAGAAAATTTCATTGTCAGAACATAAAGGGTTTTTCAATAAGAGCGCTACAACAGTTTTTTTCATTAAAACAAAATCAGTTTTGAATATCAATGAAATTTTTTATTCCTGTGAAAGTACGTTCAATGCCATTATGTATGAAATTCGATTTCTTTTGCATGGCTACCACGAACACGCTTGCAGAAGTCCAGACGCTGAACCCAATTTTCGACGGTTTTCAAGCATAAATCGGCCGATACTGCTGCAATTTCACGTTCGATATTCGTACGAAGTTCATCAATCGTCGCTGGCTTGTTGGCATAGACCATAGACTTGACGTAGCCCCACTGGAAATAGTCTAACGGTGTCAAATCGCACGACCGAGGCGCCCAAGCGACTGGACCATTTCGTGAGATAACACGTTCCCCAAACCTGGTTTCTAATAAATTGATTGTGGCATTCGCTGTGTGGCTTGTGGCGCCGTCCTGCTGGAACCACATGTCCTCCAAGACCATATCATCCAATTGGGGCCAAAAATATTCGGTTATCATTGAACGGTAGCGATTCCCATTCACAGTAACGTGCCGGTCTTGATCATCACGGAAGAAGTTCGGCCCAATGACGCCGCCGGCCCATAAACCACACCAAACCGGAATTTTTTCGGGATGCAATGATGACTCATGAAGTACGTGTGGATTGCTGCCTGACCAATACCGCATGTTTGGTTTATTGACGAAGCCATTCAGCCAGAAATGAGCCTCATCGCTGAAGATGATTTTTCGATGAAAATCCGAATCATTTTCAAGTTGTTGCTCAGCCCAATTCAAGAACATACGACGTTTCTGGTAGTCAAGCGGCTTCAGTTCTTGCGTCAATTTAATCTTGTAAGGATGTAGGCCAAGATATTTTCGCAAATTTCGCCGCCACAACGACGTCACAGAGATGCCCAACCCTTGAGAACGACGTGTGAGTGACACATTTGGGCTTTCTTCAACTGAAGCCTCAGCGGCAGCTATGTTCTCGACACTACGGGCACTTCTTTGTCTCACTGGCACGGGAACATTTTATAGTATGCCTGTGGATTCAATTTTTTCCACTAGACGCTCAATTGTTGATCTGCTAGGACGATTATGACGACCATAAATTGGGCGTTGCGCTCTTAACGTTGAGGCCACTGACTCCGAATTTCGGTTGTAAATTTTAATAATTTCGACTCGTTGTTGGATCGTATATCTTTCCATCATGAAATGGCAAACCTTGCTGAAGAGAAATGTCAAAAGGGCGTCAAGAAATATGGCGTCGTTTGCTGTCCCTGTCGCTTAACTTTTGTAGCGTTCCTGTTGAAAACCCCGATATAATGTTAAGGACCATTCATCTGATGACGAAATCATGTATGATTAAGTTAACTCCAAAAATAAAAATGTTAACTTAATTTACTTTAATAGTTTTGCTTTCATTTTCTTAGCTGTAAACGTTATTAAAAGCTAAAATTTTTATAAACAATAAAAAAATCTTAACTTAAAGTGGAGTGTTTTTGAGTTTTTTTTCTATACACTGCAAAAGCTCATTATCTCTGATTGCAATAGCATGGAGACAATTCACTATTATAATGAACGACACATATCTGGCAATGAATATTCACTTTGTCTGGGAAGTGCCACGAATACTTATTCTACCAAGCCCTATGCTCTAACATAGTTTCAAGAATGTGGCTTTCATGGCACTTACGACTTTTTTTTTTGCATGGGATTGGCCATGCCCGCTTTTTCGATCCCGCCCATTTTTTCTTGCGACGACTCAAAATCACAAACAAAATATCTGAACAAAATTTAAAGTCTCTCACTATTATAGTGTTCCAGGTATATATGACATTAAAAAATTCTTTAATATCGGAGGTTCTATGAACTTTTTTCCTGAAATGCCACGCCCCTTGATTGAACAAAACCTTTAGCCTTTTTCTCATTCGAAATATGCAGCTAGGTCTTGTGAGAATTTAGAGAAAATCGTTCTGGTCGTTTAACTAGCTACAAGGTGGCGCAATAATAACCTTCCGATGTTTGTTGGCTGTAATTTAAAAAAAAAAATGAAAAACTTTGATTCTTCTTGTGGATTATTTTTATTTGGACTTTTAATTTTTTTTACATCAAGTCGAGAATATGATGTCATGTAAATGGCCGCCGCCACAGTTGATTGTCATTCGAGCCCTTTTTATGGCATTTTCCATAACTTTGGCCAAAACTTCCGGCGATAGGTCCTCACATTCTTGACGGATATTGTCTTTAAGAGCTGCAAGAATCTGAGGCTTGTTGACATAAACCCGCGACTTCAAAAAGCCCCACAAAAAGAAGTCTGGAGCGGTCAAATCAGGCAATCTTGCTGGCCAGTGCAAATCGCCAAAACGGGAAGATTAGGCGATCGTGAAATGCATCCTTCAGCATATTGGTTGTGGCACGTGCGGTGTGTGCCGTTGCACCGTCCTGTTGGAACCACATGTTTTCCAATCCCAATTCATCAAGTTGCGGAAAAAAGAACTCGTTGATCATTGCTCTGTAGCGCTCACCATTCACAGTAACCGTTTGGCCCTCGACGTCTTCGAAGAAAAAAAGGTCCGATGACTCCTCCAGCGAAAACAGCACACCATACAGTGACTTTGAGCGGGTGTAATGGCTCTTCGTGGGCTACACGCTGATTTTCAGTGCCCCAGAAGCGTAAATTTTGCTTATTTACGTACCCGCTAAGATGGAAATGGGCCTCATCACTCATGATTATTTTTGATGAAAAATCATCTTCCTCTTGGTGGTGATTAAGGATGGCTTGAGCGTATGTTAGACGCGATTGGCGGTCAGCAGCTAACAGCTGATGCACCGTCTGGACTTTGTACGGAAACATCTTCAAATCTTGTACCAAAATTCGCTGTAAAGACCGTCGACTGATACCCATTTGCGAGGGACGTCTTCTGGTCGATGTCGACGGCGCTTCCATGACATCTTCGGCTACAGCAGTAATATTCTCTGCAGAATGGCTACTCCGGGGTCTGGCACGCCTGGCAGCATCTCGTGTTGTGCCAGTCTCTTCGAGGCGAGCGGCTAAACGTCGCAGTGTTTCACCAGTAGGCGTTGGACGGCTAGGAAATCTGCGACGAAATTCACGTTAATCACCATTGGTGGTGATTAAGAATGGCTTGAGCGCATGTTAGACGCGATTGGCGGTCAGCAGCTAACAGCTGATACACCGTCTAGACTTTGTACGGAAACATCTTCAAATCTTGTACCAAAATTCGCTGTAAAGACCGTCGACTGATACCCCTTTGCATGGCACGTCGTCTGGTCGATGTCGACGGCGCTTCCATCACATCTTCGGCTACAGCAGCAATATTCTCTGCTACTCCGGGGTCTGGCACGCCTGACAGCATCTCGTGTTGTGCCAATCTCTTCGAGGGGAGCGGCTAAACTTCGCAGTGTTTCACCAGTTGGCGTTGGACGGCTAGGAAATCTGCGACGAAATTCACGTTAATCACCATTGGTGGTGATTAAGGATGGCTTGAGCGTATGTTAGACGCGATTGGCGGTCAGCAGCTAACAGCTGATACACCGTCTGGACTTTGTACGGAAACATCTTCAAATCTTGTACCAAAATTCGCTGTAAGGACCGTCGACTGATACCCATTTGCGTGGCACGTCGTCTGGTCGATGTCGACGGCGCTTCCATGACATCTTCGGCTTCAGCAGCAATATTCTCTGCAGAACGGCTACTCCGGGGTCTGCAACGCCTGGCAGCATCTCGTGTTGTGCCAGTCTCTTCGAGGCGAGCGGCTAAACGTCGCAGTGTTTCACCAGTAGGCGTTGGATGGCTAGGAAATCTGCGACGAAATTCACGTTGTGCCAAAGTCACCGACCGATTATTGCTCATATAAATTGTCACCAATATTCCGCGTTCTGGAGCAGTGTAGCGTTACATTGTTTACTAACGTGTATTTCGCATGTGTTTACTTCACAAATGTTAAAACAGAACTGACATTAGGGGCCAATCACAAAATTTCTAGCATTTTCTGATAGGAGGATTACTTTTGCGCCACCTTGTATAACCTTCAAACAAACGTGCACACATACAGTCCAGTTTTATTTATATGGTAAGTCGTCAACTCCTTAAAACTTAGCATGACAGCCAGACTTCCGAAAAAAGTTCTCCAAATAAAAAGTATTGATATATTCGGGATTTGAAGACGAACCCCGAGCTTACCACTAAGCCACCGCTAAAAAAGAGAACACAATGGCCAGCCTGGTCTCTCAATTTTTCTTGATGAAATAATATTTTGCTGTGCATTTTCGTTAGGTACCATCTGTTCTACAGAAACTACATATTTCCACATTATATCTGTCGAACTGGGTGGACAATTTCCTTAATACTTAGAAATTATTTAAAAAAAAACTCACCTTATGCGGATCTCTGGAAGTGGTCAAAAATATATTTGGCACATAAATTGACATCCGATGTCCGACCGTCGAATGTCGATTTATCATCGAGTTAGTCCTTGAACCTGTTGCTCTCTCCACATTTACCGAATATCGTCGCATTATGAATTGGCTTGTCAGAGCTTTATAAATTCCTAAGTAAAACCGCAGAAAACAACACCTACAGCATGTCACGAACACGACATAATTGAAAATCTCCTCCTGCTACTTTGTCGTGGCTTGAAAAGTGTCCAATCAAAATGCCCACTTGTCCAGGTACTCCATTTTCACAAACAAAAACACAAGCACTGTTGACGATACCCCCCTCGGGGCGTCCAATTTCAAAGAATCAAAATCCAATAAAGAAGTTTTGCAAAATGTTCGACAGCCAAAGCTACCTTAACCGCACCGACACGACACCGCGAATGATGGTACTTTGATACCCAACTGACTGGACTGGAGAATCTAAATGAACTGATGGAAAACTGTCGATGGAGGACCACATAAAAGCAGAAGTGCATGGCACTTCAATTTCAACCTAATAAAAGGATACATCCTTCATTTGTTCGCTTTAAAATGAAATCTCGTATACACGCACACAGCCGATGATGGTTTACTTCTCAACGTTGCATGTGGAACGTGAAGCTTTTTGTCCTTAATGGGAATATGGGTCTATAAACGAGAAGTTTACTTTTACTGCTAATTGCTTAAGGAAAATGGGATTCGTAGACTGCTTTTAGGGTTTTTATGTCCCGGCTGGAATTTGGATATGTAAAACCATTCACTCACATGTGTCGTGCCGCCTGGATAACGATTTGGGTCGCGTTTTCGACGGAATTACAAATTTTACCCAACGGGGTTGTTTGGGAGGCATTAGAGAGAGTTTCGTCAAGATGGATGAAGTTGTCAATATAGTTATCTACGGGGTCCTAAACAAATCGATGATGTAGTGGAGGTTATGCCATCGTTTTTCTTTTTTATAATTGGCACGCGCAAAAGGGATTATGAATGTCCTTATGAACAGAGCGCGGGCATTAATAAAACAGAGTAGTAGAAGAGAGGTGATACTGATCGCGATGTGCGGGGTGAGACACATGGCATTCTCTTTGAGATCGTCTTTCTTATGTTGTCTGCTCCAGGACCTTTTGTTGTATCGGGTTTTTCAACAGGGACGCTACAAAAGATGAGCGACAGGGACAGCAAACGACGCCATATTTCTTGACGCTCCTTTGACATTTCTCTTCGTTAAGGTTTGCCATTTCATGATGGAAGGATATACGATCCAACAACAAGTCGAAATTATTAAAATTGATAACCGAAATTCGGAGTGTCAGTGGCCTTAACGTTAAGAGCGCTACGTCCAATTTATGGTCGTCATAATCGCCCTAGCAGATCAACAATTGAGCGCCTTGTGGAAAAATTTGAATCCACATGGAACAGTACAAAATGTTCCCGTGCCAGTGAAACAAAGAACTGCTTGTAGTGTCGAGAATATTGCTGCCGCTGAGGCTTCAGTTGAAGAAAGCCTAAATGTGTCTCGCACACGTCGTTCTCAAGCGATGGGCATCTCTGTGACGTCGTCCTGGCCTACATCCTTACAAGATTAAATTGACGCAAGAACTGAAGCCACTTGACCACCAGAAGCGTCGTATGTTCTTGAATTGGGTTGAGCAACAACTTGAAAATGATTCGGATTTTCATCGAAAAATCATCTGCATCGATGAGGCTCAATTCTGGCTGAATGGCTTCGTCAACAAACAAAATATGCGGTATTGGTCAGGCAGCAATCCACACGTACTCCATGAGTCATCATTGCATCCCGAAAAAATTACGGTTTGGTGTGGTTTATGGGCCGGCGGCGTCATTGGGCCGTACTTCTTCCGTGATGATCAAGACCGGCACGTTACTATGAATGGGAATCGCTACCGTTCAATGATAACCGAACATTTTTGGCCCCAATTGGATGATATGGACTTGGAGGGCATGTGGTTCCAATAGGACGGCGCCACAAGCCACACAGCGAATGCCACAATCAATTTATTGGAAACCAAGTTTGGAGAACGTGTTATCTCACGAAATGGTCCAGTCGCCTGGCCGCCTCGGTCGTGCAATATGACGCCGTTAGACTATTTCCTGTGGGACTACGTCAAGTCTATTGTCTATGCCAACAAGCCAGCGACGATTGATGAACTTCGTACGAATATCGAACGTGAAATTGCAGCAGTATCGGCCGATTTATGCTTTTTTTTGAGTTGAGCGCTGGACTTCTGCAAGCGTGCCCGTGGTGGCCATGCGAAAGAAATCGAGTTCCATACATAATGGCATCGAACGTACTTTCACAGGAATACAGAATTTCATTGATGTCCAAAACCGTTTTTGTTTTATTTAAAACAACTTTTTTAGCGCTCTTATTGAAAAACCCTTTACAAGCTGAGTTTAGGAGTTTACATCAGCAAAGATCCTCGACATTCCTTCCTTCGGGTGTTGACTGTCGGATGTCGAAGCCACGAAGGACTCTGTACATTGAAATCACCCGTAAAGAATATCTTAGGGTGACGGATGCATTTCTTGAGATTGAGTCAGATAGCGCATCAAACTCGTTTAAAGTTGATTACTATCCAGGTTTGGGCTTCCATAAAGAAAACAGGGGTGAAATAATATCCGACGGCCATGAAAAATTAGCCATATAAAATTAAATTCCTGTGTCGGGCGTATTGTTGTCGAAATTGATGGGCTACATCACTACGTATGTTCAAGTCCAGAATGAGAAAACATTAATGGTTCTGAGTTCATTCCAGGTAAACTAAGTTCTGAAATATCAGAGTTTTCGCCCACCTGTGTTTCACAAAGAGCGAAAAACCGCTGTTTTATATTTTGAAATATGGACGTAAGCCGAAATGAGATTTGACCTAAACCCACGAATGTTGCTAACTTCTGGATTAAAATTCTTTTCCACTACAATAATCAGAAATAAATAAAAATCACTTCCGACTTAAACTATTGGCAACGATAGCGAAAACTGCCACCCACCCGACCACAGTGAGGTAAGGATAGAATTATCTAAACTCAAGCTTAACCAGGCTACCGGAAATGACGACCTTCCCACTAAGCTTTATAAAGCCGGCAGAGATGACTTGGTAAGAAAAATCCACCAACTCATAAGCCAAATATGGTCGGATCAAAGTATGCCTGACGAATGGAACCTCAGCATCGTTTGCCCGATTCACAAAAAAATGAGACCCTCTGAACTGCGCCAACTACAGAGGCATAAGTCTCCTCAACATCGCCTACATGATACTATCTGCCGTAATATGTTAACGCCTGAAACCTTTTACCAGAAACCTGATCGGCACTTATCAGTGTGATTTCAAGCCAGGAAAATCCACAACCGCCCAAATTTTCACAGTTCTGCAGATCGTTGAACACACCCAAAGTGCCCAAATCAATTAACCGATTTCAAAGCCGCATATGACAGCATTTATAGAGACGAACTATACAGAGCCATGTCTAGTTTTGGTATACCGCCCAAACTCGTCCATTTCTATAGTATGACGATGGTGAATTCTCGCTGCTCCTACAGGGTCGGAAACTACTTCACCGACACATTTGATACCAACAACGAATTTAGGCAAGGCGATGCGCTCTCATGTGTGACTCATGTGTGAAGCGAACTCACCGACACATTCGATACCAAAAAAAGGGTTTAGGCAAGGCGATGCGGTGTCATGTGATGCCTTCAATTTGATTCTTGACAGGATTGTGCAAAACTCCCATGCTAACACCAGAGGCACAATTTTCCAAAAAAATCGGTGCAACTACTAGCATACGCCGACGATAGTGACATCATAGGTAGGACTCAACGTGATGTTATAGCAACGTTTGCTAGTATAGAGAAGGAAGCGGAAAATATGGGTTTCGCAGTAAATGAGGGTATGACTTGGTATATGCTGTCAATTCGAAAGGACACACAACATTGACGAATTGTACAGAACGTCACCATCGACAGAGGTAGTACGGGTCTTTGTCTACCTCGGCTCCGCTCTTAACTCTGACAGCAACATCTCGTCAGATATTAAACGTAGAATTACTCTTGCCAACCGCTGTTTTTTTGGACTGAGAAGGCAATTTAGTAGTAAAGCCCTCACATGAACTACTAAGGAGATCCTATATAAAACCCTGATCATCCCAATCCTGCTCTACGGCGATGAAGCACGGACCATATCAAAAGCGAATGAAGAAATCCTTGATCGCCTCGAGAAAAAAATCGTCCGTCCCGTTTGCGTTGACGAGCTGTGGAGAAGAAGATTTAACCATGAACTATTCGAGCTGTACAGCGACATGCCCCTGGTCAAAAAACTCCGCATTGGACGTTTAAGATGGCTAAGACATGTAGAACGAATGGACACCAATACTCCGGCTCGCATTGTCTTCGATTCCGGGCTAGACGTCGTACGCAGTGGAGGAAGACCTCGCACAAGTAGAAACCGACCATAACAAACTTGAACTTCGCAACTGGGGGCAATTAGCTAAGGACCGGGCTATAATTGGAGAGGGATGTTGGTGCAGGCCCAGGCTCAATTAGGACTGTAGCGCCACTTAAATACAAAAAAAAGTTGACACCAACTAAGCAAAGCCGTCAAGTGAAGATGTAGCGTTTGGATTCCAATAAAAGTTTGCCACAGCTGTTGTACCCGTATGACAGTTTGTTTTGGTCGCCCAACAAAATATTTCCGCACGAGCCGCTATTTAGCACACACCCTTATGATAGTCACAGGAAATAGCTTTACATTGTCCACTGTGGGTACACCTTTATGGTTGGAAGTGCACCAATCGTGACGTTTGAGTAAAATGTTGTATCCGTGGAACGCTCTTCTTCTTTTTTTTCTTAAATTCATTTTTATTTTACTTCATCTTAAAACAAACTTACATGCTGGACAAAAATTCATGAAAATCTAGCCTACTTTTCAAGTACTTAACTAGCTTACTTGCCCTATGCGGGCGCCCTAAATTAAACGCTAACAACTTAAATCAACAGCCTTTCGGTGTATTTTATAATTTAAAATAAGTTACGTGTCTTAATTTTTTTTTTTTTAAAAAGAAAAGTTTTGTCTTTAAAAAACGTGGAATCTTTTTTTTTTTTGTATTTTATTCAAACTTACATCCTAAATAAAACTCATAAACTATTAATAACTAATTATATATAAAAGAACAGCCACAGCAAGCTTTTTTTTTTTTTTGGTGCCCCAAAGACTGTTGTACCTAACCTAGAACTTTAAACCTTCAAACCTTAAACTATGTAAGTCGACCATTCAATTCTTAAGCCAACCATCTGTATCTACCTTAGCCACAACAACAGGTTTTACTGTTGCAACCTACTCCATCGGTCCTAATCGGACACACTCCTGCTGAACCGCAGGCGCTCTCCTCCGCCCTGAGCGACGACGTCACGGTCGTATAGGAGCCGCCTGCCTGTTCGTCGGAAGACGTGGCAGATTAGCGGAACCGCCGATTTATCTTGTATCAACCCTCGACTATCCAAATATAGGAAAGCTTCGGGTGGAATAAAGCCGCTTAAACGCGCACTCTCGAAATATTCATCATTGGGGTAGAAGGCCCCAAAGATGAGACTATTGTTCGAAGCCATCACTCTTGCAGCGTGAAACCGAAAATCAGAAAATTGTCAATTCTGTTGTTGTTACACCCGTTGTATAGGACCTGGGGGCCTGTAACACAGAACAACAAGTCAACTAGTCAACAAGTCCTTGTTGAACTATACTTGTTCAACAAGTGAAGATCATTTCTGTAACACCCAACAAAAACCGCAATACTTGTTGAAAACAAAAATTTCCCCTGACAAACACATTTTGTTTGGTGCTTTCTCTGATTGGCTAACAAAATCGAATAAAAGTGATAAATGGCGAGAGGTGTACGTATTGGCACAAAGTTTAAATATAATGGGTGATCCAAGTAGAGATACTTTTTTCAATAGCCTTCTTTGACAGATCACGTGTGAGTCGTGTCATGCTGTCATGTTATTTTTGTTTAGTATTGTTTGGCATTTCATAATGGAAAGACTTATGCGTGAACAACGTTGACAAATTGTTCAACTTTATTACGAAAATTCACGTTCTGTGAGGAATGTGTTTCGTGCACTTCGCTCAACTTATGGTCAACATAATCGGCCTACTGAGCGTACTATTCGCAACACCATCACCCATTTTGAGACCCAGCATTCATTATTGGATAATATTCGACCGAATAGACCACGTCCAGCATGCTGTGAAGAAAATATAGCGGCCGTAGCTGAGAGTGTACACGAAGACCGTACAGAGTCGATTCGGCGCCGTTTGCAGCAACTCGGACTGACGTATGGAACGACTTGGCGCATTTTACGTCAAGATCTTAAATTGAAAGCGTACAAAATACAGCTTGTGCAACAACTGAAGCCGCTCGACCTTCCCAAGCGACATCGCTTCGCTCTATGGACTCTTGAAAAGTTCCAAGAAGATCCGACGTTTTCGAGGCAAATTTTGTTTAGCGATGAGGCCCATTTCTGGCTCAATGGGTATGTAAACAAACAAAATTGCCGCATTTGGGACGAAGAGCAACCTGAAGAGATTGAAGAACTGCCACTTCATCCAGAAAAAAAAACAACGGTTTGGTGTGGTTTGTGGGTCGGTGGAATCATCGGTCCATATTTCTTTAAGAATTATGCCGGTGCGAACGTAACCGTCAATGGCGACCGTTATCGTGCCATGATAACCGACTATTTGATGCCTGAAATTGAAGCTCGTGATCTCGGCGACATTTGGTTTCAGCAAGACGGCGCCACTTCCCACACATCGCATCAATCAATTGACTTATTGAGAGAACATTTCGGTGAGCACATAATTTCACGTTTTGGGCCGGTCGATTGGCCACCAAGATCGTGTGATATCACACCGTTAGACTTCTTGCTGTGGGGATATGTAAAGTCAAAAGCTTATGCCGACAAACCCGCTTCGATTCAGGCCTTGGAGGAAAACATCACGCGTGTCAGTCGCCAGTTACCAGTCGAAATGCTCGAACGAGTGATCGAAAATTGGACTCAACGGATGGACCATCTGCGACGTAGCAACGGCCAACATTTGATAGACATAATCTTCAAAAAATAAATGCCAAAGAATGTTCTTTCAAATAATAATAAACATTCGCCATTAAATTTGAATTTTCTGTGTTTTTTTCTTTAAAAAAGTAGGGAACCTCGAAATGGATCACCCTTTATATGATTTATTTGTAGGCAGAAAGCGATTAGCCAGAAAGGAGTGCCCAACGATTTTGAAAAAACGTAAACTGATGATAGAGCACCTGGAATTTCAAAATTACAAAATAAGACTAGAGATTGCTTTGTTGGAAAAAGAGTTGGGTTATCCTCCCTCGACCTTAACTAAAAGTTTAGCGGATGGTGGAGCTGAAAAAAAAGGGGATCAAGACTTAGAGGATGACGATCTTTATTCTAATGATCAATAATAATGTTTACTTTATTTTTCCATTAAAATATTTTTTTATTTCTTAAAATATACATATATGAGTGTTAATATTTATTTTTTTTTATTTTTTTTTTTTAAAAAAAAATCAAGAGCTGCTGTTGTCTTATTTGTGTATCTTGCGAAGGAGATTGGAATAAAAATTCTACTTCATCGCTTGTTTCCTCTTCTTGTTGTGCATTTTCTTCCTTGGACGTGTAGGTGTAGGTCGTACAACTGTGACACATATTTCATAGAGCCACACAGCATTTAAATATATTAGCAGCAAATACGGGATCAACTCGAAGGTGATTCAGGCACGGAAACTTTTCTTTTAAAACGCCGAATGCGCACTCAATCAATCGCCGTTTTTGTTATGTGCTCTGTTGTATCGGATAACAGATACTGTATTAGCAGATGAATTGGAAGGTGGCATCAGCCATGTTTTTAATGGGTAAGCGCTGTCACCTAGTATTACGCTATTGGGAAAAGGCCTCCATCGATTTTCCATTTTCCATTTTTTGGAACAGCGTACTATTTTGCAGCACTCGTGCATCATGCACACTTCCCGGCCAGTTAGCACTGACATAAAAGAATCGTAAGTCTGGTCCACATACTGCTATACAATTAAATGAATGAATTGCCATGTCGGCCAACGAAAACTGATTCATTATTTGAAGGTGCATCAATGTTGATCAAAATACCATCGATTGCACCACACACTTCCGGCATACCACCTTTTTCAAAAAACCCCTGAATTGTAAGGTGTACCTGTACACTTTCGGGCCAACTCACTTGTTTTTGAAACTCAACTTCTTTTATTGCAGAAGTGACTTCTTTTATACAGCGACACACTGTCATTTTATTAACACCATGTGCGTCACCTATAACATGGTACTGACATCCTGTACCAAACCAGTGCAAAGCTATTAATAATTTCTGTGCCTAACACTTAGCGCAATAATTAAATATTTCTAAGCAACCTCTTCACTAAATAGTATTACTTGGAACAGTGTGGCAAATATTTAATTTTAACTTGTTGACTTCTTACAAGTCAACAAACGTCAGTTAGAATTCATTAACTTCTCAACAAGTGCAGCCTCTTTCTTCTTCCAAACTTGTTGTTTCCAGTTACAGAAACGATGAATTTATAAAATTTCCCACTTGTTGAGAGATTCCGAAACAAGAGTTGCAAGTCTTGTGTTACACAAATTTTTGTTTAATTTTACTTGTTTAACAAGCACTTGTTGTATTGTGTTACAGGCCCCTGGTTGGAATAGCATTTTGTGTAGTCAGATACTGGTGTTCTGTAAGGTCCAAGACAGCTTCTCAGACACTGCCTCTCGAAAACCCGTATCTTTTCCATTTGAGATGCGGCAACGTTGAACCACACCGGGCACCCATAGGCTATCATCGGCCTAATGAGGGCCATGTAGCAAATCACCTTCACCCTGCTGTCAAGACGACTGCTATTAAACAATCGTCTTGTCAGGGCAAATGTTCCCCTAGCTCTAGCCAGAGCAGCATCTAGATGTCTTCCGAAATATAGATACTGATCTAACCAGATGCCAAGGTACTTTACTACAGTTTTACTCACCAGTGGCTGTCCACGTGGTCCAACGATCACCAGCTTTCGCCAGATCTTTCTCGTATCCCTAGAGGCCCTAGACAACCGTGTCCTAACAGTTTCTGATTTCTGATAGTTGATTTTCAACTTCCAGTCATCACAATATCTCTGGATCTGGAAGTCCCGCTGCAAAAGAGTTCGAATGACTTCGACAGTAGAGGCTGTTCTGTACGCGATAAGATCGTCCGCATACGCAATTGCCTGAGTACCCCTACCTATCATATCACTGGTGTAAATGCTGAAGAGAACCGGCGAGTTTACCGCCCCCTATTGCAGACCATTCTTAATGAAAAATTCGGTGGTAGAAGTTACATTTCCACTTTTGACAACAAACGTTCTACCAGTCAGCATGTCATGAAGCATATATAGCAGTGGTTTACTAATGCCAAGTCTGGTCAGCTTTAGATAGAGGCCCTCTAACCATACGGTGTCGAAAGCCTTCTCTAAATCAACCAGACATGCACCCGTGCACTGTTTTCTGACTCTGTTCCATTGCATATCGAATACAAGTTTGGAGGCGGCATGAATACAGTCACATCCTGCCTTGAAACCAAACTAGTTCTCTGGTATATTATTCTGCCTTATCGAGGTATCTGTCGGAGCGGAAAGTTCTCCGAATTTGTACGATTCGAACGATCTTAGCTTCGAGGTATTCTCCCGAAAAGCTGTTCGTAATATTTCTCCGTCATTTTGTAACGCATCCCGGCAAATTGCATTGAAGTGCGTTCAGGTGCATTTTTCGTGCAATTTCTTCCGATTTCCTCCGACACAAATTCTTCGCGGAATTTATTTATGAATTGAAGTGATTTTTCTCCGAAGACGTATTATACCTAGAATGGGATTTGAACCTCCGACGAAGTATACGTTGCGGAAAATTTCCCGCTCCGACGGATGCCTCGCTAGGGCAGACTATTGTCCTCAGACCACTTGAACAGAGCTCGATTGAGAATCTTTCCGAAACCCATTCTGATACTCGGAAGGAGACTTATCGACCAGAAATTCGCCGGATTGGAGTTGTCCTTTCCATTTTTCGGGAGAGGATGAACCACCGCCGTCTTCCAACGCACTGGATAGCATTATTCAGCGCGTTGTTGAACAGCGTGGCGTAAATGTCCACAGCTTCAGGTGGTAAGTGTCGCAGTACAATGTTGGATATACCATCGACTCCCGCTGACTTCTTTTTCTTTATGGAATCGAAGATGATCTGGAGTTCCACCTTCGAGATTAACAACATCAAAGATTATAAAGTCATACAGATGACGCACACTGCAAACAAGAAAAAAAAATTCCATGGCGGGTCGTACTGGCACAGCCTGCCATATGTTTGGATCTCGTTTTTCATGTGTGCATGGTGTTCACATGCCCGCCCGAACCATGAAGCTGGTGAGCAAATGTTTTTATTTTCTCTTCTCAATGCGTCATCTGTGTGACTTTATAGTCCTTGGTAACATCCAGCAACTCATAAATAAAATCTGGTCGGAAGAAAGTATGCCTGAAGAATGGAACCTCAGCATCGTTTGCCTGATGCACAAAAAAGTCTCCTAAATCTCCTCAACATCGCTTACAAGATCCTATCTGTCGTAATATATGAACGCCTGAAATTTTTAACCAACAACCTGATCGTCCATTATCAGTGTGGTTTTAGGCCGCTCATCTCTGCGAGAGATGCCAAAGCAGTTTTACATTCACCTATGCTGGGTTCCTGGGTATATTAACATTTCAGACAACTGTAAGGCTGATGAATTCGCCAGACATGGGACTAAATAACCAGTTGTACCCGACACGGACCCACTAGGTATTCCTATCGATAACTTCCAGCGCTGCAGTGTGAGTTGTTCTCATTTCTTTGGAGTTTGTTGAGCTTGTCTTGTGTTGACTTTTGTTTCCTTTCTGGGAGCTGCATATGTTACAATTGGTCTGGTTATGATTGTGTAAAGCCTAGCATGATTTTTGGGTTTATACCACACGCTTTTACCAATTAGACTTCTGCTGGTCCACAGAGATTATGGCTTTGTCTATGGTGTTTTGGGATTAGAGGTTCCAGTGAGCTTTTAATCCAGAGCTAGTCGCTGGTTTTGACTTCTTTTGAAAACTCTTTTGTTTGACTAAGCTGAGTCGGTATTTTTTTTAGCTTGTCCCGATATCGCCTTTTCGTGATTGCTTTTCGGTGCAAAAAAGGTAAGGCCAACTTTTTTTCACCAGTCAGAAACGAGGTTTAGTGCCCTCTGTAGGAGTTCTGAGACTGTTTCTTCGAGTTTACCTATGATTAGGATTGCAATGTCATCGGCGTATCCAGGGACATAGAAACCTTGGACATAGACAGTAAGGCCAACTTTTTTTCACCAGTCAGAAACGAGGTTTAGTGCCCTCTGTAGGAGTTCTGAGACTGTTTCTTCGAGCTTACCTCTGATTAAGACTGCAATGTCATCGGCGTATCCAGGGACATAGAAACCTTGGACATAGACAGTTAGGCCAACTTTTTTGCACCAATCAGCAATGAGGTTTAGTGCCCTCTGTAAGAGTTCGGAGATTGTTTCTTCGAATTGACCTCTGATTAGGATCGCAATGTCATCGGCGTATCCATGGACATAGAAACCATAATAGCTGAGTATGTTTAGCAACTCATTTACCCGCTGATTTCTTTTTATTTATGGAATCGAAGATGATCTGGAGTTCCACCTTCAAGATTAACAAGGACTAGACCCACTTCGTTCGGCGACTATGGCGTTTGCCAAGTTTTCGTCATCAAACCGGGTGAAACCACGGTTCTCAGACCGCCATTGCGTTATGTCGTTTCGGAGATAGAAATTATGGAGCGGGGCATTGTTTTCCAGGACGCGGTTCTGGCGAATGGTAGCATTCACCTTATACACTTCCTGAAAGACAGCCCCCACTGCCTCCACTTTCTCTTGAGGATCTTCAATCGCATAGAAACCGTCGTCGAAGACGGCTTCCCCCGGAGCAATTCCTGCTGTCAAAAGTATGTTGGCATTGTCAGCTGTTCGTTGGAGCTTAATACACGGAAGGTCGTTATGACCTTTCCTCCTAAAGATCTTATCAATTTGTGGAAACATACTCGGGTCGCTGGAATTTACGGCCCGAATTCTGTTATTCCAAAATAAATTAATGGACAACCGATAGTTCTCCTTGATCAATTGGTTGATGTTTTTGATCGACGCCCTCAGTGTAATAATCTCCTGGTCGCGTGGGTTTGTCAGTCGTCTGTACAAGAGGTTAGGTCTTGTCAGAAGTCCGCTTTTTTGCCTGTGTAGTGCGTCAATGGTCGCATTTCTGTACGTAGACGTTATGTCATGTTCTTCGGATTTCGGTATGGTCCCGTTGATTGTTCGTTGAATCGTTTCGTCCATTTGATGTAAGTATTCGTCGATTTCGTTGTTCGTTAGGTTTCTGTTGTTTGGTGGTGAAATGGCCCTCGAACGTAGTTCTCTTGATAAGGCGTTGGTGAAGCGAGGCCAGCGCATCTTACCGTAGGATGCACAGGCGCATACTCCTCCAACGCCAGAAGCTCGTTCGGAAGCTGTATTACGGCGACGAAACCGCAGTGATCACTGTCGTACTCTATCGTCCGTAAACAGTTTCGCGGGTGTTGACCAACTCTGTTAGTAACTGTCAGTCTTGTGTCTCGCAGTAAAAGATCCAGGAAGCACCGCTTCTCGGAAACGATGACCTATCTGTGTCTTTTTTGATAGTGATTGGCATCGGATGTGAAAAAAATTCTAATGTCTCTCGAATCCTTAAAAATCTTTTAATTTTTAACCATTAAAAGGTTTTTCAAAGCTTACATCTGTCCCCTTTCTGTATCTCCATCGGGGGTTTTTTTTTATAAACCTTATCTCTCACGTATAGCTCCATCTCGGTTTAACTTACACCACATACCCTTAAGCGATACCTAACAACAATCTGCTTCTCTGCCATCTTCCTTAGTTTGCTGCCCCTTTATTCCACAGCTTTTCAGTTGACAGCATGTGGTTAAATAAACCGCGGTTATGACTTTATTTTTATAAACCTCTTAGCATAGGCCTTGCAGGTGGGTAAACAAGTGCCCATTTACAATTTAAAGAGTTTTAATATTCCTTTGCTAGGCTGCATCCAACACATGCACAGGCAAATGGTTTGCGTTGGTAGTGCTGTTGCATTCAGTGCCGCACTACGTGCAACATCAGTTGTGTTGTTGTTGCAAATGGGCTATCTCTTAGCACGAAGGTTTCTAAAGACTACAGTGGCATAGTTAGCTTAGCATGGTGGGCTCCTATTTTATCTGGGGGTAGGGGGAGGAAAAAGAAATAATTTCCCTTTTCACTGCTTGTTGCAGGTATGTATGTGCAAAAGGATAATGGGGTTAAAAAAAAAACAAACAAACTATTCCCTGTAAAAGTATCTCAGAATAGTATAAAGATTTTCTGAATGAATTTGGCTATTTCAACAAAATGACATTTTGATGTAAATTTATACAAAGCACTCGCACACATTCATATTTGCAAGACATTCCAGTAAGAAACGGGACACCTTCAACGGCAGACGCCAGCAATTCATTCAGCTTTCTCCTTCACCCACACAGATTTTCCACACCATTAAATGCATTCGAATAGAAAATGCAAATGTATGACTTTGTTCAACAGAGAACTATGGAGACATGGGGGACTATGAGTGTCCTTGGTCCAAGAAGGGATCTGAATTCATGCGACTTCAGTTCCGTTTGTAGTTTGCTCTAAGATTGGGCAACAAGGTATTAATTTGATTAATTGTCAGAGTTTCCAAAAAGTGGTTGGTTTTCGTCCTGTGATTTTCCAAGGTAATTTTTTCTTCCATTTTGTTGTTTGGTTCTAATTTTAATGTGTGAAAATAATAAATGCCACCCAACCAATTCTGTGAAGATACCCAGTGACTCGTTCAAGAAAATGACAGATGAAAAATTATAAGGAGATATCGAAAAGCTGCAATCAGCCCCAGCCTTATTCCATAGTTAAAATAATTATTCCCACCAAGTTTGGATTATTCCCAGAACAACATTTCATAACATAATGTCACGTCAAAGAATTTCGTTTGAAATTTTTTTTTGAATTTGTTTAACTTAGAAGTTCTAAAGAGTTCTAGAAGTTTTATGAAGCACTAGAAGTTTAAAGAAAACGGCCCAGAAGATGGGCGCGGCTAAAAATGTTGTGTTATTGAAAATTTCGTTGATTGAAAATTTCGTCCTAATATCTTGGGCAGACATTTTTTCTGGAATAAATTTCGGGAATAAATACCCGGCCTGCTGTACCAGGCGAACCTAGACAAGCTGCTTCGACATATTCGAATAACAGGTTGTCTAGGAATTTCAAATGACAGTCAGGACCCTTGGACAGAGATGGTCGCGGATGAACCAACGGCAGCGCTCAATCCCGTAGTGGATACTGATGGCCCCGTGTCCAAAGATATCTAATTAATTGGAACTGGTATTCCAGGTTGGGGTTTGTGCTTTGGGTTAACTACCCAACCATGAAAAAAAGTATTCGTTACGAAGCAACCAATTGCCTCGGAAAAGACTGCTTTTATTGCTGACGACCCAGCTAAACGAAAAAAGACAAAGGCGTTCGTATCTGCACCTGCGAGAATATTAAACAGGAGAGGTGAAAGCCCAAAACTGCTACAGAGCAGACATTACTGCCATCCAGAAAAAGTGCCAGACTTAGGCAAGAAGTCTTATGTTTCCAAGACATTAGCGAGCGCTTTGTAAAACTCCGCATCAAGGCCAACTACGCCAACATAATTATATGCGCTCATGCACCTATGGGGGAATAAGATGATATGGAGAGAGATAGCTCCTACGAGCTTCAGGACAGTTCTTAAAAGCGACTTCCGAAGTATGATGTTAGATCATGTTGGGAGATTTTAACGCAAAGGTAGGAAGCGAAGACATCTTTGGCAGTATTTTCGGAAAACATAGCCTACACGACAACAACGGACTAAGGCTAATTGACGAAATGCCACTAAAGCCAGCACGCGGTTTCCCCACCGCGATACCCATAATGGGACATGGTGGTCTGCAGATCAACGAACGGTCAAGCAAATTGATCACATTGCGATAGACAAGAGGCACGCTTCCAGTATTTTGGATGCCCGAACATTCCCAGGAGCTAACATCAACTCAGAACATGTATTTGTTCGCTTGTTAATGTCGAAAGACAGCAATCGAAATAGAATGGCAGATCCTTTGTAGAAAGCGTATTCCTTAACCTTAAAAATATCAACGATGTCAACAAGCCATTCGATCAGTGGCATATGATGTGCTAGGCTTTTTGCAGTGACCAGCAAGATGAGGTTTGATGAGGAATACCGAGAGATGCTTGCAGCCAAGAACGAGGCCCATTAGGCTTAGCTGCAGGAAAAGACGAGAGCTGCCATTGACCTCTATAGACAGAGAAGAAGGGAAGAATACCGGCTTTTCAGAAAGAAGAAAATAGAACAAGAAAGGCGCTCGATCGAGGATATAGATAGGTGCCGCTCGAGGAACGATGTCCGCAAGCTTTACCAAAGTGTAAAATGTCAGGCAGAACGAACCATTCAATGCTGGCGACGACATTGAAAACTGCCAACCACCCAGTCTGAGTGAAGTGAGGATAGCAATATCTAAACTCAAGCTTAATAAGGCTGCCGGAAATGACGGCCTTCCCGTTAAGTTTTATAAAGCCGGCGTAGATGACTTGGTAAGTAAAATCCACCAACACATAAGCCAAATCTGGTCGGAGAAAAGTATGGCTGAAGAATGGAATTTCAGCATCGTTTGCTTGATCAACAAAAAAGGGAGACATTCTGAACTTACCCAACTATAGAGGCATAAGTCTCCACAACGTCGCCTACATGATCTTATCTGCCGTAATATGAGAACGTCTGCAACCGTTTATCAGCAACCTGATCGGCCCTTATCGGCGTGTTCCACAACCGATCAAATCTTCAAGCTTCGGCAGATTCTGGAAAAAAACCCAAGTAGTCCAAATCGATACTAACCATCTATTCATCGATTTCAAAGCCGCATACGAAAGCATTTATAGAGACGAACTATACAGAGCCATGTCTTGTTTTGGAATATCGCCCAAACTCATTCGTGTATGTAGGATGACGATGAAGAAATCTCGCTGCTCCATCAGGGTCGGAATCGACCTCACTGACACATTCGATACCAAAAAAGGATTTAGACAAGGCGATGCGCTGTGTGACTTCTTCTGATTCTTGAGAGGATTGCGCAAAGCCCACGAGCCAACACCAGAGGCACAATTTTCCAAAAATCTGTACAACTACTAGCATACGCCGACGATATTGACATCATTGGTAGGACCCAACGTGATGTCATGGCCACGTTCTCTTGTATAGAGAAGGAAGCGGCAAAAATGGGTTTAGCAAGTAAATGAGGGCAAGACGAAATACATGCTGTCAACACGAAAGGACACACAGCATCGACGAATTGGACAGAACGTCACCACTGACATATATAACTTTGAGGTAGTACGGGACTTTATCTACCTCGGCTCCACTATTAACTCTGACAACAACATCTCGTCAGAAATTTAACGAAGAATTACTCTTGCCAACCGCTGTTTCTTCAGACTAAGAAGGCAATTGAGTAGTAAAGCCCTCACTCGAACTACTAAGGAGATCTAATGTATGACCCCGATCATCTCAGTCCTGCTCTACGGTGCTGAAGCATGCACTGTCTCAAAAGCGGATGAAGAAATCCTTGGTCGATTTGAGAGGAAAATTCTTCGAAAAATCTTCGGTCCCGTTTGCGTTGACGGGCTGTGGAGACGAAGATTCAACCAAGAACTATACGAGCTGTACATCGACTTAACCCTGGTCAAAAAATTCCGCATTGGACGTTAGAGATATCTAGGACAAGTAGAACGAATGGACACCAATACTCCGGCTCGCAGAGTCTTCGATTCCCAAGCAGACCTCGGGCCTAGTAGAGTAAGATCTCGCCTAAGGTTGTCCGCACCAGTAGATACCGATCTCAACCAACTTGGAGTGCGCAACTGGAGACAGTAAGGTAAGGACCGGGCTAATTGGAGAGGCATGTTGGTTGAGGCCCATGTTCATTCCGGACTATAGCGCCACTTAAGTAAGTAAGTAATGAAATCAACTTTCAGAAATCGGAAACTATCCTGTCTAGGACACCGTTGTCTAGGGCCTCTAGGGATACGAGAAAGAACTGGCGAAAGCTGGTGTTCTTTGCACTAAAATGGACAGCCACTTGCGGTATAAGTGTAGTAAGGTACCTTGACATCTGGTTAGGTCATTATCTTTCTTTCGGAAGACATGTATATGCTGCTTCGGCGAGAGCTAGTGGAGCGTTTGCCGTGACAAGACGATTGTTTTGAAGCGGTCGTCATGACAGGTGATTTGCTACATGGCCCTCATTAGTCCGATGATAGCCTATGGGTGCCTGGTGTGGTTCAACGTTGCCCCATCTCAAATGGAAAAGATACGAGTTTTCGAGAGGCAGTGTTTAAGAAGCTGTCTTGGATCTGACAGAACACCAGTATCGGACTACGCAAAATATTTTTCCAACCAAGTCCTATACGACGGTGGTAACAAACACAGAATTGACAATTTTCTGGTGAAACTCATTCGGTTTCACGCTGCAACAGCGATGGCTTCGAACAACAGTCTCATCTTTGGGGCCTTCTACCCAGTAAGTTAGTTAACTACTCGATAATTAGGCTAAATTTTCAGGAATTTTCGTCCAGCATGAATTAAAATAAAAAAAAATTAAAAAAAAATCTCCGCTAACAAGCATAGTCTAACAAACACTATTCGTCGTTTGTTGACATAAAAGATGGCGCACCATATTTATTTTGATTTCAATTTTAAAATATTTGCCTATCAGGACCATATAAAATTTCCCTGTATCCCGAAAATTCGAATTAACGTTTTCATCGCTTATTTATTGGATTTCTTAAAACACATCTTTATCATCTGAAATGTTCAAATGCGTTCAGCTGTATGAAATAACCCGTTTTTTTCTGTTTGTCTACTGTCGTAAGAAGTTCCTTGAAGGACGTTGCTTGGTGTCCATTCTTCGTGTTCGTAACCTTTTTGTTTAGATGCGGGAATTGTTTTTTCTTTTTGTTCAGATTGTTTTACAGATACATTCCTGTGTAATGTCTTTTTTTAACAGACAGACTGACTGGTTGGGATCTTCCGCATGAGTTCCTTGCCAAAAAAGGAAAGCTGTCTCTCCACGAAAATGTATATGACGTGCACATATTGTATCAATTTGTCTCCCATTTTATTTATTTTTTTATGAACAAATAATCAATACGTTGCAGACTTTTTCAAGGACACGATGATAGTCTTTGGATATGATGATGTAAATTCAGGTGGCAATCTTGTTATTTTGTGTGAAATTTGTTGCCAGAACACTCCGTGTATATGTATATCTACTATATAAGGCTAATGAGCAACCACTTAGTCTTTGGCCAGTGAACGTACCTTCGTTAAAAGCGAATTAACTGATATCCATTTGGGTGTATATCTTAATTATTCGAAACATCCAAAACGCATTAAACACACTCGTGCTTAACTCTGGGAAGGGTATGAAAACGATATCCTACTTCATTTGAGGTCGAAACTTTCACTATGCACATGCCATCGATTCGTCCATAAATGTTGAGCTCCCATACCTAATAGGTTTAGCAATGCTAATGCAATTTGCACTTCATAGTATGAGCTCCTAGGGATGGATTATAGGGATGGCTGTGTGTTAAATACGAAGCTATTTTCGGGTATTACAAAACTGCACAAAATTAATTAGCTGTTGAGGATCATGGTTGGGGTTTTATCAAAGATTAGGGTCCTTGATTTATTTTCAATTTACAAATCCGAAAATGAGATTGAAGTGCTTTGCTTTGGAAAGAGATAAAGCCACTGGGAAAAGCGAACACCAGGAGTTCTTTATTTGCTAGCCATTCCTGGCTTTCCACCTTAAGTTAAACGTTATTGTGGTTGGGAATTGAGTCCAAGAAGCCCTACATAAAATACCTAATGGTTATCTTAGACCACAGGCTTTACTTCACAGAATATCTAAGGCACACGAGTAAGAAAACCAGCCGACTATTCGCCGGAATATCAAGGCTCATGTTGAATATTGGAGGACTAAGGCAGCAAAAAAGAAATCTGCTTGCAACCGTAAGCAAATCAATCCTCATGTACGCAGAACTTATATGGGCCATGCCACATATACCGATTCTAACATCGGAAGGATAACCTCTGTGCACCAAAGAGGATCACTCAGAGTATGCTGTGCATACTGAACTGCATCTGGGGATGCAATAAGTTTGGTAGCGCGGAGAATACCTATTGGGCTGGAGGTAAAGATCTAGGTGTTTATATACAAGAAACACAGAGCGATTCTCCATTAGATATGCCGCTGAAATGGAATGACACAGACAGTGAAACGCAACACCAAACGGAATATGGACGCACAAACTACTGGCGAACATCGAAGAGTGTTCACAGTTCCTTACGGGAAAGGGTAGCTTCCATGAATACCTACATAGGTTTAGGCTTGTTGATGACCCATTCTGTCGACATTAAAAATGTTAAGTCCAAAATGCCGAGCACGTTCTGCCGGAATTCCAAAAGTTTGAAGATGCGAGAAAAGTACCACAAAGATAGGCAGGACAGTCACCCCACGAAGTCTCATAACCTATGTGCATGGGAAACTGCAAATACCATCACTGCAATTGTAATGGAAGACCCAAGGTGGGAAAATCAAAACGATACCCCAAGAGGATGACAACCGAGATCAATAAGAGGAAAAGACGTGATGTCAACACCTGTCCTTTGAAGGTGTGCCTTCACAGGCGGTACTGTAGGGACTTACAGGACAGAATAGAGGGTGTTTTGGCAACGTATACCTGCACTAATATAGAGTTTGGCATAACTCGTATCACAGGCCACAGAGCATCCGTAAGGGATTTCCTCAAAAAATACAAATTTTTAGCACAACGGGTTCATTAGTACCCAGGGCCGGTCGTGTGTACTTATCGCACGATGCGGTGGGACCTCCTGTTTTATGCCGACCCCGAACGGCTTATCTTTTCCTGACAACTGATATTAGTACGACGATTTGTCAGATCATCACGAGATGAGGGCGAATGAAAAATCATTTAGGTGTTGCTACGGCTGGGAATTAAACCCAGGCCTTCTGCGCGGCAGTTCACCTTAATAACTATCGCGCCACTAAGCCCCTCCAGCGCAAAAAAAAAATCATTGGAATCATCCCAAGACACCATAATAAGCCTTTATAAGAGGTGGGCCAAAATAAGTCATCCGATGTTGTTTGGCCTTCAGAATATCAGTTGTGGCTCGTGCAGTGTGTGCCGTTCCTCCGTCCTGTTGGAACCACATGTCCTCCAGTCCTAATTCGTCCAATTGTGGCAGAAAAAACTCGGTTAACATGATCCTATAGTGCGCACCGTCCACTGTTGTCGTTTGACCGGCAGCGTTCTCGAAAAAAAATGGCCCGATGACTTATCCAGCGTGAGCAGCGCACCATGCATTAACTTTGAGCGGGAGTAATGGCTCCTCGTTCATAACTCGTGGATTTTCGTTGCCTCAGAAGTGATAGTTTTGCTTGTTCACGTACCCGCTGAGGTGGTACCGAGCCTCATCGCTCATAATGATTTTGGACGAAAAATCGTCCACTTCGTCCTCGAGATTGAGGACGGGTTGGGCGAAGGTTACACGCGTTTGGCTGTGGACAGACAGCAGCTGATGCACGGGCTGCACTTTGTACGGGAACATGCGCAATCTTTGACCAAAATTCGCCTTGAGACGTACGGCTGATGGTTTATTGCGAGGCACGGCGTCTGGTCGATGTTCATGGCGACAGTTCGACATCCTCGTCAAAAGCGGGATATTCTCGGCACAACGGACACTCCGGGGCCGGCCACTCTTGGAGACGTCTCGTGCGGTCCCATACTCTTCAAGGTTGATGGCCAAACGGCGCAGTGATTGCGCAGTCGGTGTCGGAAGGCCGGGGAATCAGCGACGGAATTCGCGCTGCGCCAACACTACAGACGAATTATTACGCAAAAAATAGACACGATTATTCCGCATTCTTGGGGAGTGTATCGCTCCATGGCTTATTCATTTCTATTCTACATCTGTCTAGTCTACAAATGTCAAAACAGATGTGACATTGGCGGCCATTTGCAAAAATAAGAGCATCTTCCGATAGAGTGATCTCTTTTGGCCCACCTTGTACATCCACTTTAAGATCCAGTAGACCGGATTTAAGTGTCATAGTGGACAGAATCAGCATTACTTAGGACCAAAATGAAAAAAAACATCTTGGTCAGGATTGCGAATCTCTGTAAAAATGGAACCGAAAACCCAGAGGTTTGAAAAGAGTATCAATCCAGAAGAGAAAGGATCATGACTCACAGTTTGAGAAAATCGAAAAGTATCGTGACAAGGAAATATCAGAATATTCTACAGTTGCCTTCAAGGTACGGCCCAGGCTCTAGGAAAAACGTATGCCAGACGAGCAAGGAATTGTAGAGTATGGATGCATTTAAAACAGCTGCTAATAACGAGATCCTATACAAGACCCTGGTCATGACATGGATGACATCGGTCATTTATTTAGCACAGATTCGATTTATTCAATAAAAGTGTTTAGTTCTTCGAAATTGAAAACAATTTTGGACAATACACGACGAAAATAAAATTTGACCGACTTGACTGGGGCTTTCCACAACCCTCCAAAATGCAGAGCTCGTGGTGGAATATGCCTAAATTCCATCCCTTCTGCGGAGCACCACACCTGGACATCCTCAGTTGTTTCCTGCTTGAGGAACATAACTTTAAGATCAGCCAACTGCCATCTGGCTCCTACCAAATTTGTGGCATTGTCCTCAATGGAAGACCCCTTCGTGCTACAAATCGTTTTAATGCTGCTATGAACGCTTTCGAAGTCTGATTGCCTTCATCTTCTAGATGAACTGCCTTGCATCCAAAACAAACGACAGTGAAGTAAAATCCAGCAAACAATACAAAAGAAGGATTTAAACAGCGATGCACTCCCAACTAAAATTATTCCTCTATAAGGCAGCAAAATTTAGTTTATACAAGCAATTATTTCTATTGACCGTATATAGTGCTTGTGCGCGGAGGTTGAGCATATTTTTGTAGTCGACTGTTTGCCTGCTTAAGACATTATGCAGGAAAATTCACAAGCATAACCGTTATGATGGTATAACCTCTGAAAAGTTTTTTTTAAAGCTTTCAGAGATGTGTGTACATGTACCATATATTAAGATGTTTCGGCGGAACTTCGCACGAAGTTGATCCGAAGCAAAACATGCTCTGTACATGTTTTGCTTCTGATTAACTTCTACGAATGAAGGCTTATAACAGCTAAGGTTAAAAGATCGGGAATGAGTCAACACGATTGAAGTGTTTCGTTGTAGTTACTTACTAATCTTTCATGTTCCAGAGCAGAACCTAGTGGACTGCGTGTTGGACTACCGTGTTCGAATGCCTGTAAGATAAAAGTTTTTATGTAATAATTTTCATTGAATTTGATAATTTCATGATCATGATATTTTTCAACTTCGAAGGGGCTTGGAAATATTTTCGGAAAAAGTTTTTGCGAAGCCTATAATTTTCTTCTGTAAGGTCTTTTAGAGGAAAACAAAGTTTTCTCTGCAAACGTTTTAGGAGTATTTACAGAAGACTTATAGAAATAAATAGTTTTGTAAAAGTGTGCCGATGGTTGGGTGTTGTAGAACGAGGGTAGACTCTGATTGGCTTTAACTTGGCAATGCCCAGTGTTGTAACTCTGACTACACATCAAGTGCTTATTTTTACCTCCAAGTGGTATCATCCAACCGGATTTGACTTGCTAAACGATAAGTGCGAGTGTTGATAACACGACGAAAAACAGCAACACTATAGCCAGGTCAGAAGGGCTAGGAATGAATACCCGGCCTGCTGTCCCAGGCGAACCTAGACAAGCTGCTTAGACATATTCGGACCACAGGTTGTCTAGGAATTTCAAGGGTTAGTCAGGCCCCTTGAACAGAGCTGGTGGCGGATGAACCGAAAGGCCAACGGCAGCGCTCAATCCCGTAGTGGATACTGATGGCCCCGTGTCCTAGCGGTATCTTATAAATTGGAGCTGTCCCTCGAGGTTGGGGGTTGTGCTTTGGTTAACAACCCAATCATGGAAAAATCTAACGGTTACGAAGCAACCAAAAGCCTCGGAAAGGACTGATTTTATTGGTGACAACACGGCTAAACGAAAAAAGGACAACGACGTTCGTATCTGCACCTGGAATGTGAGAACATTAAACAGGAGAGGTGCAAGCGAACAACTAGCGGAAGGCCTAAGCTGCTACAAAGCAGACATTACTGCCATCCAGGAAAGACGATGGGATGGGCCGGGCAAAAAGGGGATGAAAAACTGTGACATCTACTACGGACCGTGTTATAGTGAGCAGAAAGAGCGACTATTCGGATGCGGATTTGTTATAAGTGCCAGACTTAAGCAAGAAGTGTTATGTTTCCAAGACATTAGCGAACGCATTGTAACGACCCGCTTCGAGATTAAATTCGCCAACATTAGCCTTATATGCGCTCACGCCCCAACGGACGAACAAGATGATATATCTAAGGTTTGCTTCTATGAGCTCCTTGACAAAACCTATGAGCGACTACCGAAGTACGATGTTAAAATCGTGCTGGGAGATTTTAACGCAAAGCTAGGCAGAGAAGACATCTTTAGCAGTATTGTCGGAAACCATAGCCTACACGACAACACGTCTGGTAACGGACTTAGGCTAATTGACTTCGCTACGGAACGAAATGCCACTATAGCCAGCACGCAGGTGAGGACACCTCGATATTCATAAGGGGACATGGCGGTCTCCAGATCAACGAACGGTCAATCAAATTGATAGACAAGCGCCACGCATCCAGTATCTTGGATGTCCGAACATTCCGAGGAGCTAACATCGACTCGGACCACTATTTTGTTGCAGCCAAGGTTAGAATGCGGATATCCACCACGCCACAACAATCCAGAAATATTGTGAAAAAACTTAATGTCGAAAGACTTCAATCGCAAGAGACCGCCAAGACCTTCGCGCAACGTGTACCCCTTAACCTCTCGATTAACACCATACCACCAACATCGAATGTCGAAGAACAATGGCAATGATGCCAACAAGCCATTGGATCAGCTGCAACTGAAGTGCTAGGTTTCTCGCGCCCACCAGCAAGAAACGCTTTGGTTTGATGAGGAATGCCGACAGATGCTCGCAGCCAAGAACGAGGCCTACAAGGCTAAGCTGCAGGTGAAGACGAGAGCTGCCGTTGAGCTCTATAGGCAGAGAAGAAGGGAAGAACACCGGCTTTTCAGAAAGAAGAAAAAAGAGCAAGAAAAGCGCGCGATCGATGATATAGAGAGGTGCCACTCCAGGAAAGATGTTCGCAAGTTTTTCCAAAGTGTAAAACGTCAAAGCCAAGGATACAAGGCTCGAACAGAATCCTGTCAAGATGAACAAGGAAATATCGTTGTTGAGACACAGTCTATGCTGAGGATATGGGAGAACCGCTTCTACAGACTGTTAAACGGCGATGTCGAACAACATTCCGGTGTCAAGCAGACGGATCCGTTCAATATTGGCAACGACAGCGAAAGCTGCCAACCACCCGACCTGATTGAAGTGAGGATAGCAATATCTAAACTGAAGCTTAATAAGGCTGCCGGAATGGCGGCCTTCCCGCCGAGCTTTATAAAGCCGGCGGAGATGACTTGGTAAGTAACATCCACCAACTCATAAGCCGAATCTGGTCGGAAGAAAGTATGGCTGAAGAATGGAACCTCAGCATCGTTTGATCGATCCACAAAAAAGGAGACCCTCTGAACTGCGCCAACTACAGAGGCAGAAGTCTCCTCAACATCGCCTACAAGCTCCTATCTGCCGTAACACGTGAACCCCTGAAACCGTTTACGAATAACATGGTCGGCTTTTATCAGTGTGGTTTTAGGCCAGGAAAGTCCACAACCGATCAAATCTTCACACTTCGGCAGTTCCTGGAAAAAACCCAAGAAATCCAAATCGAAACACACTACCTATTCATCGATTTCAAAGCCTCATACGACAGCATTTATAGAGACGAACTATACAAAGCCATGTCTAGTTTTGGTATACCGACCAAACTCGTCCGTTTGTGTAGGATGACGATGGATGATTCTCACTGTTCCATCAGGGTCGAAAACGACCTCACTGACACATTCGATATTTAGTCAAGGCGATGCGCTGTCATGTGACATCTTCAATCTGATTCTTGAGAGGATTGTGCAAAACTCACGAGCCAACACCGGAGGCACAATTTTCCAAAAATTTGTACAACTACTAGCATACGCCGACGATATTGACATCATTGGTAGGACCCAACGTGATGTCATAGCCACGTTTGCTAGTATAGAGAAGGAAGCGGCAAAAATGGGTTTAGCAGTAAATGGGGGCAAGGAGCAGTATATGCTGTCAACACGAAAGGACACACAACATCGACGAATTGGACAGTACGTCACCATTGACAGATATAACTTTGAGGTAGTACGGGACTTTATCTATCTCGGTTCCGCTATTAACTCTGACAACAGCTTCTCGTCAGAAATTTAACGAAGAATTAGTCTTGCCAACCGCTGTTTCTTCGGGCTAAGAAGGCAATTTAGTGGTAAAGCATCACTCGAAGTATTAAGGAGATCCTATATAAGACCCTGATTATCAGAGTCCTACTCTACGTCACTAAAGCATGCACCGTATCAAACGCGGATGAACAAATTTCGAGAGTAAAATTCTTCGTTCCTGGTTGCGTTGACGGGCTATGGAGACGAAGATTCAACCAACAACTATACGAGCTGTACTGCGAAACACCCCTGGTCAGAAAACTCAGCATTGGACGTAGAAAATGGCTAGCACATGTAGATTGTAGAACGAATGGATATCATTGGCAGAGTCTTCGATTCCCAGCCAGACGTCGGACGCAGTAGAGGAAGACCTCGCCTTAAGTGGCGCGCACAAGTAGAAACCGACCTCAACCAACTTGGAGTGCGCAACTGGAGGCAGTTAGCTAAGGACCGGGCTAATTGGAGAGGCATGTTGGTTGAGGCCCAGGTTCATTCCGGACTGTTACGCCACTTAAGTAAGCGTGTAAGTAAGCAAAAGTGTGCCAAATGTTTTTGCATAAGTCTTCATACAGGTTATAACGCTGGAGGGAAATAGCTTCGATAGTGATTTATCGAAGCGAAATTGTTAGTTTGGGCAGTCACAAGCTATACCAGCTGTACAGGGACATACACGTTTTAAAATTTGTTGGCGCAACATGCTCAGGGCATAGCTTACTCACAACCATTCATGTGTGCGGGTGTATTTCCAGCACCATGGCGTGACCTACTGTTTTATGCCGACTACGAACCCGAACGGCACAGCGACATACCCGAGTCTTAAAACCCCGTATTGGACGTTTAAGACGGCTAAAGCATGTAGATTAAGTGCCCGTCAATACTCCGGCTTGCAGAGTCATCAATTCCCAGACTGACTAGAGACGCAGTTGAGGAAGCCCTCGCCTTAAGTGGCGCCCACAAATAAAAACCGACCTTAACCAGCTCGAAGTGCGCAGCTTTAGGCAATTAGTTTCACTCCGGAAGACGGTGCCAGTTAAGCAAGTATGTAATTACCGTTATGCTTTTCCCTGTGACTAATATATAACCCAGGCTACAATGTATAGCCAGGGCTAGATTCTTACTCGAAATAAAGAGAAAGTCTTTCATTCCTTTTTTGTTTCATCATATGTTTTGAAAATGTATGCACTGCTTATCGAGGGATGCAATAACAGGAAGCGTACCCATTACTAGTCCATCTTTCCTTATTATTTCCAGTGTTAACTAATACTAACATAAATTATAGCAAACCTTTCTTTCTCTCCATCTACCTCAACTTACTTAACTGATGACAAAATTTAATGGCACCAGGATATTATCTCAAAAGTGTAACACTACAAGGAGTATTCTGTTGCAAGGAATATTCTGTTTGACGATGTTAGTAAACAAAGGCACACGTACTTGCCACTTTATGATAAGGTGTTGAGATTACATAAATTTTGAATTTTCTCCCTTTTTTTTAGCAAGAAAGAAATATTCCAAGGATGACAGTTGTGTCGTGGATTTTATGTCCTATAAAATGTGTCGAGTCTCTGAATATCATTATTAAAACAATTCCGAGGAGAAGACAAATTACTTTGACTGACAAGGACTTTATTAGCGTATGACTTGAATAATAAGATAACAAAAAAAAAACAGACTTTATCAAGACACGGAGCTAAGCAGTAAAAAATAAGAGAGCTCACCACTTTGAGCGTGAAGAGCAGCCTTAGGAATGTTTTGATTGTTAAGAAGGGGAAGCCAACAGGATATTCCAAGTATACAAATAAAAGTAAAGTAAGTAAAAAGTAAAACAATAAACATCACCAACTGGATATGGTAGTTCTAAGCGAAACTGATTAAACAGGAGCTGATAAAAAAACATAAACGTATCGAATAGATTAACTTAGACCCTACGATTGGTATGGAAAGCTTTTAGAAAAGCTTGTACAAAACTTGTACAAGCGGAAATTAGGAATCTAAATAATGTGAAAGCAAAACATCAGGATCCCTATCTTGGACATTCGAGGTTTCGTGGACACCACACCTTTTTTAAGATAAGGAGAACCTACGGAAGATGGTTGGATGTTGTAGAACGTGGGTAGACTCTGATTGGATTTAACTTGGCAATGCCAGGTTGTTGTAATTCTGAATAAACATCAATAGTGCTTGTCATCCAAACCGCTTTGAATTGCTAAATTAATAAGTGCTAGTGCTAGGAACACGACCTATATGTTACGAAGAACCCAATAGCCTCGGATAGAACTGATTGTTGACGACCCTGATAGACGAAAAAAGGACAGCGACGTTCGTATCTTCACCTGGAATGTGAGAACTTTAAACAGGACCAGTGAAGATGAGCAACTAGCAAAAGGACAAGGCTGTTATAAAACAGACATTACTGCCATCCAGGAAATACGATGGGATGGGCTTGCCAAAAAGAGGATGAAAAACTGTGACATCTACTACGGACCGTGTTATAGTGAGCAGAAACAGCGGGTATTTGGATGAGGATGTGTTTTAAGTGCCAGACTTAGGCAAGAATTCCTATGTTTCGAAGACTTTAGCGAAAACATTTGTAAAAACCCGCATAAGGGTCAATTTTGCCAACATAGGAATCATATGCGCTCACGCCCCGATGGAGACAAATATGAGATAGCTGAGGATTCCTTCTATGAGCTTCTTGTCAAAACTTATGAGAGCGCCTACAGGAGTTCGAATTCAAAATCTTGGCGGGAGATTCTAACGCAAAGTTACGAAGAAAAGGAACATTTGCAGTATTTTTCGGAAGATACACCCTACAAGACAACGCGTCTGGCAACTGACTTTGACTAATTTTCTTCGCTGCGGAACGAAATGCCACTATAGCCGACAGATGCTCGCAGCCAAGAACGAGGCCTACAAGACTTAGATACTGGTGAAGACGAGAGCTGTCATTGAGCTCTATAGGCAAAGTAAAACGGAAGAACATCGGATTTAAGGATATAAGAAAAAAAAAACAAGCAAAGCGATCGAGGATAAGGAGACGTGCTACTCCAGGAATGATGTTCGTAAGTTTAACCAAATTGTAAAAAGTCAAGGCCAAGGATACAAGGCGCGAACAGAACAGAACCGAGATAAACAAGGAAATAATGCTTCGACGAACTGGGCAGAAAGTCAACATTGACTGATATAACTAGGTAGTCTCGGACTTTGTATACCTCGCATCCGCTGTTATATCTGACAACAAGATATCGTCGGATAAGAGGTTCGAATGGAATCCAGTCGAGGCGAATAAGGAAATATCGAAGCTAAGCCACAGTCGATGCCGAGAATATGGAAGAACCTCTTCTGCAGACTGTTAAACGGCGATGGCGAACCACATTCCGCTGTCAGACAGAACGAACCAGTAAATATTGGCAACGACCGCGAAAACTGCCAACCACCCGAACTGAGTAAAGTGAGGATAGGAATATCTAAACTGAAGCCTAATAAGGCTACCGGAAATGACGGCCTTCCCGCCGAGCTTTATAAAGACGGCGGAGATGACTTGGTAAGCCTCATCCACCAACTCATAAGACAAACTTGGTCAGAAGAAAGTATGCCTGATGAATGGAACCTCAGCATCGTCTGCCCGATCCACAAAAAAGGAGATCCTCTCAACTGCGCCAACTACAGACATCAACTTCGCCTACAAGAACCTATCTGCCGTAATATGTGAACGCCTGAAAGCGTTAACCAACAACCCGATTGGCCCTTATCAGTGTGGGTTAAGGCCAGGAAAGTCCACAACCGATCAAATTTTCACACTTCGGCATGTCCTGAAAAAAAACTCAAGCAATTCAAATCCATACCCACCACATATTTGTCGATTAAAAAGCCGCAGCATTTATAGAGACGAACTATACAGAGTCATACATGTGTGCAGGATAACAATGGAGAATTCTGGTGCATCAGAGTCGGAAACGACCTCACCGGCACATTCTATACCAAAATAGGTTTGGGGCAAGGCGATGCACTGTCATGTGACTTCTTTAATCGGATTCTTGAGAGGATTGTGCAAAACTCCCGAGCCAACACCAGAAGTACAATTTTCCAAAGACAAAGTGTTTATTGTCAACAAGAAATGACACACAACATCGACGATGACAGAACGGACAGAACTTCACCATTGACAGATATAACTTTGATGTAGTACGGGACTGTGTCTATCTCGGCGCCGTTATTAACTCTGACAACAGCATATCGTCGGAAATTAAACGAAGAACTACCGCTGTTTCTTCGGCCTAAGAAGGCAATTCTGTAGTAAAGCCCTCACTCGAACTACTAAGGAGATCCTATACAATACCCCGATCATCATAGTCCTGCTCTACAGCTCTGAAGCATGGACCGTCTCAAAAGCGGATGAAGAAATCCTTGGTCAATTCGAGAAGGAAAGGTCTTCGAAAAATCATCGGTCCTGCTTGGCGTTGATGGGCTATAGACTCGAAAATTTAACCAAGAACAATACGAGCTGTGGAGTGACATACCCCTGGCCACAAAACTCTGCATTGGACGATTAAGATGGCTAGGCTAGGATCAATATTCCGGCTCGCAGAGTCTTCGATTCCCAGCCAGACGTCGTACGCAGTAGAGGATGACCTCGCCTTAAGTGGCGCGCACAAGTAGAAACCGACCTCAACCAACTCGGTGTGCGCAACTGGAGGCAGTTAGCCAAGGACCGGATTAATTGGAGAGTCATGTTGGTTGAGTCCCAGGTTCATTCCGGACTATAGCGCCACTTAAGTAAGTACATAGAAGAATATTCCGCGATACTGTCTCAAAACTTGATTGATGGATCCTCAGGAGGTGATCGTCGGAATTGGAAAAGAAAACCAGGTATAGCACTACTAGTTTCCCTGCTAAATATGTTTGATTATAAATGCGGGGAAAATCACTCTACGGTATAGCCGTAGTTACGGTGCATTGTTGAGTGGATCTCATAAGACCGCACGCATTTAACCATCGCCAGAAAAAAAGACCTTAGAACATATTAGAAACCACAAACCCTGTTTGTTAAAAAAAGGACGAAAGAAAAAAAATACAAAACCAATTGTGTAATATCGTAAATTTACTCGTTTGCGCCCTGATGTAAATTAATACATGCAGACTAACCCTCCAACCCCCTCAAATACTCCGAATCCATCGATCGATTGATTAAATGGATCGTACAACAGCAGCCGATCACCCGCTGAATAGATCAAAGAATTTGCCCACTGATCAGATGAACCATCGTTCAGTGTGATCGAAACAAAAAACGGGAAAGTTAAACCACCTTTTCAGAGCCTCCTCGAAATACTATGGAGATCCTGTATAAGACCTTGATACACCCAGTCCTGTCCTTCGTCGCTAAAACATGGACCATAAAAAAAGCAGATGAAGAAATCCTTGGGCGATTTGAGGGGAAAATTCTTCAAAAAATCTTCGGTCCCGTTTTTGTTGATGGGCTATGGAGACGACATTCAACCAAACCAGCTGTACAGCGACAGTCCAGAAACTCCGTAGAGGACGTTTAAGATGGCTATGACAAACGTATGGACACCAATACTCCGGCTGAGAGAGTCTTCAATTCCCAGCCAGACGTGGGACTCATTAGAGGAAGACGTCGCCTTAAGTACCGCGTACAAGTAGAAGAATAGATCTCAACCAACTTGAAGTGCGCAACTGGGGGCAGTTAGCTAAGGGCCGGAGGGGTTCACTCCAGAACTTATGTAAAAGTTCACAGGTAGCAAAAGTTTTCGGGTAAGAAATTCCCAACAGATATGAAGAGTGAAAATCAACTACAAAATGTATGACTTCATCCCAATTCTCGCCAGTGTATTATGAATTCCGACAAAATTTCAGTCAATTCACATTTTTACATAAATTTTGCTCCACCATATAACGGGTGATCCAAGTAGAGATACTTTTTTCAATAGCCTTCTTTGACAGATCACGTGTGAGTCGTGTCATGCTGTCGTGTTATTTTTGTTAAGTATTGTTTGGCATCTCATAATGGAAAGACTTACGCGTGAACAACGTTTACAAATTGTTCAACTTTATTACGAAAATTCACGTTCTGTGAGGAATGTGTTTCGTGCACTTCGCTCAACTTATGGTCAACATAATCGGCCTACTGAGCGTACTATTCGCAACACCATCACCCATTTTGAGACCCAGCATTCAATTTTGGATAATATTCGACCGAATAGACCACGTCCAGCACGCTGTGAAGAAAATATAGCGGCCGTAGCTGAGAGTGTACACGAAGACCGTACAGAGTCGATTCGGCGCCGTTTGCAGCAACTCGGACTGACGTATGGAACGACTTGGCGCATTTTACGTCAAGATCTTAAATTGAAAGCGTACAAAATACAGCTTGTGCAACAACTGAAGCCGCTCGACCTTCCCAAGCGACATCGCTTCGCTCTATGGGCTCTTGAAAAGTTCCAAGAAGATACGACGTTTTCGAGGCAAATTTTGTTTAGCGATGAGGCCCACTTCTGTCTCATGGGTATGTAAACAAACAAAATTGCCGCATTTGGGACGAAGAGCAACCTGAAGAGATTGAAGAACTGCCACTTCATCCAGAAAAAACAACGGTTTGGTGTGGTTTGTGGGCCGGTGGAATCATCGGTCCATATTTCTTTAAGAATTATGCCGGTGCGAACGTAACCGTCAATGGCGACCGTTATCGTGCCATGATAACCGACTCTTTGATGCCTGAAATTGACTCTCGTGATCTCGGCGACATTTGGTTTCAGCAAGACGGCGCCACTTCCCACACATCGCATCAATCAATTGACTTATTGAGAGAACATTTCGGTGAGCACATAATTTCACGTTTTGGGCCGGTCGATTGGCCACCAAGATCGTGTTATATCACACCGTTAGACTTTTTCCTGTGGGGATATGTAAAGTCAAAAGCTTATGCCGACAAACCCGCTTCGATTCAGGCCTTGGAGGAAAACATCACGCGTGTCATTCGCCAGTTACCAGTCGAAATGCTCGAACGAGTGATCGAAAATTGGACTCAACGGATGGACCATCTGCGACGTAGCAACGGCCAATATTTGATAGACATAATCTTCAAAAAATAAATGCCAAAGAATGTTCTTTCAAATGATAATAAACATTCGCCACTAAATTTGAATTTTCTGTGTTTTTTTCTTTAAAAAAGTAGGGAACCTCGAAATGGATCATCCTTTACAAACAAAATCAAGCTTGATGACGGGTACCAATATTGTTTTTTCATCGCCATTCATCAACTCTTCAATATAATTAAGTGGGACTCAAGAAATTCACCAATTACACCCACCATGTGCTTTGACCAAGCGTCCCTTTCACTTTACATGAGAAATTCCCTAGTTAGAGGGGATATTCTCTTAGTCCAAAGTCCAATTAGGTTCGTATTACACACATGTCCATGTCAATGAATGGTCTGATAAGAGTATGCAAACAGATGTCCTTGTCGATTGTGAGCAAATATTGGTACTCATATGTTTCAAAGGGGAAATATCCAGTATAGCTCCAAACGTTGGAATTGAAAAAAAAAGCAAATAAACGTTTCTATTTACCGCAAATGATTATTCCTTACAATTTCATCTGCAGATACAAAAAAAAAGTTTTTTTTTCATTATTCTCCTCCTAAATTAATAATCATACTTCTGAAACGTGGGGTTACGTTGGCATTACGTATTCATAAAGTAGCTCGTGTTCCACAATCATTGGCTAGTCAAACTGAAGGCAGTTAAATATTATGTGATGGAGCCAAATTGAAATCGTACCCACCTTCCACTTGTAATTCACAACTCAATTTGTATTCATGTCGATTTTGTCGAAAGACTCATAACAGTGGCCAGATTGAGGCTAGCAACTACCCAGTTGGAATTTTTTATGACGAAAGAGAAAAACACTCACGAGAAGCAATCGGCATGGAGAGCATTTATTCCAAAATTGTTAATTTAATGTCAAAAAAAATATTTACAAGCCATTAGCGTGAACGCATTGTAACAATCCGCCTTAAGACCAAATTCAACGACATAAGCCTTATATCCGCTCACGCCCCGACGGAGGAAAGAGATGAGATAGCTAAGGAGTGATTCTACGAGCTATTTGACAAAACCTATGAGCGACTACCGTACTGTGAGATTTATACGCCAAGGTTGGAAGAGAAGACATCTTTGGCAGTATTGATGGAAGACGCAGCATATTCGATAACACGTCTGGCAACGGACTTGGGCTAATTGCCAAGCCAGCCATTATAGCCAGCAGACGGTTTCCTCACCTCGGTATCCTTAAGGGGACATGGCGGTATCCAGATCAATAAAAGGTCAACCAAATTGATCACAGTTCGATAGACAAGAGGCACACATCCAGTATTTTGGATGTCCGACGGAGGAAAGAGATGAGATAGCTAAGGATTGATTCCACGAGCTATTTGAAAAAACCTATGAGCGACTACCGTACTGTGAGATTTATACGCCAAGGTTGGAAGAGAAGACATCTTTGGCAGTATTGATGGAAGACGCAGCATATTCGATAACACGTCTGGCAACGGACTTGGGCAAATTGACTTCGCTACGGAACGAAATGCCATTATAGCCAGCACACGGTTTCCTCACCACGGTATCCATAAGGGGACATGGCGGTATCCAGACCAATAAAAGGTCAACCAAATGGATCACAGTGCGATAGACAAGAGGCACGCATCCAGTATTTTGGATGTCCGACGGAGGAAAGAGATGAGATAGCTAAGGATTGATTCCACGAGCTATTTGACAAAACCTATGAGCGACTACCTTACTTTGAGATTTAAACAAAAAGGTTGGAAGAGAAGACATCTTTGGCAGTATTGATGGAAGACGCAGCATATTCGATAACACGTCTGGCAACGGACTTGGGCTAATTGCCAAGCCAGCCATTATAGCCAGCAGACGGTTTCCTCACCTCGGTATCCTTAAGGGGACATGGCGGTATCCAGATCAATAAAAGGTCAACCAAATTGATCACAGTTCGATAGACAAGAGGCACGCATCCAGTATTTTGGATGTCCGACGGAGGAAAGAGATGAGATAGCTAAGGATTGATTCCACGAGCTATTTGACAAAACCTATGAGCGACACATCCAGTATTTTGGGTGTCCGAACATTCCGAGGAGCTAACATCGACTCAAACCACTAACTTGTTTCAGCCACGAAAGAACGCAAGCATACACCACTCCACAACAATCAGGCAATACTGTGAAAAAAATTTAATTTCGAAAGACTGCAATCGCTAGAGATCGCCAAGACATTCGCACAACGCGTATCCCTTAACCTCTCTATCAATACCATACCACCAGCATCGAATGTCGACGAACAATGGCAACGATGCCAATAAGCCATTACTCCTGCCGCAACTGATATGCTAGGTATCTCACGCCCACCAGCAATATGAGGTTTGATGAGGAATGCCGACAGATGCCCTCAGCCAAGAACGAGGACTATAAGGCTCAGCCACAGGTGAAGACGAGTAATGGGAATTCTTCGGCACAGACTGACGAGTTTTGGGCGGTATACCCAAAAACTAGAAATGGCTTTATAAAGTTGGACGCTATAAATGCTGTAGTATGCGGTTGTGAAATCGATGAATAGGTGTTGAGTATCTATTTGGTTCAGGATCTGACGAAATGGAAAGATTTGATCAGTTGTGGACATTCCTAGCCAAAAACCACACTTAAAGATCATATCAGGTTGTTGGTAAACGGTTTCAGGCGTTCACATATTACGACAGATTGGATCTTGTAGGTGATGTTGAGGAAACTTATGCCTCTGTAGTTGGCGCAGTTCAGAGGATATCCACCTTGTAGATCGGGCAAAGGATTCTGGGGTTCCTTTCTTCAGGCATACTTTCATCCGACCAGATTGGCTTGTGGATGTTACTTACCAAGTCATCTCCGCCGGCTTTATAGAGCTAGGCGGGAAAGCTGTCATTTCAGCCTTATCAAGATTGAGTTTAGATATTGTTATCCTCACTTCACGCAGGTAGGGTGGTTGGAAGTTTTCAATGTCGTCGCTAGCATTGAATGGTTCGTTCTGCCTGGCAGCGGAATGTGTTTCGTCATCGCCGTTAAACAGTCTGCAGAAGTGGTTCTTCTATATCCTCAGCATCGACTGTGTCGCAGCTACGAAATTTCCTTGTTCATCTCTGAAGAGTACTGTTCGAATCTTGTATCCTTGGACTTGACGTTTTACACTTTGGTAAGACTTGCGAATATCGTTCCTGGAGTTGCACCTCTCTATATCATCGATAGTGCACTTTTCCTGATCTTTTTTCTTATTTCTGAAAATCCGGTGTTCTTCCCTTATTCTCTACCTATAAAGCTAAATGGCAGCCCTCGTCTGTACCTACAGCTAAGCCTAATAGGCCTCGTTTTTGGCTGCGACCATCTGTCGGTAATCCTCATCAAACCAACGGTTTCTTGCTGCTTAGCGCAAAAAGCTTTGCACATCATATGCCGCCGATCTAATGCCTTGTTGGCATCGTTGCTATTGTTGAGGTTAAGGAATACGCTTTCTACAAAGGATCTGGCGGTCTATTTCGATAGCGAACAAGTAAGTGTTCGGAGACGATGTTAGCTCCTCGGAATGTTCGGGCATCCAAAATACTGGATGCGTGCCTCTTGTCTATCGCAACGTGAGTAATTTGGTTGACCGTTCGGTGATCTGGAGACCGCCATGTACCCTTATTGATATCGTGGTGAGGAAACCGTGTGCTGGCTATAGTGGCATTTCGTCAATTAGCCTAAGTCCGTGGCCAAATGTGCTGTCGTGTAGGCTATGTTGTCCGGCAATACTGCTAACGATGTCCTAGCTTCCTACCTTTGCGTTACAGTCTCCTGCACGATTTTAACATCGTATTTCGGTAGTCGCTTGAAACTGTCTTGAAGCTCGTAGGAGCAGTCTTTCATCATATCATCTTATTCCTCTGTCGGTGCATGAGTGCATATTAGGCTTATGTTGGCGATGTTGGCCTTGATGAGGATTGCTACAATGTGTTCACTAATGTCATGGAAACATAAGACTTCTTGCATAAGTCTGCCACTTAGAACAAATCCACATCCGTATAGTCGCTGTTTCTGCTCACCATAATACGGTCCGTAGTAGATGTCACAGTTTTTCATCCATTTTTTGCCCAGCATATCCCATCATATATCCTGGATGGCAGTACTATCTGCTTTGTAGCAGGTTATGGCTTCTGATAGTTGTTCGCTTGCACCTCTCCTATTTAATGTTCTCACATTCCAGGTGCAGATATGAATGTCGTTGTCCTTTTTTCGGTTGGCAGGGCCTTCAAGAATAAAATCGGTCCTTTCCGAGGCCAGTGGTTGCTTCGTCACATACAGTTTTGTCCATGGGTTGGTATAAGGACCAAAGCACAACCCCCTACCTTGAGGGCCAGTTCCAATTTATTAGATACGACCATTAATATCCACTACTGGATTGAGCGCTACCGTTGACCTTTCACTTTCAGCCACTATCTCTGTTTAAGGGGCCTGACTTACAATTAAAATTCCTAGACAACTTGTTGTCCGAATATGTGGAAGCAGGGCATCTAGATTCGCTTGGGACAGCAGGCCGGGTATTCATTCTGTTCCATTCAGACCTGGCTGTTTATAGTGTTCCTGTTTTTTTTCTTGTTGCCAACCCTCGCAACTATTAGTTTAGCAAGTCAAATACGGTTGGATGACCCCAGTATCTGATGGTTAGCACTTGAAGGAAAAATACGTTCGATTGATGAGTAGTCAGAGTTACAAAAGCTGAGCATTGCAAGTTAAAGCCAAAATCGAACATCTAACCATCGTCGGAAATTAAACGAAAAATTAACTCTTACCAACCGCTTTTCGGGCTAGGAAGGCAATTTTGTAGGAACGCTCTCACTCTAAAAACTCAGGAGACTCTAAGACCCTTATCACCGCAGTCGGGTTCTACAGCGTTAAAGCATGGAATTTACCAGAATCCGATGAAGAATTCCTTTGTCCTTTGGAACGAAAAAAATTCTTCGGAAAATCTCCCGTACCGTTTGCTTTTAGGAGGTATGGAGACAAAGTTTCAATCGAAAACTATACGAACTGTCCAGTGACGTAGATCTGGTCAAAAAAACTTCGCATTTTGACGTTTAGGATGTGTTGGACAAGTACACTAAATGGACACCAACATTCCGGCCAGAAAAGTCTTCGCCAGATGTCGGAAGACCTCGCTTTAGGTAACGCGCACAAGAAGAAACCGACTTTAACCAACTTGAAGTGCGCAACTCGATGCAGCCCGCTAAGGACCAGGGTAATTGGAAAGGCACATTGGTTGAGATCCAAGCTCAATCCGGACGCAGTAGAAGAAGACCTCGCCTAACGTACCGACCTCAACCAACGCAACTGGAGTGAGTAAGCTAATGACCAGGGTAATTGGAGAGGCATGTGGGTCGAGTTCCACGCTCATTCTAGACCCAGTAGTGGAAGATCTTCATCTAAGTACCGACCTCAAGCAACTTGAAGTGCGCAACTGCAGGCAGTTAGCTAGGGACCAGTGTAATTGCAGAGGCAGTAGGTTGAGTTCAAGGCTGATTCCAGACTCAAGAGCCCCTTAAGTAAGGAAGTAAGTATTAACTGTGAAATGAATCATTTCAGAGGTTCTTGTAGTAGTCTACCTAAGCCTGGTTGTAATGACTTTGTTTTCATCCAAAGACATAATGACGGCTTTGCCATGACAGTCAATAAACAAAAATCATTGCTGATGTTTTATCAGATCTCTTTGAAGATAGCATTTGGAAAGGTCAGTTTTTTTTATCGTCTGCAGACAAACCTATAACGGCTTATCATCACGACTTAAGACCAGATTCATAAAAACCGAATCATGCTACAAAATTTATAGTTCCTCAACATCCAAAGGTTGACGTGGCAAAATCAAAGCTCAACGCGATATTAGATAAAGATTTCCCTTCATATATCATTGGTCCTGTTGGCTGTAGTATCCCCTCACTCATGTGACGACTTTATAAAATGACGACCTTCACAGTTCCAAAGTATTCCCAAACAATATGCCTTCCCATATATCAATCCAAATCCAATTAATTATCTACATCAACACCGAGTATCTATACACTAGTCCGTTATTCAAATAAACCATCAATGATAATATATGTCCGCGGCTGATCCTTTTCGTCCTCAAAAACAAAAACAACAAAAAAAAAAAAAACAAAATGGAAAGCGAATTCTTCAAGGGAAAAAGTAATAACTCACGACGACGATAAGAGATCCGCCAATGTGACAATTTCTGCTCTTATCCCAAACATTTCAAGGATGCCGTCGACTAGTTGACACAATAGTCCCACCACCACCACCACTACCATCAGCGCCATATAAGCCCAGTTTGTCGGTTTTTATGTGCAAAGCTATTTACCAAATGTCTTCTCATATTTGTCACAAGATCTAGGTGATACAAAAGTGAACGTGTAGATGTCTAAACTGCCAATTACGCAAGAGCTGTGCGATTTTATCTATTCACGTAGAAGATACTTTTTTCGTCTGCCTTTTTTTTTTTTTTTTTGTTTATGTGTGCGTTTATCATTTTGCTGTCATGTCATAACCATGCCATCTTTATTGCGTGTACATTTTATTACCTCTTAAGGTTTTATAGAGAAACGAATTTTCGACTTTAAGTAGCTTGAAGGTCTACCGTGGAATGAAATTAAATTTTTTTGAAGCTTTCAAGTCTGGGAGTAGGTAATTTGTTAATCAAAAGGACGACGTAATGAAATCGATGGATTCCATCACTATACCGTAATTTCGCCATTAATTCCACATCCATTAATTATTTGTGTTTCCTTTTTCGGCTTTTATCCGACTCTCGGTGGAAATTTCGTACCTATAGCCCTGCGCCGGGTTCGGTTGGAATTTTGCGCTAAGGACCATTAAGATAATTTGGACGATTATGCAAATATTGCGATTTAATTTGATTATGTTGTGGAAATTTACTTAATTTCAGGAACTCACGTTCAAGATTACAGACAGGATATTAATTTTGTATGTTCCCCTCAGATGAGGGACTCAAACGGACAGCTGTGGTATTAATGAAGTTATTGTGTAGCTACAGAGATGCTTGTTTTACCGGCTGTACTTTGAGGTAATCCTTCTGAAAAGCCTCTGTATCCTTATTTAATCACTGTAAGGGACTTTTGCTTTTTGATATGCTTTTATGAATTATGGAAGTTTCCCGGCTTCTCCGGTACATGTTGATAGACACATTTCGCAGGATTTCCTTGTCCTTGGTGGAGTTTCGTCCATGACCTCTAAAAATATTAGATACATGTATGTGACAAAAATATTTCCATCGTTTAATTTCCTTTACAGGACTGTCGACAACACCACAGCCGCCATATAGACAAGGTCGAACGTGGCTCAATAAGTGTTATCCGTGAGGTGGTTTTCTAAATTTTTGACTTTTCCGCTAGTGTTATGAAAGCTTGCTATAACAAGGAGATTGTGTTTCGCATTTAATGAGGTATGAACATCACATGTACGGCATCCACGGTAAGTAGTAAGAAGGCACGTGGCACGTTCATTTATAATGGAACGGAAACCTTTTCAAGCCTACTTTGGTGCTCATCTGGAAGACTAATGATGATTGAGTGGGCTACGCTTCATTATAACATTAACACCTCTTATGGGCTACGCGGATTCGAAATTTCTTCTGGCATTATAAGTTAAATATGATTTCTGGCATATAGCCGCCATGGCTGACGGGCTCAGTGGCACGATGGTAAGTGCGGCGAAGGTCTGGTTTCTATTGCCAGCCGAAGCAATCCCCTTATCCTTAAGTGGCGCTACAGTCCGGAATGAACCTGGGCCTCAACCAACATGCCTATCCAATTAGCCCGGTCCTAAGCTACCTGCCTCCAGTTGCGCACTTCAAGTTGGTTGAGGTCGGTTTTTAGGTATGCGCGACACTAAAGGCGAGGTGTTCCTCTACTTCGCCCGACGTCTAGCTGGGAATCGTAGACTCTGAGAGCCGGAGTATTGGTGTCCATTCGTTATACATGTCCTAGCTATCTTAAACATCCAATGCAGAGTTTTTTGACTAGGGGCATGTCGCAGTGCAGCTCGTATAGTTATTTGTTGAATCTTCGTCTTCATAACCCGTCAACGCAAACCTGACCGAAGATTTTTAGAAGAATTTTCCTCTCGAAACGACCAAGTATTTCTTCACCCGCTTTTGAGACGATCCATGCTTCAGAGCAGGACTTGGATGATCATAGTCTTATATAGGATCTCCTTAGTAGTTTAAGTGAGGGATTTAGTTTTGAATTGCGCCTCCTTATCTCGAAGAAACAGCCTTTGGGAGAGTGATTCGTCTTTTAATTTCCGACGAGATGTTGTTGTCAGCATTAATAGTGGAGCCGAGGTAGACAAAGTCCGGAAATATCTCCAAATTATATGTGTCGATGGTGAAGTTCTGTCCAATTCGTTGATGTCATGTTTCGTTTCGAGTTGACAGCATTTACTATTTCTTGTCCTCATTTACAGCTAAACCAATTTTTGCAGCTTCCTTCTCTATCCTAGTAAACGTGGCTTCGACATCACGTTGAGTCCTACCAATGATGCCAATATCTTAGGCATATGCTTGTAGTTGCACCGATTTTTGGAAAATTGTGTTTCTGGTGTTGGATCGGGAGTTTTGCACAATCCCCTCAAGAATCAGATTGAAGAAGTCACACGACAGCACAACGCCTTGCCTAAATCCTTTTTTTTTTGGAATCGAATGTGTTGGTGAGTTCGTTTCCGACCCTGATCGAGTAGTGAGAATTCTCCATCGTCATCATACACAAACGGACGAGTTTGGGCGGTATACCATAACTAGACAATGCTTTGTAGAGTTAGTCTTCATAAAGGTGGTCGGTATCGATTTGGACTTCTTGGGTTTTTTCGGGATCAGCAGAAGTATGAAAATTTGATCGGTTGTGGACTTTCCTGGCCTTAAACCACACTGATAAGGGCCGATCAAGTTGTTGTTGAACATTTTCAGACGTTCACATATTACGTTAAATAGGATCTTGTAGGCGAAGTTAATGTCTGTAGTTGCCGCAGCTTAGAAAACCTCCTTTTTTGTGGATCGGGCAAACGATGCTGAGGTTCCATTCTTCAGGCATACTTTCTTCCGACCAGATTTGGCTAATGAGTGGGTGGATGTTAATTTCCAAGTAATCTCCGTCGGCTTTATAAAACTCAGCGGGAAGACCTTTATTTTCTTCAGCCTTGTTAAGCTTGAGTCAAGATATTGCAATTCTCACGTCACTCTGGTCGGATGGTTGGCAGTTTTCGCAGTCGTTGCCAATATTTCTTCCGTTCTGCCAGACAGCGGAATGTTGTTCGTCATCGCTGTTTAACAGTCTGCGGAAGTGGTTCTTCCACATCCTCAGCATCGGCTGTGTCTCAACTACGATATTTTCTTGTTCATCTCGAAAGGATTATGTGCGAGCCTTATATCATTGGCTTTGACTTTTTACACTTTGATAAAACTTGGGAACATCGTTCCCGGCATCTCTCTATATCCTCGATCGCGCGCTTTTCTTTATCTTTTTCCTTCCTTCCGAGAAGTCCGTGTTCTTCCTTTCTGCTTTGCCTAGGTCTTAGTATGTCTCAATGGCATCTTTCGTCTTCACCTGCAGCTCAACCTTGTAGGCCTCGTTCTTGGCTGCGAGCTTATGTCGGAATTGCTCATCAAACCAGGGGTTTCTTGCTGGTTGGCGCGATTGTATTCTTTCGACATTAAATGTTTTTCATAGTATTTCTACCGAATCATATCACTCCTAAGTGTCGCATATAAGATACTATCCAACGTACTTTGTGAACGTCCTTAGTGTTGCCGCAGCACTCTTATCGCCAGGTACCAGTGTGGCCTCCAGCCAAGCAGATTGACCATAGACAAAATGTACAAAATATGCCTTGAAGATCAACAAAGTCGAAACACATCATCTGTTCATCGACCTTAAGGTCGAGAATGTTAGCATCAAGGATTATAAAGCTAAACAGATGACGCACTGCATACAAGAAATATGGTTCTATGGCGGGTCGTACTGGCACATCCCACCATATATTTTTATCTCGATTCTCATATGTGCACGTACATACCACCCGCCCGTACCATGAAGCTGGTGGGTAAAAGTTTCAGTTTTTTGTCCTCAATACGTTGTCTGTTCGGCTTTATAACCCTTGGTTAGCATCTATCCCCTAGAGCTCCTAAGAGCTACGGCGGCATTTGGGATAACATCAAAACTGATACCTCTGTGTTGCCTAACACTGGAAGATACGCGACGGAAATAGATCATCTGAATTATTTCAAAAATGTACTGCATTTCGTGAGTCTTATACTGGAACAGATAGTTCGTAGGGCAGGAGTGTAAGTACGGAAGGCTCAATAGACTAAACGAAAATGATTGGCACTATCTTCAAAATGTCTGCTGTAAGGAGAAACAATCTTTGGCTCATCAGTCATGATCTGCTCAAGCTCACTATGGGTCATGGCAAAATATATCACAGTTGATGACGACCAGGAGATATGTGCTTTCCATGAACCGCTTCTAGCCATTTATATAGCCGGTGAAGATGAAAAGAGTTTCAGTACTCTAAGAAGCAAAAACCGGATTGGCTAGACATGGTATCCTGCAGCTTCCTTCAGCTGACTCGTGATTCAAATCTCCAAATTAACGAGAGCCTATCGAATGCAAAGTCAGAAGTGGATTTTCTTCAGAAAGAAATTTGGACATCAAATATAGATGACTGAGAATTTCCTCGTATCCTGCTTGTTTACGCCATAGGCCTTTAACATTTTTAGTTCTAGCAGAGGCACATCGACAAACTCTATTTAAAAATCCCTTTAGCTGTTAAGCATGGAGCATCGTTTATCAATTTTGAAAAGGATTCAGCCTTGTACTCCGGGTGTTGAACGACCTTACGACAGACCAGAAGACCGCTACGATAGGTTTGATTCGCTTTTTTATGCAACTAACGCAGGCTAGCAAAGCTAATTGGTGTCTCCGTAAGCAATCGAACAAAAGCCTTCCACTAAGCACAGTGCCGCCAATTAAGCATTTTTTTCAATCTTCCGGGACCATTTATTGAAGTGAAATCTGTTTGGACTCTTCGAGGTCGTCATGTAACGAAATTTTGACACCAAAAGCCGTCTGTAGGGAGAAGCTAGCGTGGTGGGACAATGACAGGCAAACAGCACGCTAAAACGTCTTTAGTTTATTTTGACATTGACATCACAGTACTTCGCACATGTATGCAACGAACTACAGACACATAACAGCACTGGCGACTGAGGCCATCGGCTGGGACAGATCAAGACATTTATACAACAGAAAGGGACGGATAGATACATAGAAGGAAAGACATATAACGTTAGCCTACGTGGCACAGAGGAGGAGACATCGATTTATATTGTCACATGTTATCGCACAGGTGGCCTCAGATAAGCTGGCAATTTTCGTAGAAAACAAATGCTGCCGAAGCTGGGGCTTGAACCCGCAGCGCTTGTCTTAGCAGTCAACTATGCATTCCTCTGAGCCATGGCCACCTGCATTAGTTTATTTTGTTGAGGAATAGTGTCGCGTTAAAATAACGCGGCAAAAAGATTTCCCCGCCACACCCCATATCCATCCCCTTCACTTCTTCGCCCCTCCAAGTTTCTTCCTCCCGTTGCCCTTCTTGGAGAACGGTTAAGGAATAGTGTACTGGGTTGTTTACGACCCAGCGCTCTTGCTCGACCACCCATTCTTGAAGGCAACAAAGCAGGTATGGAGCCAGACGGATGGTCTGAGGGACGCGAAAGAGACAGGCGGTCTCAAGCTGCAAACGAGAACCCTAGCAGCCAACAATGGGTACAATAAACACCCCGACGATTGGAGTTAACGAGATCTATGGCCAAGAGCCCACCCTAAATAATCATGAAATAAAAAAAAAAATGGCACACTATCGAAATTTCCCCAACCCCCAAATCTGCACGAAATACCAACGGACGGTAATTATCCGCGATATTATTATACCTCTTCCTTCCTTCCACAATGGGCACTTAGGCGTTAATTGCCCTAAGCGGAAATCCTAAGCACTTATCCATGTCTGCGGGTTCCTTTTTCCAACCTTGGGGTTCGATTTAATTTCCTTGTTAGATTCGTGGGGACAAATGCCGCGAAACAGATCCTCGATCGAATTTTAATAGATAAATATCGTGTCTGCGCTCTCGTTGATTGTTGCAGGGTGCAACGAACAAACGAGGGAAATTGTGTGTGTGGTCTGAATGCATTCAGTGGGACGTTTGGCCCGAGGAAATTTCCCCGGTTACAAGCGAATTCACAAATGAACGCCAGACTGAGAAAGAGAGAATAGCGGGAAACGGCAACCCACTCCAGCAAAGTAGCGGAGCGGGGTAGAAATTAAGCCGTAAGTTGGGCCCGCTATTGGCTGAATGAGAGATAGTGTGACCGTTTGGTTGGAAACAAAGAAGGTGGTCAAAGAAAAACCACTTCTTGGTTGACCAGCGAAACGAACGGAGCGGTGTACGAAAGGTTTAATCAAAAAAAAAAAGTTGCATCGAGGAGTTTTTTTCTTAGTTTTGATTAGAAGTGTGGATTCCCGTAGTTGTCGGGAAAACAAAAAAAAGGGGGAAAAAGGACGAACAGACAGGCAGAGTCATAAGGAGTTAGCGGCAGGCTAGGCTCCCTGAGTGACTAGAAGAAATCGGAGAACGCCAGGAAGGGCGTAGGAGATATAGCGGAAAGGAAGAGAAGATAAGTATCGTGCTTGTTATAAAGTTATTAAAGTTAGTGAACCCGAATTGAGAACTGTTGAAATAGATCCGTTGGCATTCCGTTACGAAAATCCCGGAAATAAAATATACGGGACACGCGACCCACCTTGTTCGACGCCATTTTGGTAAATTCCGGGAATAGACGCGATAGTGGGCCATTTTATATTCCAGATTGTCCAATTTCCAAATATCTCTCAAATAATTTTATTTTATGTTTATCTGTTTGCTTTTGTGCAGCAATAAATTAGTTTCTTATAACGTCACCTAACCCCGTGTATAATTTCGTTCGGAACCTTCTTGCTTTTTCAGAAACACCGTCAGATAATTATCCAGGTTTCACAATTCCTCAAAAAAAGATTGTGTGGCGCCTTTTCTAATTCAATCTAGTTGAATACCCGCGAACCCACCCTCAGCTGAGCGGTCGAGCCGGCAGCATCTAACCAGCTGCGTGTTATACTCTCACGGGGGAAATTTCTTCATTGGACTTTCAACCTTCGGTGCAGTGGCGACTGCAGAACTTGCTTCCGACCCTATTTTTTTGTTCACGCATTAGACTCGTCCCCCCCGCGGAAAAGTATAACAATAGAAGAGAAACTTTGATCTTCAGTCATCAACCTCGTAGCACATTACGAACTCTTTTTTTTTGGTATAGACTTGACCCACCTTTATACCAAGAGATGACACAGAAACGTTTCTAAAAATACATTTGCTAACGCTCCGCTGTATATATCCTACATCCTCACAAAAGCTATTGAGCAAACTTTTCAAACAAAATCCTTCCATTTACTTATACCAATGCAAACATTAATTATCCAATATCAGCTGACTTATTCCCGACATTTTTAAAAGTCCCACCAAAACTGAACTTAACCACCAACAGCTCTATTAGTTCCTACACCATCTCCTACCCTATCTACCCGGTCAAAGGAAATTCCCTCTCATTTACTATTAGACACAAGAGCACGCAAAAAAGCAAGGATAATGGAAAAACTTTTTGGAAAAAAAAAAAAAATTGTTGGCAATCTGTCATTTGCTGTTGTCTTGCTCACGCATCGGTCTTCTTTGGCGTTGACTATACAAGCCATTAGCTAAATAGGAGAATAGAGTTTAAGGACAGGATAATTATAGTCGATGTCGTAACTCGAAACAGTGTTGGTTTGACATACTTTTGACAGTTTTAATTATGAGACTTACACAGCCCTACGCTGTGTACACACAGCTGAACGCTGTCGTTTTGGGTTATCAACATGGCTTAGGTGTTTCACTGAAGTCAACCATTAAACCCTTTTGTCGGCACAGGGTTGTGCCAGCTTTATTCGGGAAAGTAACGATTCTCTGTATCCTGTCGGCATACGTGGAATGATGTCGTAAAAGCAGCACAAATTTCGATTTTATTTCGCTTATATGAACTCTGGGGGGGGATTTGGTTTATCCTTTGTTTTATAAGGTAATCTGCACCTTGGTTGCCGGGCTGACAGCCTGATGGAATTATTGTGTTCTTCTGTTCGTGTGTAAATCGATGTTTTACGAGGATTGGTATTGTTGGCAATAAAACGAGCATAATTTTAACGAGGTTTTGATTTTATCCTTACGAAATATATTTAGATGTCATCGTCGTATTGTTACGGTAAAATTTATCGCAACAAGGCTCACTCTCTTCACCCATAAAATCCTTCCGTTCCCTCTTTTCTTTGTGGTCGCAATACCGGAAGTTGGAGGAAGTGGTGGGCAGCCATGGTCCCATCAGCCAATGGTCCACTACCTTCAGACTCTGAGGGTGCAACCTAAAACAGGTAAAACGAGTGCGACAGAGGAGTCCACTCATGGAGATGATCGTCCAACTCTGTTCGGTGCAGCCCTAGTGAGATTAGGGAGACTCACGGCAGAGCAACGCCACACAAAACGTGCGACAGGAGTCCACTAGGAAACGCCGTCGTCGAAGCCCAAAGGACGTGGGAGACACGCAACGGGCAGCATCGGACAGGAGCGGTCCGAAAAGTTCGATGGGTGAGGGAGGACGATCCCTCGTCGACTCCAACACGATGATGACGGGTGGGGGAGGACGATCCCTGGAACCTACACCCCAACAAATCGTTTGCGCCACAGCATTATTGGCGCAAACGCAAAAACGTACGATGGCATGGAGTAGACGTTCTCCTATTTCACCCAACGAGGGAGCAACGGAGCAGCAGCAGAGGCGTGGGGTGGACGGCCCAAAAGACACGCCTCCAACAAAGTCGCAACAGTAAAAGTCTGGTTCGATGGCTAAAAGAAGACGATCTCTTTCCCCCAACGCTGGAGCACCGGAGGAGCAACAGAGGTGTTTAGGCGGACGGCCAGGTTAAAACACCTCCAATATAATACAAAAATGAACACCAGGGAAACCAAAGACATGGGACATCATGTCTAATGACAGCCCAACGACAACTGTCAAAGTGTCCAAGGGCAGCTGTCATATGATCCGACAGCTGTCAAAACGGCAAACGGCTGTCGAAAGCGCAGCGAAACGTGTCCAAACACCAACGACACCCAAATCTAAGGCCAAAAAGCCCAACATAAAAATAAGAATGTGAAGATGGCACCCGAAGAGAAATCCCTGCCCCAAAGTCTGAATGCGAAACCACCAACATAGTTCGCGGAAATGTTTTTTTTTTTTTTTTTTTCTTGACTATTCATCTTTTCCTAATTCCTCAAAGCTTACTGCTTCTGAGAATGTGCGGTGCATTCCTTCCTTCCTCCGGATACTTAATCTTCTCCACCATAGTTCGGGTAGTTCGGTTTTCGGATTGGTCGCGGTCAATCAAACATAGTTGTCCAGGATTGACACCGGGGTTTTCCTATGGAATACCGGGGTGATTGTGAAAATCCAATTGGTATATCCAATCGGAAAGAGCAAGTGTGAGGTGTCTGGCAGCGATAGCACGCGTTGGGGTAACACCTGACGTCGATGCGTTAAAATGCGCAGTAAGTCCAGTCACGTATGAACGCGGGTATCTCGAAACTAGTAAGCGCGAACGCACTTTCCAGCCAAAGGGCAGAATGTGTGAGAAGTCGCAGTGGGCTTACGAGTGGAGAGTACTAAGTGTGAATGTATGTGTGTGATTGGATAAACGGGATCGATTCTGGACAACGGGATCGTTAAAAACAAAGAGAATCCTCTTCTTGGATATCAAGCGGAACGAGTAGACGTGCGTTTTTTTCGTGGAAGAGTTTTTTTTTTTTAATATCTAAAAAGAAAAAAAGAGTTGATTGACTTCAAAAAAAAATTGGAGAAAAATCCTTTTGAAGAAAAAAAGGGGATATCGAGAATGGAGGAAGGAAAAAGCAGGAAAATCAGGAAGAGCACAGAAGAGCGGAGGAAAGAAGGAAACGGAGAAAAAAAAAAGATAAGTAGAGTGTGTAATGGTGTTAGACCGATCAGTGCAAAAAAGTGCAAAAGTAGTTGGTTGTTCCGCGGCCGGAAAATTCCCGAGAAAAGACGGGACACACGACCCCTTTTTAAAATAATTTTAATTAAATTTCGGGAAAACATTCGTTCGGGGGCCATCTTCGCGGTCCGCCATTTCGATACAGTTGGTATCAATAAAAATTAAATTGGGCGCACCACCCCCATTTCATAACGTGGATGAAACATCTTCGTTTAATTTTTTTTTTGGTTCATATTTGCTTTGGTTTCAATTTTCATCGTTTATTTTATTTTTCAGGTTTCGTAATTTTCCGAAAATTACGTGGCGTCCAAGACTTCATAATTCACTTGGAAGCCAAAGCGCTCCAAGTTTGAACCCACCCCGCACGCTGAGTGAACGGGGCTCTCGTAGTCCACCCACGAGACGTTACAAATCTTCTTGTGAGTTATCTGTGTTTGACAGTTCGCACACAGGAATTTTTGTAGCAAATTTTTTTTTCATTTTTATATCAATATCAGTCGATATTTTGTAGAGTCCACTGTTTAATAATGTGCAAGGCTGGCACTCAATATTTACGTTTAATAATTAATTATGTCGCCCCATAATGCAGGCCCTATATTTTTGTGTATTTTTTTAAATTTCAAAATAGCAATACACCCTCCCTACATTGAAGAGAAATACCTGGAGATGATAGAACTACTTAGAGTGCGCATAAGATGCAAAGAAATTTTTCTATGTGGGGTACTGATCTTGATAGCCCAGTGTTCACATTGCTACCCCAGCATCAAACAACAGCATAACCGACGCATACGATCGATGAAATTTCCCCTTCGCACTTACCGCCCCACTCTTAAACGGTTTGAAAATGTTTAGCTGTGATGCGTACTCTACGTAGTTCTATACTCCTTGCTTATACCAAGGTGTAACACGTCAAAGCCAGGGTGCAATGCACGAACAGAATCCTTTAGAGATAAACAAGGAAATATCGTAGTTGAGACACAGTCGATGCTGAGGATATGGAACAAACACTCCTTCTGACTGTTAAAAAGCGATGAGGGACAACCTCCCTCTGTCAGGTAGTACGAACAACTCAATAATGGCGGAGGGATGATAGCAATATCGGACCTTAAATATAACAACTCTGCCGGAAATGAGAGTCTTAGCGCTGCGCATTATAAAGCCGACGGAGTTGACTTGATGAGTAATCCTTTTTTTGGTATCGAATGTCTCAGTGAGGTCGTTTCCGACCTTGATTGAGCAGCGAGAATTCTCCACCGTCATCCTACACAAACGGACGAGCTTGGGCGGTATACCAAAACTAGACATGGCTCTGTATAGTTCGTCTCTATAAATGCTTTCGTATGCGGCTTTGAAATCGATGAATAGGTGGTGGGTATCGATTTGGACTTCTTGGGATTGTTCCACGATTGGCCGAAGTAGGAAGATTTGATCGGATGTGGACTTTCCTGGCCTAAAACCACATCAGGTTATTGATAAACGGTTTCAGGCGTTCACATATTAGGGCAGATAGGAACTTGTAGGCGATGTTGATAAGACTTATGCCTCTGTAGTTGTCGTCAGAGGGTCTCCTTTTTTTGTGGATCATGCGATAGCTGCTGATGTTCCATTCTTCAGGTAAACTTTCATCAGACCAAATTTTAGTTCGTTAATTACATAATCATTTCCGACGGAACTATAGAGCTTGCCGAGAAGGCCGTCATTTCCAGAAGCCTTCTTAAGTTTGACGGGCTTGGTGGCCTGCTGGCTAGTGCGATAACACCTAAATTATTTTTCAGTGGCCCTCCTCTCGTGATGATCTGACAAATCGTCTTAGAAGTACCAATTGTCAACAAAAGCAATAAAATAGGATGTTTCGCCATCGTGCAGAAGTATATACGCATTTTAACTTCGTACTTCGGTAGACGCTCATAGGTTTTGTCAAAGAGCTCGTATATGGAATCCATAGCTATATCATCGTTTTCCTCCGTTGGGGTGCGACCGCATGTAAGGCTTATGTTGACGAATTTAACCTTGACGGGGTTTGTTACAATGCATTCGCTTATTTCTTTGGGAACATAAGACTTCTTGCCTAAGCCTGGCACTTATTACTAATCCGCTTCCGAATAGTCGCTGACTCTGCTCACTATAACACGGTCCGTAGTAGATGTCCACAATTTTTCATCCTCTTTTTTGAGCGGCCCATCTCATCGTATTTCCTGGATGGCAGTAATGTCTGCTTTGTAGCAGTTTAGGGCTTCCGCTAGTTGTTCGCTTGCACCTATCCTGTTTAATGTTCTCACATTCCAGGTGCAGATACGAACGTCGTTGTCCTTTTTTCGTTTAGCCGTGTCGTCAACAATAAAATCAGTCCTTTCCGAGGCTTTTGGTTGCTTCGAAACCGTTTGATTTTTCCATGATTGGGTAGTTAACCCAAAGCACAACCATTAACCTGGAGGGCCAGTTCCAATTTATTAGATACCCCTTAGGACACGGGGCCATCAGTATCCACTACGGGATTGAGCGGTGCCGTTGGCCTTTTGGTTCGTCCGCCACCAGCTCTGTTCAAGGGGCCTGACTTACCCTTGAAATTCCTAGATAACCTATCGTCCGAATATGTCGTAGCAGATTGTCTAGGTTCTCCTGGGACAGCAGGCCGGGTATTCATTTCGTGCCGGGCTGATCTGGTTGTTAACGGTGTTTCTGTTTTTCGTCGTGTTATCAACACTCGCGCTTATCGTTTAGCAAGTCAAATCCGGTTGGATGAGACCAGTACCCGATGGTTACCACTGGGAGGTTAAAATAAGCACTTGATGTGTAGTCATAGTTACAAAACTGGGCATTGCCAAGATAAAGCCAATCAGAGTCTACCCTCGTTCTACAACACCCAACCATCTGTAGTTTGTATATATCTAGATGAAAATACGTGTTCTGGATGTTTGTTCCATTGTAGCACAAATCATTTTGGAATTCCATTGTTCTTGTCCATGTGAAATGGGCATTGTGTCTGTGAGCTGCTGAACTGTGTGTCTTGTAGTTCGTTGAAAAGCAACGAACCTAGGGATGATTTCTCTGAGCTCCTTCGAACATTTGCCCTTATAATATCTGTAATATAGAGACAGATGTCCTACAAGTCCTTTCTAAGCCAACTGTAGCAGCTTTGATGTGAAAAAATCTATAAGACGGATCGGACGTCTTTAGATAAAGTCCAGTACGTTCAGTGCATGTATCGGGGCTGAACTGCAAACATGAGAACTGTATTCGAGATCTGATTGCACTTGGTCTTTGGTTGGTGTAAAATTTCTCTTAGCACTAAGAAGGTTAATAAGTTTGAACGCTGATGATATGGCAATAGCACTCTCCTCCGCCTTGAGCCATGAAATCTTGGTCGTATAAGAGCAGCAGTTCTTGGTTCAATGTTGTTGCCATGATACATGTACATGGCTTACTGCTTTAAAGCTTTAGGTCTCCTTTAATTATATAATGAAATTCCGGTAGCCTGCTTGTATTTATTTAAGCGGAGTCACACAATTACTTACACAAGGCAACTGGCAGGGTTGACATAATGCGTAGAATGCAAATTGTATCTGCATGTACATTTAATTGAAATCGATGAACCCAGTCACAACGCACACTATCAACCCAATTGATGAACAAAATAAGTCTTACAACAAATTAATTTAATTAAAATTATATAATCGATGCAACATTTTCCGGCACGAAATTATCACATAATAGCAGCGTATATGTGTTTGAAATCTTTTCAGTATAATTATGGATAATAAATTGGAAGGATGTCAACAAAAAATACGTCCTGAAGCAATTAATAAAAACGTGTCCTTTTTTTAAGCCGACATGAAAACCCATTATTCAGGATAAGCTCGTATTTCGACGTGTTATAGGCTGAATGCAACCTATTTGGCTTTAATTTAATTTGTAAGGGATATTGGCGAATAGCATTTTCAAATCGAAAAGACGTCCTTCAACATACCCACCTTTCACCCCACCAAGTGTAGTAAGTTTCTTTGAGCGAATTTGTAGAAACTTTGTTCGCAACAAAAATTCCATAGTCCCTCCAGTACCGGTGGGTAGTTCTAGTGAAACCCCACAAAAAAAACCAAAGCAATCCTGTTCATAACCGAATTCAATTTGGAAATTAAATTCCCAAAATGGTTACCAGCAAACAATGAAACTTTGGAAGTACAAGCAAAATTGTGTGGTTCCGTTTTTATGGAACCGAAGTGTGCAATCATAAATTCATTACCCTTTCACATAGGAGGGTGAAGTCCATGTGTACCTAAACCACGATTCGTGAGAAATAGGAAATATCCTTTCGTTCGTTTTGTGAGACCGGTGCTCCGGATATAGCTTGTAAAATAACACCATGGGAAGCCTTAATGTGGATAAATGTCTGGTTGTTGGCTGGCTATGTAGGGTCATATCTTTTTTTTTTATTGTTTATGGGATTTCACATACACATGTGTATGTTGATACGGAAGAATAGTTTTACTTTTAGCTTTAAGTGTTTAAACATTGTAAGTACTACTCAACAAGGAGTTTTTTTCTCCTTAAGTTTAAAAATTGAAATTTCCAGAAGGAATTGCAATTACTTCAATGGCTTGATGTTGTATAACGAGGGAATACTCTGATTGGCTTTAACTTAGCGAAGCCCATTCGTTACTAATTTGACTACAGAGCAATCGTGCTTATTTTACCTCCAAATGGTAAACACCGGAAACTGATCCCATCCAATCGGATTGGATCTGAACAGCCAGTTTAGAATGCTTAGCATGGAATATCAGGCCTGCATTCCTCCATTTAGGAATCTTAACTCAATTTTGAACAGAGATGTTGGCGGGTGAACCAAAAGTCAAACGGCAGCACTCAATCCGGTAGTGGATACTGATGGCCCCGAGTTCTAGGGGTATCCAATAAATTGGAACTGGCCCTCCAGGTTGGGAGTTGTGCTTTTTGTTAGCTACCCAACCATGGAAAAAACTAACGGTTACGAAGCAACCAATAGCCTCGGAGAGGACTGATTTTAATGTTGACGACCCTGCTAAAGGAAAAAAAAAACAACAACGTTCGTATCTGCACCTGTGAGGACTTTAAACAGGAGAGCTGAAAGCCCTAAACTATTACAAAGCAGACATTACTGCCATCCAGGAAAAGTGCCAGACTTAGGCAAGAAGTCTTATGTTATCAAGACATTGTCGAGCGCTTTGTAAAAATCCGCCTCAAGGCCAACTTCGCCAACATAATTATATGCACTCATACACCTATGGAGGAATAAGATGATATGGAGAAAGATAGCTTCTACGAGCTTCAGGACATTTCTTAAAAGCGACTTCCGAAGTATGATGTTAGATCATGTTGGGAGATTTTAACGCAAAGGTAGGAAGCGAAGACATCTTTGGCAGTATTGTCGGAAAACATAGCCTACACGACAGCAACGGACTAAGGTTAATTGACGAAATGCCACTAAAGCCAGCACGCGGTTTCATCACCTCGATATCCATAATGGGACATGGTGGTCTGCAGATCAACGAACTGTCAAGCAAATTGATCACATAGCGATAGACAAGAGGCACGCATCCAGTATTTTGGATTTCCGAACATTCCCAGGAGCTAAAATCAACTCAGAACATGTACTTGTTCGTTTGTTAATGTCGAAAGACAGCAATCGAAATAGAATGCCAGATCCTTTGTAGAAAGCGCATTCCTTAACCCTAAAAATATCAACGATGTCAACAAGCCATTAGATCAGCGGCATATGATGTGCTAGGCTTTTTGCACTGACCAGCAATATCAGGTTTGATGAGGAATACCGACAGATGCTCGCAGCCAAGAACGAGGCCTATTAGGCTTAGCTGCAGGAAAATACGAGAGCTGCCATTGACCTCTATAGACAGAGTAGAAGGGAAGAACACCAACTTTTTTAGAAAGATGAATAAAGAGCAAGAAAAGCGCGCTATCGAGGATATAGAGAGGTGCCACTCAAGGAACGATGTCCACAAGTTTAAAGTAAAACTTCGAAAAAAGGCTCGAACAGAATACTGTCGAGATGAGTAAGGAAATATCGTAGTTGAAACACAGTCAGTGCTGAATATATGGTAGAACCACTTCTGCAGACTGTTAAATGGCGATGAGGAACAAAAAACCAATGTCAGGCAGAACGATGATCAAATCTGGTCGGATGAAGGATGTAACCTCAGCATCGTTTGCTCGATCCACAATGAAGGACACCCTCAATACTGCGCCAACTACAGAAACATAAGTCTCATCAATATCGCCTACAAGATCCTATCTGCCGAAATATGTGATCGCCTGAAACCCTTTACCAACAACCTTATCGGCTCTTATCAGAAAAAACCCAAGAAGTCCAAATCGATACCCACCACCTATAAATCGATTTCAAAGCCGCATGCGACAGCATTTATCGAATCGAACTATACATTTCTTGTTTTGGTGTACCGCCCAAGCCCGTCCGTTTGTGTAGGATGACGATGGAGAATTTTCGCTGCTCCATCAAGGTAGGAAACGACCTCACCGACACATTCGATACCACTTTAGGCAATTCGATGCGTTGTCGTGTGACTTTTTCGATTTGATTCTTGGGAGGGTTGGGCAAAACTTCCAATCCAACACCAGAGGCACACTCTTCCAAAAAACGGTGCAACTTCTATCATACGTCATAGCCACGCACTTACGTCGATCTTAGGAATTTAGGTGGTCAAAAATATTTTACAGTGTATTTTGCTTTTTTTAGCTTTATTTTATCATTTAGTATTGTTATTTGTGTAATAAGCATGTTTTACTGAACAAAAACGCAAATAATTTAACAAAAATTAAGAATATTTCCATATTTTTATTATATAAATAGTTATAACATTTTTTATTGCATGTATTTCAAAATATTATATAATGTAATAATATAATAATAAATAATTAACGCTTTACGCATCAGGTATAAGCTTAATCAAATATAATAATGAATTAATTATTTATTCCTCACTTTCTGCCTCTGATATATCAGACTCTGTGTTTGGTTCAGCTGGTAGTAACATATTTATTGTTTCTGGACAAAATAATCTTCCTTTGATGCTTTTTTTTGTTTGTCTAATGCTGCTTAATAGTGGATCTGAAGTTAACAATAATCTATTGTAAACATCAAGGTTGCATTGCTCCCTTGAAAATTTTCTAGCATAATTTTCCCGATATAATCGAAAATGCTTATTTCTTGCTTCGGCGGCCTCCTCCGACAACTGTCCTATTGGCAATAATGCATTTTCAATAATATCTGCGCCATGAATTAATATTTTATGCATAGTCGGAGTCATGGGATGCCACCCGTAGAGATCACAATACAATCTGGCCGTTGTCATAGCATACTCATCAAATTTTTTGGTGTCTATTTTATGTCCACTTGAAATAGTTTCCAATATAACTTTTAATCTATCGATAAGATTAAAATCAACTTTTGTTATATCAGCAGCCAATTGCGGGTTTTCAAATCATTGGTATTGCCGAAATTAGCTTTCGGCATGTCTACCAACAATCCAGTTTCAACGCGAAATCTTTCTTGAATATTTCTTTTTGTTTGTGCTTCTAACTCTTTTTCTTCTTTCGATCTCTTTTGTCTATACTTTTTTACGGGTAATTTGTACGACAGATGTAAAACGCTTTCGAAAAATCGAATCCTGGCGTGTAGTACAGATAGTCCAAATTCAATAGCTTTGGAACTTGTCTGTAATTTTTCAGTCAGATGATTAAAATTTTTTGATGTGGCTCCACAAATATAACACTTACTCGTGGATTTGGTATCAGTTGCAGCATTGCAAACCTTGCCATCGACCATTGTCATCTTAAATATCTGTTTAAAGATAAATTTGCTCTCATGAAATATAATTTCTGTAGGCGTCAACTTTTTAATAGCATCTTCAACATAACTTATTTCCTCCTTTGTTACATCCATAGTTTCTTTAATAAACCGAAACCTTATTGGTCTACAATATCTAGGCGAAGATGGTGTAGGGTTTTGCCATATAATTTTCTTTCCTTCTTTTCCACAAGCTATTCTAAGAGGAACAAAAGAGCTCAGAAACATATTGGAGTCTGTGTCTCTGGCATCTTCGAATCTTTGCTTATATTTAGCCTGTTGTGATCCGTCACAACCCCACTTACAAATTATTTCTAATGAATTCCGTTCATTATCGTTAAGGGAATGCACTTTATTAAATTTAAACGAAAAAAATTAGTTTATTTTTGTATGACTTCCAATCTTAAAAAAATTTTAATTTGGACATCCGCGGTCATCCGCGGTCATCCGCACCTAAAATATGTGTCGTAAGCTAGCCTTATATGTAAAATATTTAAAACTACAAAAAATATTACGCGAGAGAATGCGATAATATAACTAAATCATGTTTGAACAAGAAAATTAAAAAAGAAATATTTTCCTTACATAACCTCTTTTAAAATTGAACCGTTACTATAAAATGAAGTTAACACACTTTAAATATATTAGAATATAACAACTCTTACCTGAAATACTTAAATCCATCACAATCCTTGCGAAATATCAAGTAGAAAACACAAAAAAAATTTTCTTTAATTTCGTCAACTGTGATCGCTAAGAACAATAACATACAATTAAGCGCGAAGATCAAGTTCGAACTGCGGGTGCAAGCACACCTAGCATGTTTGGTAGGTGGGAGAGGCGAATTCTTGCTACTGGTGTATTTCTCTCTCTATTTTAGCTTCTATTGGTTAATAACCTTTTCTTTTAAAAAATTGACTTATGGCCGGCTAGCTTTTAATAATCGACGTATGTGCCACGTTTGCTAGTATAGAAAAGGAAGCGGCAAAAATGGGTTAAGCAGTAAATGAGGACAAGACGAAGTATATGCTGTCAACACGAAAGGACACACAACATCGACGAATTGGACAGAACGCCACCATTGACAGATATAACTTTGAGGTAGTACGGAACTTTGTCCATCTCGGGTCTGCTATTAACTCTGACAACAACATCTCGTCAGAAATTAAACGAAGAATTACTGTTGCCAACCGCTGTTTCTTCGGGCTAAGAAGGCAATTCAGTAGTAAAGACCTCACTCGAACTACCATGGAGATCCTATATAAGACCCCGATCATCCCAGTCCTGCTCAACGGCGCTGAAGTAGGACCGTCTCAAAAGCGGATGAGGAAATCCCTGGTCGATTCGAGAGGAAAATTCTTTGATAAATCTTCGGTCCCGTTTGCGTTGACAGGCTTTGAAGACGAAGATTCAACCAAGAACTATACGAGCTGTACAGCGGTATTGCGCTGGTAAAAAAAACGCCGCATTGGACGTTTAAGATGGCTAGGATATGTAGAACGAATGGACACTAATACTCCGGCTCGCAGAGTCTTCGATTTCCAGCTAGACGTCGGACGCAGTAGAGGAAGACTGCACCTTGAGTGGCGCGCACAAGTAGAAACCGACCTAAGCCAACTTGGAGTTCGCTACGGACCGGGCTTATTGGAGAGGCATGTTGGTTGAGGCCCAGGTTCATTCCGTACTGTAGGGCCGCTTATGTATGTAAGTAAGTGGAACGTATAGTTCCAGAAAAAAATTAAATTTATGGCGCACGAGAAAAGATAGGCCATGAGTACTAACGGGCCATTTGTACCCATGGCCTAGCTTTTTTTCTCACAACCATTCATATGCTTATCATGACAATTGGTACTACTCGGATGATTTGTCAAATCATCACGAGAGGAGCACCAGTGAGAAATTATTAAGGTGTTGCTACGGCTGGGAATCGAGCCCAGACCTTCTGCGCGGCAGTTCATCGCACTAACCATCGCGCCACTGAGCCCGATTAGTTCCATACCCAGAAGAATAATCTCTGCTACTCTGCTAGACGAATAGTCTCTGCTACTACATCGGAGCAAGTACTGACATCATTATGCCTGAAAAAAATGTCTTCTCAAGAAAGAGGAGTAAGGGTCACTGAGATTATCCAAGTTTGTTATTCGTTGGTTCCATAAAGTTCTTTGATGGTCTTGTATCCTTCGAATCGATATGGGCTGTGTACATCTGGCTGTTATTAAAGTAGGATCTGTGTTACCTAATGAAGCAGAGATTGAGATCTTTTAGTTATCTGGATGTGAAATAAGATATTGATCCACGATCTTTGTTGTTGGATCAAGTCGCTGGTACTGGTATACATTTCGGTTGCCTATCTTCCTGCATCATCCGTTCTGTTCGAGTACCGTAGTGAATTGGAGTTTTGAACTTTAAAATCGCCAAGGATGATAACTTCGGCTTTTAGATGATAAGTTCCTATCCAGTCACTCTTTTCAAATAAATGTTGTAGCAGTGTCGCAGGCTGATCCAATCGTATTTCCTAAATAACAGTAACGTCTGCACTGTACAATCTTAGGACAGCATTTCCTGGATGACAGTAATGTCTGCATTTTACTTATGCTGAATATGAATTTTGAGATTCCCTGGAACACAATTTTAAGGCACATAACTTCGAGGTTACATAGTTCCATCGATTTCTCTCTCTGCTAGGCGAGATCCTTAAACGGAGACGTGGACGCACTTTGTATTCAGAGCACCCACGATAATTTTGATCCCCAGTCGGGATAGCTTTTGTTTCTGTTACGACCAAGATGTGTGGTATTTCTTATTAGTGTTCGTTGGTGTTCGTAGTTGACATTGGGGCTTTTTGTACCCTAGACCTAGAGTGTTCTAGAATTCAGGCATAGATTTGATTTTGATGTTGGTGTTTGCTTAAGTCCACACACTCTCTCGCATTTTGTTCAATATTCACCCTGAAATAGTTCTCTGTGATTCGAATGGGGAACGAGTTTACCTCCGTAATTCTTTATTCCAGGATGTTCCAATATTAACTTTTGTTTCCCATTCTCGTTGGATTATCCCATGTAACAACTACTTCACAGATCCTACAGCATGATGGGTTTTGCCTCGTCTATCATCTGGAAATTAATTGATTCGGTCGTATTGTATCCTTCCTAATGGTGTATATCCTTAAAACAATATTTCACTGGAAACGATGAAGCGCCATGTTCTTGGCTCCGCCACTGTAAAGAAATCATTGAAACTCATCAAGCAGATACGTCGCTAGTAACTTGGGTGTAATTCCATCCGGATTTGTATCTCTTCCCCGGAAAACGAACATGTTTGTCCTCAAATCCCCAGCATCCTCATACAATTCAACTGGAATGTGTTACTCTTTTCAGTGCCACCTGAATAGCTCCATCATCAGAGCTTAACTTGTGTACATTGAGGACCTGGGAAATGATTGCTGTTTCGTCTGAACGAGTTTGTTGATTTTGTACGGATCAGGTGGAACGGAAGGAAGCCATCCTGTTTTGGTTGTACTGTGTGATAACCAAACTCAATTGGGCTTACGATTTTTCAAACATAAAATAATTTGGAATTGCGAAAGTGATAAAGGAAAATTCTTTACAAATTGCCACGCATAACATTTGCAACTATTTCATGTACTCCCTTCTCGACTTGCAAAGTTTAAAGTATCTCAAGGCATGTGCACTATTATATAAATCTGCGCACATGTGTACTATTTTTAACTCTTAAAACCTATCACAGAATACTTAAATCCTTCTTACGCCTTCCTTAAACCTTTTGGAAGGTATCCAACTCGAGTAACAACCTACATAGGTAATTTTCAAGTTTGTAAGGATATCAGGATCTATTTCAGCCCTTCTATTCGTGAGAGTAGAAAATCGTTATTCACTTCATCCACATGAGGGTGGATATCCTTCACACACTTAAAAGCAATGTCCTCGAATGAAATTTTCCAGTTACACCATTTTCTACTTAGGAGAACTTTTTGATTGTGTGTTGGAGGCATTTTTAAATCGTTACCTCTCAGATCCAGCATCACCCTCCACATCCTTATGGGTGTTTGAGCGAAACTAAGCTAATTGGAAAAAATTTATACAAATGAGCGCATTAACCTTTCGCTGATTCCTTATGGTGGGGGATGTCAGTAACCTTTTGCATCCTGGAACACATGCCGTGCTGGGATTTATGATGTGGTGTTGGGCCATGGATTTGGGTTGTGTTGGGAAATTGAGTAAAGCTCAGTGATTCCATTTACCAGTCATGTGGACAAGGTTTGTGCAGGGTACTCCTGTTCTGCGAAACACAGCTGCTTGGGGAATACGAATTTTCAGTTAAAATTTTCGTTCTAGACTGGAGCTGAGTATTTGATTGAACGTTTTTGATCGATTAATCATTGGCTGGAGATAAATTCGATTAGGGGACCTTTGGTCCGATTCTGTGGGTCTACATCTGATTAGATATTAAATGGCGATTTAATATCTTACTTACTTACTTACTTACTTACTAAAGTGGCGCTACAGTCCGGAATGAACCTGGGCCTCAACCAAAATGCCGCTCTAATTAGCCCAGCCCGTAGGTAACTGCCTCCAGTAGAGCAAACTAAGTTGGTTGAGGTCGGTTTCTACTTGTGCGCGCCACTTAAGGCGAGGTCATCATCTAGGGCGTCCGACGACGGGTTGGGAATGGACAAAGTCCTGTACAACCTCAAAGTTATATCTGTCAATGGTGATGTCCTGTCCAATTCGTCGATGTTGTGTGTCCTTTCTTGTTGACAGCACATACTTTATCTTGCCCTTATTAACTGCTAAACCCATTTTTGCCGCTTCCTTCTCTATACTAGCAAACGTGGCCATGACATCACGTTGGGTCCTACCAATGATGTCAATATCGTCGGCATATACTAGTAGTTGTACAGATTTTTGGAAAATTGTGCCTCTGGTGTTGGCTCGTGAGTCTTGCAGAATCCTCTCAAGAATCAAAAAGCAGAAGTAACATGTCAGCGCATCGACTTGCCTTTTTTGGTATCGAGTGTGTCGGTGAGGTCGTTTCCGACCCTGATGGAGCAGCGAGAATTCTTCATCGTCATCCTACACAAACGGACGAATTTGGGCTTGTATAGCTTGTCTCCATAAAATGCTGTCGTGTGTGACTTTGAAATCGATGAATCGATTTGGACTTCTTGGGTTTGGCCCACGATCTGCCAATGAGTGAAAATTTTATCGGTTGTGGACTTTCCTGGCCTCAAACCACTCTGATAAGGGCCGATCCGGTTGTTTCAGGCGTTCACATATTATGCCAGATAGGACCTTGCAGGCGATGTTGAGTAGACTTATGCCTCTGTAGTTGGAGCAGTCCAGAGGGACTCATTTTTTGTGGATCTGGAAAACGATGCTGAGGTTCCGTTCTTTAGGCTTACTTTCATCCGACCAGGTGTGGCTTATGAGTTGGTGGATGTTACTTACCAAGTCATCTCCACCGGCTTTATACCGCTCAGCCAGAAGGCCGTAATTTCCTACAGCCTTGTTAAGCTTGAGTTTAGGTATTGCTATCCTCAACTCACTCAGGTCGGGTGGCTGGAAGTTTTCGCTGTCGTCGCCACTTACAGTCTGCAGAAGTGGCTCTTCCATATACTCAACATCGACTGTGTCTCAACTACGATATTCCCTCGTTCATCTCGACTGGACTCTGCTTGAGACTTGTGTCCCTGTCTCTGACGTTTTACACTATGGTGAAACATGAGAATGTCGTCCTTGTAGTGACCCCTCTCAATATCCTCAATCGTGCGCTTTTCTTCTTTCTGAAAACCCGGTGTTCCCGGTCTCGTTCTTGGCTGCGAGCATATGTCGGCATTCCTCATCAAAACAGCGGTTTCTTACTGCTGGTCGCAGAAACCTAGCACATCAGTTGCGGCTTATCTTGTGGCTTTTTGGTATCGTTGCCATTGTTCTTCGACATTCGATGCTGGTGGTATGGTGTTAATCGAGAGGTTAAGGGATACGCGTTGCGCAAAGCTATTGGCGGTCTCTTGCCATTGCAGTCCTTCATTATTAAAATGTTTCACAGTATTTCTGGATTGTTGTGGCGTAGTGAATATCCGCATTCTTACCTTGGCTGCAACAATAGGGGATCCACCAGCGCCGTCTTCCAATGCACTGGATAATATGCATTATTCAGAGCGTTGTTGAACAGTGTGGCATAAACGTCCACAGCTTCAGGGGGTAAGTGTCGCAGTACAATGTTGGATATACCATCGACTCCAGCTGACTTCTTTTTCTCTATGGAATCGAAGATGATCTGGAGTTCCACCTTCGAGATTAACAGGGGACTAGACCCACTTCGCTTGACGATGATGGCGTTTGCCAAGTTTTCGTCATTTAACCGGGTAAAACCGCCGTTCTGAGTTCGCCATTGCGTAATGTAATTTCGGAGATAGAAATTATAGCACAGGACATTATTTTCAAGGGCTCGATTCGGCGAATGCTATTATTCACCTTCTAAACTTTTTGAAAGACAGCCTTCACTGCCTTCGCTTTCTCCAGAGAATCTTTAATTCCATAGAAGTCATCGTTGAAAACGGCTTCCTCCTGATCGATTCCTGTTGTCAAAAATATATTTGTATTGTCAGTTGTTAACTGGAGTTTTATTCACTAGAGCTCGATATGATCTTTACTCCTAAATATCTTATTGATTTGAGGAATCAATATCCTTTTTCAAGGCTTGGTGGTTTTGGGCTTCTTTGCATAGACATTTGACATCAGAAAACCCCAAAGAAAAAAAAATCACAAGATCTGAATGGCCAATCCTGATCGCAAAAACGGCTGATTACACGATTAGAAAATGGCTAATGAAATAATTGACCGTCACATGTGAACAATGGGATAGAGGAATAAACCATGAGCGTGCTTTCCTTCTCTGTCACTCCTCAAATATCAAATGTCAAAAATTATCCACTGGATACAATTCTAACGCAATTAATACACGGCGTTAATGTCAAAACTAGCACAACCCTATGGGATAGGATATAAAAAGGAGCACCCAGGTATTGCTTTAATACTTTCATAGATTTCAGAATCTGATTTATTAAATCCACACAAAATCATGCCAATAAGTGACCTCGGAGTCTTGTGTTATGAAAAAAATCTCCTTATTGATCAAATATTCAAAGCGGATATGTCTACCGTACCGGCAACACATCTTTGTCATCACACATTCAGATCAGATCTACACTTAGATACTCAGCATCTGTCATAATTTATTGTGAATTTATGGTGATGAAATAAATATGAAAAAAGGCGAAAAAATCCAAGTGAGCTACCTATCAAGTATCTACGAATTTGTATGGGATTCTGACAAAGGACTTTTAATAGAAATCCCCATAAGAAAACCAAGAATTTCCCTACTTCCCTATCTCAAACGTGACCCATGATTACCAAAGGATAATAGTAGCATTCCAGTCTCCCTCCTTATGAACGAATTCATTATTCATCACGCAATGAGTCAATACTTTCATATTTATCTAAGGATATGTTCAAACAAGCACACACACAAAGGATAACATGGAGGATAAATCCATTCCTTTGAATTGGCCACACAGGGTTTGGGGAAGAAAATCAAATCAGATAAAAGCCAACATTCGCAACAGCAGATAGCAACGAATTTGTTCGTCCTTCTCAGGGGGCAAATCTCGGTACAGAATTGAGTTCGAATAATTCCCTTCAACTCTCCAGGGTGTGATATATGTGTTACACTTTCAATTTCATTGCGAAGGATTCCACATATAGCGGTTAATTTTAAATTACATTGTCTGCTCTCCTTGGCTTTAAGTGAAACCATTATTATAATGGTCTACGCATTCTTGTAGAGTCCTACAACGTTGGGCTGGATGTTTTTTTTTTAGATTTTTCCCTAGCCAGGGTTCATGGGTTGTTGGATTTAAGTGGGCGTCATTGAACGTTGAAGAGGCCGATCTGTATGATGGTGTGAAGAGAACATATCGGTGTCGGAATAATGTTTCAAACAAAAACTGATTGTTATTGTTGTTTGGGTATTTAGGAATTGTACTAGATTTTTATAGAGTGAACCTTTATTTGCAAAAAATGTAAAAAAAAAAAAATAAAACGCTGGAGTGAACGGTGCTGGTGATGGATTTAAGCATGGATATTAGTAAGCGCATTGATACAGACTATTCAATTGCTTCAAGGCTATGCCGTTATTTTGCTGATTAGACACTAAATAGTAGGAATGACTATGGATAACCAAATTTTGTTTAGAAATGAGGTTCACTTCTGTCATGTTGAGAGCCATGAAAATCCATCAAATTGCTGATGGATACCAAAATTCGACGGACTAGTCGACCATAGAACCAGGACGTACTTCTTAGACATGAAGAAAAACTCAAAATTGAATCATCCATGGCACTTCTCATGTATCCATTATGAAAGATTCGTTATTCCCAAGACTGGTTGGAACATGGTTTGCCCGGGCTTTGAACCCACTTGCCGTGATGCTCATAATTTCGCCTCTTCCAGTCCATAACTGGCCAATTGGAAAGATTGAAGATGCTGGCTCCTTTCATTGCTGCCGATGGAGTCATCAGAAATGCGTACAGCTCCATTCTGCTGAATGGCTATAGGTACTAGCGTCCTCATCCTTACAAGCTAGTACTGCACCACCACAAGCAATTGTTGACGACAAGTTGGAGAAAATTGAGATGGAACGTGCACCTGCCCTTCAAAAAATGTTCCGCCATCTCTAACGGGGGTTGACCTTAAGCCGCGTGTTGTTGGAAACTACATCAAACCTAGATAGTTGTCCAGAACTCCATAACGCTACGCTCATTGGCTTAATCCAGTGTGTTTATCGGCAGATAAAGAAGGGGAAGCGGGGAGTCTCGCCGACATTTTTTCCTAACACCTGGCTTTTTCCGATTCTTTAAGGTAATCCATGTGATTTTTTGCACCCTTCGCAGCTTTTTGCACCCTCCGCAACTTCTTCTCATTGGACAGTCGAGCCTATAATTTGCCAGCCAGGAAAAAATTATCAGAGTCGACTTTTTCCTATGAGGACACGGTAGATTTGGATGCCGGAGATTGATGGGTTTCTTCATGAATTCAAAGTCTTAACCTGGTGCTGCTGATCTGCATATTAAATTCCGTTACAAAATCTGTTAGTCGGAAGCCATTATCAGTGAATTACGATTTTAGAACTGTACAGGCTCAGTAGTTACCATTCAAACAAAAAAAAAATACAAATTTTTGGTGCAACAGGCTCATTAGTAGCCAGGTCCGTGCTTTCTCACAGCCATATATATGCGCATGCGTTCTTCTTGCTCGATCGGGGCCAGTTTTATGCCGACTCCGAGCGGCACGATGAGCACGTGCCCAAAGTAGTGTGGGACTTTAACTCCACCAAAACCACCACCCTTTTTGTATTTTTATTGCAACTAAAGATGCGACTTATCTAGAAAATTTTTTATCACGAGTAATGAATGTTTGGCAGGCAACTTTCCTGTGAGAGTTCCTGCTCTTTCTGCAATTTATAACGCGGTTTGTTATTATCGGGCCAAATCTAAGGGCTTAGTTCTTTGAAGACGCCGCAAAAGTTGTGTCGTCAAGAATTCGAAGGACCGTTGTGTTCCAATAAACGTTTTTTTATGTTTGCGTGCAAAATTTACTCCGAACGGCGAAGTTGAGATAAGCTATTCTTGACAATTGATACAACTCGGATGATTTGTCAGATTATCACGAGAAGAGAGCCAGTGAAAATCATTTAGGTGTTGCTACGACTGGGAATCGAACCCTGACCTTCTGAGCGGCAGTTCATTGCACTTACCATCGCGCCACTGACGTCATTTAGATCCGGAATGTTTTACAAATCCTTCCTGATATGGTCTTCAAAATCACCGTCAGCGACGTATGTACATATAAAGCTTACGTTGGTGGATCATACCCTGGCGATCACAAATTGGCTTAAGGTCAATTACTTGGCTTCCCGCACAGACTGCTTCCTAATAGGTGCAGCCTTTGGTGGCAGCTTTACGAAATGTCGCAATTCAATTTTTGTACACTTCTGATTTCGACTAAGCGCTAGGCTATATTTATATGTTAAGTACCCCACTCGGGCTAAATAGATTACGTACGTTGCGGTTGAATAATATCGTTAGTGGTATCAACTGTGCCATCACCTTGCGTAAGGCTGACAAACACCCAAAGAGTAAAATGATTCATGAGAAGCTTTTGAAATTTTCCGTTTGTAGGCCGCGTTTAACTGTAGGCATGCATCTTTCTATCAAAGATATAACTTCGCACAAGAGAAGGGATAAGCTAGGTCTGCCTCAGCCAAATGCTTAATAAAGGGTCTTCCAATATGGACTTCCGAACTTACTTACTTACTTAAGTGGAGCTACAGTCCGGAATGAACCTGGGCCCCAACCAACATGCCTCTCCAATTAGCCCGGTCCTTAGCTAACTGCCTCCAGTTGCGCACTCCAAGTTGGTTGAGGTCGGTTTCTACTTGTGCGCGCCACTTAAGGCGAGGTTTTCCTATACTGCGTCCGACGTCCGGCTGGGAATCGAAGACTCTGCGAGCCGAATTATTGGTGTCCATTCGTTCTACATGTCGTAGCCATCTTAAACGTCCAATGCGGAGTTTTTCGACCAGGGGTATATCGCTCTACAGCTCGTATAGTTCTTGGTTGAATCTTCGTCTCCATAGCCCATCAACGCAAACGGGACCGAAGATTTTTCGAAGAATTTTCCTCTCAAATCGACCAAGGATTTCTTCATCCGCTTTTGAGACGGTCCATGCCTCAGCGCAGTAGAGCAGGACTGGGATGATCAGGGTCTTATATAAGATCTCCTTAGTAGTTCGAGTGTGGCCTTTACTACTGAATTGCCTTCTTAGCCCGAAGAAACAGCGGTTGGCAAGAGTAATTCTTCGTTAAATTTCTGACGAGATGTTGTTGCCAGAGTTAATAGCGGAGCCGGCATAGACAAAGTCCCGTACAACCTCAAAGCTATATCTGTCAGTGGTGACGTTCTGTCCAATTCGTCGATGTTGTGTGTCCTTTCGTGTTGACAGCATAAACTTCGTCTTGCCCTCATTTACTGCTCAACCCATTTTGCCGCTTCCTTCTCTATGCTAGCAAACGGTGCTATGACATCACGTTAGGTCCTACCAATGATGTCAATATCGTCGGCGTATGCCGACGTGAGTTTTGCACAATCCTCTCAAGAGTCAGATTGCAGAAGTCACATGACAGCGCATCGCCTTGCCTTAATACTTTTTTGGTATCGAATGTGTCAGTGAGGTCGTTTCCGACCCTGATGGAGTAGCGAGAATTCTCCATCGTCATCCTACACAAACGGACGAGTTTGGGCGGAATACTAAAGCTAGACATGGCTCTGTATAGTTCATCTCTATAAATGCTGTCGTATGCGGCTTTGAAATCGATGAAAAGGTGGCGGGTATCGATTTGGACGTCTTGGGTTTTTTCCAGGATCTGCCGAAGTGTGAAGATTTGATCGGTTGTGGACTTTTCTGGCCTAAAACCACACTGATTAGGGCCGATCAGGTTGTTGGTAAACGGTTTCAGGCGTTCACATATTACGGCAGATAGGATCTTGTAGGCGATGTTGAGGAGACTTGTGCCTCTGTAGTTGGCGCAGTCCAGAGGGTCTCCTTTTTTGTGGATCGATCAAACGATGCTGAGGTTCCATTTTTCAGACATACTTTCTTCCGACCAGATTCGGCTTATGAGTTGGTGGATGTTACTTACCAAGTCATCTCCACCGGCTTTATAAAGCTCGGAGGGCAGACCATCATTTCCGGCAGCCTTATTAAGCTTCAGTTTAGATATTGCTATCCTCATCTCACTCAGGTCGGGTGCTTGGGAGTTGTTGCTGTCGTTGCCAACATTGAATGGTTCGTTCTGCCTGACAGCGGAATATTGGTCGACATCGCCGTTTAACAGTCTACAGAACTGGTTCTTCCATATCCTCCGCATCGACTGTGTCTCAACAACGATATTTTCTTGTTCATCTCTACAGGATTCTGTTCGAGGCTTGTATTCCTTGCTTTGACGTTTTACACTTTGCTAAAACTTGCGAACATCGTTCTTGGAACGGCACCTCTCTATATCCTCTATCAAGCGTTTTTCTTCCTCTTTTTTCTTCTTTCTGAAAAGCCGGTATTCTTCCCTTCTTCTCTGCCTATAGAGCTCAACGGCAGCTCTCGTCTTCACCTGCAGCTTAGTCTTTTAGGCCTTGTTCTTGGCCGCGAGCATCTATCGGGATTCCTTATCAAACTAGCGCATCAGTTGCGGCTGATCTAATGGCTTTTGGCATCGTTGCCATTGTTCTTCGACATTCGATGCTGGTGGTATGGTGTTAATCGAGAGGTTTGTGGATACTCGTTGCGCTAAGGTTTTGGCGGTCTCTTGCGATTGCAGTCTTTCGACATTAAATTTTCTTACAGTATTTCAGGATTGTTGTGGCGTAGTGGATATCCGCATTCTAACCTTGGCTGGTAGTGGTCCGAGTCGATGTTAGCTCCTCGGAATGTTCGGACATCCAAAGTACTGGATGCGTGGCGCTTGTCTGTCGCTATGTGATCAATTTGATTGACCGTTCGTTCATCTGGAAACCGCCATGTCCCCTTATGAATATCGAGGTGATGAAACCGTGTGCTGGCTATAGTCGCATTTCGTTCCGTAGCGAAGTCAATTAGCCTAAGTCCGTTACCAGACGTGTTGTCGTGTAGGCTATGTTTTCCGACAATACTGCTAAAGATGTCTTCTCTTCCTACCTTTGCGTAAAAATCTCCCAGCACGATTTTAACGTCGTACTTTGGTAGTCGCTCATAGGTTTTGTCAAGGAGCTCATAGAAGCAGCCCTTAGCAATATCATCTTTTTCATCCGTTGGGTCGTGAGCGAATATAAAACTTATGTTGCCGAATTTGGCCTTGATGCGGATAGTCACAATGCGTTCGCCAATGTCTTGGAAACATAAGCTTTCTTGCCTTAGTCTGGCACTTATAACAAATCCGCATCCGAATAGTCGCTTTTTCTGCTCACTATAACACGGTCCGTAGTTGATGTCACAGTTGTTCATCCTCTTTTTGCCCGGCCTATCCGATCATATGTCCTGCATGGCAGTAATGTCTGCTTTGTAGCAGTTTAGGGCTTCCGCTGATTGTTCGCTTGCACCTCTCCTGTTTAATGTTCTGACATTCCAGGTGCAGATACGAACGTTGTTTTCCTTTTTTCGTTTAGCCGTGTCGTCAACAATAAAATCTGTACTTTCCGAGGCTTTTGGTTGCTTCGTAACCGTTAGATTTTTCCGTGATTGGGTAGTTAACCCAAAGCACAACCCCCAACCTGGAGGGCCAGTTCCAATTTATTAGATACCCTTAGGACACGGGGCCATCAGTATCCACTACGGGATTGAGCGCTGCCGTTGGTCTTTCGGTTCATCCGCCACCAGGTCTGTTCAAGGGGCCTGACTAACCCTTGAAATTCCTAGACAACCTGTTGTCCGAATATGTCGTAGCAGCTTGTCTAGGTTCGCCTGGGACAGCAGGCCGGGTATTCATTTCGTGCCGTGCTGATCTGGTTGTTAACGGTGTTTCTGTTTTTCGTCGTGTTATCAACGCTCGCACTTATCGTTTAGCAAGTCAAATCCGGTTGGATGAGATCAGTACCCGATGGTTACCACTTGGAGGTAAAAATAAGCACTTGATGTGTAGTCAGAGTTACAACACTGTGCATTGCCAAGTTAAAGCCAATCAGAGTCTACTCTCGTCCTACAACACCCAACCATCCTATTCTCCCAGTGTTTATGCAAAAAATTTACCTACGCTCGAAAGCCTCTACCACGAGGACCTGACGAAGCTAGCAATGAAACCAATAGCGCAGAACGTCCGTTTCTGCTGCAAACCAGGTGGTGCAAACATTTTCTTGAAGCGGATGGAACAGCGCTCATCACAACATAAGTATCGCACTCACTGTATTTTTGAACATTTCTTTGCAGGTATATATCTCTCAGTAAAGGGTATCCCTATGGGTCCACATAGGCCCTTGCGAGCTTGACGACTCACAATCAAACCTAACCTAACTCTACCTTCGAAAAAAAAGCAATAAAATACCCTCTACCCTATTTTGGCAGTTAGAAAAATACTCCAGTAAGCCCACATATACTGAAATCTTAATTTACGACTCCCCCATTCATTATGCAATAATAATCCTTTTCGCATAAAACACACCACACACAGATCACGTTCCCAAAAAAAAAAAGTCAGCGAATTGAAAAAACCCTGCTTTTCCAAATAAATTTATGTTCGCGATACCTTTGCCTTGGAAGCAATTCCACAATTTTCAGGTGGTACGAGTATTTAATGTGAAATCGGCAGACAGCCAAAAGATATATGGGACCAATGCTAGTCGAAGTGGATTTAAAAAAAAAAACACCAACAACAAATTTCAGATCCTTTTTGTCTTTTTCAAGTGATTTATAAGCACCACCTTTGCAGAGCGTGCCGTACAGGATTATGTAGGAACTCTTCGTGTGTGTAGAAACGTGTAAGCTTTGCGGTTTTATGCCGAAAGGATTACGCGGAACATTCTGTTCGAGAATTGAAACGTTAAGATTTCACTGCTAGTTTAGGCTTGAAGGAAATTTATAAGCAATCTTGGAACTTTGGAGTGAGGAGACGTTAATTGTTTAAACGTAACTTAATCCTTTCCGGCGTAAATGTGCCACAAGGCTGAGGCATATTTATGTGGCGGAACTATGGTGACTTTGTGATGGAAATCTTTGCGAGATTAGTGTCGGAATTGGTTTGGTAGCGGTGTTTTCGAGTGGTGGAATGGTTTTAATTTAGATTGGAACTTTGTTGGTACCATTCGAAGGTATTTCGACTGATTTATTGCTTTAAGGAGAAATTCGAGTATGATAACCTTGTCCATCCTCCTCTTCGAAGTGATTCATAACGTGTGGTAAGATTCTGAAGCTAAAAGTCGGTGATTGGATGGAACCGGGAGAAAATAGGGATAAAACGTGTCAACTTGTCAACTTTTTCGACAGTTTTCTTGTCTTTCTTTCGAAGTTTGTTTTGATAGATGGATGATACAACGTGCTTTAGGGGTATCTAACCTCCATGTTGGGGGTTTTGCTTTGGGGTAACTGTCCACTCAATGAAAAATAGTTCTTGTAACGAAACAACGAAGAGTCTCGGAAAGGCCTGGTTTTATTGTTGACGACGATGCTAAACAAAGAGTGGACAGCGACGTTTCTATGTGCACCTGCAATGAGAGCACATCAAATGGGAGAGGTGCAGCCGCAAAACTAGAGGAAACCCTAAACTGCTTAAAAGTAGACATTACTACCATTTAGGAAATATGATAGGTGTGGCCGGGCAAAAAGATTATGAATAACTGTGAAATATTAAGACGAATATGGATTTGTTATAGGTGCCAAACTTAGGCGAGAAATTTATGCTCTCAATACATTAACAATAAAATTTTTTGGCAGAACAGGCTCGTTAGTACGCAAAGTCGAGTTTTCTCTCCACCATTCTGGCACGATGGCTGAACTTAGGCAAGAAGTCCTATGCTCTCAAGACATTAGCAAACGTATTTTAACAGCCCCCTTCAAGGGCGAATTTGCTAACATAAGCCTTATACGAGCTGCTTGACGAAGCTTATGATCGACTACCGTGTTATAATCGTGCTGGGAGATTTTAACTCAACACTATGAAGTGAAGATATATTAAAGCAGTATTGCCGGAATGCACAGCCTACATGACAACACGTCTGGCAAGACAGTAAGGCTAATTGATTTCGCTGCGAAACGAAATGCCACTATAGCCCGCACACAGTTTCCTCACCTCGATATCCATAAAAAGACATGGCGGTCTCCAGATCAATGAATAGTCAATCAAAATTATCAAATTGTGATAGAGGCACACATCTAGTATTTTGGATGCCCGAACATTCCGAAGTGCCGGACCACTTCCTTGTTGCAGCCAAGGTAAGCATGTGGATATCCACTACGCTGTATGTCAAAACAAATGCGAAACCAAAAAAAAACCAATCGTTTGGGAATGCCAAGCCATTCGCAGAGCACATAAGCCTTTTGCTCTCGATCAACACCACACCACCAGCATCTCGAAGAAGAATGACAAAGAAGCCAAAAAGCTATTGAAGTGCAAGGTTTCTACAGCCCTCCGGCAAGAAACCCTTGGTTTGATGAAGATTGCCAACAGATGGCCCCAGCAAAGAACGAGGCCTAGAAGGCTAAGCTGTAGGTGAGGGCTAAGACTACTATTGAGCTCAATAGGCGAGGAATATGGGAGGAACACAGGCCTTTCATAAAGGAGGAAAAAGAGCAAAGCTTTTAGTCGCGATCGAGGATATAGAGAGGTGCCACTCCAGGAATGATGTTCCCAAGTTTTACTTAAGTGTAAAACGTCAAATCTGGGAAACAAGTCAGAAACGGGATCCTGCCAAGATGAACAAATAAATATCGTAGCTGAAACACAGGGTATGAAAGAACCAATTCTGCAGGTTGTTAAATGGCGATGACAGACAACATTCCACTGTCAGACATAACGAACCATTCAATAGTGGCAACGACAGCGATGACTGCCAACCATCTGACCTGAGTGAGGTGTGGATATCAATATATAAACTCAAGCTTAAAAGGCCGAAATGACGGACTTCAAGCTTAAAAGGCTGCCGAAAATAACGGCCTTCTTGGTAAGCAACATCCTCCAACTCATTAGCCAAATCTGGTCGGATGAATGCATGCCTGAAGAACCTCAACATCGTCTGCCCGGTCCACAAAAAAGGAGGCCCACTGTACTTAGCTAGTCTCCTCAAAACATTGCCGACAAGATGCTATCTGCCATAATAAGAGATCGGCTGAAGCCGTTTACCAACAACCTGATCGATCGACCCCTATGAGTGTGATTTTAGGCCAGGAAAGTCCACCACCGATGAAATTTTCACACTCTTGCAGATCCTGGAAAAAATTCGAAGATGTCCAAGTCGATACCCACCACCTATTCGTCGATTTCAAAGTCGCATACGACACCATTTATAGAGACGAACTATACAGAGCCATGTCTAGTTTTGGTATACCGCCCAAACTCGTCCGTTTGTGTAGGTTGACGATGGAGAATTCTCGCTGATTGTTGCCATTTTGTTGCATAGACCTCCTGTGCCTGTTGGGTCAGTGCTGGCACGCTTGTTTCCTTTTAGCTCGTCGGTGGGTGTCTGACTCGACTCTTGGTCTAGCATAACAAAAACATCGTGCCAGTCTTGTCCTCTAGTTGGTACGACGAATGCGAGACATTTTCTCATAACCCTCCCTACCATGGTCACTATACTCTCCTAAGTAACCGCCTTCACTTGCCACTCTTTACTTACTTCGTTTTGCCGCCATTTCGTCCTTCCCTATCCAGTCAATCTCATCCCTTACACACTTTCTTAATCAAATTCGATCCCAAAAAAGTATTTAGGCAAGGGGATGCGCTGTCATGTGACTTCTTCCATTTGATTCTTGAGAGGATTGTGCATAACTCCTGCGCCGACACCAGAGGCACAATTTTCCAAAAACCGGTGCAACTACTAGCATATGCCGATGATTTTGACGTCATTGGCACGTCTTAGCCACGTTTGCTTGTTTAAACAAGGAAGCGGAATGAGGACAAGTCAGAGTATATGCTGTCAACTCGAAAGAAACACAACATCGACGAATTGGACAGAACGTCACCATTGACAGATATAACTTTGAGGTAGTACGGGTCTTTGTCCACCTCGGCTCCACTATTAGCTCTGACAACAACATATCGTCAGAAATTAAACGAAGAATTACTCTTGCCAACCGCTGTTTCTTCGGGCTAAGAAGGCAATTTAGTAGTAAAGCCCTTACTGGGACTACTAAAGAGATCAGATATACGACCCTGATCATCCCAGTCCTGCTCTGCGGCGCTGAAGCATGGACCGTCTCAAAAGCGGATGAAGAAATCCTTTTCGAGAGGCAATTCTTCAAAAAAAATCTTTTCTATGGAAACGAACATTCAACCAAGAACCATACGAGCTGTACAGCGACTCCGTATTGGACGTTTAACATGGCTAGGACATGTAGAACGAATGGACACCAATACTCCGGTTCGCAGAGTTTTCGATTCCCAGCCATACGTAGGATGCTGTAGGGGAAGACCTCGCCATAAGTGTCGCGCACAAGTAGAAACCGACCTCAACCAACTTAGAGTGCGCAACTAGATTCAGTTAGATAAGCACCGGCCTGATTGGAGAGGCATGTCGGCTGAGGCCCAGGTTCATTCCGGAATGTAGCTCCATTTAGAAACCGACCTCAACCAACTTGGAGTACGCAGCTAGCTACGGACCGGGCTAATTGGAGAGGAATGTTGGTTGAGGCCCAGGTTCATTCCGGACTCTAGCGCCACTGAAGTAAGTAACAAAGATTGTAAAGTCATACAGATTCCGCACTGCGTACAAGAAAAAATGTTCTATGGCGGGTCGTACTAGCACAGCCCGCCATATAAAAAGTTTTTCAATAGGAGCGATACAAAAGTTTTTTTAAATAAAACAAAAACGGTTTTGGATATCAATGAAATTCTTTATTCCTGTGAAAGTACGTTCGATGCCATTATGTATGGAACTCGATTTCTTTTGCATGGCCACCACGGGCATGCTTGCAGAAGTCCAGATGCTGAACCCACCTTGCGACGGTTTTCAAGCATAAATCGGCCGATACTGCTGCAATTTCACGTTCGATATTCGTACGAAGTTCATCAATTGTCGCTGGCTTGTTGGCATAGACCATAAACTTGACGTAGCAACACAGGAAATAGTCTAACGGCGTCAAATCGCACTACCGAGGCGGCCAAGCGACTGGACCATTTCGTGAAAGTTTGGAGAACTTGGTTTCCAATAAATTGATTGTAGCATTCTTTGTGTGGCTTGAGGCGCCGTCCTGTTGGAACCACATGTCCTCCAAGTCCATATCATCCAATTGGGGCCAAAAATATTCGGTTATCATCAAGCGATGCCGGTCTTGACCATCACGGAGAAAGTACGGCCCAATGACGCCGCCGGCCCATAAACCACACCAAACCGTAATTATTTCGGAATGTAATGATGACTCATGGAGTACGTGTGGATTGCTGCCTGACCAATACCGCATATTTGGTTTATTGACGAAGCCATTCAGTCAGAAATAAGCCTCATCGCTGAGGATGATTTTTCGATGAAAATCCGAATCATTTTCAAGTTGTTGCTCATCCCAATTCACGAACATACGACGCTTCTGGTGGTCAAGCGGCTTCAGTTCTTGCGTCAATTTAATCTTGTAAGGATGTAGGCCAAGATCTTTTCGCAAAATTCGCCACAACGACGTCACAGAGATGCCCAACGCTTGAGAACGACGTGTGAGTGACACATTTGGGCTTTCTTCAACTGAAGCCTCAGTGGCAGCAATATTCTCGACACTACGGGCACTTCCTTGTCTCACTGGCACGGGAACATTTTGTACCGTGCCTGTGGATTCAAATTTTTCCACTAGACGCTCAATTGTTGATCTGCTAGGACGATTATGACGACCATAACTTGGACGTAGCGCTCTTAACGTTGAGGCCACTGACTCCGAATTTCGGTTGTAAATTTTAATAATTTCGACTCGTTGTTGGATCGTATATCCTTCTAGCATGAAATGGCAAACCTTACTGAAGAGAAATGTCAAAAGAGCGGCAAGAAATATGGCGTCGTTTGCTGTCCCTGTCGCTCAACTTTTGTAGCGTCCCTGTTGAAAAACCCGATATTTGAATCACGTTTCTCATGTGTGCACGTGTACACCACCCGCCCGTGCCATAAAGCTTTTGATCAAAAGTTTCGGTTTTTTGTTCTCAATGCGTCATCTGTTTGGCTTTATAACTTTTTGGTGAGTAAGTAAGTAAAGGCAACCTTCCTAAAAAAAATGTTTCACACATACACACCTCGGAAAAGGCTTACCGCGTTTGGGTCTTAAAGGATTTCGCATGAACTATTGAAATATTTTTGATGAAAATTGGCGTTCGATGTTATAGGGGCTCAAATACGATGGCGAATATTTTAATTCTAATAACATGCAACGATGCCTCCACATTGGTCTGACATACCAATTGTGAAAAGAAACTCAACTCATCCCGTCCTTATTCTGTATAAACTGTTGACCCAGCTAATAATTTCCATTGACATTCCATCCCGACTTCAATTGAGTTGTCTAAAACTTTCGTATCAAATTATTATTCAGGATAAAATAGATACATACACATACACACTCTGTATGAGTGTGTGTGTGTTTGTCATTTTATGACGAGTTCATGAGCCGCCATCAAATTGTGCGTTCAGTGAACTCCGTTATTTACATTCTTTGAATTGCAAATAATTTTCATTGGGGGAGCAGCAGCAGTGTCCTTGACAAAAAGGAAGCATTCTGATTAAATTGCTGCTTCATGCGATAAGGGTACTTATTATGACAGCACATTGTAATCCTGTCTCCTCGGATTGTCTGTTTACTTAGTCAATTTAAATTATATGGCTTATGAAGTTCATTGAGCCGGATATTGTTTGTTGGTAATCCGAACGGGAAGATTATGTTGAGTCATCATACCATGGCAACATTTTACGCTTGATTGATGTTGAGGAATGGCACCACAGAATTTGTGGTGTATCTTGAACAAAATTACTTTGGATGGACAACATCGGGATTCTGAATAAAAAAAAATAAAAAATTGTAATTGAAGATTAAAATCCATGATTTGCAATGAAATCCTATTGCAGGGAGAGTACTGACCTGACCTAGGAATTAGTTTTCCGTTAATTTCATTACTTTTCGTTACCAAGGGATATGAAGTCGGAAAGTCGATCACTCACTTGGAATGTTGATTAATCTGCTACTAAATAGCCAGATTATCAGCACAAAACTGGGTGGTACTAGATGGAGTCCTATCCCCTCTTCTTGGGAACCTAGTAGTAAACGTACTCTTACTCATCGTGGAAGCAGTGGAATGCCACGTGATTGCTTACGCGGATGACTATGCTGTCGTTGTCTGAGGAAAGCACCCGAACATACTCAAGGATCTTCTCCAAATCGCACCACACATACTTGGGCAGTAAGTTGTGGTTTGGGTGTCAACCCCAATAAGACTAAACTGGTCATGTTCTCAAGGAAATATAGAATTCCTCACACTGACCCACCGTCACTAAACGGAATCGTTCTACCCTTCTCAGACAAAGCTAAATACCTGGGACTCATTTTGGACAGGAAGCTTAACTGGAAGCTGAATATAACAGAAAGAATAAAGAAAACGACATTAGCCCTTTATTCCTGCAAGAAAGCTGTAGGCATGGAATGGGGAATGAAACCTCGTATCACGCATTGTCTTTATATCTTTGCCATATGACCGATACTTCTTCACCCTATTGGAAGATGCTCTTATTTTTGCAAATGGCCGCCAATGTCAAATCTGTTTTGTCATTTGTGAACTAGACAGATGTAGAATACAAGTGAACAAGCCATGGAGCGATACAGTCCCCAAAAACGCGGAATAATCGTGTCTATTTGTTTGCGTAACGATTCGGCTGTAGTGTTGGCTCAGCGCCGATTCCACGGCCACCCGACACCAACTGCGCAAACACTGCGCCGTTTGGCCGCCAACCTTGAAGAGTATATGGGACCACACGAGACGTTGTCAAGAGTGACCGGCTGCGGAGCGCCCGTTGGGCCGACAATATCGCCACTGTTGCCGATAATGTCGAGCTCTCACCGGAAACATCGTACAGAAGCCATGCCTGGCAATTAGTCATCAGCCGGTTGTCCCTAATGCGAATTTTAGTCAAAGATTGGCGCATGTTCCCGAACAAGATCCAGTCCGTGCATCGGCTGCTGCCTGTCGACCGCCAAACGCGTATAACCTACTCCCAAGCCATCCCCAACCTCGAGGACGATTTTTCGACCAAAATCATAATGAGCGATGAGGCTCATTTCCACCTCAGCGGGTACGTGAACAAGCAAAACTATCGCTTCTGGGGCACCGAAAATCCACGAGTAATGCACGAGGAGCCATAACACCCGCTCAAAGTTAATGCATGGTGCGCTGTTCACGCTGGACGAGTCATCGGGTCTTTTTTTTTCGAGACTTCCGCTGGTCAAACGACAACATTGGGCGGTGCGAGCTATAGGGCCATGTTACCCGAGTTTTTTCTGCCACAATTGGACGAATTAGGACTGGAGGACATGTGGTTCTAACAGGCAAAACTATCGCTTCTGGGGCACCGAAAATCCACGAGCAATGCACGAGGAGCCATAACACCCGCTCAAAGTTAATGCATGGTGCGCTGTTCACGCTGGACGAGTCATCGGGTCTGTTTTTTTTCGAGACCGCCGCTGGTCAAACGACAACATTGGGCGGTGCGCGCTATAGGGCCATGTTAACCGAGTTTTTTCTGCCACAATTGGACGAATTAGGACTGGAGGACATGTTGTTCTAACAGGACGGTACAACAACACACACTGCGCGAGCCACAACCGATATTCTGAACAGCCAAACAACATCCAATGACTTGTAGTATGACCTTGTAGTATGGTAGATAGCGCTAGAGATAGCTCTAAATAGCAAAAAAAAAAATTGCGAAGTTGCAAATAACTGCGGTTGCAAAGAACCACCCCTTGACATTCTCGGCAAGCAAATGACAGCTAATTTAGCAATACGTCTCTAAAAGCCATCCAACTGTGGTCACACATACAAACTGGCTACTCCAAAATTTCCAAACGAACATAAAAATTTTCCTGAAACCACCGACTACACCCTCGCCAGGTAAAACTTTGATAAGAGTTTCCAGGTCACAATCCCAGACAGATCGTCATGGGAGAGTAACGAACTTGTTCATAATGACTCGTACTCAACGCATTTCTATACCGATGGACCCAAAACAAATGACGGACTGGGTGCTGGTGTCTTCTCCGAAAGGCTTCATCGCAGCCTGTTTTTCCGTCTTCCTGATCACTCTAGCGTGTTCCAGACGGGACTCATGGCGATCAAAGAAGCCTTACCCTGGCTGAAAGAGAATTTAATATCTGCCAGGGATATTAGCATTTTCTCGGACAGCCAAGCGGCCATCAAATCCCTGGAATCAGTCTCAACAAATTCGGAAACAACCCTAGATTGCCGATCATCTCTATAGGAGATGCCAAAGCATTTGAACATTCGCCTATGCTGGGTGCATGGGCATAGTAACATTCCAGGGAACTGTAAGGCCAGATGTGGGACTAAATTACCAGTTGTACCCGACACGGGTGCACTAGATTTTCCTATCGCTACATGCAAAAGCTTACTAGCGCAACATGCTAATAGCAAATCAAGCCTCAGACGGAGTCTTGGCACGACGCACGTGTCAAATAACCAAACCAGATTTGAGAAGATCAGAGGGACTGATTTCTCTCGATAGACCGTATATTAGCCGGACACTGTTTAATACGCAGGGACGCAAAAAGGCTAGGCCGCTACTCAAATGACTTCTGTAGGAGCTGCATGGACCAAGAGGAAGAGGAAACAATACTTGTCCTTCTTTACAACTGCCCGGCCATAGCAAACAAAAGGAAGCTCCATCTTGGAGATCACTACTTTCGAAAACTCAGCGATTTGACAAAAACGGAAGCGAAAAGTCTCTTCCGTTTCGTTAACAGCTCAGAATGGTTTTCTCACGGATAGCAAGGAGAATGGACAAGATCCACGTGGTATCACAATGGACCAAAGAATGCCCTAAGTGTGCTGGCGAACTCGCTGGCAAAATGTTGGGTTGTTTAAATTAAGACTTCCTAATCTTCTAATGCGGAGTTTTTGACTAGGATTATGTTGATGTACATCTCGTTAAGCTCGTGGTTAAATCTTCGTATCCGTAGCCCGTCCGAGCAAATGGGACCGAAGATTTTTCGAAGAATTATTATCTCAGAACGACCAAGAATTGATTGGTTCCAAGTTCAAATCCCTAAAGTTACAACACGCACGTGGTTCCACTGCTGTTGGCGCGTCTAAATTTTTTTTCCGTGTCCGCCCGGAGGTGAGTAATCCTCATAGGATACCAGTGGTCCGTACCATTGGCCCGACTCATATATTTTCGGGCCTGACAATTTCCTTAGTGTCAGTCAATATATGCCTACGGGCTAAACCTCACCCCTCAGAGAGGCACTATGAGAACCGGCTGCGCGTGCTCAAGCTCATAGTAGTATGGAATTTATTCCTCTCATTTTTTCATTTTTTTTGTGGTGACTACGACTAAGTATCCTTTACAAGTAGTTTACGCTTCTGTAGTGTTAATCGCGTTTGGTAGGTAGCATTCCAGTGTACGCACCTACTAAAACCGTCATTACATGCGGTTTTTCCTTATGGCGCTAGGTCGAACGGTCTTGTTCTTTGTAGCCGGCGCTCAAGGTTTGTCACGTCCAGAGTACGGATTATTTCGTTATTAACGGGTGATCCAAGTAGTGATACTTTTTTCAATAGCCTTTTTTTGACAGATCACGTGTGAGTCGTGTCATGCTGTCATGTAATTTTTGTTTAGTATTGTTTGGTATTTCATAATGGAAAGACTTACGCGTGAACAACGTTTACAAATTGTTCAACTTTTTATGAAAATTCACGTTCTGTGAGGAATGTGTTTCGTGCACTTCGCTCAACTTATGGTCAACATAATCGGCCTACTGAGCGTACTATTCGCAACACCATCACCCATTTTGAGACCCAGCATTCATTATTGGATAGTATTCGACCGAATAGCACGTCCAGCACGCTGTGAAGAAAATATAGCCGCCGTAGCTGAGAGTGTACACGAAGACCGTAGAGAGTCGATTCGGCGCCGTTCGCAGCAACTCGGACTGACGTATGGAACGACTTGGCGCATTTTACGTCAAGATCTTAAATTGAAAGCGTACAAAATACAGCGTGTGCAACAACTGAAGCCGCTCGACCTTCCCAAGCGACATCGCTTCGCTCTATGGGCTCTTGAAAAGTTCCAAGAAGATCCGACGTTTTCGAGGCAAATTTTGTTTAGCGATGAGGCCCACTTCTGGCTCAATGGGTATGTAAACAAACAAAATTGCCGCATTTGGGACGAAGAGCAACCTGAAGAGATTGAAGAACTGCCACTTCATCCAGAAAAAAAACAACGGTTTGGTGTGGTTTGTGGGCCGGTGGAATCATCGGTCCATATTTCTTTAAAAATTATGCCGGTGCGAACGTAACCGTCAATGGCGACCGTTATCGTGCCATGATAACCGACTATTTGATGCCTGAAATTGAAGCTCGTAATCTCGGCGACATTTGGTTTCAGCAAGACTGCGCCACTTCCCACACATCGCATCAATCAATGGACTTATTGAGAGAACATTTCGGTGAGCACATAATTTCACGTTTTGGGCCGGTCGATTGGCCACCAAGATCGTGTGATATCACACCGTTAGACTTTTTCCTGTGGGGATATGTAAAGTCAAAAGCTTATGCCGACAAACCCGCTTCGATTCAGGCCTTGGAGGAAAACATCACGCGTGTCATTCGCCAGTTACCAGTCGAAATGCTCGAACGAGTGATCGAAAATTGGACTCAACGGATGGACCATCTGCGACGTAGCAACGGCCAACATTTGATAGACATAATCTTCAAAAAATAAATGCCAAAGAATGTTCTTTCAAATGATAATAAACATTCGCCATTAAATTTGAATTTTCTGTGTTTTTTTCGAAACCTCGAAATGGATCACCCTTTACAATGAACATATAGACGATTACGAAGTTTGCGAGCAAAGTTTGTTGCTTCGTAACTCACGGTAGCAATTCCCAAATCTCTGTGAATATCACTATTCCTAATATACCATGGAGCATTCACTATTGCTCTTAGGGTTTTGTTTTGGAATGTTTGCAGTATAGCAATATTGCTTGGTTTGGTACAACCCTAAAGCTGTATACCGTATGTCCAACAAGGTTTTAGCACTTGCTTATACAGAAGCAGTTTGTTGTATATGCTTAGCTTCGAGTATCTTCCAAGTAGCCAATACATTTCTCTGAGTCTGATTGCGAGCTCGTCCCGTTTTTTATTTTTAAACGTGTGGCTTCCAATTAAGCTTTGGGTCTAGTGTCAATCCTAGATATTTTGCCTCATTTGCAAAACGTAATAACTTTTTTTCTGTGTGAGTAATCGGCTTATTTTTTTTTTATTTTGTAGGTTACTATTTATTTTTTTATAAAAATGGATGCTTGGGATACGGAGAAAAGAATTTGGATTGTGCAACGGTACCATGCTTTGCAGTCCGTCATTTCCGTCCAAAGGGTATTTAGGCGGGAGTTTGGCGGTAATCCCCCGAGTAGATGGACCATTATGAGGTTTGTAAACATGTTTACCGAATCTGGAAACATCGCACGAAGGCCGTACCATCGAGATGCCAATGTTCGGGTTCAGGATACAATCGCAGCAGTAGCATCTGCAATACAGGCCAATCCGAGCTTTTCGACCCGAAACCTATCGGGGCAAATTGGAGTTAGTAGACGGTCATTACAACGGATACTTCATGACGATTTAAACTTGTTTCCGTACAAAATCCAAATTACTAGCAAGTTAAACCCTCAGGATTTGCCTGTTCGCCTGGAATTTTGCCAAAAAATGATATCAATGGCCGAAAAAGACAACACATTGATCAATTGTTTGTTCATGTCCTGTGAGGCCCATTTTGATCTTAACGGCAATGTAAACAAGCAAAATTGCCGTATATGGAAAGAGTCTAATCCAGAAATGCTCCATGAGACGGAACTGCACCCAGAACGAGTCACTGTGTGGTGCGCAGTTTCATCAAGGTGTATTGTCGGACCGTACTTCTTTGAAGAAAACGGTGTACCCGTTACTGTCAATGGGGACCGTTATTTAAAGATGTTGAAGGAGTTTTTTTTTACCCAGAACTGCGCCGAAGACGTATACCATTCAACAGCGTTTGGTTTCAGCAAGATGGAGCAACTGCACATATAGCCAGACCAGTTATGGCGGAGCTAAACAAAAAATTCGCAAACAAATGAATTTCTAGGAACTCCACTCTTCGCTGGCCCCCAAGGTCACCTGACCTGACTGCACCAGACTTCTTTTTATGGGGTTATGTCAAGCAAGAGGTGTATAAAACGAAGCCCAGGAATTTAACTGGATTAAAGCAGTCCATAACGACAATAATTGAAGCGATCCCAACTTCAACTCTTCAGGCCGCAATGAATAATTTGTTGATCAGGTGCCGCATATGCGTGGGAGAGCGTGGAGGTCTTTTGCGATCTATAATCTTTAAAAACAACTAACTATTTAAAATAAAATTTAATTTTCTAACCAATAAAAAAAAAATAAATGAAATACATCGATTAAAAAAAAGTTATTTGAATTTCTTATTGTAGCACAATTGGTGCGCCACCCTGTATTTGTGCAGAGTTAATGGAATCAGGTAAGTTGTTTATCTTTTTGTACGTAAAATTGACATGCGTTGACTTGGTCTCGTTAAGTGCAATTCGCCAGGTTTTTGTCCACTCACATACTTTGTTAAGAGCCCGTTGGAGTTTTCCCGTTGAAGATTCGACTGACTCATCCATTGCGAGGATAGCCGTATCGTCTGCGAACGTTGCTACGATGGTCCCTTCATCATGTGGTATATCCCTTGTGTAGAGCAAGAATAGGATTGGTCCGAGAACACTTTCCTGCGGAACACCGGCGTGGATTTCTTTGAATTCAGAGTATTCAGTCTCATGTCTAACACGAAACAGTCTGTTTTCAAGGTAGGATTCCAGTATTTTGTATAATTTTGTCGGTAGGGTTGTCCTTAATTTATACCTTAGACCTTCGTGCCATACCTTGTCGAAAGCTTGTGAGACGTCGAGAAAAGCGGCAGAGCAAATCTTTTTCCATTATAGAGTATTTTCAATTTTATTCGTTATTCGATAAACCTGATCGATTGTGGAATGTTTGACCCAGAAGCCGAATTGATGATCTGGGATCAAGCGTCTTTCTTCAATTACCTGGTTGTAATCGTTTTAGCATCATTTTCTCGAAAACCTTAGATATTATCGGCAGGAGCGAAATCGAACTATACGACTTCTTATAGTTTGGACTTTTCCCCGGTTTCGGAACCATAATGACTTCGGCGACTTTCCATTGCCTTGGTACATATAAAAGTCTCAGAGAAGCATTTATAATGTAGAGCAACTTAATTAAGGCTTTTTTCGGTAGCTCCTTCAGGATTTCGCCGGTGATTAAATCATATCCTGGAGCTTTGTTATTTTCCAACTTGCTTATTGTCATTCGAAGCTCGGACAGGGATACGGCTTTTACTTTATAGTTGTCGGCTGCTGTATTGGCATTCGGTTCTTCGTTCAAAGGTTGTCCATCGAACGGCTTGAACGTTTCTTCTAGATGCTCGGCAAATAAATCCGCTTTCTCTTTGTCTCCTTTTGCCCATTCGCCGTTATGGTCCGCGTATGTGAAAAAGGAAACTGCGTGGTTTGATTTATTTTACAAGCACAGATATTTATTTAAGTTGCGACTGTCTCGCGTCGTGAGTCGGACCAAAGTGAACGAGACGCTGCAGCAACGTCGTTCACTTTATCGTTGACATTTTTAAGTTTACATGTGTACGTTTACATTTGTTCGTTAACAATTAGTTTCCGTTTAAGTGAGGTTGTTGATGGGCTTCGTTCATTAAGTTTTAAAATGAGCTAAATGTGTCCGCCACATCACTCCCCCTTACAAAAATGTAATTATATGTATGTATAATTATAATTAAAAAAAATATTGTATTTTACATTCTAAATGTTATTATCTTTGCAAAAGATAGTTTTATAAAAAAATTTCTTACAACCGAAAAGAAACTTGTGGATTTGTCTTTGATCTTGTCATGATTTGTTGCGTTGTTTCAAATGCTGGCTTTAATCTATCTATACTAATGGTTTCAGACTTGTCTCCTTTTTGGACTGTAAAATGTTTTTCGGTTTTAACTAAAACTTCGAAAGGTCCTTGATCGCGAATAAAAACGAATTTGCATTGGTTCAGACCCTTTGGGACGAAAATATAATTTTGAGTTCTCTGTCGGTTCGAGATTGGTCGAACTTTTGCTATTTTGCGCAATTGAGGAATTTATTAGGAAATTATTGCTCGTGCTGCTAGTTATTAGTTCACCAGGTAATCGAAGTGCTTGTCCAAAAAGTAATTCAGCGGGTGATATTCCAATATCATCAATGATAGTTGCGCGAATTCCTAAGAGTGTCCAAGGAAGGTTATGGTACCAATTGACTTTATCTACTTGGCACCGTAACGAATCCTTTAACTGTCTATGGAACCGCTCCACAAGACCATTCGATTGTGGATGATAGGTTGTTGTTCGGATTCTTTTCGATCCAAGGATGTTTGCTACTTCTTTGAAAAGTGTTGATTGAAATTGAGATCCCTGATCTGTCGTAATTGTTTCGGGAACTCCAAAACGTGAAATCCAATGGTGTATAAAAGTTGAAATAACCGTTGAGGTTTCAATGTTTTTCAACGGAAAAGCTTCAGGCCATGAAGAAAATCTGTCTTTTATTGTTAAAAGATACGTATAACCATTTGAAGGTGTAAGCGGTCCAACCAAATCCATGTGGATGTGGCAAAACCTGCCTTCCGGCATCGGAAATTTTCCGTGTTTGGTTTTGGTATGTCTCGTAACCTTACATTTTTGACACGAAATGCAGCTCTGTGTCCATATATTAATGTCACTATTGATGTGAGTCCAAAAGTATTTCGAGGATGTGATTTTCCGAGTTGCTCTTATGCTTGGATGAGACAAATTGTGATGATTATTGAAAACGGTTCGTCGAAAACATTGAGGAATATATGGGCGATTTACTTTGGTTGTGACTTCGCACCAAATGTGAACATCGTCGACCGGTATGAAAATCTTTTCCAGAACTGTTGACGAATTTTTGTTTTTTATAAAATTTTCCAATTCGTCATCATTGTCTTGCTCCTTGGATAGTGTTTTCAGATCAAGTTTTTGAAAGTTTACAAGTTCAATACTTCCTCTTGAAAGAGTGTCTGCAACAATGTTTTGTGCGCCTTTTATATATCGGATATCAGACGTGAATTCCGCGATGAATTCTAAATGTCGAGTTTGTCTTGGACTTTTTTCTGCTTTGGAAAAAATTGCATTTGTTAGCGGTTTGTGGTCGGTGAAGACAGTGAATTGTCTACCTTCCACAAAATATCGAAAATGTTTTATCGCTAGAAAAACTGCAAGTAGTTCGCGATCGAAAGTAGAATATTTTTGTTCTGTTGGGCTCAGACGTTTTGAGAAAAAAACAAGTGGTTCCCATTTGTCTAACCTGTGTTGTTGGAGAACCGCACCTACAGCGTCACTTGAAGCATCCGTCATGATACTAATATCTGCTGTTGGATCTGGACTAGAAAGTAAGGTTTGTTTCGCGAGATCATTTTTGAGTGTGGTAAATGCGACTTCACATTCGTTCGACCATTCAAATTTGATTTTCTTATCTTGCTTTGGTCGAAGCATTTTAGTAAGCTGATATAGGGGTTTTGCGATAACTGAAATGTTAGGTATAAAACGATTATAAAAATTTACCATACCCAGGAATCTTTGTACTTGATTTAAAGAACTAGGCATAGGAAAATCATTTATAGCCTTAACACGATCTGAAGTTGGTTTGATTCCGTTTTTTGAAAAGGTATATCCCAAAAAATCTATTTCAGATACCTCATACGTCGGGGTCACCATTTATGGTCCGCGTATGTGAAAAAGGAAACTGCGTGGTTTGATTTATTTTACAAGCACAGATATTTATTTAAGTTGCGACTGTCTCGCGTCGTGAGTCGGACCAAAGTGAACGAGACGCTACAGCAACGTCGTTCACTTTATCGTTGACATTTTTAAGTTTACATGTGTACGTTTACATTTGTTCGTTAACAATTAGTTTCCGTTTAAGTGAGGTTGTTGATGGGCTTCGTTCATTGAGTTTTAAATTGAGCTAAATGCTTTTCTAATTGGTGGCTTCCTTATGGACTTTAAGGCTTTCCATAGTGATTAGTTTGAAGTCTTGTCAGCAGTCAACCCCTCGAGGTATGTAGAAGTTTCGGGATTTCTTAAATCCTGTAGCTCATTCTTGAGTTTGATGCAGCGATAGTTCAGATATGTTTTATCAGGGGGTGCGCGGGATTGTTGCCATCTCTTGCGCGCTCTCCTCTTTTCTCGTATGAGGTCTTCGATGTCAGGCTGGTAGTTGACTTTTTTGTTGCGTGTTGCTGTCTTCCGGAAGGGAGTGTTTTTCCACGCAGCGCTCTGAATGGCTTCCACGAGCTTGTCAATTTCGTCTTCTATTTCGAGCGGTGTGTTTGGTGGCACATTCTTGCTTTCTTTTTTCATTTTTTTTTTTCTGAAAAGCCGGCGTTCTTTCCTTCTGTTTTGCCTATAACTGGAATCTCGCGCCTTCATCTGCAGCTTAACCTTGTAGGCTTCGTTCTTCACTGCCAGCAGCACACTTCATCAAACCAAGGGTGCCTTGTTGATGGGGCGAACAACCTAGTTGACATCGTCGCCATTGTTCTTCGTCAGTAGATGTTGGTGTTTACGGGATACTGTTCTGCAAAGGACTTGGAGGTCTCTGAAGATTGCAGTCTTTCGTCAATAAACTTGTTAACAGTCTTTGGCAGTCGTTGTGGCATTCTTACATAGGCTGAAACAAGGTAAGGGAGCGATTCGATTTTAGCCTTCCTGAATTGATGGCTGACTGTCAGCTTATTAATCTGGATATCGCCATGTCCCATAACACAACGTGAGGAAAATCAATGATGGCTAGAGTGGCATTCCATTTCACATCGTAACAGATATAACAAATCCACACCCGAATATTCGTAAACAATCACAAATGCTGTGATGAAATATCTCCGAATTGCTCCTTCAAGGGTTCAGTGATGCACTGCTTATCGTTTTTTTTAAGGTATAAAACTTTGCATTGAAATATAACACAAAAAGGATAATTTTATGCCATTTAATGAAATATGATTTCGGGCATGTGAACGCCGCGCCTAGTTCGAATGAAGCCATGTCCAGAGGTCAAATTTTCAACCACTTTTTCGAGCATTTGGGGCCGTATGTCGGCAATAACCCTCCGAATGTTGGCTTTCAAGTCCGCTAACATTTCTAGTTTGTTGGCGTAGATGAACGACTTCACATATCTCCAAATTAAATATTCCAATGGTGTCAAATCACACGATCTTGGTGGCCAATTGACAGGTCCATTCCGCGAAATTATGTGCTCATCGAATGTTTCCTTCAATAAATCGATTGTGACGTGCGCTGTGAGTCATGTAGTGCCGTCTTGTTGGAACCACATCTCATCCACATTCATGCCAACCAATTCGGGAACAAAATAGTCGGTTATCATGGCTCTTCACCCGTCTCTATTGACGGTAACTCACATCCAGCATCATTTCGGAAGAAGTATGGCCCAATGAATCCACCAGCCCATAGAGCACACCAAACAGTCAGTTTTTGTTATGTCTCAAGGTCTCAAGGGTCTCACGTGGATTCTCTTCACTCCAAATGCGGTAATTTTGCTTGTTGACGTAGCCATTCAATCAAAAATGAGCCTCAACACTGAACAAAATTTTGCGATGAAAATCAGCATCGAAATTAACCTCATTTTCTGTCCATACAGCACAATCACGACGCTTTGCATGGTCTCTCGGCTTTAATTCTTGAACAAGCTGGATCTTTTAAGATCGTAAGTCAAGATCTTTGCGCGAAATCTTCCATAAAGTTGGTGGACAAAGCTCCAATTGCTGTGCACGGTGGCGAATCGATTCATTCGGGTCCTCTTCAACACTTTGCTCTACAGCGGCAATTTTTCCTTCGGTACGCACTGTTCGACATCTCTGCGGATGCATATGATCTCACAGAGTAAACGTAGTACCAAAACGATCCACGGTTAACCGAATTACTTGCTCTGATGGACGATTGTGTCGACCCTAAAATGGACGGGGCTTGCGGTAAACTTCGCAAACTGATCCCTTATTTTCGAAATAAATTTGCCGCATGCATGTTCATATGTCCACCTGTTCATGATAAAATGGCAAACCAAACTGAACATAAATGACATTAGAGTTGCCCGATTTGCCAACAAAATGTCAGTTTGATCTCCATTCGAAAAATTAACCTCTAAAAAAACACCCGTTCGTTTGATAAAATGCCGCGCCGAAGTGCTAGGTTCGGTTCCCAGCCGTAGTAAAACCTAAAAGTTTTTCAGCTGTCCCCCTATCGCGATGGTCTGATAAATCATCTGTCAAGAAAAACTTCTCTGAACTCAGCCGTTAGGATTAAGCATAAAACAGGAGGTCCCGCCACCGCAAGAAGTACACCCTCACACATGACTGATTGTGAGAAAAAACTACGTCCTGGTTAAAAACGAGCATGTTGAGCCAAAAAATTGTTTTTATATTTGTATTGCCATGCTAACGATGTAAAGTATCTACTCCTATTCTACGACACCCATAAAGTGTGCGATTTATTTGACAGACATCCCTTTTATAGTGTTACATGCCTTCAAACCATGACATGTTATGATGACTTACAAAAACTTGTTGTTATATCTCAGAATGGTTTACTAGTATTTTACGTTTCCTTTAGGTGTGACTGTAATAGAATTCATAACCATTATCCTTATTACACATAAAATTTTATTTAACGAGGACACATTCAATAAAACTAACGGGGTGATTAAATTAATTGAAACACAATAATACTACGACTAAGTGCTGTCATAAATGAACATCTGATTTTGTTCCTGAATGGCCGAATGGGCAAATATTAATTATTTGTCATAAAAAAAGGATAACTGTTGCATTAGCAACCGGAGACTACTAGGAATCATAGTTGTAGAACGAGGGTAGACTCTGGTTGGCTTTAACTTGGCAATGCCCAGTGGTTGTAACTCTGACTACACATCAAGTGCTTATTTTTAACATCCAAGCGGTAACCATCGGGTACTGGTCTAATCCAATCGGATTTGACTTGCTTAACAATAAGAGCGAGTGTTGATAACACGACGAAAAACCGCAACACTATCAACAGCCAAAACAGAATGCCACGGAAGGAATACCTGGCCTGCTGTCCCAGCAGTCTAGGAAACTCAGGGATTAGTCAGGCGCTTTGGATAGAGATGGTGGCGGATGAAACAAAAGGGCAACGGCAGCGCTTAATCCCGTAGTGTATACTGATGGCCCCATGACCTAGGGGTATTTTATAAATTTGAACTGGCCCTCCATATTGGGGGTTGTGCTTTGGGTTAACTACCCAACCATGGAAAAAAGTATTCGAAAAGGACTGATTTTATTGCTGACGACCCTGTTAAACGAAAAAGGGACAACGACGTACGTATCTGCACCTGGAATTTGAGAACATTAAACAGGAGAGGTACAAGCGAACAAATAGCGGAAGCCCTAAGCTGCTACAAAGCAGATATTACTGTCATCCAGGAAATAAGGGGTGATGGGCCGGCAAAACAAGGATGTAAGACTGTGAAATCTTCTACAGAACGTGTTGAAGTGAGCAGAAACAGCGACTATTCGGATGCGGATTTGTTATAAGTGCAAGACTTAGGCAAGAAGTCTTATGTTTCCAAGACATTTGCGAACGCATTGTAACAAACCCCATCAAGGCCAAATTCGCCAACATAAGCTTTTTATGCGCTCAAGCGCCATAGTGGAAAAAGATGATATCGCTAAGGATTACTTTTACGAGCTCCTTGACAAATCCTATGAGCGACTACCGAAGTACGATGTTAAAATCGTGATGGGATCCTTAAACGCAAAGGTAGGAAGAGAAGACATCTTTAGCAGTATTGCCGGAGAACATAGCCTACACGACAACACGTGTGGTAAGGGACTTAGGCTAATTGACTTCGTTACTGAAGGGAATGCCACTATAGCCAGCACACGGTTTCCTCACGTCAATATCCATAAGGGGACATGGTGGTCTCCTGATCCATGAACGGTCTACCAAATTTATCACATTGAGATAGACAAGAGGCACGCATCGAGTATTTTGGATGTCCGAATATTCCGGGGAGCTAACATCAACTCGGACCACTACCTTGTTGCAGCCGAGGTTAGAATGCGGATATCCACCGCGCCACAACAATCCAGAACTACTGTGAACAAATTTGATGTCGAAATACTGCAATCGCAAGACACCGCCGAGACCTTCGCGCAACGAGTATCCCTAAGCCTCTCGAATAACACTATACCACCAGCATCGAATGTCGAAGAACAGTGGCAACGAAGCTAACAGCCATTAGATCAGCCGCAACTGATGTGCTAGTTTGATGAGGAATCCCGATAGATGCTTGCAGCCAAGTACGAGGCCTACAAGGCTAAGCTGCAGGTGAAGACGAGAGCTGCCGTTGAGCTCTATAGGCAGAGAAGAAGGGAAGAAAACCGGCTTTTCAGAAAGAATAAAAAAAGAGGAAGAAAAACGCTTGATCGAGGATATAGAGAGGTGCCGCTCCAAGAACGATGTTCGCAAGTTTTAACAAAGAGTAAAACGCCAGAACCAAGGATACAAGGCTTGAGCGGAATCCTGTTGAGATGAACAAGGAAATATTGTAGTTGAGACACAGTCGACGCTGAGGATATGGAAGAACCACTTCTGCAGACTGTTAAACGGCGATGACTAACAATATTCAGCTGTCAGGCAGAACGAATGAAAAATTGGCAACGACAGCGAAAGATGCCTACCATCCGACCTGAGTGAAGTGAGGATAGGAATATCTAAACTGAAGGCTGCCGGAAGTGAAGGCCTTCCCGGTGAGTTTAACAAAGCCGGCGGAGCCGAATCTTCCAACCAGCCGAATCTGGTTGGAAGAAAGTATGCCTGAAGAATGGAACCTAAGCATCGTTTGCTTGATCCACAAAAAAGGACACCCTCTGGACTGCGCCAACTACAGAGCCATAAGTCTCCTCAACATCGCCTACAAGATCCTATCTGCCGTAATATGTGAACGCCTGAAACCGTTTACCAACAACCTGATCGGAGCTAATCAGTGTGGTTTTAGGCCAGGAAAGTCCACAACCGATCAAATCTTCACACTTCGGCAGATCCTGAAAAAACAACCCAAGAAGTCCAAATCGATACCCACCACCTTTTCATCGATTTCAAAGCCGCATTCGACAGAATTTATAGAGACGAACTATTTAGAGTCATCTCTTGTTTTGGTATACCGACCAAACTCATCCGTTTGTGTAAGATGACGATGGAGTATTCTCGCTGCTCCATCAGGGTCGGAAACGACCTCACTTCGATACCAAAAAAGGATTTAGGCAAGGCGATGCGCTGTCATGTGACTTCTTCAATCTGATTCTTGAGAGGATTGTGCAAACTCACGAGCCAACACCAGGGGCACAATTTTTCAAAAATCTGTACAACTACTAGCATACGCCGACGATATTGACATCGTTGGTAGGACCCAACGTGATGTCATAGCCACGTTTGCTAGTATAGATAAGGAAGCGGTAAAAATGCGTAAAGCAGTAAATGAGGGCAAGACAAAGTATATGCTGTCAACACGAAAGGACACACAACATCGACGAATTGGACAGAACGTCACCATTGATTGATATATCTTTGAGGTAGTACGGGACTTTACCTATCTCGGCACCGCTATTAACTCTGACCGCAACATCTCGTCACAAATTAAACGAAGCATTACTCTTGCCAACCGCTGTTTCTTCGGGCTAAGAAGGCAATTCAGTAGTAAAGCCCTCACTCGAACAACTAAGGAGATCTGATATAAGACCCTGATCATCCCAGTCCTGCTCTACGGCGCTGAGGCATGGACCGTCTCAAAAGCGGATGAAGAAATCCTTGGTCGATTTGAGAGGAAAATTCTTCGAAAAATCTTCGGTCCCGTTTGCGTTGACGGGCTATGGAGACGAAGATTCAACCAAGAACTATACGAGCTGTACAGCGACATGCCCCTGGTCAAAAAACTCCGCATTGGTCGTTTAAGATGGCTAGGATATAAAGAACGAATGGACACTAATACTCCGGCTTGCAGAGTCTTCGATTCCCAGCCAGGCATCGGACGCAGTAGAGGAAGACCTCGTCTTAAGTGGCGCGCACATGTAGAAACCGACCTCAACCAACTTGGTAATCGGTTGAGTAACTTGCTATCAAATTCGATTAAAAACTTTCAAAATCATGCAGTAGAAACTTATCTGCAAAGCCTAACCGCTGGATAGGAATCGAATAATTCACTTTGGAAAGCAATTAAAGTCATAAAACGGCCAAAAACGCTGTGGCCAAAATTAGACTAACTCAAGGGGTTTGGGAACCAAGATGTTTTCGTAGCACATCTTGAGGAAACATTCAAACCATTTGATGGTCCAGAAAACATTAATTTATTCGAGACGATAATAATAAAGTTAGATATGCAAGTATTGCCGGGCTTAAAAGGGGAAATACCGAAACTAAAGCCTAAAAAAGCTCCGGGTTATGACCTGATTGCCGGAGAACTTCTAAAAACGTTGCCACGAAACGCATTAACCAAATGCCTGCACATTGCAAATGCAGAAATTAGATTAGAATACCTACATACCAAGCCAGCGGAAAGTCGTGGAAGTGATTATGGTTCTCAAGACAGGTATATCAACGAATGAAATAAAGACTTACAGACCTATTTCACTACTTCCAATAATTTCAAAAGTTTTTGACAGGATATTACTCGGTCGCTTACACCCCATTATTGATCAGAAACGCCTTTTGCCTGACCATCAATTTGGGTCTTGAAATAAACATTCGACTGTGGAACAATTTCATCGAATTACTGAAATAATTGAGAAAGCTTTCGAAGAATAGAAAATTTGCTCAGCCGTATTTCTTGAGGTGTCGCAAGCTTTTGACAAGGTTTGGCAAAGAGGCTTTCAATAAAAACAAAGACAAGTTCTGCCTGAAAAATTGTATAAAATCCTCGTCTCGTTTCTTGAAAATAGACTCTTCCGTGTGAAACTTGGGGACGAATATTCGGATTTCAAAGAAATATTGGCAGGAGTACCCCAAGGAAGCGTCTTTGGACCACTGTACCTCCTATTTACACGTGATATCCACAAACGATACAATAGTTGCCACATTTGCAGGCGATACAGCAATATTAGCAATTGCAACAACAATTGAGGAACCATATATGAAATTAGGAAACGCTCTTACGAGGTTAATGAATGGAAAAAGTCCTGGCGGATTGCACTTAACGAGAGCAAATCGATTCATGTAGATTTTTCGTATAAACGGACAAACAATTTGCCAGTATTACTCATTACGGTTCGAGTCCATTTTGCAAATGAAGCGAAATATTTCGGAATGACACTCGATGCAAAATTAAACTGGAAGTCTCATGTAAAAAAAGAAATGCGAAGAACTTAAAAATAAATACAGAGAACTGTACTGGTTACTCGGAAGATATTCGAAGCTTAACCATGATAACAAGCTGGTATTATACAATAAAGTGCTAAAGCCGGTCTGGACATATGGTATACAACTATGAAGTTTTACAAGTCAAACGAATCTAAATATTTTACAAACTTTTGAAAACAAAATGTTAAGATCATTCGTCAATCCGCCGTGGTATATAAGGCATGAAGATCTATGCAGAGATCTGGGTATTCCCGTGGTTAAAGGTAAAACAAAAAATTTTGCACGCAAACATTAAAATTAATTATTGGGACACGTTAACACAACGGTCCTCCAAATTCTTGACGAACAAAATTTGTTGTCTTCAAGGAACTAAACCCTTGGATTGAACATGACAATCACGAATCACAAACCGCTCTATTAATTGCGGATATAGCAGGAACTCTCAAAGGAAAGCCAAAAGTTTATAAATGCTCGGGAAAAAAAAAATTCTAGATAAGTCGCATACTGAGTTGCAATACAAATACAAAAAGGGTGGTGGTTTTAGTGGGTTAAAGTCTCACACTACTTTGGGCACGTGATCATCGTGTCTTTCAAGATTTCCACCAAACAAAAAATTTGTTCATATCGCCTACCGATTATGCCAGCGTATTCCAGGCGTAACTACTGGCTATCCGAGAGGATTGCACGCTACTGGGGAGTGGCACTTCAAAAAAGCTGAATATTGCTATCCTCATGGATAGCCAAGGGCCCATAAAGGCCATCCAATTCGGCTCCCATATCCTCCAAACTGATACAGGAATTCTGGAACGAACTTGCCTACCTAACTCAGGGTCACACCTCTCTGGGTACCAGGGCACAGTGAAATTGATGAAAACGAGCGTGGAGACGATCTGGCCAGGCAAGATTCAGCTCTACACGGCTCACTTGCAGCGAGGTTCCATATCCCGCTTGGTGCGGTTAAGGACAAATTCACTCATACTTCCTGAAGAAGGCCGATTCCAAATGGAGAAGGTTAACAAATTCCGTCATATCAAGGACATATATGGCCCTCCAGGAGCAGAACAAACCATCATTCTAAATAGAACGCTCCAAGATATCGCAAGAATAACGGCGATAGTCACCGGGAACTGGACAACTATAGACCATGCGTTCAAACTAGGGATCCCATACAACCACAATGCCGGAGTTGAGTGAAAGCAAATGAGAGAGAAACCCTCTCCCATTTTATTTGCAAATGTCCGGCATTAGCAAGAGCCAGAGTTAGACCAATCATTCTTCGACAATCTTAGCGTAATCTCGGGTAAAAGGATACAAGATCTCATAAGTTTTCTAAACCCTTCAGGCTGCATCTAGAGACCGCCTGTATCACATCGACAACAACAATCATAACAAAGGTCACAAGAGTCGTGGTAAAAAAAGGCATATAAGTGCTACTTGAGTTCATGCCGAACCGCTGCCTCTTCTCGCTACCTCTACCTACCCGAATCACCAAAATGGTCATTAAAGATTGTTTTCAAATATTTAAGGCAAATGCTGATTAAAATAAAAATCTTGAAAAGCGTTTTAACCGTGGAAAGTTTTTCTTTGTAAATAAAAAACACGACCAATGCACATAGTCCCAATGGATTTGTTTTAATCTGCAAAAGTTTTAACAGACGCAAGTTAAAACAGAAATGGGATAATGAGATACTTTGGACACTGGCAACGAAGTTAACCATCGCAATTTGAATTCAGAGATTTGTAATAAACACTTTCTGTCTGTCGGTAAAGTTTTACCAGACCTAATTATCCTTTCAAGGGAATCGGATAAAAAAGAACAGAAGTTCAAGTGTATGTGTGGTCAGAAGTGGATAAACTTCCAGACTGTCCGGGATACAGTATTTTATTTAAAATTTTTCGGAGATTTGGGTTTTATGAAACGAAAAAGTGTAACGAAGGAGAGACAATTATAAAAGAATTTATAGGGTTAAGACTCTGAGGGAATGAGATAAAACGTTATTCTATATATTCAGCCCTATCGAGGTATCCGTTGAAAGAATTTCCGAAAGTCAGTTCCGATCGGAACTCAGTTTACCATCCAAGTAACCTTTGCGGAACAAAATATGTGAAGCGTACATTCGCGTATGGGTGCTGTAGAACGAAGGTAGACTCTGATTGGCTTTAACTTGGCAATGACCAGTGGTTGTAACTCTGAATACAAATCAAGTGCTCATTTTCAACCTCCAAGTGGTAATCATCGCATCGGGTACTGGTCTAAACCAACCGGATTTGACTTGCTTAACGATAAGAGCGAGTGTTGATAACACGCCGAAAAACCGCAGCACTATCAACAGCCAAAACAGAATGCCACGGAAGCAATACCCGGCCTGCTGTCCCAGCCAAACCTAGCCAAGCTGCTTCGCCGTATTTGGACAACAGGTTGTCTAGGAACTAAGGGATTAGTCAGGCGCTTTGGATAGAGATGGTGGCGGATGAAACAAAAGGCAAACGGCAGCGCTCAATCCCGTTGTGTATACTGATGGCCCCATGTCCTAGGGGTATTTTATAAATTGGAACTGACCCTCCATGTTAGGGGTTGTGCTTTCGGTTAATTACCCATACTTTTCCATACTTAGTGTTATGAAGCACCCAATAGCCTCGCATAGGACTGATTTTATTGTTGACGACCCTGTGAAAAGAAAAAAAGGACAACGACGTACGTATCTGCACCTGGAATGCGAGAATATTAAACAGGAGAGGTGCATGAGAACAACTAGCGGAAGCCATTACCTGCTACAAAGCAGACATCACTGTCATCCAGAAAATAAGATATGATGGGCCGGGCAAAACGAGGATGTAAAACTGTAAAATCTTCTACGGAACGTGTTATAGTGAGCAGAAACAGCGACTATTGCAGATTTGTGATAAATGCCAGACGTAGGCAAGGAGTCTTATGTTTCCAAGACTTTTGCGAACGCATTGTAACAAACCGCATCAAGGCCAAATTCGCCAACATAAGCTTTTTATGCGCCTAAGCGCCATTGTGGAAAATGATGATATTGCTAAGGATTGCTTTTACGAGCTCCTTGACAAAACCTTTGAGCGACTACCGAAGTACGTTAAAATCGTGATGGGATCTTTTAACGCAAAGGTAGGAAGAGAAGACATCTTTAGCAGTATTGCCGGAGAACATAGCCTACACGACAACACGTGTGGAAAGGGACTTAGGCTAATTGACTTCGTTACTGAACGGAATGCCACTATAGCCAGCACACGGCTTCCTCACTTCAATATCCATAAGGGGACATGGCAGTCTCCTGATCCATGAACGGTCAACCAAATGGATAACATTGCGATAGACAAGAGACACGCATCCAATATTTTGGATGTCCAAACATTCCGAGGAACAAACATCGACGCCGACTACTACCTAGTTGCAGCCAAGGTTAGAATGCGGATATCCACCGCGCCACAATTATCCACAAACACTGTGAAAAAATTTGATGTCGAAAGACTGTAATCTCAAGAGACCGCCAATAGCTTTGCGCAACGCGTATATCTTAAACTCTCCATTAACACCTTACCACTAGCATCGAATGTCGAGGATCAATGGCACCGATGCCAAAAGGACATTAGGTGAGCCGCAACTGATTTGCTAGGTTTCTCGCGCTCTCCAAACAAGAAACCCCTGGTTTAAAGAGGATATGCTCGCAGCCAAGAATGAGGCCTACAAGACCTGAAAGATCTGCCATTGAGCTTTATAGGTATAGAAGAAGAGAAGAACACCGGCTTTTCAGAAAAAAGGAAAAAAGATCAAGAAAAGTGTGCGATCGAGGATAAACAGAGGTGCCACTCCAAGAACGATGTTCGCAAGTTTTACCAAAGAGTAAAACGCCAGAGCCAAGGACACAAGGCTTGAGCAGAATCCTGTTGAGATGAACAAGGAAATATTGTAGTTGAGACACAGTCGATGCTGAGGATATGGAAGAACCACTTCTGCAGACTGTTAAACGGCGATTACTAACAATATTCAGCTGTCAGGCAGAACGAATGAAATGTTGGCAACGACAGCGAAAGATGCCTACCACCCGACCTGAGTGAAGTGAGGATTGGAATATCTAAACTGAAGGCTGCCGGAAGTGAAGGCCTTCCCGGTGAGTTTTACAAAGCCGGCGGAGATGACTTGGTAAGTAACATCCACCAACTCATAAGCCGAATCTGGTTGGAAGAAAGTATGCCTGAAGAATGGAACCTAAGCATCGTTTGCTTGATCCACAAAAAAGGACACCCTCTGGACTGCGCCAACTACAGAGCCATAAGCCTCCTCAACATCGCCTACAATATCCTATCTGCCGTAATATGTGAACGCCTGAAACCGTTTACCAACAACCTGATCGGCCCTAATCAGTGTGGTTTTAGGCCAGGAAAGTCCACAACCAATCAAATCTTCACACTTCGGCAGATCCTGAAAAAAAACCCATGAAATCCAAATCGATACCCACCACCTCTTCATCGATTTCAAAGCCGCATACGACAGCATTTATAGAGACGAACTATACAGAGCCATGTCTAGTTTTGGTATACCGAACAAACTCGTCCGTTTGTGTAGGATGACGATGGGAAATTATCGCTTCTCCGTCAGGGTAGGAAACGACCTCACCGACACATTAGATTCCAAAAAAAGGATTTAGGCAAGGCGATGTGCTGTCATGTGACTTCTTCAATCTGATTATTGAGAGGATTGTGCAAGACTCACGAGCCAACACCAGAGCTGCAGAGGCGCAATTTTCCAAAAATCGGTGCAACTACTAGCATACGCCGACGATATTGACATCATTGGTAGGACTCAACGTGATTTCATAGGCACGTTTCCTACTATATAGAAGGAAGCGGAAAAAATGGGCTTAGTCGTAAATGAGGACAAGACTAAGTATATGCTGTCAACACGAAAGGACACATAACATCAACAAATTGGACCATCGACATATTTTACTTTTAGTTAGTACGGGACTTTGTCTACCTCGGTTCCGCTATGAACTCTGACAACAACATCTCGTCAGAAATTAAACGAAGAATTACTCTTACCAACCGCTGTTTCTTCGGGCTTAAAAAAAGTAGTAAAGCCTTCCCTCGAACTACTAAGAAGATCCTATATAAGGCCCTGAACATCCCATTCCTTCTCTTAGGCGTCGAAGCATGCAGCGTATCAAGAGAATTCTTCAAAAAATCTTTGATCCCGTTTGCGTTGACGAACTATTTAGAAAAAAATTTAAGTAAAACAATTCAAGAATGTTGACATTGGAGGCTTAAGTTTGCTAGGACATGTTGAGGGAATGGACACCAAAACTCCGTCTCACATAGTCGTCGATTCTTAGCAGGACGTCGGACGCAGTAGAGGAAGAATTCGCATTATGGTTTGCATGAAGGAAACCCGACCTCAGTCAATTGTTGTCCCAATGCTGGGATTGCTGAAGAGACACTGGACTGTACCGTCATTTAAGAAATTGTCACTTAATCTCACAAAGTCCCGCCTCTGATTGGCCTTCAAGATAGTAAGATTTGACCACCTTAAGGATTTTTTTTCCTAAGACAGAATTTATTTAAAATTTCGTTGCTGTCATCTTTATGGGTGCGGTCTAAGGCTGTCTACGTGAAACCCTAGATGAAAGTCATCTCCTGAAAATATTTATCCCAGAGAGTGCCATCAGGATATTCAGTAGTCAATCTTCCTTGTAGAACCGTCCCAGACGTAAAACTACGTGTCACAACTTGCTTCCTGAGCTTATAGCATGAAGTGGTGATAGCTACCCGGTAACCTGGTTTGTTGTGTCCATATCCACCACCTGCTCCAATCTCGAATTTCAAAAACCACGTACTGTAGTGATATAGCAAAATGATTGTTCAAATTTGTCTTTCAACCTCAACCTATAAAAGCTGCAGCGAAAAAACTATCTCCTGCTAGTAATGACACCATAATAACAGACTTACACAGATTTTACTGCCTCCATCAGTCCATAAAAGAGAGCTGACAATTAAAAGTAATTCCCGAGTTATAAAAAGGATTTCATGCCATTAAAAAGGATGCAGACAATTATGATGCTGTACAGTCAAATAGCTTTATAGTGTACCAGGCTGAAATTTATTACGTGCTTGAGTGTTTGTAATTTGTTTTACGTGAATGTAGATGTGGGTATATGAATCTCATTTTTCAGAATGCAATCAGTTTTAGTGGAAGATACTCTACTTGATGATGAATTCCATTTTCGTCTCCACTTGCATACGAGTACAAATAGTTGAGCTTGCAGCAGGATGAAAAGACGTTAATTCTTCAAAAAGCAAGTCTAGTCGGTAATTGAAGACTTGGTATCAATTTTACTTACCCTGACACCGTGAAGTACGCATCATTATTCCTTCGTAATCCTTCTCACTTATTCATTCGTCTACCATCCAATTATTTTATACCATGAGGAAGGATTCCAAGATAAGGAAAGTTTAAAAGTATATCGGCATGGGCATGGTGTATCTTTAAAATTGGAACACAATGCATTCATCTAAATGGCAGCGTACGTATATTGAATTTCCAATATGGAGTCAATGGTGGCGTCTACATTACCACAGTTAGGCCATTACAAAGTTAAAAAAGCTTCTGAGGCATATTTGGACAACATGAACTTTATGAATTCCAAATGCTGGCCAAGCACCTTGAAAAGAGATTCTTTCGGATGAGGTCAAAGGAATATGCCATCGCTCAATCCCGTTTTCAGTTCGGAATCGGCATGAAACACGGGGTCCTCTTCTTTGGTGCAAAAATACTAACTTCTCTCACTCAAAAATGTAATAGAAGCTGGGTTTGAGGCCCTATATAGGCCGTTAGGCATAACTCTGAGCAGGGCGAAAGAACAGCTTCAACGTTTCGCCAATTCCTCCGAGGACACCGCGTGCAAAAGACAAATGTCGGTGAAGACACCACGAGGATCGCGAAAAGTTAAAATCCTTCAAACCCCCTGCTTTACAGAACTCCAGATAGTAAGTTTAGCCAGATGATGAAATTATATCTAGAATTCGCGGTAATTGATCGCACTCACCCGGCTGGGAGTATAACACCGGAAAAATGGAGGAAGGACGAATTGCCTCTAGCTGACTTCAAATCCTGTACGACCATCTGGGCCCTGCGCCCACCTATCGCCACCTAGGTCTCTTTGAGGGACATATCAAAACGATTGCTTGCGCATACCAGATGTCCAAAAATCTTAACAGGATATTGAAGAAAATGCTTCTTGAAAATGGAAAATTGTTAGTTAATCAGGGCAAGGGAAGTTTCATCAGGAGCACAACTTGAGGTTGTGGAAATTGGTCGTATTGGTCCTAACCACCCTCAAGGTCAGAAATCCTCTTCTCTCGACTCACAACTGGCTCATTAGCAATGTTGAAGAGGCTTAGGCTGCGGTAACGACCAACGCTAGTAAGCGTTGGCTCTAGTTCACGTTAATGCGCTAGTAAATCTAATTTATGGTTAACCAATAATGTGGTCGCAGATCAAGCTTTTCTGCGTTCGCGCTAGTCCGCTCTAATCCACACTAGTCAGACCTAGTCCTCGCTAGCCAAGGCTTTTAATTTTTGTAGGTCAAAACTGTGATTTTGAAGTTTTACTAGCTTGAAATAGCATGAACAATCATCCACGGTTTTTTTTCTAGCGCAATAGGGCGCACCAGCGCGGACAAGCTCGGACCAGTGTGAACTAGCGCATTCGCTTACTAGCGTTGGCCGTAACCGCGGCCTTAGGTAGATTCGATAAACGTTTGCATAATTGTAAGCGAGGAATCCCTTGCTCCTTTAGTAGCTGCCGATGGAGTCATAAAAAAGTTATGTTGAGCATCTATAGGTGCAATAAATCGTAACCTCAGATTCACCCGAGTACTGTACCACCTTTACCGTACGTCGAAAAGTCGGCGGAAATAAAGATCGCCTGCGAATTTCCGCCACCCTTCTTCTCTGAATCACAAAACACAGGAAAGATATATTTCTGCTCCGAGAACCCTGGGTTGTCAACAACCTACTCTGTAGACTGAAAACTCCAGAATACAAACTTCTCTAAATGAGAAACGAAGGTAAACCCATGTGTGCGTGTGTACTTCTTACACGAAGGCGGTTCCTACATAAGGAGGGCCAGTGAAAAATCATTTAGGTGTTGCCATCGCGCTACTGAGCCCCGGAACAGGGTACACAACGCAAGAAAACCGCACCAAATGGTAGGATTGGTTCAAAATTATAAAGGAATAAAAGTGTAACATAATTTCAACTAAGGAAATCCAACATCCAAGAGCGCGTTAAAAAAGCCACCGTAGTCTTATACTCTTGTAAAAGACAATCGGAAAGAAATGGGAAATGCAACGACATAATATCTCTTTCTGTCTTTATGTGTCTATCATCAGACCTATACTCCTGTATGGTGACTTAGTCTATTTGACGTCTCTAGAAACAGCCTCCAACCGCAAGCTACTAGATAAAGTTCAAAGATGCATTAGCGTAGCTCTTAAAACAACCCCCTCCGTAGCTCTAGATGCTATCCTACATCTATTGCCCATATAAATTTATGTCAAACAGACTGCAGCTTGTAGAGCTGTGAGACTGAGAGCCTTGTCACAATGGACATTTAATCAGGGTAAACACACAAATATTCTGAATAACCGACCAAACGACTACCCAACTCAGTTTTGAGCATAAATTCGGGATAACCATTCCCAGTCCCTTGAACGGGAGTCGTATTCGATCGAAACAAATAGCTTAATACACATCTACACGGATGGGTCCAAAACAGAATCTGGAGTGGGTGGAGGTGTTTTCTCCAAGATGCTTAACCTAAGCATATCCTTTCGCCTTCCCTGGAAGGAATCTCGTTTTATTCGAAATTCGAGCATTTTACCATTCACCTCTTTTGGAAGCCGGGTCACAGAGACATACCAGGGAATCAGAAGGCAGATACGCTTGCCAAAGAACCCTCGATATTCTACCGCCAGAAGACATGATAGGTATGCTCATCTTGCATTCTTGCTGAGAACTCCTTAAATACCTTTTTACTATCTACTCTCAGCAATCAGGATACCGTCGTTGCTAATATTGAAGCAAAAGACAGCAAATATTGTTTGGTCTCGGGATTTTTGGCTCACGATCATGTGGGACCTCCTGACAACCTAAGGAATCTGATTGCGGAAGCAGAGAGATGCAAGACTGCCGTCATCATTGGATGTAATGCCAATGCTCATCATACAATTTGGGGCAGCTCCGACATCAACGAACGAGGTGAGTTACTCTTTGATTTTATTCCAGAAACAAACCTCCTCCTCTGTAAACCCCACCTTCAGAAATAAAATCAGACAAGAACTGATAGAAATCACTCTTGCCTCACAAAATATAACCGACCTGATTGGAAATTTAAGATTCTCTAACGAGCACTCGTTTTCAGACCACAGATACATCCAGATCAACTTGGATAATACTCCCACAGACATGAAGGTTTTTATGAACCCCAAGAAAAAAACCATAACTGGCCAGTTTTAAGAGAAATTCTAACCAACAATATTCTCTTTGAGTCCGTGGTACAACCCATTAGCAAGACAGATTTTGAGCCGTCCATTCCGTCGAAATTTCCAGTTTAAGGCTTCCGCCATTTGTTTGCATGCACCATTTTGGTTTAATGGTCTCAAAATCCGGGTGCAGTGTCGTCAACAATAATATCAGTCCCTGCCAAGGCTCTTGGTTGCTTCGTAACCTTCGTGGGTAGTTAACCCAAAGCAAAACCCCCAACCTTTTAACGTGTGAAGTGCACGTCGGAAAAATATCAGACGTTGCTGCGTGAAAATGCGCAATAAGACCTACTAAGTGTGAACGCGGGTATAACAAAACGAGTAAGCGCGAACGTACTCTTTTCCGTGAGAGGACCTGTCTTCCCAAAAGCTCATCTCTTTAATCGCAGGCTTAAATATTTAACAAGCACGCTAAGAACTCGTTCATCAGTCAACGTATGCCATGAATAATATTCAGTACTGCGTTGGACCACACCATTTATGCTATTGTGCCCCCTCGAGTGAAAATTATTTTTGTCCAGAGCTTAAAAGCAGTCTACATGGACTTGGCTTACCCAAAAGTTGCAAACAAACCCCTCCACTGTTCCGGTTCTCCAGCTCATATGTTTTTTCCGAATCGAAATAAATTATTAACTCCGTATTGTCAGCAGGGATACACTCTGTCACGGTTATGAAATTGTAAGTGTCGGATATGACGCCACTGCCAGGATCTAGGGAATATTCGTCATTTTTCCAATTTAATTATTTATAAGCCTGGAAATTAGCTCTACAGATACTTCTTTCTGCAGCAGGGAATTGGCCGTTCATTTAAAAGTTTACATAACGCGATGAGCTAATGAGTTTTGCATATTAGACTGAATATCAACTCGAGAAGCCTCTGGGAAATTGAAGCTCTAGATATGAAAATCTTTTGAAGTTGGGTATATATTTTTTTTTTTTTTTGGTTACATTGCCAACAGATGAGTATAATGGAATATCGCAGAAGGGATGCAATCCCAATTTCAAATTAAAAACTTTTCCAAACTGTTACTTAATCCACTCACCTTGTTTTCTAAAGAGTAGAAAAGTTATTTTCTCATTTGAATTTTACACTCTGAGGAGGCGATACCATCTGTATCTCGGGATTTGTACACACATGTCAAGAAAACACAATAAAACTTTTAATTTGGAGACCTGTGTATCTAACCTTCCGCATCAGGAAATTCTCTAAAGCAGAGACAAACAGATTGAAACCGTATAAGCAATTTTCTTCATTATCCTTCCATTATCGAGGTAAGCTTATATGGGTTTGATAAACCGTTAAGCTTATTGTAAGATGAAAAATTCGATACAACAGGAGCAACCTTTTATCTTCTAGTGATTACTCAAAGGGAAACATCTTTTGGAGAATTATATCTTGCGCAGATATTTTTCGACTTGAGATGATATACATTTGCTTTGTTGGAAAAAACTAAATAATTGGATACCTATGGTCAGAACATCTATAATTCCTTGACTCTTGTTGCACAAAAGGTAAGTGGTTGGTCGGAGGAATGTTAATGAAGGAAACAAATAATCGGGTCCATAAGAACTAACTTAGGTATGCCCTTTTTGTAAGAGGAGGATGACGATCCCTGGAACATAGACGAAAACGTCGTCAACGTTACGTCGCGTCGTGTTATTGGAGCAAACCTGAATGTTTGCTGGAAAGGAGTAAACGTTCTAATTTTTCTCACCCAATGAGGGTAGATTGGACCAGCAGCCGAGATGAGGGGCAAACGATGCAAAATGTACGTCTCCAACAAGGCCACCAATTTGAAAGCTAAGATCGATGGCATGAATGGAGGAGCAACCGACGTGTCTAAATAGACATACCAACTTTCTGCAGTGGCGCTCCAGTCCTGAATGAAGCTGGGCCTCAACCAAAGTGTCTCTCCAATTGACACGGTCCTTAGCAAACTGCCTCCAGTTGTGCACTCCAAGTTGGATGAGGTCGGTTTCTACTTGTGCGCGCCACTTAAGGCGAGGTCTTCCTCTACTGCGTCCGACGTCTGGCTGGGAATCGAAGACTCTGCGAGCCGGAGTATTGGTGTCCATTCGTTCTACATGCCCTAGCCATCATAAACGTCCGGAGTTTTTTGACCAGGGGCATGTAGCTTTACAGCTCGTATAGTTCTTCGTTGAATGTTTGTCTCCATAGCCCGTCAACTCAAACCAAAGATTTTTCGAAGAATTTTCCTCTCAAATCGACCAAGGATTTCTTCATCCGCTTCTAATACAAACCATGCATCAGCGCAGTGGGATGAGGTTGATCAAGGTCTTATATAAGATTTCCTTAGTAATTCGAGTGAGGGCTTTACTACTTAATTGCCTTCTTAGCCCGATGAATCAGCGGTTGGCAACAGCGGTTGGCAAGAGTAATTCTTCGTCTCATTTGTGACGAAATATTGTTGTCCGAGTTAATAGCAGAGCCGAGGTAGACAAAGTCTGGTACTACCTCAAAGTTATATCTGTCAAAGTTGAGATTCTGTCAAATTCATCGATCTTGAATGTCCTTTCGTGTTGACAGCATTTACTTAGTCTTGTCCTCATTTACTGCAAAACCCATTTTCGCCGCTTCCTTCTATACCAGCAAACGTGGCGATGACATCACATTGGGTCCGACCGATGATCTCAATATCGTCGGCATATGCTAGTAGTTGCACCAATTTTTATAAAATTGTGCCTCTGATGTAGACTCGGGAGTTTTGCACAATCCTCTCAAGTTGAGATTAAGGAAATCAGATGAGAGTACTTTGCCTTTGCAAAATCCTTGTTTGCTATCGAATGTGTCGGTGAGGTCGTTTCCGACCCTGATGGAGCATCGAGAATTCTCCATCGTCATCCTACACAAACAGACAAGTTCGGTCGGTATACCAAAACTAGAGATGACTCTGAACAGTTCGTCTCTGTACATGCTGTCATATGCGGCTTTCAAATCGATGAATAAATGGTGGGAATCGATTTGGACTTCTTGGGTTTTTTCTGTCGAAGTGTGAAATTTTGGTCGGTTGTGGACTCTCCTGGCCGAACACCACATTGACAAGGGCCGATCAGGACGTTGGTAAACGGTTTCAGGCGTTCACATATTACGCAGATAGGATCTTGTAGGCGATTTTGAGGAGACTTATGTCTCTGTAGTTGGCGCAGTCCAGAGGGTCTCCTTTTTTGTGCATCGGGTAAACGGTGCTGAGGTTCGATTCCTCGGGCATACTTTCATCCGACCAGATTTGGCTTATGATTTGGTGGATGTTACTTACCAAGTCATCTCTGCCGACTTTATAAAGCTCAGCGGGAAGGCTGTCATTCCCGCCAGTCGCTTTCAGCTTCAGCTTAGATATTGCTATCCTCACTTCACTCAGGTCGGGTGGTTGGCAGCATTCGCTGTCATCGCCAATATTTCATTCGTTTTGCCTGACAGCGGAATGTTGTTCGTCATGTCCGTTTGACAGTCTGGAGAAGTGGTTCCTCCATATCCACAGCATTGACTGTGTCTCAACTACGACATTTCCTTGTTCATCTCGACAGGATTCTGTTCGAGCCTTGTATCCTTGGCTTTGATGTTTTAGACTTTGGTAAGACTTGCGAACATCGTTTCTGCAGTGGCACTTCTCTATATCCTCGATCAAGCGCTTTTCTTGCTCTTTTTTCTTCTTTATGAAAGGGCGGTGTTCTTCCCTTCTTTTCTGCCTATATAGCTAAATGGCAGCTCTCGTTTTCACTTGCAGCTTAGCCTTGTAGGCCTCGTTCTTGGCTGCGAGCATCTATCGGCATTCCTCATCAAACCAAGGTTTCCACTGGTGGGCGCGAGAAACCAAGCACAACAGTTGCGGCTGATCAAATGGCTTGTTGGCATCGTTACGATAAGCCTTCGAAATTAGGTGCTGGTGGTATGGTGTAAACCGAGAGTTTAAGGGATACGCGTTGCGCGAAGGTCTTGGCGGTCTCTTGCGATTGCAGTCTGTCGACTTTAAATTTTTTTTAAAAGTATTTCTGGATTGTTGGGACGTAGTTGATGTCCGCATAAGTACCTTGGTTGCAACATGGTAGTGGTCCAAGTTGATGGTAGCTTCTCGGAAGGTTTGGAAATCCAAAATGCGTGCCTCTTGCTTATCGCAATGTGATTAATTTGGTTGACCGTTCGTTGATCTGGAGACCGCCGTGTCCCCTTCTAGATATCGAGGTGAGGAAACCGTGTGCTGGCAATAGTGGCATTTCATTCCGTAGCGAAGTCAATTAGCCTAAGTCCGTTACCAGAGGTGTTGTTGTGTTAGCTATGTTTTCCGATAATACTGCTAAAGATGTCTTCTCTTCCTTTCCTTGCGTTAAAATCTCACAGCACGATTTTAACTTCGTACTGCGGTAGTCGCTCATAGGTTTTGTCAAGGAGCTCGAAGAATCAGTCCTGAGTTATATCATATTTTTCCTCCGTCGCGGCGTAAGCGCATATTAAGCTAATGTTGGGGAATTCAGCCTTGATGTGGGCTTGTAACAATGTTTTCGAAAATGTCCTGGAAACATAAGATTTCTTGCCTTAGTCTGGCACTTATAAAAAATCCGCATACGAATAGTCGCTGTTCTGCTCACTATAACACGGTCTGTAGTAGATGCCACAGTTGTTCATCCTCGTTCCATCCCATCGTATTTCCTGGATAGCAGTATTGTCTGCGTTGTACCAGACTTGGCCTTCTGCTAGTTGCTTGCCTTCACCTCTCATGTTCAATGTTCTCACACTCCAGGTGCAGATACGAACGTCGTTGTCCTTTTTTCGTTTAGCAGGGTCGTCAACAATGAAATCAGTCCATTCCGAGGCTATTGGTTGCTTCGTAACCCAAAGCACAACCCCCAAACTGGAAGGCCGGTTTTAATTTACTAGATACCCCTAGGACACGGGGCCATCAGTATCCACGACGGGATTGAGCGTTGCCGTTGGCCTTGCAATTCATCCCCCATCATCTCTGTTCAAGTTGCATGTCTCACCCTTGAAATTCCTGAACAACCTGTTGTCCGAGTGTATCGAAACAGCTTGTCTAGTTTCGCCTGGGACAGCAGGCCTGGGACAGCATGCCATTCTGACCCGTCTGTTTGTAGTGCTGTTTAAAAAAAATACGCGATTGAAATAATTTCTGCAATTTTTTTATCTTAAAAGATTTATTGCGTAAAATAAAATGAAATTTTAGTAAAACCTTGCTTTCATGTATCTCAGTCATTAAAAAGTGAATGCTTTGGAAACCATCATAGGTAGTGGAAATATGCATTTCGCAAGGAGTGTATGTCCATAAAACGAACACAAACATTTGCAGTCACAAAGAGTACGTTTTTCGAGTTGCAACATTCCATACAAAATTTTATGGCATCATGGTGCTGTGCAGTAAAATCGTTTTAAATATGAAAATTAATTTTGAATTTACTTAGAACACAAAATCCTTGTGTGGCTAAAATTTGTTTTTAATTGAAAACATAATCACTTAACTTCGAAATAACCAAAATGACTTGGACTGCATGCAACTATCTCGTTATAAAGCCGTTTGTCCTATTTGTCCGTTTAATTTAATTTCAAACCTCTTGTTCATTTCACTTGTAGACTTAAAAGTGTGGACTGGCTTTTTCGTAATTCATATTATCGTCCTTTGTCACACTATCTCAAATCGACGTTAATTGTTTGAACTCATGGAATTTAAATTTTTTTGGAACAATGAAATTGTGTCTCCTAGATACACGACCTGCAATGGGAGCATTCAGTTTGGATTCCCGCTTGGTTCTGGGAGACATTAGATATATTTAAATATGCATCACTATTTGGCAGTAAAAAATGGATTTCCAAAATTTTATTAAAGTTACTTTCATTCAATGTATTAAAATAAAATATTTAAACGTAATATGAGCCTCCAATCCGGTGTGCGAATCGCTTTATACCCAAAACCTAGTCATCCCATATGTAACAATAATTGGTAAAGGGTGTTTTTTTAGAGGTATAGAAATTCAAATTGAAATAAAACACAAGAAAATCGTTTTTATGTCCATCAATTTAACTTTTTTGGAGGGATAATTTTATGCCATTAATGCTTAAATATGATGTGGCTGCCGGGGCTGGTCCGAATAAAGCCAAGTCTAGAGTTAAAATTTCCAACAACTTTTTCGAGCATTTGGGGCCGTATGTCAGCTATAACGCCACGAATGTTGGCTTCCAAGTCCCCTAACGTCCAAAGCCAAGTCCAGTGGTCCAATTTTTAACCATTCGAGCATTTGGGGCCCAATGTCAGCAGTAACGCCACGAATGTTGGCTTCCAAGTCCCCCAACGTTTCTTGGGTGTTGGACGAGCGTAGACAAGCAACTTCACATATCCCAAAAAAAAAGTATCCAAAGGTGTCAAAACACACGAACTTGGCAAATGGACAGGTCCATTCCGCGAAATTATGCGCTCATCGAATGTTTCCTTCAATAAATCGATTGTGACGTGCGCTATGTGGCATGTAGCGCCGTTTTTGTTGGAACCAAATCTCATCCACCTTCATGCCATCAAAATTGGGAACAAAATAGTCGGTTATCATGGCTCTACACCGGTCTTCATTAAGGGTAACTCACATCCAGCATCATTTCGAAAGAAGTATGGCCCAATGACTCCACCTGCCTATATAGCCCACCAAACAGTCAGATTTTGTGGATGTTATGGGGTCTCAAGGGTCTCATGTGGATTCTCTTCACTCCGAATGCGGTATTTTTTCTTGTTGCTGTAGCCATTTAACCAAAAATGGGCCTCAACACCGAACAAAATTTTGCGATGCAAATCAGCATCGAGATCGATCTCTATTTCGGCCCATCCACCAAAATCACGACGCATTGCATGGTCTCGCGGCTTTAATTCTTGCAAAAGCCGGATCTTGTAATGTCGTAAGCCAAGATCTTTGCGCGAAATCTTCCATAAAGATGACGGACAAAGCTTCAATTGCTGTGCACGGTGGCGAATCGATTCATTCGGGTCCTCCTCAACACTTTGGTCTACAGCGGCAATTGTTTCTTCGGTGTGCACTGTTCGACGTCTCTGCGGATGCGTATTATCACAAAGAGTAAGCATAGTGCGAAAACGATCCACGGTTATGTCGGCTATAAAATGGACGGAGCTTGCGGTAAACTTCGCGGAATGAACCATTATTTTCGAAATAAATTCGCACGATTTGCAATGATTGTTCATTTGTCAATCTGTTCATGATGAAATGGCAAACCAAACTGAACATAAATGGCATTAGAGTTGCGCAATTTGAGCACAAAATGTCAGTTTCATCTCTATTCGAAAAAACAACCTCAAAAAAAAAACCAACCAACCTCAACGAAAAGTGTGCGAATATATAAACTGTATGGTGATAAAATTTAGAAAACGGCATCGTCACAAAATATTGTGTAGACAGTATCCAAATTGTTTAGGGTTTCACAAAAAAAAAAGTTTTTTATAATCTATCCATCAGGGGTACATTCGTTTCGATACATAGTTTGAGCCATAGACAACTAATTTATCTAGATATAAAGGGTGATCCATTTCGAGGCTCCCTACTTTTTTAAAGAAAAAAACACAGAAAATTCAAATTTAATGGAGAATGCTTATTATCATTTGAAAGAACATTCTTTGGCATTTATTTTTTGAAGATTATGTCTATCAAATGTTGGCCGTTGCTACGTCGCAGATGGTCCATCCGTTGAGTCCAATTTTCGATCACTCGTTCGAGCATTTCGACTGGTAACTGGCGAATGACACGCGTGATGTTTTCCTCCAAGGCCTGAATCGAAGCGGGTTTGTCGGCATAAGCTTTTGACTTTACATATCCCCACAGGAAAAAGTCTAACGGTGTGATATCACACGATCTTGGTGGCCAATCGACCGGCCCAAAACGTGAAATTATGTGCTCACCGAAATGTTCTCTCAATAAGTCCATTGATTGATGCGATGTGCACGAAACACATTCCTCACAGAACGTGAATTTTCATAATAAAGTCGAACAATTTGTAAACGTTGTTCACGCGTAAGTCTTTCCATTATGAAATGCCAAACAATACTAAACAAAAATAACACGACAGCATGACACGACTCACACGTGATCTGTCAAAAAAGGCTATTGAAAAAAGTATCTCTACTTGGATCCACCGTTACTTTAAAGTATATGGGTCGACTGAGAATCGCTAGATCAATCATCCGTTCGTCCGTTCGTCCGTCCATTAGGACGTTACCAGTTTTGGGCCTTAAATTTTAACTAGAACTCTGAAATTTTTTACACATGTACTGCTCCCAACAGAACAAGTGGATCCATAAGGCAAAGAAGAAGTTAAGTGACATTTGCATAGTGTCGATAGACTTGAGCTTAAAGGATGACAATTCGCTGCGTCCAAACTACAACGATAACACTGTTAAAAAAAAAAACGGATTTATTTTGGGTGAAATTTGTTGGATTAAATATTTTTTTAGACGCTTTCTGTGACTTGTGAATTCTGAGTAAATGCGTTCACCGATTTATATATTTTTTTTTTTTAAAACTGATTTTTTGGGATTTTTTTAAGATGAAAATACGGAGAGATGAACGATTGATATAAAATATTTAATATTTAGTTTTGGTACACAGTAAGATTTTTTGCGATAAATATATATTTTCAGCTTTAAAATAAGTGCTTTGGTTCTGGTTGGTTGATGGTTGGGTGTTGTAGAACGAGGGTAGACTCTGATTGGTTTTAACTTGGCAATGCCCAGTGCTGTAACTCTGACTACACATCAAGTGGTTATTTTTACCTCCAAGTGGTAACCATCGGGTACTGGTCTCATCCAACCGGATTTGACTTACTGCCATCCAGAAATTACGATGGGATGGGCCGGACAAAAAGAGGATGAAAAACTGTGACATCTACTACGGACCGTGTTATAGTGAGCAGAAACAGCGACTTTAGCGAACGCAATGAAACGATCCGCATCAATGCCAAATTCGCCAACATTAGCCTTAGGAGGAAAAAAATGATATAGCTAAGGTTTGCTTCTATGAGCTCCTTGACAAAACCTATGAGTGACTACCGAAGAACGATGTTAAAGAAAGACTGCAAGAGACCGCCAAGACGTTCGCGCAACGCGTTTCCCTAAACCTCTCCATTAACACCATACCACCAGCACCGAATTTCGATGAACAATGGAAACGATGTCATTCAGCAATTAGATCAGCCGCAACTGATGTGCTAAGTTTTTCGCACCCACCAGCAAGAAACCATTGGTTTGATGAGGAATGCTCGCGGCCAAGAACGAGGCCTACGAGGCTAAGCTTCAGGTGAAGACGAGAGCTGCCGTTGAGCTCTATAGGCAGAGAAGAAGGAAAGAACAACGGCTTCTTAGAAAGAAGAAAAAAGAGGAGGAAAAGCGCGCGATCGAGGATATAGAGAGGTGCCACTCCAGGAAAGATGTTCGCAAGTTTTACCAAAGTATAAAACGTCAAAGCCAAGGATAAAAGGCGCGAACAGAAGCCTGTCAAGATGAACAAGGAAATATCGTAGTTGAGACACAGTCGATGCTGAGAATATGGAAGAACGGCGTTGATGACCAACATTCCGCTGTCAGGCAGAACGAACCATTCAATGTTGGCAACGACAGCAACAACTGCCAACCACCCAACCTGAGTGAAATGAGGATAAGAATATCTTAACTGAAGCTTAATATGGCTGCCGGAAATGACGGCCTTCCCGGTGAGTTTTATAAAGCCGGCGGAGATGACTTGGTAAGTAACATCCACCAACTCATGAGCCGAATCTGGTCGAAAGAAAGTATGCCTGAAGAATGGAACCTCAGCATCATTTGCCCGATCCACAAGAAAGGAGGTTCTCTAAAACGCCCCAAATACAGAGGCATAAGTCTCCTCAACATCGCATACAAAATTATTTCTGCCGTAATATGTGAACGCCTGAAATCGTTTACCAACAACCTGATCGGCCCTTATCAGTGTAGTTTTAGACCAGGAAAGTCCACAACCGATCAAATATTCGCACTTCGGCAGATCCTGGAAAAAACCCAAGAAGTCCAAATCGATACCCACCACCTATTCATCGATTTCAAAGCCGCATACCACAGCATTTATAGAGACGAACTATACAGAGTCGTATCTAGTTTCGGTATACCGCCCAAACTCGTCCGTTTATGTAGGATGACGATGGAGAATTCTCGCTGCTTCATCAGGGTCGGAAACGACCTCACTGACCCATTCGATACCAAAAAAGTATTTAGGCAAGGCGATGAGCTGTCATGTGACTTCTTCAATCTGATTCTTGAGAGGATTGTGCAAAACTCAAGAGCGAACACCAGAGGCACAACTTTCCAAAAATGCCGACAATATTGACATCATTGGTAGGACCCAACGTGATGTCATAGCCACGTTTTCTAGTATAGAGAAGGAAGCGACAAAAATTGGTTAAGCAGTAAATGAGAGCAGGGCGAAGTTTATGCTGTCAACACGAAAGGACACACAACATCGACGAATTGGACAGAACGTCAACATTGACAGATATAACTTTGAGGTAGTACGGGACTTTACCTATCTCGGCTCCGCTATTAGCTCTGACAGCAACATCTCGTCAGAAATTTAACGTAGAATTAGTCTTGCCAACCGCTGTTTCTTCGGGCTAAGAAGGCAATTTAGTAGTAAAGCCCTCACTCGAACTACTAAGAAGATCCTATATAAGACCCTAATCATACCAGGCCTGGTCTACGGCGCTGAAGCATGGACTGTCTCAAAAGCGGATGAAGAAATCCTTGGTCGATTGGAGAGGAAAATTCTTCGAAACATCTTCGGTCCCGTTTGCGTTAAACTATACAAGCTATACAGCGACATGCCCCTGGTAAAAAAAAATCGGCATTGGACGTTTAAGATGGCTAGGACATGAGGAACGAATGGACACCAATACTCCGGCTCGCAGAGTCTTCGATTCCCAGCCAGACGTCGGACGCAGTAGAGGAAGACCTCGCCTTAAGTGACGCGCACAAGTAGAAACCGATCTCCACCAACTTGGAGTGCGCAACTGGAGGCAGTTAGCTAAGTACCGGGCTAATTGAAGAGGCATGTTGGTTGAGGCCCAGCTTCATTCTGGACTGTAGCGCAACTTAAGAGAAGAGAAGAGAGGGTCTCTGTTTCAAATCGGTCACAGAAAATGTCCAAACCAACTTTCAAACATAAAAACTTCAACAAAAAAAAATCGGTTTTCTTAAATGCTTGTATAGCTGTGTGTATGGATCCAGAATTAATAAATATGCGCTCAATATCCGATGGTGGAAAAAGATGAAAAAAATTTCGACGAGGTCCTGACTAAACTTTAAGTTTCCTAAATGTCCTGTACGAGCAGCTCACATAGGTTTTTTTACTTTATCATTCCAATCGGAACCATTGACGCCGTCATTGATTCCATCTTGGGAATTCTCCCCCCCGCCATCTTGGAAAATGAGTAGATGTGACAGTGTGAGGTCACGTCAGCGCCTGATCTCATCTGCGTGAATAATTGAATCGATTGTTCTCAGTCCATTGGATATAGAAGAGGCTTTATCAGCATTGGATGCTAGTAAAGGAGTAGGACCCGACGGAATTCCTGCTGTTCTTTTAAAGAAGTGTGCAATTGCGATAGTTGAGCCACTTTCAATAATTTTTAACCTTTCTCTTGTAGAAGGCAAATTTTTGGATGGTTGGACAATTTCGTTTTTGTCTCCCATTTTTGAATCCGGGTCAAAGCACGAAATAACAAACTACAGGCCAATATGTAAGATTTCAGCTCTACCAAAAATATTTGAGAAAATAGTTTGTAATAAATTATCACAATTGGTTCAGAATTACATATCAGTGTCTCAACATGGTTTTATGTCAGGCAAATCAACGGCAACAAACCTAGCGTTAATGACTAACGCCATCTTATCAAACATGGAAAAAAAGTGGCAAACTGATATTATTTTTACTGATTTTGCGAAAGCATTTGACAGAATAAATCATAAAGTTCTACTTAGTAAATTATTCTCTTTTGGTATCCATTCTTCTTTACTAAAGTGGTTGGAATCACATTTGACGGGTAGAGTCCAAATAGTAAAAATTGACTATTCGCTCTCAAATAGCATTTCCGTTCCGTCAGGGGTCCCACAAGGAAGTCATCTGGGACCATTATTATTTTTGTTATTTGTCAATGACATACCCGGTATGTTTATTGATTCGACTTGCCTTCTATTTGCCGATGATCTCAAACTCTATCGTAAGATACGATGTGAATCGGATTGTTGTCTTCTCTTAAAAGATCTGACGAGACTTGATCATTGGTGCAAACGGAATCTGCTTCATCTTAACATTTCAAAATGTCAAGTTTTGTCATGTTTCAGGAATCAAAATCCAATTTTGTTTAATCTTGAGCGAGTAAGAAGGAAGAAAGATTTAGGGGTTATATTAGACACAACGCTGTCATTCTTACCACACTACGACTATATTATTAATAAAGCTAACCAAATGCTTGGTTTTATTAAAAGAAACACTAGAGAATTCTCGGATCCTTATACTCTAAAGTCATTATATATTTCTCTAGTAAGATCAGTTCTGGAGTATTGTAACATATAGTTTGGAATCCTTACTACAATAATTCAATGGAAAGAATTGAGAAAGTACAAAGAAAATTTACTAGATATGCGTTCTTCAAGTTAAATTGGAGAATTCCAAGGCCATCCTATAACAGTAGGTGTTTATTATTTGGAATGCAATCTCTAAAAAATCGCAGGGTATACTTTTCCGTAATGTTTATAAGAGATATTATAACATATCATATAAAGTGTCCCCCGTTGCTAGCATTATTGAGTGAAGGCAATGCACCATCATGCTGTTCGTGCAAAAAGATGAACTCCTGGACATCTTGGTATCATTGAAAAATAAAAAGTCGGCAGGAGTGGACAGTGTCCCAAACGTCGTATTGAGACACCTGCCAATAGAAGCAGTCGATATCTTCACCACCCTGTTTTTTTTTTTTATAATTTACACGTACTCAAGGGGTTATGAATACCCTTTTATATGATACCATAGTACGAGCGTTAGAGAAGGGGAAGAAAGAGAGGATAGGAACGATTTTTGGATGTAGTGGAGACTTAAACTCCATGGGTGGATGTCCGAACTAGCTTCGGGGAGTCACTTATTCTTGTGTTCGTTTGAAGAAATTCAAGATGGTGTGCATAATGCACATTATCCGGTGCACTGGAAAACGGCGGTGGTACATCCTATCCCCAAAAAGGACAAGGACAAAACAAACCCTGCAAATCTTCGGTCAATAAGCATTCTGCCGAATGTAAGCAAGGTATTCGAGAAGATAGTCAATAGAGCTCTGCTTAAGTGGGTTGAGGAAAACAAAATTATTCCGGATAATCAGTTTGGTTTTCGAGCGAGGCATGATACCATTCATGCCGCGTCGAAACTAGCGTCCGACATCCAATGGAATAAATCCAAAAAACAATGCACAGGGGCCTGTCTGGTTGACTTTGAGAAGGCCTTCGACACCGTATGGTAAGAGGGGCTTTTCTACAAGCTGACCAGACTGGGCATGCGTAAACCCATGCTATATATGATATATGAAATGCTTATGGGAAAGAAGTTTCGTTGTCAAATGTGGCAACGTAACTTCGAGTAAAGTCTTTGAAATTAAAAACGGTTTACAACAGGGGGCGGTGAACTCCCCGATATTGTTTAACATTTATACAAGTGATCTTGTAGGTTCTCTCAGACACGCTAAGTTTCGTTGTCAAATGTGGCAACGTAACTTCGAGTAAAGTCTTTGAAATTAAAAACGGTTTACAACAGGGGGCGGTGAACTCCCCGATATTGTTTAACATTTATACAAGTGATCTTGTAGGTTCTCTCAGACACGCTATACAGATCAGGTCCGAAAATCGAGGTCATCAACACACTTTTGCAACGTGACTTCGATCACATTAAGGGATATTGCGATGATAGGAAATTGAGGATCAATTTCCAAAAAACCGAAACAATTCTGTTCAGGACCCCAGTGCAGAGGGCTTCTTACGATACCAGAAAAAACTGGAAAAAATTTTGTATCATGGGACAGCATGGACGGCCGTTGGCGGTGAGAAGTGAAGTTAAATACCTTGGCATCTGGCTTGACAAGTTTCTATATTTTAATAAAAATGTGGATGCTTGTCTGGCCAGGGCTAGGGGGGCTTATGCTCTGACAAGAAGATTGTTTCATAGCAGTCAACTTGATTCAAGGGCGAAAGTCATTTGCTACATGGCCCTCATAAGGCCGATCATCGCTTACGGTTGTCCCGTGTGGTTCAATATATCACCATCCTACATGGAAAGGATACGGCTGTTTGAGAGACGTTGTCTCCGATCCTGCTTAGGATTGTACCGAACGCCGGACTCCGAGTACATAAAATATTATCGCAACGAGGTTCTATACAATGGGGCTCAGTTGAATAGAATTGACAATTTACTACTTAAGGTGACTCGAAGGCACGCTGCAAGGGCGATGGCTAGCGACAACAGCCTGATCTTAGGGGCTTATTATCCCAATGCTTTATACATGGAGAGCACGCTCATATCAGGCTTTATTCCACCAGAGGCATTCATTTACATCGATTCGTTAGGGTTAGTACAAGACAGGAACGGTATCCCGGTTTTATACCACCGCTATCGTGACGCGCGGGACAAACGGCTAATCCGCGACGGGTACGTCGACAATGCTCCGGAGCTCCTCCGCTTTAGCACGGCGGTATCGGATCGCGATAGGATCGATGCTGCAAAACAGCGCACTGAATTCTGGTGGCTATATGAGGAAGGTGATTCTGCACTTCCTCAGGACTTTGCGGACTTTTAGTCCAACTCCATAGGTAAGATTTTAAATTAGGAACAAGGTTTGGGGTGGGGCTTGTGCACCATATTGGCGTACAATATGGTTCAACGCAGGCTGCCGTGGGACCGAAAGACCCAATAAGGATGGCGACCCCTCGGGGCATGCGCAACAATGGCTCGCCACCCCGATTATAATTAAGTTAGGTTTAAGTAGTTTAAGTTAGGCTTAAGTAGTTTAAGTAGTCTTAAGTTATATATAATCTAGAATAAGCTTTTATATAAAACAAAAAAAAGTCACTAAACAAAGTTTTAAATTTTTTCTGTGTTAATTAAAATTAAATATAAAACCAAAAAACCGACAAATCTAAGCCTAAAGGCAAAATAAAACAGCTAAATATAAGCTTACAGCGCCCACTAAGGGCCGATAAGTTAGATTAAGTAAACCAGTTATTGATAAGTTAGATTTAAGCATTTTTGTCTAGTAGTAAGTTAATATTTTAAGTAAATAAAAAATGAGTTTAAAAGTTAAAAAAAAAACAATGCACCATCAAGGACTACACGTTGTCGATTTTTAATTTATGAACAGTTTCATCGTAGCAATTATGAACGAAACGAGACTATATCCCGTTGCATCAGAGAAGCAAATTTAATTTGTAATTCAGTTGATTTTTATTCGAATCTTTCTAGAGATATCTTTAAATCTATGGTATTAAATAATATTTCAACATTATGTTCTAATAGTGCTTAATTATATTTAATTTAATGAAAATCAATGTAACATATATTTATTTTGTAATGTAATATATGAATGCATATAGGTACCCACCAGCAGTTATATTATGTATTTATTCTAATTGATGAAATAAATAAATAAATAGAAAAATAGAAATAATTCATAAGTTAGCTCTAGTAGAGTAAGCGTCCCAAATATGGCCCACCTTTAACTTTTTTGTAAATAAAACAGCCAGTGTTACGTTAGTTCATTTTGTTTTATTTTTAATAGATAAATAAATTATTTTGTTATCAGTCTTCAAACACATAAAATATAAAAAACAACTTAACAAAAAATAAATAAATAAAAAACTAAAAAAAGTAATTTTAACGCTTTTAAAAAAAGTGCTGCTAATATGGACCACCTTGTGTTAAATATGGACCAGGGTGGTCCATAATTATTACAACTTACTATGCAGAGCAAAAATCGCAAATGAAATATTTGTTTTCGTTTCCTAAACAATCTTCATGTGCCCACATGGTATAGTGCGTACCAAAACAGTTGGCCATTCTACTGCGCAGGTCTCTTAAAATGTGTTTTACAATCTCTTAAAATTGCAAAAACAAGCATAAAGAGACGAAAATGGGCGGAGCCATAATAAAAAACGACGTATACCCTGCCTTGTGTTCAAGATCGCTGTCGCGATCCCACTGAGGGTGGTTTCTTCATTTTCCTTCTTTTATACTGAAATTAGGAGCGGAGGAAAAATATAGACCATTATATGTCAACTTTACTTGGAGGAAAATATATTGTTTCGTTTTTTGTCTTGTCGGTTCTTTGTAGGAGTATGATGTGATCACGGTCGGATAGATTAAGCAAAACATTGCACATGAATTGATTGTGTGACTGTGTCTGTATGAAGGTGTACGGTTTTAGATTTAAACCCTATTTGCTCATTATGCTTTCGTTGATCATTATTAATTGTGTCGTGCATATTGATCATGTAGGTACTGATATTGGCACGCAAAGTAAAGTAAATTGCAGTGTCACACCATAAACCATAAAAAGGGTTGGGAACCCTTTCAAATACAATCGGACTTCTAGGTAGAAATGTATAAAAGTCGACCTCATAATAAAAAATTAAGTTGAAGCGATGATCAAAATCCCTTGGGACCTTGTCGTCGTTTTATAAAAAAAAAAGGGTTGGAAAATATTCAAAATTGTATTGGAAAACTTTATTTAAAACTCAAATGCAGGAAATATTTTATATATTCAGTTCAGAGCCAAGCGACCAATTTCTTGTTCTACTTGTCTTCTGAGCGAATGCTAACTGACTGCACATAAATTGAATTCTTGCTGCCCTTTTATACCCAGAATTGCTACGGTACATTCATTTTTTTATTTGTTGAATTCTGTGTATGCATGAGCTTACAGCTATGTGTGTGCGCAGCACTTTTCAATTTACAAAAATATGTGCTTTCTTTAATTTCAAATGTGATACAGATCAAATATGTGCTTTCTTCATGAATGAATGATAATATAAGGTACATTATGTTATTTTATAATAATAATGATGGTTATAATAATGATAGTAATAATTAATAATAATAATGATAATAATAATGATAATAAGGATGGACGTTACAAAGTTTATTTAGATATTCAACAGCATTTTAGTTCTAAGCACTGTAAAGTTGGGATACGCATTGTAAATTACAGGCAAAAACGCTTAGTGATTAAATCTCTTTCGCGTCATTTTTGTTCTCTTAAATCCTCTCTCTGCGCAATCGACCGTTTGCCAACTGTTTTGGTACGCACTATACATACGACACATTGAACCCATTGTTCTCCTCCCTTGTCTTCAGAAAACAGACTAGAGCAATAAATGCATTTAGCATCTTCTTTATTAGTTCGATCAGGGCTTTCATCTGATGAATCGTCCGGAATAAATTCGTTTTCACTTTCCGATGAAGTAAATTCTTCTGTACGCTGGTTTTTCTTTTTGTGGAGAATTTTGCTTTGCTTTATGCCCCCAAAATGTAAGTTCTTGAGTACCTTATGGAATAATTAACAATTATAAAGTATTTAATTTTAATATCTACCTATCTAGAATTTATATCTACCTTTTTTTCAACTTTTCTGATTTCTTTTCCATGTCCAGTCGTTTGCTTCTTCAATTCTCGTTCCTGTTTATTTTTTAATGATTCTTCGAGAGCCTCTTTGTATGGTGATGAAGAAATAAGTTCTGCATTTCCTGGTTTTCTTCCTCGATTTGAAATCTTTTTAACTCGGATAGGAACAGGAGAAATTTCGTGAGGAAATGTAAACGAAGATGATTTTATACCAGTAGAAGACGAAGGTTCTGAGATGTGAGTTTTTTTTTCATATGAGTTTGTTTCTATTTGGGTTGTTTCAGAGATTAAATTTATATCAGAAGAAAAGCAAGGTTCTGAGAAGGGCAATTGAGGTTCAACTGGATTTGTTTTGTCGAGATGTTTCAATGACTACCAACCGGTTCGAAAATGAATGAAATGAATGCATAGTGGTATGCGTATGCTTTTCCTGTTGTGAAATATTGTGGTGGGCCATATTGCAAACATGGGCCATGTTCATGATAAACATCAATACCCACCCGTGAGGTCAGCAAGCAAATTTACTTGTTGACCACTGTACAAAGTACTTAAATCAACAACGCTTTGTTTACATTGGGGTACATACTACATACCAATATATATATATTATTGTTGTCAAAATAATATGATGAAATAAACACTTTTTTTTATAACGTTGAGAAGAGCGGGTCGTTTTAATTTACGGATTTTGTTAGTTTACGGCATTAAGAAAAACGGTGCAACTTGAAAAAAAGAAGTTAACCCTTGCCATAATTTTTTTTTTTCCTTTGTTCAACGCCCGAACAGGCCATATTTGCAGCACTTACTCTACAATGGGCGCTGGAAAATTCCGGCCTATCGCAACAAATCTAAATATTCGAATATTGAATTCTGACGAATGTCCTTGGATGAAGTTAGACATCTTCCAATACTGAGAACAAATATGCATACATAAATTTTTCAAATGAAAACAAACACACACAACAATATTTCAATATGAAACACAAATCTACATCATCATCCTGAAGGACACATTCTGCACATCCAAACATCATGCAAAAAAATTGAATTTCTTTTAACAAGATACGGGTCCTGTATTTTTTCATAACAGATTTTTTTATTTTTTTGCAGATAAATATACGCAGGACATTGAAGAAAAATAAAAGAAAGAAAAAAACGTGGAATTGGAAAAGTTTCAAAGCCAAACTATGCTCTGCCATTCTGCGGGTATAAACAAGTTTTCAAGGTTTTTAGCAGCATGGTTGGAACAAGAAGGAACGATTCTCTGTAATTGGCACCCGTGCACAATGCTAGTTAAAGTTGTTTCTTGTTCTTGCAACATCATTGGCAACGGACAGTTCAATGAGATCCTTATGTGTTTCATTAAGCAAAAATCATTTGATGTTCTAATTTATAATTGCAGTTTATAATGATGTCGTCTTGACTTTCTTTCACTTTTGAAACGATGAAGCGAAGGAGCTCTAAGGAGGAATGCAAAGGTCCTCAAATTGATTGGGGCGGTTACCAATTAGTGTCAATTTTGTTTATTTTTCATGTCGGAATTCATGTTTATAGTTTACAATTCAACGACTTATATGGCACAGACATACATTTCTGTATGTACAATCACAGGCATGCACAATCACAATTCTTAAACGCACGACGCATCAAATTGAAGGGCTGTGGCGTTGCCAGTCTACCATTGGACGCGGCTTCGGTAGGCGGATTGAGGAATTCTCTGCATGTATCTATGCTGGTTAATTGTAAAACACAATGTCGTTCAAGTATCTGCCTCGGCTGGATTCGCAGTAGCACATTATTTCACTCCAATTTTCCAAGATCATGTTAATGGTTTCGGGCTCTAGCTCACGGATTGGTTGGATGTTATTGGATTAAGCGCTTAAATCGTTGCGGATTAACATTGGTTCACCACAAAAAAAAAGCCAAAGTGGTCAAATCGCAGCTGAAATGCGGCCAATTGATGGCTGATAACACGGTTTGTGAATTTGGTGCGCAAAAGTTCTATCGTGGCATGGGCTGTGTCGCATGGGCTTTGTGACATCGCGCACCATTCTGCATGAACAAGAGGCCATCCAAATTCATGTCTTTAAAAAAAAAAAAATGTATGGCGCTACAGGCTCGTTAGTACCCTTTTTCCTCACAACAATTCATGTGTGCGTGTGTACTTATTTGCACGATGGCGGGACCTCCTGTTTTTATGCCGAATCCTTACGGCTTTGTTGAGATAAGCTACTCATGACAATTGATACAACTCGGATAATTTGTCAGATCATCACGAGAGGAGGACCGTGAAAAATAATTTCGGTCTTGCGACGGCTTGGAATCGAACTCAGACCTTCTGCGCGGCAGTTCATAGAGCCACTGAGCCCGTCATATCTTTATTTTCAGTAAAAAAAAATCGGTTAACATGGCTCTGTAATGCCCAACGTTTACCGAAACGTTGTTCCCAGACTCGTTTTCGAATAAAAATGGTCCATTGATACCACCACTCTACAATCCGTACCAATCTGTCACTCTCTTTGGATGCATCGGCTTCTCGACAACAACGTGCGGGTATTCTGAAACCCCAGGCAATTTCGTTGGTTTACATTGCCACCGAGATGAAAATACGTCTCGTCAGAAAAGAGGATTTTTCGCCTAATATCGTGGTTCAATTCAAGCTGCTCTAAGGCCCAAACTGTGAAGCGATATCGAAGCTCAGTCTATTGGATCCTGTAAACAAATAATCCAAGATTTTGTGCAGAATTCTCCTCAAGCTAACGCGTGAAGAATTGACCTATTGAGATCGTAGGCGAACTGATGATCATCAACTGAGTCTCACACTTTCGGCTACAGCAGCCACATGCCCAAATTCTCGTCTGTGCGCCGACGACGGGGATCATGCGCGTTGTCCTCTAGCATACCAGTCCGATGAACTTTTTTTCTCAAATTCTTGTACTGATGTGCATGTTTTGGATTCAATGCTAAATGCTCATGCTTACGCTCGCGGTCTTTTTTGATGAAACAAGTTTTTGCTTGTTTTTTGCCTGCCATTGTGGGGCATAGCCTTCCCTTACCCATGACTTTTGGTTTCCGAATATTTTGTTTCATGTTTGTAGAACGACGTTGTAACTGCACCTGGAATTGGAGAACATTAAACAGGAGAGGTGCAAGCGAACAACAACCGGAAGCGTTTAACTGCTACAAGGCAGACAATACTGCCATGCAGGAAATACGATGGGATGGGCCGGGCAAAAAGAGGATGAAAAACTGTGACATCTACTAAGGACCGTGTTATAGTGAGCAGAAACAGCGACTATTCCGATGCGGATTTGTTATAAGTGCCTGACTTAGGCATGAAGTCTTATATTTCCAAGACATTAGCAAACGCATTTTGACAATCCGAATCAAGGAGAAATTTGCAAACATATATGCGCTCACGCCCCAACGGAGGAAAAAGATAAGATAGCTAAGGATTGCTCTACGAGCTCCTTGACAAAACCCATGAGCAACTACCGAAGTACGATGGTAAAATCGTGCAAATAGATTTTAACGCAAAGGTAGGAAGAGAATCTTTAGCGGTGTTGTCTAAAAACATAGCATACACGACAACACGTCTGTTAACGGACTAAGGCTAATTGACTTCGCTACGGAACGAAATGCCACTATGGCCTGCACACGGTTTCATCACCACAATATCTCTGAGTGGACATGGCGGTCTCCAGATGAACGAACGGTCAAACAAATTGATCACATTGCAATAGAAAAGAGGCACGCCTCCAGTATTTTGGATGTCCGAACATTTCGAGGAGCTAACATCGACTCGGACCACTACCTTGTTGCAGCAAAGGTAAGAATGTGGTTTTCCAACACACCAAAACAATCCAGAAATACTGTGAACAATTTTAATATCGAAGGACTGCAATCGCAATAGTCCGCCAAGACCTTTGCGCAACGCGTATCCCTTAACCTCTGGATTAACACCATGCATACAGCTTCGAATGTCGAAGAACCATTGCAACGGCCATGAAATCGGCCCCACCAACAAGAAACCCCTGGTTTGCCAAGGAATGTCGATAGATGCTCGAAGCCAAGAACGAGGCCTACAAGCCAAAGCTGCAGGTGAAGACCAGAGCTGCATTTAGCAAAGAAGAAGCGAGAGCACCGGTTTTTCAGGAGGAAGAAAAGCGCTCGAGCGAGGATATAGAGAACAAAAACACGTTGTGTTTTATAAAGCTGACGGAGATGACTTTGCGAGTAACATCCACAAACTCATAAGCCAAATCTGGCCTGAAGAATAGAACCATACCATCGTTTGCCCGATCCACAAAATATAGACACCTTCCGAACCAAATACAGAGTCATAATTCTCCTCAACATCGTCAACATGTTCCTATCTGCCGTAATATGTGAAAGCCTAAAACTTTTTACCAACAACTTGATCGGCCCTTATCAGTGTGGTTTTAGGCCAGGAAAGTCAAAAACCGATCAAACTTTCACACTTCGGCAGATTCTGGAAAAACAACCCAAGAAATCCAAATCGATACCCACCACCTTTTCATTGATTTCAAAACCGCATACAACAGCATTTATAGAGTAGAACTAAACAGAGCCATGTCTCGTGTTGGTATACCGCCCAAACTGGTTCGTTTGTGTAGAATAACGATGAAGAATTCTCGCTGCTCCATCAGGGTCGTAAACGACATCGCCGACAAATTCGATAACAGAAAAGGATTCAGACAAGGCGATGCACTAGCGTGTGACTTCTTTAATCTGATTCTTGAGAGGATTGTGCAAAACTCTCGAGCCAATACCAGAAGGAACAATTTTCCAAAAAATCGGTGCAACTACTAGCATACGCCGACGATAGTGATATTTAGATTAGATTATATAGATTATAGATTAGATAGATATAACTTTGAGGAAGTGCGGAACTTTGTCTATCTCTGCTAATAACTCTGACAACAACATCTCGTCAGAAATGAAACGAAGAATTACTCTTGCCAACCGCTATTTCTTCGGCCTAAGTAGGCAATTTACTGCTAAAGCCCTCACTCGGTTTACTAAGAAGATCCTATATGAGACCCTGATCATCACAGTCCTTCTCTACGGCGCTGAAGCGTGGACCGTCTCAAAAGTGAATGAAGAAATCCTTTGTCGATTCGAGAGGAAAATTCTGCGAGAAATCTTCGGTCCCTTTTGCATTGACGGGCTATGGAGACGAAGATTCAACCAAGAACTATAGGACATGTACTGCTACATGGACGTTTAAGATGGCTAATACATGTAAAACGAATGGACAGTTATACCCCGGCTCGCACAGTCTTTGATTCCTAGCTAGGTCTTCCAACCTCGACTTAAGTGGCGCGCACAAGTAGAAACCGACCTCAACCAACTTGGAGTGCGCATCTGGAGGCAGTAAGCTAATTACCGGGCTAATAGGAGATGTATTTAGGTTGAGACCCAGGTTAATGCCGGGCTGTAGAGCCACTGAAGTAAGTAAGTAGACAGTTCTGAATCATGAATTTGAAGTAATGGGTTTTTCAATAAGAGCGCTACAAAAGTTTTTTTTTAAATAAAGCAAAAGCGGTTTTGGATATCAATGAAATTTTGTATTCCTGTGAAATTACGTTCGATGCCATTATGTATGGAACTCGATTACGTTTGCATGGCCACCACGGGTACGCTTGCAGAAGTCCAGACGATGAACCCATTTTCCGACGGTTTTCAATCATTAATCGGCCGATACTGCTGCAATTTCACGTTCGATATTCGTACGAAGTTCATCAATCGTCGCTGGCTTGTTGGCATAGACCATAGACTTGACGCAGCCCCACAGGAAATAGTCTAACGGCGTCAAATCGCACGACCGAGGCGGCCAAGCGACTGGACCATTTCGTGAGATATCACGTTCTCCAAACTTGGTTTGCAATAGATTGATTGAGGCATTCGCTGTGTGGCTTGTGGCGCCATCCTGTTGGAACTACATGTCCTCCAAGTCCATATCATCCAATTGGGTCCAAAAATATTCGGTTATCATTGAACGGTAGCGATTCCCATTCACAGTTACGAGCCGGTCTTGATCATCACGGAAGAAGTACGGCCCAATGACGCCGCCGGCCCATAAACCACACCAAACCGTAATTTTTTCGGGATGCAATGATGACTCATGGAGTACGTGTGGATTGCTGCCTGACCAATACCGCATATTTGGTTTATTGACGAAGCCATTCAGCCAGAAATAAGCCTCATCGCTGAAGATGATTTTTCGATGAAAATCCGAATCATTTTCAAGTTGTTGCTCAGCCCAATTCACGAACATACGATGCTTCTGGTGGTAAAGCGGCTTCAGTTCTTGCGTCAATTTAATCTTGTAACAATGTAGGCCAAGATCTTTTCGCAAAATTCGGTACAACGACGTCACAGAGATGTCCAACGCTTGAGAACAACGTGTGAGTGACACATTTGGGCTTTCTTCAAGTGAAGCCTCAGCGGCAGCAATATTCTCGACACTACGGGCACTTTTTTGTCTCCCTGGCGCGGGAACATTTTGTACTGTGCCTGTGGATTCAAATTTGTCCACTAGACGCTCAATTGTTGATCTGCTAGGACGATTATGACGACCATAACTAGGACGTAGCGCTTTTAACGTTGAGGCCACTGACTCCGAATTTCGGTTGTAAATTTTAATAATTTCGACTCGTTGTTGGATCGTATATCTTTCCATCATGAAATGGCAATCCTTACTGAAGGGAAATGTCAAAGGAGCGGCAAGAAATATGGAGTCGTTTGCTGTCCTTGTCGCTCAACTTTTGTAGCGTCCCTGTTGGAAAACCGATATTATAGCAGATGGATCTGGTAGGCGATTTTGAGAGGACGAATGCCTCTGTATTTGGTGGAAATATGGTGCAAATGTGGTAAAAATATCGACTGCGTCTATTGGCAGGTGTCTCAATACAACGCTTGTGACACCTTCCGCTACCGCCGACTCTTTATTTTTTTTTATTTTTCAAAGATATCCAGGAGGACACTTTTCCATTGGAATGTTTGTCGACAGTGAATACGGCAAAACCGTGATTCTCCAAGCTTGAAGTTCAGTACGTAGATGAAAGAGATTCAGAAAGGCTCTTTCTACAATATCGCGATTTTGGCGAACAGGATTGTTCACCGCATAAACGGTCTCGAAAATAGCGCCTATAGAATTCGCCTGATTTTTGATTTATTTTTGACACAATTGTGCTGTCGTTTGTGGTTTCGTTACTGCTCCTGCTCTCTTGAATATCTTACACAAAACTGTCATGAGAAGCTCTTTAAATTTGCCATTCAGAGTCGACATTAGGCAGGCATTCCCAACCTTTGTGGCAAAGTTAGAACTTGCACAAATGAATGGAAATGCTAGTTTTGAAGCCCTGTAGAGGCCGTTAATGTCAGAAATTTCAATAATTTAAGCTCCAAGAATCAGCAAAATGTAGACTACGATATTTTCCGGCATCACAATACTGAGAAAATGAAAATATAAAAATTTTAGAAACTCAGTCATAGAAGTACAGGGTGTTCGCCGGGAAGGTACACTACTTCCTTTGTTTATAATTTTTGATTAAATAGGAGAGAATGGATATTATGTTGCTAAATTTTTTATTAAGTGTGGGCATTATGTATAGAATACAATATCAGATAAATTTCCGCCTCTGTTAGTCTCACAAATGCCAGCACTTTTGAGCACATTTTTCATTTCATTCTCACACATTTCACGCGGTATTTCATTAATATCATGACGAATATTTTGTTGGAGTTGCTCAAGCGTTTCTGCTTTGCTTGAAACCTTGCTTTTCAGATATCCCCACAAAAAGAAGTCCGGAGCAGTCAAATCAGGCGACCGTATAGGCCAATCAACATCATCGTTTCTTGAAATAACTTGTTGTGGAAAGACGTCCTGCAGTAATTCCATTGTAAACCTGGCTGTATGCGATGTGGCACCGCCTTGTTGATACCACATGTTAATCAAGTCCAAAACATGCAGTTGTGGAGTTAAAAAGTTTTCAATCATATCACGATATCGCTCCCCATTCACAGTTACCGTTACGCAGTTTTTATTTTCAAAGAACTAAGGTCCAATGATTCCTGCTGACCAATTTGCACACCAGACTGTAACTTTTAATGGATGCAAAGGTGAGTGATGAATCATTTGAGGGTTTTCCATTGCACAGAACCGACTATTCTGTTTATTCACATATCCATTCAAATGAAAATGTGCCTCGGCACTCATTATGATTTTTTCATGAAAATCGGGGTTGTCATGGGCTAGCTGTAACATCCCATTGGTATATGTACGGTAGCGTAAATGGTCTTATGGAAGAAGCTCCTGTGTCAACTGAATCTTAAATGGAAACAAATGCAAATCCTTGTGCAAAATTGTGACCAAAGTTGTTCCTTGAAGACCAAGCTCCAGAGCACGGCGTCGAATTGAGGTTGATGGATTGTTTTGAACGCTTCCTTGATCAGCAATAATGTTTTCAGCCGATCTTGTAGTAAGTTATGGTCCATGCTTGGGCCTATCACCTAAAGACCCTCTTTCTTCGAATTCATTCACTACACGATAAATAGTGCGTTTTTTTTGGCACGTTGTTTCTCCCGAAAATTTCACGTAACTTTCTCATCTTCACAGTAATCCATGATTGATTTTGATAAAATGTTTCAACGACTAAAACACGATGCTTTATCGAATAAATTTGCCACGTGTCCACTTCACGATTGCCAAATATGAACTGTCAAGACTAATGTTTACCAAAATGGCGGCAAAACCTTCCCGGCGGACACCCTGTATTTAATATCGGAACTTTATATTCCAACTAGAAACATCTTCCAATCGCTTTTAAATAAATTGACACCCTAATTAACATCGGTTTCCATAGTTCGTATATCTCCATTGTGTTCCATTAGACTGAACCTTAATTTCAGAACTTTAGTGGAGCAAGATAAACATTTCATTTTATACGCAGATATATGAATTTAATTTTTCATCTAAATCGATGTTAAAAAATGTTAAATCTGTATAATATCTCAACGACATTTTCCTCTTCCCTGAGCTTAATGACTTTTCTGGACATCCGTCTATTTATTTTCCTGGGATATATTTAGAGGAGCCTTGCAAAGTAATTGCTTTTCTATTTAATTAGGACACCATCTGTAGAAAATTGTGGCGTTAATACTAAAAGTGTTCAACTGAATCGTTTAGTATTATATTATGTATTCAAGTTTTCAGATATACATTCCTTGTCGATATTTAATTTAGTAAAATAGGTTGGAAATTTAGGAATTGTGTCCCACTAACCTCTGTATTTAACTGGTTTTCGTTATGATCTATCAGTACCGAGTACCCTGTTTTGCGCAAAGTTGCTCCAAATATAGGTAGAGAGCCTTTTGGTTTTGTTAACTGAAGGTAAGCGGCCTTCTATCCCGGTATAATGGCCATTTCAGCTTTGAGTTATATCATAGCTGGAAAACTATTTTCTCATCAGCTACCATAAACCACGAAAAAGAGTTCTGAATACAGAAATGTGGAGCCGAATTATTAGCTGAGGCTATTTTTACATTTTTTACATTCTTTCTACCCCACCAAGCCTAGATGGCAACCTTCCATAGACAATAGGAACGCATCTTCATAGTCGTGGCAGAATCTTACCATCATACAAAAATTGTGGAAATGCGTTGTTGAAACTTCTAGTTTCAGGTACGAAACTTTTCGTTGGTGCGTGGATAATTTCTTTATTTTAAAAAGTTTGTAAATTTTTTTGTACAACCCCAAAGTTGTATCCCGTAGATCCACGAAAAAAATTTTAAGATAAAAGTTGGTGCCATTTTTACCCCAGCTCACACTTAAACAATTTTTTTAAAATCTTTAAGACCTGTGTGCGAGACGATGATAGCGATATCGGGTTTTTCAACAGGGATGCTACAAAAGTTGAGCGACAGGGACAGCAAACGACGCCATATTTCTTGCCGCTCTTTTGACATTTCTCTTCATGAGGTTTGCCATTTCATGCTAGAAGGATATACGATCCAACAACAAGCCACAAGCCACACAGCGAATGCCACAATCAATTTATTGGAAACCAAGTTTGGAGAACGTGTTATCTCACGAAATGGTCCAGTCGCTTGGCCTCCTCGGTCGTGCGATTTGACGTCGTTAGACTATTTCCTGTGGGGCTACGTCAAGTCTATGGTCATTCCAACAAGCCAGCACCAATTGATGAACTTCGTAAGAATATCGAACGTGAAATTGCAGCAGTATCGGCCGATTTATGATTGAAAACCGTCGAAAATTGGGTCCATCGCCTGGACTTCTGCAAGCGTGCCAGTGGTGGCCATGCAAAAGTAATCGAAATCCATACATAATGGCATCGAACGTACTTTCACAGGAATACAAAATTTCTTTGATATCCAAAACCGCTTTTCTTTTATTTAAAAATAACTTTTGTAGCGCTCTTATTTTACCAAAACACGATAGGCAGTTATTGGGCTTGTGTTAAGCCAGGAAAGTCCACAACTTTAAAATCCTTCACTTTGGCAGTTCTCGAAAGAAAACCCAAGAAACCCAAGTCGATACCCACCACCATTGATTTCAAATTCGCATGCGATAGCATTTGTCGAGACGAACGGTACAGAGACATGTCAAGTTTTGGTATACCGACCAAATTTGATTGAGTATTCTCGCCGAAAAAATCACTTAGCCAAGGCTATGTAGGCAAAGATCCAACCAAAAACTGTACAGCGACATGCCTCTTGAAAAAAAGCTCTGCATTAGGCGTTTCAGATAGCTAAACCAATTGACAACTAACTCCGGCTCACAGAGTCTTCGATTTCCAGCCAGACATCGGACGCATCAGAGGAAGACCTCGACTTAGGTGCACAAGTCCATACCGACCTCAACTAACTTGGGTTTCGCAACTGGAGACAGTCTGCTACGAAAATCTTTGTGGCTATCTGTCAAACATAGATCACTCACCCGAAGATTTGCAACATCTCGTATGTGGACTACGAGAGCCCCGTAGAATCAGCGTGCGGGGTGGGTTCGAGTTTCGTGTTCACACGATACTTTACCGGTTTTTTCCATAGAAAAACCCCCGGTGTCAATCCTGGACAACTATTATCTGTCAACCAAACACTTGCCCCGAATGCCTATGTTTGATCGACTGCGACCAATCCGAAAACCGAACGACCCGAACTATGGTGGAGAAGATTAAGTATCCGGAGGAAGGAAGGAATGCACCGCACATTCTCAGAAGCAGTGAGCTTTAAGGAATTAGGAAAAGATAGATGAACAGTCAAGAAAAAAAAAAAAAACATTTTCGCGAACTAGGTATGTTGGTGGTTTCGCGTTCAAATTTTGGAATCCCCTTCGGGTACTATTTCTGTTTTGTTAAGCTTTATGATTTTGATTTCGGTATCGCTGGTATTTGGACACGTTTCACTGCCCCCTCGACAGCCGTTTGCCGTTTCGACAGCTATCGGATAATGTGGCAGCTGCCCTTGGACACTTTGACAGTTGTCATTACCCTGTCCTTAGACATGATGTTCCACGTCTTTGGTGTCCATGTGTGCTCGTTTAGTGTGTTGAGAGTGTTTGTACCTAAACGCCTCTGTTGCTCCTCCATTGCTTAAGCGTTGTGGGGAAGAGATCGTCTTCTCTTTGCCATCGATCCAAACTTTTATAGTTGCGGCTTTGTTTGAGGGGTGTCTTTTGGGCCGTCCGCCCCGTGCGTCTGTTCCATGCTATCGCACTTTTTTCTTGCGTTTGTGCCAATAATGCGGTGGCGCAAATGATTTTTTGGGGTATGGGTTCCAGGGATCGTCTTCCCCCACCCGTCATCATCATGTTGGGGTCGACGAGGGATCGTCCTCCCTCATCTATTGAACTTTTTTCAAATCGCTCCTGTCCGATGCTTCCCGTCGCGAGTCTTCCACGTCCATTGGGCTTCGACGACTGCGTTTCCTCGTGGACTACTGTCACACGTTTTGTGTAGCGTTGCTCTGTCGTAAGTCTCCCTAATCTACCTAGGGCTGCACCGAACAGAGTTGGGCAATCTTTTCTTTGACTGGACTCCTTTTTCGCACTCATTATAGCTGTTATTAATTGCAATACCAGATCTGAAGGTCGTGGACCAGTGGCTGATGGAACACTGGCTGAACGCCACTTCCTTTAAATTCTGGATTTGATACCGCAAATAAAAGAGGAAACGAAGGGATTTAAGGGGAATAAGAGAGTGCATTGTTGTGGTAAAATTTAATGTACCGTAACAAGTCAGCTAAGGATCGGCCTATTGAATCGGCCAAGTGGCTCAGTGGCGTGCTGGTTAGTGCAATGAACTGCCACGCAGAAGGTCTGGGTTCGATTCGACCATCCTCTAGTGATGATCTGACAAATCAACCGAGTAGTATCAATTGACAAGAAAAGCTTATCTCGAATTCGCCGGTCGGAGTCGGCATAAAACAGGAGGCCACGCCGTCGTGCAAGAAGTACACAGACACATGTACACATGAATGGTCGTGAGAGAGCTCGGCCCTGGATACTTACGAGCCGGTTGCACCAAACATTTGTATAGGTATGGTGGTTGAGGCCCAGGTTCATTCCGGACTGTAGTACCACTTATATAAGTTAGTAAGTTGGAAGCCATTAGCAAAGAGGTTCCGTTTTTTTTTTTGGAAATCGATCTTCGACTTCGTTCCATCGCAATATCCCTTAAAGTTATCGAAGTCATGTTGCAGAGAATGTTGATGAACTCGATTTTCAGACCTGAGCTGAACGCCACTAGATCATTTGTCTATCCTAATGCATGTCTACAAAAACCTACAGGATCACTTTTAAAAATTTTGAACAATATCGTGGAGTTCATCTTTCTCTGCTGTAAACCGCTTGTAATTTTAAAGACTTTGCTCGAAGTTCCAGAAGTATTTCATCAATCATATAAATCTAGCGTTTATGCATGACTAGTCTGGGCACTTGTAGAAACGCCCCTCTAACCATATCATATGGTCGTATTTTTGCAAGTGATCTTGTTGGTTTCGAACGTTTTTTTTAAAGTCAAATAGAAAGGTCCCTGCGCACTGATATTTCAAAAAAACTTCCACTACATGATGGACACTAGTTTTAACGTGGCATGAACAATTTTCCGGAATAATTTTATTTACTTCGAAACAATTAAATCGAGCTCTACTGACTATTTTTGAATACCTTGCCTCCATTCGGCAGAATGCTCATTCACCGCTTATTCGATTTTTCAAATGCCAGCGTCCTTAACCGCAAAGTATAAGAAAACCTTTGTGTTTGTTACTTCCCAACAAAATATGACCATATGGCATGGGGCTTCATATTTTAAAACAATTTCGTCCACCCGATAGGGTTCTTGTCTTTTCCCCTGATGACAATTATTGGATCTCAACTTGTATCTCTAGTTCCCCTTCCCAAAAGAATACCCCCTTCTGTTTTATCTCATCCCAAATGAACTATGAAAATTGTCCTCTAAGTCCCAAGGACATTCATTGACCAAAATTCTCATAAAAATATTTCGACTTCCAAACAATTGCAGCGATTTGCCGGAAATGTTGGATTTCATTTCTCAATGTCACTTTGTTTACCAACATCAAATAACGGAACTGCATTTCATGGAGGTCAATATTATGAAAATCTCCTTTTGATCCTTATCCAACCACAAGACCGTAGCTTGCTGGCTGTTATTTGTACACTGCAGTCATCAAGAACCACAACAATGCCCAAGAGGAATGTCTAAAGTCAAACAATTTAAACGCACAGATTTGTACGACAAAACCGAAGGACATTCGTATTTTCATTTCTTGTACCAGAAGATGTGCCAACTCATGAAATAAATCATTTCGCTAAAAGGCTAAGGACATTCCTAAATACCCCAAACATAATTTTCAGCTGTAAGGGAACAACAAAAATGGACTCAGTCTACGTCGTTTGTAAAAGACCACCATTAAGTACTCCATCGACTATTTTAACTCATGCAAGGATACCCTTCGTCCTATCATTTATTTATTTTATTTTTGTGAAAAATGTTTACTTATCAAACGGTAAAAGTGAATAGTAATCTCAACCTCCTTTCGTGCCGTTTTACATATCCTCATGCCCTTTTCGCTTTTACATCACAGGAATGCAAAATAATTTTTTTTTTTCATTTTTTTCATCCCGATGGGAGTTGAACAGGATTATGCAAATTCCTCATGCACTTCCTGTGCGCATTGAATTTAAAATATTTCAGTACCCACATTCTAATGTTGGCATGTGTATCTATGGGATTTCCGTTTATCTATCGGGAATGTGATGTTTTGAATTCTTTTTTTTGTTGTTAAGGACGGCATATTTTGTCGAGAGCGCAAAGCGATTTGTAAGCACCTCATCGATGAATAGGACGAACATGAATGTGTAACATATTTTATGCCATAAAAGGCTGTACAGGGCGTTGCTAAAAATCATCACACTTGCAGTCTATGTTTCACCTTTAGCATCCTTATAGGTCTTATGGAATAGATGAAACTTTCATCAACATCGGGTCTTTGTATTGATCGGCTTCTCTTTAAAAATTAACCTCATCCCAATATGAACCCACTTGGTTCATGGTCTCACGAATATTGATACTTTCAAGGAGCATGCCAAACGTATAAAGGAGCTAATAAACAATTTTACAAGCCTAAAAGCTTTTACGTAAGGTAATTCCGGTTGGATGATGGAATGGGTAAAATATATGTCGAAGTTTATGACAAAGCAATAGGTTTATCCCAACAGAGTTCGGGAGATTTGTTACAAGGAGTAAGGGCGTGTCCTATGTTCTGATTCACTATGATGGGAAAGGATAGAGATAGAAGAAGTAAAATTTTGTTTAAAATATTTGTTAGGCCTTTAGAGTAAATCGATAGCAAACGGAATAATGGGAATATGTTGTAATGGTATACCCAGGCTAATACCTTGCCTCGGATTTAGCAGTATCACAGAAATAATAAACTAAAGGATGTGAAGCCATCCATTTTTTTAAGGAAAAAAGTTTTCCAGAGCTCTACAAATTGACAGCCAACTAGTCCCTATTCATCATGAAATCAAATCTGGGTCTGTCAGTTGGAAACGCAAAGGCTACACGTTGAGCGAACAAAATTTACATGACGTCAGTATTGGACATTGGACATTGGACATCACAGTACTTCGCACATGAATGCAACGAACTACAGACACGTAACAGCATTGGCGACTAAGGCCATCGGCTGGGACAGACCAAGACTGAAAGATAGACACATAGAAGGAAATCCATGTAACATTAACCTACGTGGCACAGTGGAGGAGACATTGATATTTCTGTTGCCTCATATTATCGCACAGGTGGCCTCAGATAAGCTGGCGATTTTCGTAGAAAACAAATGCTGCCGAAGCTGGGGCTTGAACCCGCAACGTTTGGCTTAGCAGTCAACTACGCATTCCTCTGAGCCATGGCCACCTGCAGACGTCAGTATTAAATTTGTGGAAATAACCAAGTACCTGGGTCTAGCCTTAGACAGAAACTCTAAGTCGAAGCCCAATGGAAATGACGACCTTCCTACCATTTGCAAAATTTGATCGGATAAAAGTATGTCTGTCCCTACATCGTTTGCCCGATCAACAAAAAAGGCGCCCACTGAACTGCGTCAACTAAACAGGTATAAGTCTCGATATCAATAAGGTAAAATGGCTCCAGATCAACGAACGGTCATATTGTGATAGAAAAGAGGCACGCTTCCAGTATTTTGGATGTCTGAACATTCCGAGGAACTTACATCGATTCGGACCACTACCTTGTTACATCCAAGGTAAGAATGCGGATATCCACCACGCCACAACAATCCAGAAATACTGTGAAAAAATTGATTGTCGAAAGACTACGAACGCAAAAGACCGCCAAGACCTGCGTATCCCTTAACCTCTCGATTAACACCATACCACCAGCATCGAATGTCGAAACCATTGGATCAACCGCGACTGATATGCCGCGCCCACCAGCAAGCAACCCCTGGATTGATGAGGAAACCTGATAGATGCTCGCAGCCAAAGAACGAGGCCTACCAGGCTAAGCTGCAGGTTAAGACGAGATCTACCATTGAGCTCTATAGGCAGAGAAGAAGGGAAGAACACCGGCTTCTTAGAAAGAAGAAAAAAGAGCAAGAAAAGCGCTTGATCGAAGATATAGAGAGGTGCCACTATAGGAACGATGTCCGCAAGTTTTACCAAAGTGCAAAACGTCAAAGCCAAGGATACACGGCTCGGACTGAATCCTGTCGAGATGAACAAGGAAATTTCGTAGTTGATACACGGTCGATGCTGGGGATATAGAAGAACCACTTCTGCAGCCTGTTAAACGGCGGTAACGAACAACATTCGGCTGTCAGGCAGACGGATCCATTCAATATTGGCAACGGCAACGAAAACAGCTAACCACCCGACCTGAGTAAGGTGAGGATAGCAAGATATAAGCTAGCTCAAGCATAAAAAGGATACCGGAATAGACGGCCTTCCCGGTGAGCCTACTAAGGCCGGTGGAGATGACTTGGTAAGTAACATCCACCAACTCATAAGCCAAATCTGATCGGAAGGAAGTAGAATGGAACCTCAGCATCGTTTGTCCGATCCATAAAAAAGGAGACATAAACATCGCCTACAAGATCCTATCTGCCGTAATATCTGAACGCCTGAAACCATTTATCAACAACCGGATTAGCTCCTATCAGTGTGGTCCTAGGACAGGAAAGTTCACAACCGATCAAACTTTCACACTTCAGCAGATCCTGGATAAAATCCGAGAAGTCCAAATCGATACCCACCAACTATACATCGATTTTAGAGCCGCATACGACAGCATTTATAGAGACGAACTATAGAGAGCCATGTCTAGTTTTGGTATACCGCCCAAACTCATTCGTTTGTGAAGAACGACGATGAGGAATTCTCGCTGCTCAATCCGGCCTCACCGACAATATCAAAAAGGATTTAGGCAAGTCGATGCGCTGTCGTGTGACTTCTTTAATCTGATTCTGGGAAGGATTGTGCAAGACTCCCAATCCAACATTAGAGGGACAATATTCCAAAAAATCGGGACAACTACTAGCATACGCCGACGATATTGATATCATTGATAGGACTCAACGTGATGTCATAGCCACGTTTGCGAGTATAGAGAAGGAAGCGGCAAAAATGGGTTGAGCAGTAATTGAGGGCAAGACAGAGTATATGCCGTCAACACGAAAGGACACACAACATCAACAAACCGAACAGAACGTCACCATTGACAGATCTAACTTTGAGTTAGTAAGGGACTTTGGCTATTTCGGCTCCGCTATAAACTCTGACAACAACATCTCGTCAGAAATTTAACGAAGAATTACTCTTGCCAACCGCTGTTTCTTCAGGCCAAGAAGGCAATTTAGTAGTAAAGCCCTCACTCGAACTACTAAGACCCTGATCATCCCAGTCCTGTTCTACGGCTCAGAAGCACGGAGCGCATCAAAAGCGGACGAAGTAGTCCTTGATCGATTTGAGATGAAAATTCTTCGGTCCCGTTTGCTTTGACGTGCTATGGAGACGAAGATTCAACCAAGAACCATACGAGCTGTACAGAAACTTGCCCCTAGTCAAAAACTCTGCATTGGACGTTTATGATGGCTAGGAACTGTAGAACGAATGGACACCTGTACTCCGGCAGAGTCTTTGATTCCCAGCCAGACGTCGGACTCAGTAGAGGTAAACCTCGCCTTAAGTGCAGCGCTCAAGGAGAAATCAACCTCAACCGACTTTGAGTTCGCAACTGGAGGCAGTTAGCATGTTGAAGATACACATTGGTTGGGTCCCAGGTTCATTCGGACAGTAGCGCCACTTAAGTAAGTAAAAAGTTGCAACCACTATCATCCACTATTGCAAAGTCGCAGATTTGATTCTGCCTAAGGAAAGGATGGCTTAGTAATTTAAATCAAGAAAAATGAAAGAGATTTAGTCGGAGGCTTCATTTAAAGAGTTCTCTAAATTTGTATTACCCTTCCCTAAAAAAAAACTCAGATTTATCGTTCATCACTGAATGCATGTTGTTGACATTCCCTGCAGTAGATTTATACTGGATGCAGTACATTGCATGCTTCATTGCGCTGTTCCCGTACAACTACCACATCTTTTGAACTCTCCACGGTTTGCTAGGTTTGCTGATCGTTATTTCGCTTCCTGCCACCGGAAAATCCTGCAGTCTGCGAATAAAAGAATAGAAAAACAATTACGAGAACGTTTCTGCACGATTTCTTTGCCAGAAAACAAACCCAGAAAAAGTAGGGCGGAAACTTTTGTATCCTTAGACTGTCGAAGGTTAAGTACCCACATATTGTTTTACTTTACTGTTCTAACGGGTATTCCCTTGAAAGGAGGGGGAACATTATTTTTAATTGACCATGTAAAAAATAAAATGCTCACCATCACGTAGGATATAAATAGGGAGTGAAGCAGATCGATGTATCTAAGAGGATTGAACTGAATCCCTTCAAAATCTCTAACTCACATATTGGAACAACATTTACGTTCCGTCTTTAATCAAAAAGATACACATACAAACATTGTACTCATACCTACTGTGTCAGATACAATTGGCTTACAAAGTGCCATTTTTCTATTCAAGGATACAACAGAATCAATATCTTCATACAAGTCGAACGTGGGGAATCTCCTTTTTTTGCAGTTAGTTTAGTATCATTCGTCATCAATCTGTCCTTTTGTCATTTAACAGATACACCAGAAAGGAAATGAATGAGAAGACATAATAAAGGCACATAAATACCCGTTATACAAAATTCAACGCAAGGAAGTCCTTTTATGTCCCGTTTATCGATTTTAGCTTAGAAGTAATGAAAATTCCTCGCACAGACCTAGATGTACAGTAAATTAATTTAAGCTTGTGCATGTAGGTACTTCAGTTCCTTTGAATAAACATGTATCTACTGACTTATGAGATACTTCTAGTTAGGTATGAGTTAAGATGGGAGCACCTCAGAATATGTAGACTCGTCAATAGATAGATAGATACTTCATTCCTTAAATTTTACTGAGGACAAACAAGTGAAGTCAAGCTTTTAAACAATAAAAGTCCGAAACATACAAGGATGCTGCCATTGAATAGAAAACCTTCAGAAATATTTTATTTTTTTTCAAGTTTGCTTTTCGTCCTTTGGATGTTGGCAATTCTCCTCTCCAGCATCGTTAGATACTTGAAATAACCTCTACCGGTATTGAGTGTATGCCAAATGCAAAAGGACAAATTGAATGTCGCTCTTGATGTTAACGCACGATTTGCTTGCCAAGCAGGAAAGGAAAATACGCCAGGACTTCTTTCTGTGGGTCCTTCTGGCTTAAAAAAATAAACAAAATTTAACGATTCTTGTGTTTTCTTGTTTCACAGAAGTCTGATCAAATACTTGTTGAAAATCCAATTATGTACTTTAGTACGGCTGAACTTGACCTTAAGTGTTTGGGTTAATCAAACGGAATCCGGATTCTGGTTTAATTCGTCAAGATGTTGATATGAACTTTGTGAACTTTTATGTCGGTATGTAAATATTGGAGAGGTTTCCAAAAAAAAAAGGTTTCCATATATGCGGTATATATGTACCCTATACCATAGGGTTATATTAGTTTTGAAATTAAGTTTGAAACTTACTTACTGAGGTGGCACTGCAGTCACTAATAATTCTGGACTTCAAACAACATGCCTCTCCAATTAGCCGGTTCATAGCTATCTGCCAGTTGCGCCTTCCAATTTGTACTTAGCTACTGCGCCGCCTATAAGGCGAGGTCTTCCTCTTCTACGTCCGACGTCTGGCTGGGAATCGAAGACTCTGCGAGCCGGAGCATTGGTGTCCATTCGTTCAATATGTCCCAGACATCTTAAACGCCCAAAGCGGAGTTTTTTGACCAGGGGCATGTCGCTGTACAGCTCGTATAGTTCTTAGATGAAACTTCGACTCCATAGCCCGTTCGAAGAATTTTCCTCTCGAATCGACCACGGATTTCTTCATCCGCTTTTCAGATGGTCCATGCTTCAGCGCCGTAGAGCAGGACTGGGATCTCCTTAGTAGTTCAAGTGAGGGCTTTACTACTGAATTGCCTTCTTAGCCCGAAGAAACAGCGGTTGGCAAGAGTAATTCTTCGTTTAATTTCTGACGAGATGTTGTTGTCAGACTTAACAGCGGAGCCGAGAGAGTCAAAGTCCCATACTACCTCAAAGTTATATCTGTCGATCGTGACGTTTTGTCCAATTCGTCGATGTTGTGTTTTCTTTTGAGTTGACAGCACATACTTCGTCTAACCCTCCTTTGCTGCTAAACCCGTTTTCGCAGCTTCCTTCTCTGCACGACCAAACGTAGCTATGATATCACGTTGAGCCCTACCAATGATGTCAATATCGTCAGCGTATGCTAGTAGTTGCACCGATATTTTGGAAAATTGTGTATCTGGTGTTGGTACGGGAGTTTTGCACAATCCTCTCAAGAATCAGATTGAAGATGTCGCATGACAGCACATCGCCTTGCCTAAATCCTTTTTCGGAATCGAATGTGTCGGTGAGGTCGTTTCCGACCTTGATGGAGCAGCGAGAATCCTCCGTCGTCTTCTAACACAAACGGACGAGTTTGGGCGGTATACCAAAACTAGACATGGCTCTGTAGAGTTCGTCTTTATACATGCTGTCGTATGCGGCTTTGCAATCGATGAAGAGGTGGTGGGTATCGATTTGGATTTCTTGGGTTTTTTCCAGGATCTGCCGAAGTGCGAAGATTTGATCGGTTATGGACTTTCCTGAACCACTTTCCTACAACCACACTGATAAGGGCCGATCAGGTTGTTGGTAAACGGTTTCAGGCGTTCAGATATTACGGCAGATAGGATCTTGTAGGCGATGTTGATGTCTCCTTTTTTATGGATCGGGCAAACGATGCTGAGGTTCCATTCTACTTTCATCCGACCAGATTTGGCTTATGAGTTGGTGGATGTTACTAACCAAGTCATCTCCGCCGACTTTATAAAACTCAGCGGGAAGGCCGTCATTTCCGGCAGTCTTATTAAGCTTCAGTTTAGATATTGCTATCCTTACTTCACTCAGGTCGGGTGGTTGGCAGTTGTTGCTGTCGGTGCCAATATTGAATGGTTCGTTCTGCCTGATAGCGGAATGTTGTTCGTCATCGCTGTTTAAGAGTGCAGAAGTGGTTCTTCTATACCCCCAGCATCGACTGTATCTCAACAACGAAATTTCCTTTTCTATCTCGGCAGGATTCTGTTCGAACCTGGTATCCTTGGCTTTCACCTTTTACACTTTGGTGAAACTTGCGAACATCGTTCCTGAAGCGGCACCTCTCTATATCCTCGATCGCGAGCTTTTCTTGCTCTTTTTTCCTCTTTCTGAAAAGCCGGTGTTCTTCCCTTCTTCTCTGCCTATAGAGCTCAACGGCAGCTCTCATCTTCACTTGCAACTTAGCCTTGTAGGCCTCGTTCTTGGCTGCGAGCATCTGACGGCATTCCTCATCAAACCAGCGGTTTCTTGCTGGTGGGCGCGAGAAACCTAGCACATCAGTTGCGGCTGATCTAATGGTTTGTTGGCATCGTTGCCATAGTTCTTCGACATTCGATGCTGGCGGTATGGTGTTATTCGAGAGGTTTAGGGATACTCGTTGCGCGAAGGTCTTGGCGGTCTCTTGCGATTGCAGTCTTTCGACATTAAGTTTTTTCACAATATTTCTGGATTTCTGTGGCATGGTGGATATCCGCATTCGAACGTTGGCTGCAACAAGGTAGTGGTCCGAGTCGATGTTAGCTCCTCGGAATGTTCGGACATCCAAAATACTGGATGCGTGCCTCTTGTGATCGATTTGGTTGACCGTTCGTTGATCTGGAGACCGCCGTGTCCCCTTATGGATATCGAGGTGAGGAAACCGACTGCTGGCTATAGTGGCATGTCGTTTCGTAGCGAAGTCAATTAGCCTAAGTCCGTTACCAGACGTGTTGTCGTGTAGGCTATGGTTTCCAACAATACTGCTAAAGATGTCTTCTCTTCATAGCTTTGCGTTTAAGTCTCCCAGCACGATTTGAAGATCGTACTTCGGTAGTCGCTCATAGGTTTAGTTAAGGAGCTCATAGAAGTAAACCTTAGCTATATCATCTTGTTCGTCCGTTGGGGCGTGAGCGCACATAAGGCTTATGTTGGCGAATTCGGCCTTGATACAGATAGTCACAATGCGTTCGCCAATGTCTTGGAAACATAAGACTTCTTGCTTAAGGCTGGCACTTATAACAAATCCGCATCCGAACAGTCGCTGATTCTGCTCACTATAACACGGTCCGTTGTAGATGTGACAGTTTTTCATCCTCATTTTGGCAGGCCCATCCCATCGTATTTCCTCGATGGCAGTAATGCCTGCTTTGTAGCAGTTAAGGGCTTCCACTGGGTGCAGATTCGAACGTCGTTGTCATTTTTCTTTTAGCCGGGTCGTCAACAATAAAATCAGTCCTTTCCGAGGCTATTGGTTGCTTCGTAACATAAATTTTTTTCTATTTTTGGGTAGTTAACCCAAAGCACAACCCCCAACCTGGAGGGCCAGTTCCAATTTATAAGATAGCCCTTGGGCACGGGGCCATCAGTATCCACTACGGGATTGAGAGCTGCCGTTGGCCTTTCGGTTCATCCGCCACCAGCTCTGTTCAAGGGGCATGACTTGTCGTTGAAATTCCTAAACAACCTGTTGTCCGAGTACGTCGAAGCAGCTTGTCTATATTCGCCTGGGACAGCGGGGCAGGTATTTATTCCTAGCCGTTCTGACCTGGCTATAGTGTTGCTGTTTTTCGTCGTGTTATCAACACTCGCGCTTATCGTTTCGCAAGTCAAATCCGGTTGGCTGAGACCAGTACCCGATGGTTACCACTTGGAGGTTGAAAATAAGCACTTGATGTGTAGTCAGAGTTACAACCAGTGAGCATTGCCAAGTTAAAGCTAATCAGAGTCTACCCTCTTTCTACAACACCCAACCATCCACCACCGCTTGATCATATGATGTAAAAAGTAATCTGCAAGGATCGGGTGCAAACTCGTGTGGGCATTTTTTTTAAGTACGAGAAGTGTAAAACGGTCTAATAAATTTTTTACAGCCCAAAATGGTTAGGATGCGTCTTATTTTTCGAGGACAATATTATACTTCAACCACATTTTAGGGTACGTGTACTTCTATTGGTATCACCTCTTGTTCCGTCCTAAATGTTGGATTTACTGAAAACGAATAAGTCGGGCTTTTCTTTTTTTGTTGTAGCTAGTGAATTAGTGATCCACGAGTTCTGATTAAGGGAGGGTATAAAGAGTGTGTGACATGATTACTGACTACTCTTACCATTGACGAAAATACCTCCGTGAGGATTCTTCGTTCCACTGATATGACAATTTGGGTTTTCAGAAGCGCCAAAGAATGTAAAATGAGTATCGTCGGTCATCAAAATTTGCTTCCAAAAATCAGCTTATTGACGTGTAAATTAAAATTCTGAGCTCAGTGACGTTTCAACCAGTTTGTTGAAACGCCCTGGGAATGGATAAACGGCATGTCGATGATCTCCCACTGCCCCGTGGCCAACGAAATTCGACACCAAACAACGAATAGTGGTGTCCTTACAGTGGTTGGTGGCCACAATATTATCGACGATATGAACGTTGACTTTACACAACTGAAGGACTGTTTTCAATGTACAGCGTCACTATTTGTTTTTGAAACGATAGCTGGATTAAAATTCTGCTGAATTGGCGTTTCAAACATATCTACTCCTGTCGATTGGTTTATAAATGTCAAAGTTATTCAAGGTTTGCATACCGACATACAAAATGGCGAGCCTTGTATAATATCCGATTTAAAAAAAAAATTGATGCATGTTGTCAGTCATGTTAATTATTTGCTGCTTCGTATGAAATTACTGCAAACGAGGGTTTGGTTTATTCTCGATTACTATCAACCCCCATTGCTGGTAATAGTCATTTCAATGAAATTTTCTCAATGGGCTTTTGGCTTTGATTGCCAACAATAGTCAGCTCACGTGACTATAAATCATATGTATAAAAAAAAGCTTTCAATATATTGAACATATTGAATAACTTTCAACACTTTGACTGAACGCACTTAATCGCATCCCTTAACAAAACGAATATCTGTTCGTAGTAGATGAGATACAATTTGTATGCTGCCAGTGTGAACAATACCTACAACAGCAATATAAAGCGCTCTTCATTCGTCCTTGCAATAACAATGAAATTGGATACGTATTCAGGGAAATGCATCTATTACTCCGAAATCGAATTGAATCGATCGTTAAATTCTATGGCTAACAACATTCGAGAACCAAAAAATAAACGAACTCACTGCCATTGTAGATGGTCAATCAGGGTGGTGTTGGTGTGTCTGTGTATCTAAAGTTATTTATTTTATTTTTATCTATGAGCTGGCAAATTCAATTTCTCCCAAAAGTCCTACTTAATTGCATTTCTATAAATGTAATCCTTGTTCCTTTTTTTATGTTGCCTGCAGTTGTCACGCCGTATCCATTCAATCGATTCCGATGAATTGTCGTCAGGAGATTTGTGGTCTGAAATAAAAACAAAGCGGCAGCAATAAAATTGATTGTGAATGGGAAGGATTTTATTAAATGAATGCGTTTACAGTATCTACCTACAACAACGTTTTCGAACGAACGTTTCGGAATTTATTAGAAAATTTCAATTGAATGACTGCGTCAAAAATTAATGAAATTTCATTTTCAACGATTGCGGGTGATCCATGGTAAAGGATTTAGGGTAGGATTACGGCTTCGTTTAAATTGTACAATTGGAAAAAAAAATTAATTCCATTAGCTAGAAATTTGTATGAACAAAAAGATTGTTTGTCACTTCTATTTGTATACCTGGACTCTTTTAGATGGTTGGGTGTTGTAGAACGAGGGTAGATTCTGATTGGCAATGCCCAGTGGTTGTAACTCTGACTACACATCAAGTGTGCTTATTTGTACCTCCAAATGGTTACAACTGGATTTGACTTGCTAAACGATAAGTGCGAGTGTTGATAATACGACGAAAAACTGCAACACTATGAACAGCCAGGTCACAATGGCACGGAATGAATAACCGGCGTGCGAAAAATGACAACGACGTTCGAATCTGCACCTGGAATGTGAGAACATTAAGCTGGAGAGGTGCAAGCGAACAACTAGTGGAAGCCCTTAACTGCTACAAAGCGGACGTTACTGCCATGCAGGACATATGATCGCATTGGCCGGGTTAAAAAGAGGATGAAAAACTGCGACAAATACTACGGACCTTGTTATAGTGAGCAGAAAAAGCGACTATTCGGATGCGGATTTGTTATAAGTGCCAGACTAAGGCAAGAAGTCTTATGTTTCCAAGACATTGGCGAACGCATTGTGACTCACGCCCCAACGGATGAAAAAGATGATATTGCTAAGGACTGCTTTTATGAGCTCCTTGCCAAAACCTATGAGCGAGGCATACAAGGCATACAAGGCTAAGCTGCAAGCGAAGTCGAGAGTTGCCGTTGAGCTCTATAGGCAGAAAAGAAGGGAAGAACACCGGCTTTTTAGATAGAAGAAAAAAGAGCAAGAAAAGCGCTTGATCGAGTATACAGAGAGAAACGATGTTCGCAAGAAGCGATGTTCGCAAGTTTTACCAAAGCGTAAAACGTCAAGGCCAAGGATACCAGGATCGAACAGAATCCTGTCGAGATAGACAAATAAATGTCGTAGATGAGACACAGTCAATGCTGAGGATATGGAAGAACCACTTCTCCAGACTGTTAAACGGACATGACGAACAACATTCCGCTGTCAGGCATAACGAACCATTTAATAGTGGCAATGACAGCGAATACTGCCAACCACCCGATCTGAGTGATGTGAGGATAGCAATATCTAAACTGAAGCTTAAAGCGACTGGCGGGAATGACAGCCTTCCCGCTGAGCTTTATAAAGTCGGCGGAGATGACTTGGTAAGTAACATCCATCAACTCATAAGCCAAATCTGGTCGGATGAAAGTATGTCCGAGGAATCGAACCTCAGCACTGTTTACCCGATGCACAAAAAAAGAGACCCTCAAAACTGCGCCAACTACAGCAGCATAAGTCTCCTCTACATCGCTTGATAGATCCTATCTGCCGTCATATGTGAACGCCTGAAACCGTTTACCAACAACCTGATCGGACGTTATCTGTGTGGTTTTATGCTAGGAAAGTCCACAACCGATCAAATTTTCAGACTTCGGCAGATCCTGAAAAAAAACCCAAGAAGTCCAAATCGATACCCACCACCTAATGGACTATACAGAGCCATGTCTAGTTTTAGTATACCGCCTAAGGTCGTCCATTTGTGTGGGATGACGATGGATAATTCTCGCTGCTCCATCAGGGTCGGAAACGACGTCACCGGCGCATTCGCTACCAAAAAGGGATTTAGGCAAGGCGATGCGCCGTCATGTGACTTTTTCAATCTGATTCTTGAGAGGATTGTGCAAAACTCCCGATTCAACCCCAGAGGCACAGTTCTTCAAATATCGGTGCAACTACTAGCATGTGACGACGATATTGACATCATTGGTAGGATTCAACGTGATGTCATAGCCACGTTTGCTAGCTATGACAGACTATCATAGCAGAACAGACTGTTGCTTCTCATATGTTTTTTTTTTTGTCCTTTGCGCGAACTTCTGTGTGGGCCCCGCAAGTCCATCCTTTTTTTTTAATGGTGTTCGCACTAACACTTAACGACGACTTTTCTCCGTTTCGACATTCTGTTAATATTCGACCTCTTTCTGCGATTCCGAACTTTTCGAAATTTCTTCTTTTGCTTCACAGTCTCGCACGACCGAGGTGGCCAAGCGACTGGACAATTTCGTGAGAGAACACGTTCTCCAAACTTGGTTTCCAATAAATTGATTGTGGCATTCGCTGTGTGGCTTGTGGCGCCGTCCTGTTGGAACCACATGTCCACCAAGTCCATATCATCCAATTGGGGCCAAAAATATTCGGTTATCATTGAACGGTAGCGATTCCCATTCACAGTAACGTGACGGTCTTGATCATCACGAAAGAAGCACGGCCCAATGACGCCGCCGGTCCATAAACCACACCAAACCGTAATTTTTTCGGAATGTAATGATGGCTCATGGAGTACGTGTGGATTGCTGCTCGACCAATACCGCATATTTGGTTTATTGACGAAGCCATTCAGCCAGAAAGAAGCCTCATCGCTGAAGATGATTTTTCGATGAAAATCCGAATCATTTTCAAGTTGTTGCTCAGCCCAATTCAAGAACATACTACGCTTCTGGTGGTCAAGCGGCTTCAGTTCTTGCGTCAATTTAATCTTGTAACGATGTAGGCCAAGATCTTTTCGCAAAATTCGGTACAACGACGTCACAGAGATGTCCAACGCTTGAGAACGACGTGTGTGGGCTTTCTTCAACTGAAGCCTCAGCGGCCGCTGACCATAAATTGGACGTAGCGCTCTTAACGTTGAGGCCACTGACTCCGAATTTCGGTTGTAAATTTTAATAATTTCGACTCGTTGTTGGATCGTATATCTTTCCGCCATGAAATTTCAAACCTTGCTGAAGAGAAATGTCAAAAGAGCGGCAAGAAATATGGCGTCGTTTGCTGCCGCTGTCGCTCAACTTTTGTAGCGTCCCTGTTGAAAAACCCGATACATTCTAAAAATATGTCGAAGGCTTCAGTAGAAGCCTTCTTCTCCTGTTGCGCTACTGCAATATGATGCCTTACACGAACTATCCTCCCGAACTCATAATTTGTCCAGTCGCATTTCGCACTTCGATCTTTCGACTCGGTCGTGATCCTGAATTTCCCGATTTATTAGCCAATTTAAAGTTTCATTACACATTTTTATACCTCGATAATTATTTCCCCACCCATGAAGGGTTGAAATACTCAAACATCTAGGCATGCCTTACAGTGGATATAAAATTTTCTTGCCATCGCACACGTCCTTAAAGAATTTCGTTCCCGCTTGGAATTAACTTTGTATTTCAAGTCCATAAATAAGTCCTTAAATGACTCTTAATTCATTCTTCCCATAAGAAGTTCTTTATGTTGGTACATAATTTATAGACACCCAATCATAACCCGGATGTCCCGGCAATTTGAGCCCCTCCCCACCGACACCGACTGACAGCGCGTTTCCATCACCATAAAATTACTTAAATTTATATAAAAAAAAAAAATGTTTCACGTTTTAATTAATAGGCATCTTCCTAAATTTACATTACGAGCTGTACATGGTGCAGATAAATCATTCAGCCGACCCTTGTTACATAAGAATCCTTGGATAGAATTAATGAGCGACGCGTGACCTAATAAATTAAGATTCCTACGTCTTGCACCAATACAGTGTTTCTATGTTGTACGCAAGGCTACAGACTGACTAAAACTTTCATCTTCTTGAGTTGAAATTTGAAGGACCGAACATTTTGTGACAGACAACGGCATGGCGAGACGTTACAATTACCCCCAACATTGCTATATGATACCGCAATGCTTTTTAGCACGGAGGAGATGGGTGATTTGCCCCTATTTGGTAATAGTATGGATTTTGATCTGAAGATGGAAATTTTTGTACTGCAGTTATGTTTACAAGGACCTACAGATTGATTTTTTATTTCTTAATTGGTGTTGTGATGAGTTCACCTAAAGTGTGTTAGTCTACGATTGAGCATAAATGTCCTTGCGACTAGAAAAGCTGTGACTTTCGAATTGGATTATTCAAAATCATGGATGAGGGTCGTAGGATGAGGGTAGATACTGAGGGGTGTTAGCTTTGGGTGCAAAGTTGTTGTAACTTTTTACCTCCTTACAGTGGTAACCATCGGAAACTGGTCACATTTAATCGGATTTGCCTTTGCTAATCTATAAATCGCAAGTGTTGACTATAGAAAGACTGTAAGAAGCCTTGGCAGAATGAATGACGTGCTATATTCAGTCAGACGTCATCAAGTCAAACATGGTATGGGGTTGTGTTTTGTGGTAACTATAATGACTCACAAGAAGATTGTTACGAAGCAATCAGGACCCTGGGAAAGGACTGATTCTATTCGAAGACCGAAATGGGAAAAGGACAACGAAACGCTCATATTTGCACCTATAATATGGGAACTGGTAAGAGCTGTAGACCTGCTTCGATATATTTGAACACCAGGTCCATACGGGTTTCCAATACTGAGTCAGGGTGCTGGAAAAGAGTTGCTAGCGGAGGAGCCCTCAATGGGTCAACGCGCTCATATCCCAAAATGAGTAACTGACATCAGTATTTCCGGCCCGCTGACCTAGGGTCAAAACAATAACCTAGACCTCCATGTTGGGGATTGTGCCATCGGGGTAACTTCCCAACTAAAAACCATTAGTTACGGGGGAGTTGCAACCAGCCTCGGATAATGAAACTCCTCATACGGCAACAAGACCTGGAACGTCAATGGACTATTACATGAGAGTATGTACCTAGAGTGTACGAACACTCTTCACACCTGGTGCTACTCAAAAACTTGAATCTGTCCTCATGCGGTAAAAGGCAGATATTACCGCAGTCCAGGAGATACGATGGATAGGATCAGGTATAATGAAGAGAAAATATTGCGACATTTATTACAGGTGCAACAAAGGATTGCATGTATTAGGATGCGGATTCGTCGTGGGAAATCGGACAAAAGCTATTGACTTAAAGCCGATAAGTTATCGAGTTTCTGGTATCCGCATCAAAGCTACGCTCCAAAACAGAAGCCGAATATGTGCACACGCCCCTACCCACGATGCTGAAGATCCCATCAAGGAGGAGTTTTATGACCTCCTGGATGGAGTCTTCGGTGACAGTACGGAGTATGATGTAAAGTCGTACTAGGGGATTTCAATGCTTAAGTTGGAAAGGAAAACATCTTTGGAGGTTTACTTGATAAGCACAGAATCCACGAAACGACAACAGAAAACGGCTACGACTAATCGATTTTGCAGCAGCTGTCGATTAGTCGGTAGCCGACTCACCTACCACTGACGCCAACAATCAGTGGTGCCAGTATCGCGACAACATCAAGGAGGTAGCCGGGTAACAGCCACCTCCGAGAAGGAGCCCGTGGTATGTTGATGAATGCGTATACAGCAAAAATCTAAGAAGGCAATCCAGTAGTGAAGCCCTCACTCAAACTACTAAGGAGACCCTGATTTTCCCAGACCTAATTTTCAGCGCTGAAGCATGGACATTAGAGGAAAATTTTTCGAAAAATCTTCGGTCCCGTTTGCGTTGATGGGCCATGAAAACGAAGATTCAACCAACGACATGCCCTGGTCAAAAAAACTCCGCATTGGGCATTTAAGATGGCTTGGACATGTGGTACGAATGGACACCAATACTCCGGATCGCAGAGTCTTCGATTCCCAACCAGACGTCTGACGCAATAGAGGAAGACCTCGGCATACATGATACCATTCATGCCGCGTCGAAACTAGTGTCCGACATCCAATGGAATAAGTCCAAAAAACAATGCACAGGGGCCTGTCTGGTTGACTTTGAGAAGGCCTTCGACACCGTATGGTTAGAGGGGCTTTTCTACAAGCTGACCAGACTGGGCATGCGTAAACCCATGCTATATATGATTTATGAAATGCTTATGGGAAAGAAGTTCGTTGTCAAATGTGACAACGTAACTTCGAGTAAAGTCTTTGAAATTAAAAACGGTTTACAACAGGGGGCGGTGAACTCCCCGATATTGTTTAACATTTATACAAGTGATCTTGTAGGTTCTCTCAGATACGCTATAGCGTACGCAGACGATCTAGTGGCGTACAGATCAGGTCCGAAAATCGAGGTCAAACACACTTTTGCAACGTGACTTCGATCACATTAAGGGATATTGCGATGATTGGAAATTGAGGATCAATTTCCAAAAAACCGAAACAATTCTGTTCAGGACCCCATGCAGAGGGCTTCTTACGATACCAGAAAAAACTGGAAAAAATGTTGTATCATGGGACAGCATGGACGACCGTTGGCGGTGAGAAGTGAAGTCAAATACCTTGGCATCTGGCTTGACAAGTTTACGTATTTTAATAAAAATGTGGATGCTTGTCTGGCCAGGGCTAGGGGGGCTTATGCTCTGACAAGAAGATTGTTTCATAGCAGTCAACTTGATTCAAGGGTGAAAGTCATTTGCTACATGGCCCTCATAAGGCCGATCATCGCTTACGGTTGTCCCGTGTGGTTCAATATATCACCATCCTACATGGAAAGGATACGGCTGTTTGAGAGACGTTGTCTCCGATTCTGCTTAGGATTGTACCGAACGCCGGACTCCGAGTACATAAAATGTTATCGCAAAGAGGTTCTATACAATGGGGCTCAGTTGAATAGAATTGACAATTTCCTAATTAAGCTGACTCGAAGGCACGCTGCAAGGGCGATGGCTAGCGACAACAGCCTGATCTTTGGGGCTTATTATCCCAATGCTTTATACATGGAGAGCACGCTCATATCGGGCTTTATTCCACCAGAGGCATTCATTTACATCGATTCGTTAGGGTTAGTACAAGACAGGAACGGTATCCCGGTTTTATACTACCGCTATCGTGACGCGCGGGACAAACGGTTAATCCGCGACGGGTACGTCGACAATGCTCCGGAGCTCCTCCGCTTTAGCACGGCGGTATCGGATCGCGATAGGATCGATGCTGCAAAACAGCGCACTGAATTCTGGTGGCTATATGAGGAAGGTGATTCTGCACTTCCTCAGGACTTTGCGGACTTTTAGTCCAACTCCATAGGTAAGATTTTAAATTAGGAACAAGGTCTGGGGTGGGGCTTGTGCACCATATTGGCGTACAATATGGTTGAACGCAGGCTGCCGTGGGACCGAAAGACGCAATCAGGATGGCGACCCCTCGGGGCATGCGCAACAATGGCTCGCCACCCCGATTATAATTAAGTTAGGTTTAAGTAGTTAAGTAGTCTTAAGTTAGGTTTAAGTAGTCTTAAGTTAGGCTTAAGTAGTTTAAGTAGTCTTAAGTTATATATAACCTAGAATAAGCTTTTATATAAAACAAAAAAAGTCACTAAACAAAGTTTTAAATTTTTTCTTTGTTAATTAAAATTAAATATAAAACCAAAAAACCGACAAATCTAAGCCTAAAGGCAAAATAAAACAGCTAAATATAAGCTTACAGCGCCCACTAAGGCCCGATAAGTTAGATTAAGTAAACCAGTTATTGATAAGTTAGATTTAAGCATTTTTGTCTAGTAGTAAGTTAATATTTTAAGTAAATAAAAAATGAGTTTAAAAGTTAAAAAAAAAAAGACCTCGCCTTAAGTGGCGCACACAAGTAGTAGGCAGTTAGCTAAGGACCGGGGTAATTATGCATGTTAGTTGAGGGCCAGATTCATTCCGGACTGTAGCGCCACTTAAGTGAGTGAGTAAGCAATTTTTTTTTTTTCAGTTGAGTAGATGCGTCAACAAACTCGTCAACAGACTCCAATCATTGAGAATTTCATCAAAGGAATTTGCATTTACGGTGTGGTGTGCAATTTCTTTGGCTGTGATTGTTGGTCCTTGTTTTTTTAAAAAATAAAGCCAATTGGATGATTTTTTTCTCCACGACTTGATGAACTGGATTAAGGAAATATGTGGTTCCAATAGGACGGTGCGACGGCCCACACTTCAATGGGACCGATTGCTGTTTGAAAGTGCAAAGTACTGACTTATACCTGCCGAAGCTTATTTACTCAAGTTTTAGGTTATCTATGAATTCGGTGATGGCTGTCTTTGAAGAATTCAACACAACCAAACAAAAAAAAGTTTAACATACGAGATTATATGTGAGTCCTTAATTTATTACCACCTGCAATTTTATACGCCTTGCTTTTACTTATTCAACTTGAAGTACCTTGATATTTCCTCACATTTTCATCATGTCAATCAATAAATATAAATAACTCACATACACACGTCCTTCCAATCATAGATAGTACCGTCATATAAAATATAATGCCAAATGCGCCATTTCGTCAAAGCACCTATTGGCAAATGTATTCCTGCTTCAGGTTGCCTTACACTTCTGGTAAACGGGATCGAAATGAAGGCATATCCGGCGAGTGTGTTGTTATGACCGTAGCATAAAAATTAACGACTGTGACTGATAATGTGATGCTGATAACCTTACCTGGAATATAAATGGATTCCTGTTTTACTTTTAAGGCTTTTAAGAGGATGTTGTTGTTTATTTTAGGGGCCATTCCATCGGCACGTGTTAAATTGACCGACAAAGATGTAATGTTCAGACATTCATATAAAAATGCCTATCGTTCGACTGTTCTTCTGAAAAATTCAGAAAAAAACTTATATGATGACTTTAAGAGTACTTACAGGGTGCGCCATCTTTTATATCGGTATGTAAACATTGAATTATTTTGACATTTATCAACCTGTTGACTTGAATAGGAATGTTTTTGAAACATCAATTCAGTAGAATTTTAAGCATTAATCGCTTTATACTAAAATTGTGATGCTGTACAGTGCTAATAGGCATTAAGTTGTGCATATCGACGAAAATATCATGGCCGACAACCATCATCGTTTGGTGTCGAATTTTGTGGAGCACGAGACAGTGGAATATCGTCGATATCGCAGCTTATCAAGACTTAAGAGCAATCGTCACGAACTGGTTGAAGCATTAAGAGAAAGTGTTGTCCGACACCCACATATGTCGTACCGTCACCGAGTTCAGCATATTGGCGTTAGAGAAATCATCTTGGGGCGCATTTTGAAGGACGATTTGCATTAGTTTTCGATAAAAGTGCAATTGACTTAAAGAATTACAATGAGCAATTAGATCAGTCGCGGATGATGTGCTAGATTTCTACCTTCCATCGGCAAGAAAGTCTGGGTTTTATGAAGAATCCCGACAAACGTTCGCTACCAAGAACGAGGCTAACAAGGGTAAGATGCAGGTGGAGACGAGAGCTGACGGTGAGCTCAAAGAGAAAGAAGGAGGGAACAACACCGACTTTTTAGAAAGAAGAAAAAAGGGCAAGGAAATAGTGAAGGATGCCACTCCAGGTATGATATTCGCAAGTTTTAACAAAGTGTAAGACATCAAAGCTACTACAAGGCGCAAACAAAATCCTGCCGAGTGGAACAACGAGAGATCGTAGTTGAGACACAGTCGATGCTGAGGACATGGAAGAACCACTTCTGCAGACCGTTAAAAGGTGATGAAGTACAAACTTTCGCTGTCAGGCAGAACGAACCATTTAATATTGGCAACGACAGCGAAAACTGCCAACCACCCGACTTGATTGAAGTGAGGATAGCAATATGTAAACTGATTAACAAAGCTACTGGAAAAGCCGGCAGAGATGATTTGGTCAGTAGCATCCACCAACTCGTTAGGTAAATTTGGTCGAATGCAAGCACGCCTAAACAATGGAACCTTTGTGCGAATAAGGAGACCCAACTGCACCAACATTAGACCCAACAGACATTAGCGAGCGAATTGTAACATTTAATGTCAAATTCGCCAACATAAGCCTTATATGCGCTCACGCCCGAAGGGGGAAAAAGATGATATAGCTAACGATTGCTTCTATGAGCTCCTTGACGAAACCTATGAGCGACTACCGAAGTACGATGCTAAAGAAAGACTGCAATCAAAAGAGACCGCCAAGACGTTCGCGCAACGCGTTTCCCTAAACCTCTCCATTAACACCATACCACCAGCACTGAATTTCGATGAACAATGGAAACGATGTCATCCAGCCATTAGATCAGCCGCAATTGATGTGCTAAGTTTTTCGCGCCCCCCAGCAAGAAACAATTGGGTTGATGAGGAATGCCAATAGATGCTCGCGGCCAAGAACGAGGCCTACAAGGCTAAGCTTCAGGTGAAAACGAGAGCTGCCGTTGAGCTCTATAGGCAGAGAAGAAGGGAAGAACTCCGGCTTTTCAGTAAGAAGAAAAAAGAGCAAGAAAAGCGCGCGATCGAGGATATAGAGACGTACCACTCCACTAACGATGTTTGTAAGTTTAACCAAAGTATAGAACATCAAAGCCAAGGATACCAGGCTCGAACCGAATCCTGTCGAGATGGACAGGGAAATTTCATAGTTGAGACACAGTCGATGCTGGGGATATAGAAGAACCGCTTCTGCACTCTTAAACGGCGATGACGAGCAGCATTCCGCTGTCAGGCAGAACAAACCACCAATTACTGTTGGCAACGACAGAGAAAACTGCCAACCACCCGACCTGAGTGGAATGAGAATAGCAATATCTAAACCCAAGCTTAATAAGGCTGCAGAAAACGATGGTCTTTCCGTTGAGCTTTATAAAATCGACGGAGATGACTTGGCAAGTAACATCCACCAACTCAAAAGCAAAATCGGGTTGGAAGAAAGTATGTCTGAAGAATGGAACCTGAGCATCGTTTGCTCGATCCACAAAAAAGGACAACTACCGAGGCAAAAGTCTCCTCAAAATCGCCAACAAGATCCTATCGGCCGTAATATGCGAACGCCTGAAACCATTCACCAACAATCCGATCGGCCCTTATCAGTGTGGTTTTAGGCCAGGAAAGTCCACAACCGATCAAATTTTCACATTTCGGCAGAAAATGCAACAAAAAATGTAAGAAGTCCAAATCGATACCCACCACCTATTCATCGAGTTTAATGCCACATACGACAGCATCTATAGAGACGAACTATACAGAGCCATGTCTAGTTTTGGTATACCGCCCAAGCTCGTCCGTTTGTGTAGGAGGACGATGGAGAATTCTAGCTGCTGCATCAGGGTCGGAAGCCACCTCACCGGCACACTTGATACCAAAAATGGATTTAGGCAAAGCGACGCACTGTCATGTGACTTCTTTTATCTGATTCTTGAGAGGATTGTGCAAAACACCCGAGTCAACACCAGATGCACAATCTTCGGTAAATCTGTGCAACTACTAGCATAATTCGATGAGTTTGACATCACTGGTCGGACTCGATGTTGTCATATCCACGTTTCTTGTCGAGAGAAGGAAGCAGCCGAAGGAGGTTAAGCTGTAAATGAGGGTAAGACCAAATATATGCTCTCAACTCGAAAGCACACTCAACATCGATGAACTGGATAGAACGTCACCATTGACAGATAGAACTTGTGATGGAAACATTGACTTCTTGCAAATCATGTGCATTTGTTGGTCTAATTGATGAGAATCACGGAGAGCGCATTTTGTAAAGGGTTTTTCAATAAGAGCGCTACAAAAGTTTTATTTAATAAAATAAAAATGGTTTTGGATATCAATTAACAGTTTTATTCCTGTGAAAGTACGTTCGATGCCATTATGCATGAAACACGATTTCTTTTGCATGCTACCATGGGCACGCTTGCAGAAGTACAGACGCTGAACCCAATTTTCGACGGTTTTCAAGCATAAATCAGCTGATACTGCTGCAATTTCACGTTCGATATTCGTAAGAAGTTCATCAATCGTCGCTGGCTTGTTGGCATTGACCATAGACCTGACTTAGCCCCACAGGAAATAGTCTAACGGCGTCGAATCGCACGACCGAGGCGGCCAGGCGACTGGACCATTTCGTGAGATAACACATTCTCCAAACTTGGTTTCCAATAAATTGATTGTGGCATTCGCTGTGTGGCTTGTAGCGCCGTCCTGTTGGAACCACATGTCCTCCAAGTCCATATCATCCAATTGGGGCCGACAATATTTGGTTATCATTGAACGGTAGCGATTCCCATTCACAGAAACGTGCCGTTCTTGATCATCACGGAAGAAGTACGGCCCAATGACGCCGCCGGCCCATAAACCACACTAAACTGTGATTTTTTTCGGGACGCAATGATGACTCATGGAGTACAAGTGGATTGCTGCCTGACCAATACCGCATATTTGGTTTATTGACGAAGCCATTCAGCCAGAAATGAGCCCCATCGCTGAAGATGATTTTTCGATGAAAATCCGGATCATTTTCAAGTTGTTGCTCAGCCCAATTCAAGAACATACGACGCTTCTGGTGGTCAAGTGGCTTCAGTTCTTGCGTCAATTTAATCTTGTAAGGATGTAAGCCAAGATCTTTTCGCAAAATTCGCCACAACGACGTCAAATAGATGTCCAACGCTTGAGAACGACGTGTGTGGTCTTTCTTCAACTGAAGCCTCAGCGGCAGCAATATTCTCGACACTACGGGCATTTCTTTGTCTCACTGGCACGGAAACATTTTGTACTGTGCCTGTGGATTCAAATTTTATGACGAACATAAATTAGACGTAGCGCTCTTAACGTTGCGGCCACTGACTCCGAATTTCGGTTGTAAATTTTAATAATTTCGACTCGTTGTTGGATCGTATATCTTTCCATTATGATATGGCAAACCTTACTGAAGAGAAATGTCAAACGAGCGGCAAGAAATATGGCGTCATTTGCTATCCCTGTCGCTCAACTTTTGTGGCGTCCTTGTTGAAAACCCCGATATTAAACAAAGCGACGGCGGATGATTTATTAACCATATGAATTCGTGTGTCAATTGATGAGAATCACGAAGAACGATGTTTTGAACTAAAGTGCGGTTAAATTTTAAGGGCCAATGTTGATTTGGAATAAAGCATAACTAATTTAAGAAATTATTGTCATTTCTTTTTATTATGATAATATTGGTTTGGTTCGATTATGTATGGAGTAAAATGGCCGCCGCGACTACAGCAGCACACCTCCATGAGATAGTACAAATTTTCGATGACGCTGTGGCATAATTGAGGTTCTCTGCCGTTAATGTGCCGAGTAATCGCACAATTTAGCCCTTGAATTATTGCTGGCTTATCGACGTATACCTTTTCCTTCAAATAAACCCAAAGAAAGAAGTCCAACGGTGTCAAATCACATATTTTTGGCAGCCAATTGACATCGCCCCCACTTAAGATAACGCGAGCATTGAATTTGTCGCGCAAAAGAGCCATTGTTTCGTCAGCTGTGTGGCAAGTGGCACTGTCCTGTTGAACCTACATATCGTCCACATACATATCTTCCAATTCGGACATAAAAAGTTCGTTATCATCTCACGATAACGAACACCATTCACAGTAACTGCCTGACCGGCCTCATTTTGGTTATGCCGCCAGCCCATAAACCGCACCAAAAAGACATCTTTGATGGTGCATTGGTTTTTCGACAATCACTCTTGGTTTATCATTCGCCCAAATGCGGCAATTCTGCTTATTGACGAATTTACGGAGGTGAAAGTGTGCCTCATCACTGAAGAGATTTTCTTCGAAAATTTATCATCCACTGTTGCCATTTCTTGCCACCACGCTGACCATTGACGACACTTGAAATGGTCAAGAGGCTTTGGTTCTTGAATCAGTTGCACCTTGTAAGCTTGTAAATGGAAGTCTTTATGCATAAAATGTTCATCAACGACGAGCGTGAGAGGTGCAATTGTTGGGCACGACGACGAGTTGAGGTGGACGGCTCTTCAAACACACTATCGCGAACAGCAGCAATATTTTCTGCAGTACGAGCTGTATTTTCACATCTGCTAGAGACCCGGTTTGCCCAAATTTTTGCAATAGGTCGAGAGGCTTTAGTTCTTGAATCAATTGCACCTTGTAAGCTTGTAAATGCAAGTCTTTATGCATAAAATGTTCATCAACGACGAGCGTGAGAGGTGCAATTGTTGGGCACGACGATGAGTTGAGGTGGACGGCTCTTCAGCCACACTATCGCGAACAGCAGCAATATTTTCTGCAGTACGAGCTGTACGAGCATGCACTGGTATTTTCACATCTGCTAGAGACCCGGTTTGCCCAAATTTTTGCAATAGGTCAAGAGGCTTTAGTTCTTGAATCAATTGCACCTTGTAAGCTTGTAAATGCAAGTCTTTATGCATAAAATGTTCATCAACGACGAGCGTGAGAGGTGCAATTGTTGGGCACGATGACGAGTTGAGGTGGAAGGCTCTTCAGCCACACTTTCGCGAACAGCAGCAATATTTTCTGCAGTTCGACCTGTACGAGCATGTACTGGTATTTTCACATCTCCTACAGACCCGGTTTGCTTAAATTTTTGCACGATTTTTTTGATTGTATGGCATTTGGACGATTAAATTGACCGAAAAAATCACGAAGTGTACGATATGCATTTTGATTTGATTGTCCATTTTCATAATACGCCTGAATAACTTTAACGCGTTGCTCGACTGTGCATCTTTCGGTGGATCAAATTGATTAGTCTGAAGTTGAGAAATCTCAAATGAAATGCAGAAAAAAATTAGACGTTTAGGTGTGGTTCACATTCAACATCGGCCCTTAAAATTTAACCACCAGTTACTTTTGAGTTCTGTTCAGTACGGAAGAGGTTTTTGTGACTAATATCTCATTTGTGAGTGACTAATATTATAACTAATATTTTATTGAGTTCTTTCAAGAAACAAAATTATATTTCGAAGAGATAACTTTGATCTTCGATTTAAATTACTTACATGGTGTAAGAGATAATCGAAGTCGACGTTAATTCACAATGAAAAGTGAAATAACGCCGCACATTGTTTGTGTTGAATGATAATTCGCACTCATAAGAGTGCGAGTTTGGTTGTATGCAAAGTTTTTACTTAACTTAAAAATACTTATATCCACTTATATCTAACACTGATACCATACCATTGGGCTTCCAGCTTAACGCCTTTTCGGCAATGCAACTTTGTTGGGCTGTAGCCTACTTATTTAATATTAAAATGACGTTATACAAGTGAAAAGTCTTCAGTCCTTAAATTAAATCCTTATTAAGTAGAATGACGAATAAATAATGTTCATTGGAAACTTTTTAATTACATTCCCCCCTCCCGAAAACTTAAAACCTTCTAGAGCTGATGAAGTCTTTAAGTTTCATGGACACAAAAGTTACTTTCCAGTATGTTTAGCACCCCGATGGGTTCTTAAATATAGCGCATGTGAGTATGGCAAACTCATAAGACATCTTTCCCTCCCCAACATCCTTCAAGAGCAATTTTGTTAAATTTACCCAAAGGGGTAAGTTAGGGTGTTTCATTTTTCCAAAGTTATGATTTTCATATGACTTTGTGAACGCCCCAAGTCTAAGTGGTTTATATACCGACTTTAAAAAAAGGTTGGGTAATATTTTGGGGTTGCACAAATTGATCACTTTTATCCTAAACTACTAATAGCTTGCGCATGTATATCTTTTATCTTTTAGTTACAGGTAATTGAATTTTAGAATGGGAACCAAAAAAGGAATTTGGCTGCTGGAAAAAGCGTTTAGTGGTCAGTTTTTAGGAGCTCGGATACATTCATCTACCAATTCTCCTCATAAGGACAGAAGAGAACATCCATGCTGTTATACAAAAGCTGCACAAAGAAATCCAAAATCTGGGTGAAGAGAAATCTCGAAACACGTATCGGATAAAGCAAGTTATTTGACATTTCCTGGCAAAATATGATGGAACTGATCACGAGAAGATAAACAATTTCTTAGGACACAGTGAGAAGATTGTATGAGTTCATCAATGAGTGGAGTAGACAAGGTTTTCGACTTAAAAATAAGAACGTAGTATCCAAAAGAAGACAAAAATGATCCATATAAGATCAGACACTCGCTTCTACCTGGAATCGACAGCAGCTCTCTATTCGACAAGCAATACTTCATTTATAGCAACAGCAGAGATCCTTAGCGACGATGTTTCGAAAATATCCGTGTCTCCAGCAACCGTTTACCGAGCTCGGGCGATCAATAGAATTAAAATGGCAAAGAAAATCGAAGAGTCAGTCTTTGATAATCCTCCAGATTTGATATTGCACTGGGATAGCAAACTGTTACCCTCAGTAGCCTTTGGGAGTGTCAAGACTTTGGAGGACGGGTTTGCTGTTATAATGACTTGTAAAACTTTGAGCATTTGCTTTGCGTACCTGTTGACTTGAAAGGAATTTGTGAGCAGATGGTTCAAGTAGTTTTGCAGGAAGTGGACCGATTTGGGCTACGTAACAAAATCATCTGTATGCCATTCGTTGGTTGGGTGTTGTAGAACGTAACCCAGTGGTTGTAACTCTCCCTAAGCATCAAGTGCTTATTTTTAACCTCCAAGTGCTAAAAATCGGGTACAAGTCTCATCCAACTGGATTTGACTTGCTAAACGATAAGCGCGAGTGTGGATTACACGACGAAAAACAGCAACACCATGAACAGCCAGGTCAGAATGGCACAGAATGAATACCCGGAATTCTGTCCCAGGCGAACCTGTGACAAGCTGTGACAAGCTGCTTTGAAATATTCGGACAACAGGTTATCTAGGAATTTCAAGGGTTAGTCCGACCCCTTGAACAGAGGTATCTACTACGTTCAATCTCTTAGTAGATACTGATGGCCACGTGTCCAAGAGGGCACGGGGAACTTGCCCCCCTACATCAGGGGTTGTGCTTTGGATTAACTAACCAACCATGGAAAATACTATATGAAAAAACCAATAACCTCGAAAAGAAGTCATTTTATTGTTGAAGACCCTGCCAAACGACAAAACGACAACGTGCGTCGGTAGTATCTGCACTAGGGATGTGAGAAGATTTAACAGGAGAGGGACAAGCGTACATCTAGCGGAAGCCCTAAACTGCTACAAAGCAGACATTACTGCCACCTAAGAAATACGATGGGATGGGCCGGGCAAAAAGAGGATGAAAAACTGTGACATCTACTACGGACGTGTTATAGTAAGCAGAAACAGCGACTATTCGGATGCGGGATTTTTATAAGTGCCAGACTTAGGCCATAAGTCTTATGTTTCCGAGATATTAGCGAATGTATTGGAACAATCCGCATCAAGGCCAAATTCGCCAACATAAGCCTTATAAGCGCTCACGCCCCAACGGAAAAAAAAGATCATATGGCTGAGGATTGCTTCTCTGAGCTCCTTGTCCAAACCAAAGAGCGACTACCGAAGAACGATGTTAATGTCGTGCTGGGTGATTGTAACGCAAAGGTAGGAAGAGAAGACGCCTTTAGCTGTATCAAGAATACGGATAACAACTTTGCATTAACAACCCAGAAATACTGTGAAAAAATTTAATGTCGGAAGAATGCAATCGCCAGAGACCGCCAAGACCTTCTTGAACTGCGTATCACTTAACCCATCGATTAACGATGCCAACAAGCCATTAGATCAGCAGCAACTGATGTGCTCGGTTTCTCACGCCAAAGCAAGAAACCCTGGTTTGATTAGGATAGATGCCGATAAATGCTCGTAGCCAAGATCGAGGCCAACAAGGTTAATCTACAGGAAGGAAGGATACCGGCTTCTCAGAAAGAAGCAAAATGGAATAAGAAAATCTCGAGATCGAGCATATAGAGAGGTGCCACTCCAGGAACGATGTTTGCAAGTTGTACCAAACTGTAAAACGTCAAAGCCAAGGATACAAGGCTCGAACAGAATCCTGTCGAGATAAACAAGGAAATTTCGTAGTTGAGACACGGTCTATGCTGGGGATATAGAAGAACCACTTCTGCACTCTTAAACAGCGATGACGAACAACATTCCGCTGTCAGTCAGGACGAACCATTCAATGTTGGCAACGACAGAAACAAGTGCCAACCACACGACCTGAGTGAGATGAGGATATCAATATCTAAACTGAAGCTTAATAAGGCTGCCGGAAATGACGGCCTTCCCGGTGAGTTTTATAAACCTGGCGGAGATGACTTGGTAAGTAACATGCACCAACTAATAAGCCGAATCTGGTCGGAAAAAAGTATGGGTGAAGATTGGAACCTCAGCATCGTTTGCTTGATCCACAAAAAAGGACGCCCTCTGGACTGCGCCAACTACAGAGGCATAAGTCTGCTCAAGATCCTATCTGCCGTAATATGTGAACGCCTGAAACCGTTTACCAACTACCTGATCGGCCCTTATCAGTGTGGTGTTCGGCCAGGAAAGTCCACAACCGATCAAACCTTCACACTTCGGCAGATCATGAAAAAAAAAACAGGAAGTCCAAATCGATACCCGTAAACCTATTCATCGATTTCAAAGCCGCATACGACAGCATTTATAGAGACGAACTATACAGAGTCGTGTCTAGTTTTGGTATACCGCCCAAACTCGTCCGTTTGTGTAGGATAACGACGGAGAATTTTCGCTACTCCATCAAGGTCGAAAACGACCTCACCGAGACATTCGATATCAAAAAAGGATTTAAGCAATTCGATGCGCTGTCATGTGACTTCTTCATCCAACACTCAATTAAAATGGAGTGTGAAACTGGGGGCAGTTAGCTAAGGACGGACTAACTGGAGAGGCATGTTGGTTGAGGCCCAGGTTCATTCCGGACTGTTGCGCCACTTAAGTAAGTAAATTAGTATGTCTTTCGTTACTACAGCAACTATTACAGGACTGATCCAAGAGGTATGTACCAGAATTGAAAGGAAATTCGGACGAACATTGTTTTAGTTGGCTTATCGTGATCACACCGATGAACTTATATTCAAAGAAGTAATTGAAGAGTGTTGTGGTATTTAAGTGGCCCTGACATCCAGAGTTTTCTAAAATTCCAAAGGGTGTGGGCTTCACTTGATAAGAATTCATATAGTACAATGCTGAATGAAAAAAGTCGCATTCAAGTCTTTCAAGACAAAACAGAGCCTAAAAATGATTGAATACATACAAAATGTCCTTAAGGATGGAAGTCATCCAATAGAAGACTACAAAGAGTTGTTAGAACTCTCACTCCTGTACCTAGGAGGTTGTTCTCAAACCACTTTCACGTTCATGATCCCAGGGGCTCTGCATCAAGCAAGGTGGATTGCAAAGTCAATATATGCACTTAAAATTGTCTTTTTCACTAAACAGTTGAATGTTAGTCAACATGAACTAAAATGAATGGAACAGGTTGCACATTTTGTCAGCCTCATGAAATCTCATAGAGTTCGGGTTGTATCTTCTCCTCCATTCGCCCTCTTCGCACAAAGGCCCAACAAATCCGCCAAAGTATTTTTCTCTCGATGGAGCCCGGTATCAGCTGCATTATGGTGCCGATCGCTGGGCGATAAGCAAGAAGGGAGGCTTATCGCCCAGCGATCGGCACCATAATGCAGAACTGGCAGGATTTTGAAGAGCACACATTTCATCCTTGAAGTTAGGAGTTTTGAATCCAGTTGTTTCGCCAAACCGAAGTAGCAACCTAGGGTAATTCTCCGCCGGATCTCCAGTAGGGTGTCATTCGTGGAGTCTATGTTTACTTCGAGGTAGGTGAACTCCTTAAATACTTGAAAACTGATGCTATCAATGGAGACGTTATGTCATAGGTGGTGGACAGATGCTTGTTTGTTTGTTGATAGCATGTACTTAGTGTTGTCCTCATTTACTTCACGGCCAACGGATTTCGCCTGTTCTTCAATCGCCGGGAACGCTTCTATCGCGGCACGCTGGAAGCGACCGATGATGTCAATATCATGCGTGTAGCACAGCAGCTGGACGGGCCTGTTGAAAATAGCACCGTCAGTGTTGACATCTGCCCGTCGTTCTATCTGCTCCAGTACGAGATTGAAGAAGTCACATGATAGCGCCTCTCCTTACTGGTGCATGTTTGGAATAGTTCGGCTACCTTCAAGCTGCTTGTTGTTTTCCAGCGTCTGCGACACAGCTGAATCAGTTTTTCCGGCATTCCGAATTCGGCCATCGCCATTTAGTAATCCTCACGATGTATGCTATCATACGCGTTGAGTTCCGACTTGAAATTCGTTGGTGTTTTCTTGGATTTGAAAATTTGGTCAATAGTCGATTAGCCGGGCCGGAACCCGCACTAGTACGTGCCGAGTAGTGTGTTGCAGAGCGGTTTTAGACGTTCACACCGTAAGTTGGATAGGATCTTGTATGTGAAGTTCAGCAGGGCTATGCCTCGATAGTTCTTACAAGACATAGGATCGCCTTTTTTCTAGATGGGGCATATGGAGCTGATAGTCCAGTCATCGGGCATGTTGCCTTCCACCCATACTTGGTTGATGATTTGATGTATGCTCCCTACCAAAACATCACCACCGTATTTAAAAATCTTCGCTGGTAAGCCATCAGAGTCTGAGCCCTTGTTGTTCCTAAACTTTTTTTTTTCTTCTTCTTCTATACTAAGTGGTGGAACTAGTACTTCATTGACTGGACGTGGAATATCTTCTTGCCCTATCACTCTCTCTACTTGATGGATGGCCATTAAGCAGCTGCTGAATATGCTGCTTAAACAAATCTACTATTCCCTGCGCTTCAGTGACTAGGTTTCCATCGCTGTCTCGAAGAGCCTGTGTTCCGGTTTTGTAGCCAGCAGCCAGTTGCTTGGCTTTTTTATAAAACCTCCGGATGTTGTTATGATCGCGCGACTCTTTAATCTCCTTGAGCTAGGAAGCTGCGTAAGCCCTCTTCTTTCTACGCAGGGTCTTCTTTTCCTTCCTTCGCCTGGCTCGATACTCTTCTCTCGGGTCCCTTGTTGTGCTCAGCAGTGCTTTTTTTCTTTCTGTATCTTCTCCCACCTTTTTTTCTTTATACGCATTTATCATCATACCAAGGGCTGCTTGTCGGGGGTGGCTGGTATTATACAGTGGTTTCGGCTACCTCTTTGTTGATGTCTGGATACACCACTGACTGATGTCGCCTGTGGCAGGTGAGTGCACAGAGGAGAGTTTCATACTCAGGCGCTCGCTGTAGACTCTTGCTAGTGGCTACTCCACTTTTTCCAATAACTATAACTAACATTGAAAAATCGTATTTTTGCCCTACTTTTACAAAACTGACAAAAGTGTGCAACCTTTGAATATCCAATTTTCTTAAAATTTGCCATTTTTTATTCGATTTACATCACTGAGACTCGGGACGTAAGCAAAGTCTGCAATAATTAAAAAAAAAAATGTTTTCCTTACGAAATGAAACACCCTAGGGTAAGTCCTACCCCGTATCGTATATGCATTGTGTTCATAAAATGAAACTAATTATTCGACAGCGTAGTGAAGCAGGAAAAAGGATTCAGGATTGAATGTGTCGCATTCGATTTGTAATACGATGAATGGGGATTTTAAGTAAAAAAGAATCTCGACTAGCTCGACTTACACAGGATCCCTTTGTCCTCGATAAGTATCGAAAAAAATGTTTTTTTTTCTGAGTTATTGGAAAGTAATCCTTTTCTCCCTGGGAAATCTTATACTCGGCAAAAAGGAAAGATCGCATGTGAGTTGGGATTTATTTGTCATGACAACGAAGTGGTTGCCAAACATCTCATACCTAATGTCTGTTGATACGAAATAAGACGAGATAACTGCGTATCAGTGTATCACAAGCATATAAGTATGCTCATAATTTTTTTTTTAATTCCACCCTTAAGGCGAATGAAAATGCTACAAAAAATGGTCCTTCCTGGAATACCGCTGAACCCCAGTCTATGTATTTTCTAGTCTCTTCTTCAGAAGGATGAGTTGGCTATTTGCAAACGTAAATAAACGTTTTTTTTTTAAACACCTTCCTGTCGAAATACTTCTGGAAATATTAATCAGAAGTTGTTCTCTATTCACAGGTCTGACGATATTGACCGTTCTTTCGCTTATTTCGTGCTCAGCATCAATTCCATTGCCGGGTTGCGGGTAGCCACGTGCAGCATTTGGGGATTACTGCCGTTGAATAGTTCAACTTAATGAGCGAACTTTTCGTGATAATGCGAGTTTGTTACGCTGCAACTTCTACCCTCCAAAATTAAGTATTTTCTGTTACTGGGGACCTAGGAACTGAAATGACACATGAGCTCTTCAAATACAGATGTGCTAGAGGATTACAGTTGCAGTATGACGTAGAGATCGAAATGGAATTGAACAACGAATTAGCAAACCTTCTTGGCTGTATGGGGAGAGCGTTAAATTACGTAAAAACAGAAGCAATCAATAGTGCACCTACAAATTCGGGTCTTGAAATAGCCCCAAGCAACAGCAAAATTACCACTCATCCACCATATCTCGAAGAGAGTTCGTAGAATGAATTTTGGAACCAAAACAAGTGGAGGCAGATTTTTAGAACGAAATCATCTTCAGTGATGAAGTTTATGTCACCTGGATGGCTTCCTAAGTCGTCAAATTTGTCGCATTTGGGGTTCAAAAATCCCACGCGCAATTGTTGAGAATGAAATGTATCCACAACACCAAACACCAAAATCTGAACCTAACAGTCGTGTGCAGATTTTGGACTCAACGCATTATCGGACCATTGATCTTCGAAAATGCGTCTGATCACTTACTTACTTACTTAAGTGGTGCTACAGTTCGGAGTGAACCTGGACCTCAGCCAACATGCCTCTCCAATTAGCCCGGTCCTTAGCTAACTGCCTCAAGTTGCGCACTCAAAGATGGTTGAGGTTGATTTCTTCTTGTGCGCGCCACTTAAGGCGAAGTATTTCTCTATTGTGTCAGACGTCTGTCTGGAAAACGAAGACTCTGCAAGCCGGAGTGTTGGTGTCCATTCGTTCTACATGTCCTAGCCATTTAAACGTCCAATGCGGAGTTTTTTTTACCAGGGGCATGTTGCTGTACAGCTCGTATAGTTCTTGGTTGAATCTTCGCCTCCATAGCCTATCAACGCAAACGGGACCGAAGGTTTTTCGAAGAATTTTCCTCTCAAATCGACCAAGGATTTCTTCATCCGCTTTTGAGACGGTCCATGCTTCAGCGCCGTAGAGCAGGACTGGGATGATCAGGGTCTTATATAAGATCTCCTTAGTAGTTCGAGTGAGGGCTTTACTACTGAATTGCCGTCTTAGCCCGAAGAAACACAACCGCAAGACTATTTCTTCGTTAAATTTCTGACGAGATGTTGTTATCAGAGTTAATAGCGGAGCCGAGATAGACAAAGTCCCGTACTACCTCAAAGTTATATCTGTCAATGTTGACCCTCTGTCCAATTCGTCGATGTTGTGTGTCCTTTCATGTTGACAGCACAAACTTTGTCTTGCCCTCATTTACTGCTTAACCCATTTTTGCCGCTTCCTTCTCTATACTAGCAAATGTGGCTATGACATCACGTTGGGTCCTACCAATGATGTCAATATCGTCGGCGTATGCTAGCAGTTACACCGATTTTTGGAAAGTTGTGCCTCTGGTATTGGCTCGTGAGTTTTGCACAATCCTCTCAAGAATCAGATTGAAAAAGTCACATGACAGCGCATCGCCTTGCCTAAATCCCTTTTTTGGTATCGAATGTGTCGGTGAGGTCGTTTCCGACCCTGATGGAGCAGCGAGAACTCTCCATCGTCCATCGGTATACCAAAACTAGACATGGCTCTGTATAGTTCGTCTCTATAAATGCTGTCGCATGCGGCTTTGAAATCGATGAATAGGTGGTGGGTATCGATTGGACTTCTTGGTTTTTTTCAGGATTTTGATCGGTTGCGAACTTTCCTGGCCGAACACCACAATGATAAGGGCCGATCAGGTTGTTGGTAAACGTTTTCAGGCGTTCATATATTACCGCAGATAGGATCTTGTAGGCGATGTTGAGCAGACTTATGCCTCTGTAGTTGGCGCAGTCCAGAGGGCGTCCTTTTTTGTGGATCAAGTAAACGATGCTGAGGTTCCATTCTTCAGGCATACTTTCTTCCGACCAGATTCGGCTTATTAGTTGGTGCATGTTACTTAGCAAGTCATCTCCGCCGGGCTTATAAAACTCACCGGGAAGGCCGTCATTTCCGGCAGCCTTATTAAGCTTCAGTTTAGATATTGCTATCCTCTTCTCACTCAGGTTGGGTGGTTGGCAGTTGTTGCTATCGTTGCAAACATTGAATGGTTCGTTCTGCCTGACAGCGGAATGTTGTTCGTCATCGCCGTTTAACTGTCTGCAGAAGTGGTTCTTCCATATCCCTAGCATCGACTGTGTCTCAACTACAAAATTTCCTTATCTATCTCGACAGGATTCTGTTCGAGCCTGGTATCCTTGGCTTTGACGTTTTACACTTTGGTAAAACTTCCGAACATCATTAGCGGAGTGACACCTCTCTATATCCTCGATCGCGCGCTTTTCTTCCTCTTTTTTCTTCTTTCTGAAAAGCCGATATTCTTCCCTTCTTCTTTGCCTATAGAACTCGACGGCAGCTCCCGTCGTCACTTAGCTTATCCTTGTAGGCCTCGTTCTTGGCTGTTAGCATCTGTCGGCATTCCTCATCAGACGAGGGGTTTCTTGCTTAGCACATCTGTTGCGGCTTCTTGGCATCGCTTTCATTGTTCTTCGACATTCGATGCTGGTGGTATGGTGTTATCGAGAGATTAAGGGATACGCGTTGCGCGAAGGTCTTGGCGGTCTCTTTCGAGTGCAGTCTTTCGAAATTACATTTTTTCACAGTATTTCGTGATTGTTACAACATGGTAGTGGTCCAATTCGATGTTAGCTCATCTGAATGTTCAGACATCCAAAATACTGGAAGCGTATATCTTGTCTATTGAAAATTGTAATCAATTTGGTAAACCATTCATTGATCTGGAGCCCGCCGTGTCCCCTTATGGATAGCGATTTCAGGAAACCGTGTGCTGACTATAGTGGCATTCCGTTCCGTAGCGAAGTCAATTAGCCTAAGTCCTTTACTGGACGTCTTGTCGTGTAGGCTATGTTTTCCGATAATACTGCTAACGATGTCTTCTCTTCCTATCTTTGCGTTACAATCTCCCAGAACGATTTTTATATCGCGCTTCGGTAGTCGCTCATTGGTTTTGTCAAGGAGCTCGTAGAAGCAATCCTTAGCTACGTCATCTTTTTCCTCCATCGGGGCGTCAGCGGTATTGAGCGCTGGCGTTGGCCTTTTGATTTATCCGCCATCATCTCTGTTCAAGGGGCCTGACTTACCCTTAAAATGCCTAGACAACCTGTTGTCCGAATATGTCGAAGCAACTTATCTACGTTCGCCTGGGACAGCAGGCAGGGTATTCATTCCGTGCCATTCTGACCTGGCTTTTTATAGTGTTGCTGTTTTTTGTCGTGTTATCAACACTCGCACTTATCGTTTGAAAAAGCAAAAATGGTTGGATGAGACCAGTATCAGATGGTTAACCCTTGGAGGTTAAAAATAAGCACTTGACGAGTAGTCAGATTTACAACCACTGGGCATTGGCAAGTTAAAGCCATTCAGAGTATACCCTCGGTCTACAACACCCAACCACCTATTATTTTGCGATACAGTACTTTCTGATTTAGATGTTATCAAGGATTAAAAATTCATACAGATGACGCACTGTATTCAAGAAAAATTGTCATATGGAGGGTCGTACTGGCACAGCCATATGTTTTGACCTCATTTCTCATGTGTTCACATCCATACCGCCCGCCCGTACCATAAAGCTTGTAAGCAAAAGTTTCTGTTTTTTCGTTCTCAATTCGTCATCTGTATGACACTATCGTTGGTATTATCTATAAAAGTAGGATTTATATGCAAATAAGTAAAATGATGCAAATGATCAATGCACACGGCATACAAATAGTCCGTTTTGAAATTCTAAAATTCAGCATAATGTTCTTAATTTTCAGAATTTCAAAATATTATCTCAAATGGTTTTCTAAGAAATCTTGCTATATTCCCCTCATTTGTATGCGAGTTCTGCTTCGAAAGGATATGCTCACATTCTGTTACCATTCTCATTGCACGTTCTGCCTTTACACTGCAATTGTAGGTATCCTTGTTTGATTTCATTTTTCTGAATTCAAGATGCAAATTTCAGTTTTCTATTAGATCGATCCAACGCACGATTGATGCTCCCGAATTAAGTAATCCTTTCATGCTGTTTATCAAATCAACACAGACTCTGAAATGAAATTGAAATATTATTCCTTCGTTACTACTTTTGAAATATCAAACTTGTAACGTTGCTTATTGCATTTGCATATCCAAAGAGAAGAGGTTCGAAATTGTCTGAAGGTATAAAGTAACTTCTTTGGTATATCCAATCCATCCTTGGATGGAAGTAAACAACTTTTTGGCTGAATTGTTATAAAAAAAAACATATGAGAAGGCTACAGTCCGATTTTCGGATCGTCTAATACCCTAACTTTAAAAATTGATATCCAAAAATGCGGTCTTTATTGGGATGTAATATTGCATTGTGACCACACCTGGTTCGGATAGTATCTAAGTCCTTTTGTGGCATCGTCTGTCAACCAAGCGACGAGATTGCTACGGCAAGTAACTCGGCCGCAAAATAACCATCAACAACAAAAATGAATGTTGGCAGTGAAAGCCATTAAGAACAAGTACCAGATGGCCCTCTTCATTTTAGGCAAGACATCCAAAAAGAAGAAGCCAAAGAGGTCCACGAAAGGCGGACAAAATCAAATACTAGGCAGTCGTTGACGAGTACAACGAGCACATGAAAAACAAACCGAGGCAGGCGGTGAAACGGGACAGGTCCAAAGCAATGACTCCCAGCGCCTGGCCCCAAAAAACAACCAGATTAACCCGAGGCACTCAAGGAGCGCCGCCGATAATCTGATGGTTTTCCTAAAGAAGGGGAAACTTCGACATCGGCAGTATCCAGGAGCCATGGGTGAGAGACTCGTCCATAAAGGGACTCCAGGGCAATCAATACAACGTCAGACCACTGTATCATATCAACAAATTTCTAGTACTCCAACCACACAGTTAAAGAGCAAATTCCCAAAAAACCGTATGGCAATACGAGAAAGCTAATTCACAATGACATTCCAGCTGTCAGCTCTTTAGACAAAGCCAATCTGCTTGCTGCGCATTTCGCAGCCTATTCCACTTGCCAGATTGTGTTCAGTCTCCTCCTGTACTTGAGAATTTAGACCATTCTATGGGACAAATTCACTTTCGTACTCGTACAGTTGCAAGAGTTTTATTTGATCTTGACATACATAAATCCGCTGGTCCAGATGGTATATCCCCCATCATTCTGAAGAGGTGTTCTTCTACGCTAGCAAAACCACTGCGTAAGCTTTTCTATCTATCCTACTCATCAGGACTCTTTCCGAGTAGACGGAAAACAGCATTTGTCCAGCCTGTACCAAAAAAAAAGGCGAATCTTCTTCTCTCTCCAACTACCGACCAATTGCACTTACGTCTCTTTTTTCCATGGTCATGGAAACGCTGATAAATCGTCAGCTTATGAAATATCTCGAAACACGAAAACTTCTCAATGACCGGCAGTATGGTTTTCGCAGCAACAGGTCTACTGGTGATTTGATGACATATCTCACCGAAAAGTGGAACCAATCAATCCACCATGGTGGCGAAAGCAAGATTGTTGCGCTTGATATTTCAAAGGCATTTGACAGGGTTTGGCATCAAGCCCTTTTGTCGAAAATGCGTGCATTTGGAATCGACGAAAAACTTCTTCTATGGATTAGACATTATCTTTCGAAACGTTCAATTCAAGTTGTTTTGGATGGTTTCAAGTGTGTAACTCACCAAATAAATGCTGGTGTCCCTCAAGGCTCAGTTTTGTCTCCGACTCTCTTTCTCATTTTTATAAATGATCTCCTGTCTGCAACTTCTAATCCAATTCATTCCTTCGCTGATGACAGTACCCTCAGCTTCTCATATTCGTTTACAGGTCCTCGTCCCTCACCTTCGAACGTGGACTCTAAACGCCAAAATATGTTTAGCTCATTGAATTCCGACCTTGACAGCATTATCAAATAGGGTAAATCTAATAGAGTGGAATTCAATGCTTCCAAAACACAATGCTGTCTTCTGTCATTAAAGCGAAACCAAAATCTAGAGCCATTATCCATGAATGGCACATACGTCGAAGAAAACGAAAAGCTTTCCATGCTAGGTATGTGTGTAAGTAACGACTTACGTTGGAACGACCACATATTCGAAGTCGCTAAAAACGCAGCGAAATGTCTAGGTTTCCTAAATCGATGTAAGAAATATTTCACCCCCTCTGATCTGGCCACAATATATAAAGCATTTATACGCCCAAAACTTGAATTCAACGCCCACGTCTGGTCAGGTGCACCAAAAATCAACATTGCACCTTCTATACTCTGTCCAAGAATAAATGTCAGTACAGGGAAGATAGGATATTTGCCTCTTTGTCTGGTTGCAGTAACATGTATAAATGTGTCTCTCTTTAAAGCTCTCGTAGGGTTGCCATGGTGTATATTATGAATCACCACAAAGAGAGAGAGCATTTCGCTTAGGGTTGCCATCTGCCCATTTTAGTTTGTTTAAAAAAAAAAAACATTTTTTTCCGAAAACAGAAATAAGAACTAAAAAAAATATGTATTATCATTTATTCATGACAAATATAGTAAACAAAAATATAATTCATAATAAATATAGTAAAGTATAATGTTAAAACATAAAATTTCATTAATTTAAAGTAAAAATAACTTCATTCATTTATAATACTAAAATCTATTAGTCTGATGAAAAGTTAGTGCTGCTACTATCGTCATTTATATTTATTACCAATCTTTCGACTGCTTCCTCCGCAAAAACGTCCATATCCCACATCGTTGGCTCAACAACCTGTTCAACGTGTTGCACACATCGGTGCCATTTCTCACTGTCAACTCTTACAAGTGCTGTTGTTAATAATAATTTAATTTCTGTCATTTTAAATGACTTGTTTTGGCTTGCTACAAATCCTTTCACTTGAGCCCAAACCAATTCTATTGGATTTAGATCGCAGTGATAAGGCGGCAAGCGAAGCACTTTATGTCATGCAGCTTGAGCCATTTCATCCACGACATAGGTTTCATACTTGGCTTTGAAACGTTTAACGATTTCAAGCGACTCTGTTTTAACCATATCATCCTCAAAACTTATAGCATTAGATCTCAGCCACTTTTTTATATCTTCTTTTCTAGTAGAAGTGGTTGGTGCTTTATTTTTCTTTCTGGAATGGTACGAAGCATTGTCCAAAACTATTACGGCGTTGGGTTTCAGGCGCGTTAAAATATCTTTGAACCATTTCTCGTACACTTCGGCATTCATGTCTTCGTGGTAGTCTCCAGTTTTCCCTGAAATAAAGCATAGCAGACCATCATCTACGAAACCTGTAGAACTTCCAATATGGGCTATAATTAGTCGCTTTCCTTTTCCAGATGGTGATCGCAGTCCAGTTGACAACCCTTCATTAAAAGCTTGGCGTGGTGTTGTAATGGATGTATCCACCCACAACTAGGAAACATATATTTCAATCCCATCCCTAGTTCTTACAAAAATAAACACAATAACACAACAAAGCCAATAAAAAAGAAAACCCACAGAATGAGTTTGACAGATAAAAATGGTGGGAAATGGAACGATTTATCGCACATCCATGGTTAGGTAACTCTTCGGTAACCGCAGATTCTTAATCGTAGGTTAAATCAAAACTGCGGTAACCTAAACGTCAATTTAACCAGCTGTGAATAAACCGGACCATATGCATTAAAATAGCGCGCGAATAAAATTTCCTTTTAAAATACAAAGTCGAAAAAAATGGTTTGACTACATTTTAGCGGTTTCTCGAAAAGAGGAGAAAGAATCGCAAATGATAACACCACGTCACCACCACACAAATTATTATTATTACTCACAAATTCATTTTTGTGCTCTCAAAAGCTTCAAATCCCAAAAGTTCTGTTACAATAACACTGAAAAATCAGTATCGATGTGCTAACATTTGAGAATGGTAACACTGCTTTGATGAGTGCACACCACACGCGTCACGCACACAGCCAGTACTCAGCTCTCAGCAGTCAGCAGTATAATGGCGATGGCGAATCGCGAATGGTGAGTGATTGTATGATCAGTCTGCCCAATGCTATCGGGCAAACAAGTCATAGGATGGCTGTGGTTAAATCTGGTTTGTAATTACAACAACAATTGTACACAAAGTTCAGTGGCTTCGTTTGTGTTTCAGTGGTAATATATCATTGAGTCCACTTACAGGCACCATTGTTAGAAAAAAAGCTTTCCCATAAGACCTGTACTGACATTTTTTCTTGGACAGACTATAGATAGGATTCAAACACGTGCGAAAAAATTTATAGGAGACATAAGAATAGCGAACTCCTTAGTTTCGCTCGAACACCGTCGAAACATCTCCTGCCTTACCTTGTTTTATCGCTATTTTAAGAACCAATGTTAAAATGAAATAGCCAGCTGCATTGATCCGATTCAACAATTCAGCCGCAATACTCGTTACGCAATGAATGCAAATCAGTTTACCCTCAAGCCTATCTTCGGACGTACGCTGAAATATAGAGATTCGTACATAAACCGAACAACACGAATGTGGAATGCTCTACCAAACTCTGTTTTTCCTTTCCATTATAACTTACAGACATTTAAAGCCAATGTGCATCGGTATCTCCTTTCTTCTTATCCCTAATTTCCTTAACGCCCGCACTGTGCTAAAACATATAAAGGGTATTCATAACCCCTTTAGTGCGCGCAAAAAAAAAAACCTGTTTTACGAACATCAGGCCTCTGGTAAGTCTAGACCATGCATACTCGCTAAGAAACATATTAAAGCTTTTTGATGGCCCAATCTTAGCTCAGGTGACCTAACAGTTGTCAAATTAGAAGGTGAGACCAAATCAAAGTACGTGACCAGCTCTTGTCAGACCAGCATGGCCAGAGGATGTGGAGCAACTCATAGCCACAACAACCAACGGGCTGCGATGCTAACGCAAGGCAAACGGTATGGGGAAGCTCCGAAGCCAATGAAAGAGGTGATTCACTCTTTGATTTTCGTTTGGCTACCAATTTATCAATCTGCAACAGCACGACCTCAACCTTCATCTTTCCGAGTACGGAAACACACAGGGGGTAGGAAGAAGTCCTGGATGTTGCATTCAAAACAAATGATGATAGCTTTAGGATTGATAACTAGAGAGTTTTCAATCTAGAGTCACTTTAAGACCATAGATGGATCCTTTATAACTTGTGTCTCTAGGCCGAGACGAGAAAACCATTTAGATATCCCAAGAGAGTTGATTGGACCAAGTTTGGTCAAGTCCTTCGGACAAAACTCAAAACCACAAATGAAACAAACGCCTTTGCTATCGAAGAACTGGAGACAAAAGTGCAGACTTTTGAGAATGCGATGAACATTGCAGTAAGGTACACGTGGAGACGCGCTAGAGTGGTATTTATACCGAAAGTACGCAAATGCCGCTACGAGACCGCGAAGGACTTCAGACCAACCAGTCTAACCTTCTTTGTACCTAAAGTTTTTTTTTAGAAGAATCGTCGCTATCCAAATCACAGCACGACTACCTCTAGGGCAGATCAACGGAAAAAGGTAGTACGGACAATCGAAAAATCGTAACACTATATGGATTAGACTCTAGCCTTCTTCTGAGACATAGAGGAAGCTTTCAACAACGTCCTCACTAGAGCTACGTATTCTTGAATCTCTGATCGAGCAAGGTATAGAAAAATTCATTAGCCAATGGAAAGTCTTCCGAGCACAGAACAAGAATTATACAGGTAATGCTTGAAAATACCAACTTGACCAAATTTGCGCATAGAGGAACGCTACAAGCTGGCTTATGTGGATGACGTGGTGATACTAGTGTTTGGAAAATTCCATTCCGTGATAAGTGAAGTCATGGAGGTTGCTCTAGACAAGGTTAGCACCTGGGCTGCAAGCTGTGGCATCGGCGTAAGCCCGAGCAAAACGGAATTGGTGCTATTCACCACCAAAACTAAAATCCCCAACATCACCCTCCCCCGACTTAATGGTCAACCACTCATACAATCTTCCAGTGTTAGGTATTTGTGTATCACGCTTGACCCAAACCTTAACTGGAAACACTACATCGAACATTGAGTAATGAAAGCGTGTGTTGCCTTCTATGCTTGCAGCAAAACCTTTGGAAAAAACTGGGGACTTCAGCCAAAGATGCCCGTGTGGATGTACACAGCAGTGGTACGACCAATTCAGACATACCGCCCACTAGTATGGTGGAACGAATTGAGTAATGGATACAACCTTTCAAAACTAAAAATGCTGCAAATAACAGCCACTATAGGCACCACGGGCGCACTTGGGTCGGCGTTTTCTCTCGACACATACATCAAAGATACCGCTTTATGCAGATCAGTAAGACTCAAGGAGTCAGGATGCTGGAACGCAAGCCAGTATGGCCACAGTAATATCCTGGACTTGTTATCAAACCTCATGGTCACGTTTCCAACAGACCACATTACACCTATACTAAGCTTCAAGAAAGACTTCCACTTTGCCTTCCTACCAGATCTCAGTGGAAGAGGAACGAATTAGTAAGAGATTTCAATGCGGTCGTCTTCACCGACGGATAAATGTTTGATCTGTGGTCCGGAATCTACTCGAAATCACCAAAAATATAAAAAATACCGCCAACCGGATTTTGCCACCGTAATCCAGGCGGAACTACTGGCTATACGGGAGGCTTGCAAGCAACTGGGCCGTGACACTATGTAAATATTGCCATCTTCTCAAATAGTCAAGCCGCCATTAAGGCCATCAACTCGACTACCATATCATCCAAACTGGTGCAGGAATGAGGGAATGAATTTGCCCATCTTGGCGAACGCTTCAGGCTCACAATTCTTTGGGTTCCAGAACACAGTGACATCGCAAGAATTACTGCAATAGTCATGGGGCATTATCCAATTGGAGATCATGCGGCCAAATTACGGATCCATTGCAATCCTCAAAGCCGCAATTGCGGGAACACAAATGGGGGAGATACCCTCTCCCATTTTATCTGCATAGATGGAGAGATGATAAAATATGGACGAAAAGTACTTACACCTATTCTTCAACTCCTTTATTTCAGAACAGAAAATACCATCACAGTGGAAACAATCATACTAATCCACAAAAAAGAAAAAAAAGGACGATGTAAATAGCTACAGACTTATGAGCATAATCTCGACTTTATATAAACTCTACTCGATGACAATATATATGAAAATGAAACACAAATTAACTGATAAACAACCAAGAGAGCAAGCTGTCCTCTAACGGTGCTATTTTTGGAAGGAAAAATCTGAAATTATGCTGCTAGATAGACTGACTAACGGGCTTTCTAACTGCATTCAAAAAAAAATAATTTAGTCATCCTTGAGGTCTGTAGGACGTGAAAACCGTTTTACAACCTTAAAAATGCACCAAAATTAAGGGACGATTGTCCTCTAACGGTGCTATTTTTGGAAGGAAGGAAAAATCTGAAGTTATGCCGCTAGATAGACTGACTAACGGGCTTTCTAACTGGTTTATTTCTGGTTTATATCGAGAAGAATATTCGACTACTGACCATTTACCGACTATTAACCAATTGATCGAAAAATTCAACGAATACAAGAAAAAGCTCAAGCTTTTGGCATGGTAGAACACAAAAATATTTGGACGGCGTTGGAGAACCAGGATATTGACCAAATCTTCATAACAACAATTATAAATATTTATTCCAACAATGCAGCACGAATTAAAACTAAAAAAACGGGACGAGAATTCAAAACAAACAAAAGGAGTATGACAAGGAGATCCAATATCGCCTCCACTATTTGCAGCTGTGTTACAAGATATATTTATGCAAATGAATTGGACCGAACAAGATGAACATGGAAATATCGTAGTTGAGAGACAGTCGATGCTGAGGATATAGAAGAACGATATCTGCAGACTGATAAACGGCGATGACGAACAACATTCCGCTCTCAGGCATTCAATATTGGCAACGACGAAAACTGCCAACTACCCGACCTGAGTGAAGTGAGGATAGCATTATCTAAACTGAAGCTTAATAAAGCTGCTGGAAATGACGGTCTTCTCGGTGAGTTTTATAAACCCGGCGGAGATGACTTGGTAAGTAACATCCACCAACTCATAAGCCGAATCTGGTCGGAAGAAAGTATTCCTGAAGTATGGAACCCCAGCATTGTTTGCCCGATCCACAAAAAAGGAGACCATCTAAGCTGCGCCAACTACAGAGGCATAAGTCTCCTCAACATCGCCTACAAGATCCTATCTGCCATAATATGTGAACGCCTGAAACCGTTTACCAACAACCTGATCGGCCCTTATCATTGTGGTTGCAGGTCAGGAAAGTCCACAACCGATTAAATGTTCACATTTCGGCAGATCCTGGAAAAAACCCAAAAAGGCCAAATCGATACACACCACCTATTCATAGATTTCAAAGCCGCATAAGAAAGCATTTATAGAGATCATCTATAGAGAGCCATGTCTAGTTTCGGTATACCGCCCAAACTCATCCATTTGTGTAGGATGACTATGCAGAATTCTCCATCAGGGTCGGAAACGACCTCACCGACACATTCGATACCAAAAAAGGATTTAGGCAAGGCGATGTGCTGTCATGTGACATCTTCAATCTGATTCTTGAGAGGATTGTGCAAAACTCACGAGCCAACACCAGAGGCACAATTTTCCAAAAGTCTGTACAACTACTAGAATACGCCGACGATATTGACATCATTGGTAGGACCCAACGTGATGTCATAGCCACATTTGCTAGTATAGAGAAGGAAGCGGCAAAAGTGGGTTAAGCAGTAATTGAGGGCAAGACGAAGTTTGTGCTGTCAACATGAAAGGACACACAACATCGACGAATTGGACAGAACGTCACTATTGACAGATATAACTTTGAGGTAGTACGGGACTTTGTCTATCTCGGCTCCGCTATTAATTCTGACAACAACATGTCATCAGAAATTAAACGAAGAACTACTCTTGCAAACCGCTGTTTCTTCAGGCTAAGACGGCAATTCAGTAGTAAAGCCCTCACTCGAACTTCTAAGGAGATCTTATAAAAGACCCTCATAATCCCAGTCCTGCTCTGCGGCGCTGAAGCATGGACCGTCTCAAAAGCGGATGAAGAAATCCTTGGTCGATTTGAGAGGAAAATTCTTCGAAAAATCAGCGACATATCCCTGGTCAAAAAACTCCTCATTTGACGTTTAAGATGGCTAGGACATGTAGAACGAATGGACACCAATACTCCGGCTCGCAGAGTCTTTGATTCCCAGCCAGACGTCGGATGCAGTAGAGGAAGACCTCGCCTTAAGTGGAGCGCACAAGTAGAAACCGACCTCAACCAACTTGTAGTGCGCAATTGAAGGCAGTTAGCTACGGACCGGGCTAATTGGAGAGGCATGTTGGCTTAGGCCCAGGTTCATTCCGGACTGTAGCGCCACTTAAGTAAGTAAGTAAATGAATTGGACCAATCAGTATGGAGTAAAACTACAATGACAACGCCTTAACAACTAAAGCAAGCTCCGACCATTTTATGGGCGACATAATCATCCATCAGAGCAATTAATTCCGTTAACCATGGATCGTTTTCGCACTACGTTTACTCTTTGTGATACCACGCATCCGCAGAAACGTCGAACAGTGCGCACCGAAGAAACAATTACCGATACCATGCAATGCGTCGTGATTTTGGTGTATGGACCGAAAATGATCTCGATGCTGATTTTCATCGCAAAATTGGTTGAATGGCTACGTCAACAGCAAAATTTCCGCATTTGGAGTGAAGAAAATCCACATGAGACCCTTGAGACGCCATTAAATCCACAAAAACTGACTGTTTGGTGGAGTCTATGAGTAGGTGGAGGGAGACATTGTGCCATACTTCTGCCAAAATGATGCTGGAGAGTCAGTTACCGTTAATGGAGACCGGTATAGATACATGATAACCGACTATCTTGTTCCCGAATGTTATGGCATGAATGTGGTTGAGATGTGGTTCCAACAAGACGGCGCTACATGCCACATAGCGCACTTCGCAATCGATTTATTGAAGGAAACATTCGATGAGGGCATAATTTCGCGGAATGTACCTGTCAATTGGCCACCAAGGTCGTGTGATTTGACACCTTTGGATGCTTTTCTTTGGGGGTATATGAAGTCGCTCGTCTATGCCAACTAACCAGAAACGTTAGGGGACTTGGAAGCCAACATTCTTGGTGTTGACATTGGCATTGACATCACAGTATTTCGCACATGAATGCAACGAACTACAGACACATAACAGCACTGGCGACTGAGGCGATCGGCTGGGACAGAGCATGACATTAATACAACAGAGAGAGAGAGACAGATAGACACATAGAAGGAAAGCCATACAACATAAGCCTACGTGGCACAGAGGAGGAGACATAGATTTAGATTGTCTGGTAATCGCAATCTAGTATCGCACCTCGTGGCCTCAGGTAAGCTGGCAATTTTTGTAGAAAAAGAATGCTGCCGAAGCTGGGGCTTGAACCCGCAGCGTTTGGCTTAGCAGTGAACTACGCATTCCTCTGAGCCATGGCCACCTGCCGTTCTTGGTGTTATTGCGGACGTAAATGCTTGAAAAAGTGGTTGAAAATTGGACCTCTAGACTCGGCTTTATTTATTTTACGGTAGAATAACGGAATGGTTATTCTACCGTAGACAACATTTTCGTACTGCAAAATATAGTTGGGACATGCCTTGAACAAAAAAATAAATTATTCGCCTTTTTCGTTGATTTCAAGGCGGACTTCCATAATATCGATCGAAAATGCTAAAACTTTTATAATACTGAAATGAGCCAAAAGTTTGGAAGGGGCTATCGATAATATATATGAGGACAACCAATCGAGTGTGTGGGATGTGGGATGTATAAGATGGCTATGACAGGACATGTAGAACGAACATCAATACTCCGGCTCGCAGAGTCTTCGATTCCCAGCCAGACATCTGACGCAGTAGTGGAAAACCTCGCCTTAAGTGGCGCACACCGACCTCAACCTGGAGGCAACTGGAGGCAATTAGCTAACAAACAATTTAATTGGTGAGGCGATTGATTTTGTGTTGTTTTGGTTTTTCTAAATTTAACTGAAATTTGATAAAAATAATAAAAAGTCCGCAAAACTCATTACAGTCACAAACTTTCACGAACTATTGGGTTTTTTCAACAGGGACGCTACAAAAGTTGAGCGACAGGAACAGCAAACGACGTCATATTTCTTGCTGCTTTTTTGACATTTCTCTTCAGTAAGGTTTGCCATTTGATGATAGAAAGATATACGATCCAACAACGAGTCGAAATTATCAAAATTTACAACCGAAATTCGGAGTCAGTGGCCTCAACGTTAAGAGCGCTACGTCCAGTTTATGGTCGTCATAATCGTCCTAGCAGATCAACAATTGAGCGTCTAGTGGACAAATTTGAATCCACAGGCACGGTACAAAATGTTCCTGTGCCAGTGAGACAAAGAAGTGCCCGTAGTGTTGAGAATATTGCTGCCGCTGAGGCTTCAGTTGAAGAAAGTCCAAATGTGTCCTTCACACGTCGTTCTCAAGCGTTAAGCATCTCTGTGACGTCGTTGTGGCGACGAATTTTGCGAAAAGATCTTGGCCTACATCCTTACAAGATTAAATTGACGCAAGAACTGAAGCCGCTTGGCCACCAGAAGCAACATATGTCCTTGAATTGGGCTGAGCAACAACTTGAAAATGATTCGGATTTTCATCGAAAAATCATCTTCAGCGATGAGGCTCATTTCTGGCTGAATGGCTTCGTCAATAAACCAAATATGCGGTATTGGTCAGGCAGCAATCCACACGTACTCCATGAGTCATCATTGCATCCCGATAAAATCACGGTTTGGTGTGGTTTATGGGCCGGCGGCGTCATCGGGCCGTACTTTTTCCGTGATGATCAAGACCGGCATGTTACTGTGAATGGGAATCGCTACCCTTCAATGATAACCGAATATTTTTGGCACCAAATGGATAATATGGACTTGGAGGATATGTGGTTCCAACAGGAAGGTGCCACAAGCCACACAGCGAATGCCTCAATCAATTTATTGGAAACCATGTTTGGAGAATGTGTTATCTCACGAAATGGTCCAGTCGCTTGGCCGCCTTGGTCGTGCGATTTGACGTCGTTAGACTATTTCCTGTGGGGCTACGTCAAGTCTATGGTATATGCCAACAAGCCAGCGACGATTGATTAACTTCGTAAGAATATCGAACGTGAAATTGCAGCAGTATCGGCCGATTTATGCTTGAAAACCGTCGAAAATTGGGTTCATAGTCTGGACTTCTGCAAGCGTGCCCATGGTGGCCATGCAAAAGAAATCGAGTTCCATACATAATGGCATCGAAGGAATAAAAAATTTCATTGATATCCAAAACCGTTATTGTTTTATTTAAAAAAAAAACTTTTGTAGCGCTCTTATTGAAAAATCCTTTACCACTATTGAGGACTCTACACTCGCATGTTGAATTTTTGCGGATGGTGATAACTCAAAGCCTGAATCAATCATTTTTCGACCAATCAATGACAATCTTTCCTAATGCTTCGTTTACTTCTGATTCAAAGGACTCCAACCAATGACGATTAATGTCATTAAAACGGCACACAAAAATGTTTCATAAAAATCACTGTAAGACGGAAAAGTAGTCCCTTATGTTTCCTTGTTTGATCATACCTACTATCTCATACATCTATGACAGCGAAGCAACATTAGTTTATTTGACAGGATGACGAATGTAGAAAAGCTTTTATTGTGTAGGACAATGGTATTGATGTGCTCAATCGCTGGTTTATTTCTGGACAATAGACTAAGATAACCAATCGGATTAATATTATTCCAACAGAACACAATTGTTTTTGAACATATCGATAGCAAATATTATTTTCATTGATACCTACGAGACAGCTACACAATTTAGTTGTGTAAAGATAATCCCTTTCGATTTAAGGACAAAAGCAACATGAATCAGTGTCATCAATCATTTGTGATATTTCGTCATTTATTGTTGTCAGTAATAAACTATAAACGAGGCAATATCAGCACACATCCATAAAGCACAGAGAGTCATATAAAAAGAACGTAATAACACTTATTGCATTTCAACTCAAAGAAAAAAAAAAAAACATTAAAACATCAAGGACTGCATATCTTATGTCCATCATTTCTTTTTTAAATTAAATACCCCCGAAACCATTTACTAATGGGAATAAAATTCTCAAGGATCTCAACCCAAATATTAATCCTCTAAAAGATTATGGAATGCCATAAAATTGAATTTTCATTTTAAAGGGATGAAACCCCTATTTAGGATTTAGTCTTTTCCCCCCAAAAGAAAATGATGGAACATTTAGATTTTAATTTTATTTAAGCTTTCAGGAATGGTAATTTCATTTAAAAAAGTTCCATAATGGAGAAAGGACGGAAAAGGCGATTATTGTAAGGATTATGGTGCGCTGCAACCGGTCAGGTCAGGTCAGGTCAGACGTGTTAAAATATTTTAAGGAAAATACTTTTAATCGGATGCATTGATAACTGTGCACATGTATACTCTCAGTGGCGTAGCTGGGGTTGGAGTCGCGCGGTGCCCCGCAACCCAACAAGTCATTTTTTTCACACACATAGGTGTGTTTTTTTTTTTAAATCGAATAAAACACTCAAACTTGCATCAAACATTCAAAATTTTTATTGTAATCGATAAATAGGCCTTTGCCACTTACGTTTTAAAGACAACTTCACGTAAATGTTGTCCTCGGCTCCGTTTGAAATGGTCCATTCGGAAGGTCCAATTTCGCGTCACTTTTTCGAGCATTTCGGCATGTTTTCCACTAAATACGCGTGTTATGTTATCCTGTAAGGCTTCAATCGTGTTTGGCATTGTCCACATAGACTAACGACCTTACATAACCCCACAAGAAATAACCAAGAGGCGTTAAATCCGGGCGGCCAACTCACACGGCCATTTCGTGAGATAAGCTGCTTCCAAAATTCATCCTTCAACATTTCCATTGTTTCACTAGCTGTGTGGCATATGGCACCGTCTTGATGAGACCACATGTCAACCAAGTTCAAATCAGCCAACTGGGTCGACGTTGACGGTAACCATCCTTCAACGATCGTATTTGAAGAAAAATGGACCAATGATGCCGAAAGCCCATAAACCACACCAAACTGTCATTTTCGGGATGCATCGGTAATTCTTGTATGGCATGTGGCTGTTCATCACTCCAGATGCTACAGTTTTGCTAATTTACGTATCCGTTGAGCCAGAAATGAGCCTCATTGCTGAACACAATCTTTCGATAAAACAGAGGATTCTCATGGAGCTTTTCTAAGGCCCATTCAACAAAAATTAGACGTTGTGGTAGGTCATTCAGCTTCAATTCTTGCACAAGCTGAATTCTATAGGCTTTCAAACCCAAATCGTCACGTAAAATTTTCCATGTGGTTGAGTAATACATGCCCAATTGCTGAGAACGGCGACGAATTGCTATTTCAGGATCTTCATTAATATTGGACGCCTTGACTGCAATATTCTCTTCGGAACGCACTTTACGAATGCGAGTCGATGGTTTAATGTCCAACAAAGTATCGACACGTAAAATTTTCCATGTGGTTGAGTAATACATGCCCAATTGCTGAGAACGGCCACGAATTGCTATTTCACGATCTTCATTAATATTGAACGCTACGGCTGCAATATTAACTTCGGTACGCACTGTACGCATGCGAGTCGATGGTTTAATGTCCAACAAAGTATCGACACGTAAAATTTTCCATGTGGTTGAGTAATACATGCCCAATTGCTGAGAACGTCGACGAATTGCTATTTCACGATCTTCATTAATATTGAACGCTACGGCTGCAATATTAACTTCGGTACGCACTGTACGCATGCGAGTCGATGGTTTAATGTCCAACAAAGTATCGACACGTAAAATTTTCCATGTGGTTGAGTAATACATGCCCAATTGCTGAGAACGTCGACGAATTGCTATTTCACGATCTTCATTAATATTGAACGCTACGGCTGCAATATTAACTTCGGTACGCACTGTACGCATGCGAGTCGATGGTTTAATGTCCAACAAAGTATCGACACGTAAAATTTTCCATGTGGTTGAGTAATACATGCCCAATTGCTGAGAACGGCGACGAATTGCTATTTCACGATCTTCATTAATATTGAACGCTACGGTTGCGATAATAACTTCGGTACGCACTGTACGCATGCGAGTCGATGGTTTAATGTCCAACAAAGTATCGACACGTAAAATTTTCCATGTGGTTGAGTAATACATGCCCAATTGCTGAGAACGGCGACGAATTGCTATTTCAGGATCTTCATTAATATTGGACGCCTTGACTGCAATATTCTCTTCGGAACGCACTTTACGAATGCGAGTCGATGGTTTAATGTCCAACAAAGTAAATTTGGTGCGCAAATTGCTAGAATTTTTGATTCACCAGGTCGATTATGACGACCGTAATATGATCGTAAGAAACGGTGCACATTTTTCACAGAGCACGAATATTGATAATAAATTTCAATAATTTGCAATCGTTGCTCGTTTGTAAGTCTTTCCATGATTAAATGGCAGAGCATACTGAAAACTTTTCACTTTGACAGATGACGTTTGGACGCCATTGCTAAGCAGTGCTGCCAACCTAAAAACTTTAACTCTTAAAAAATCACCCGTTATTATGTATGTAAGTCAATAAAAGTAGTAAAAATTACTCTTCAAAAATTTGCCGACTATTGTTCACTTTCTAGCAAGTGGAGCAAGGCGAAAATTTAAAATTTTCTCATATTGGCCACTTACCAATTTCCCGATTTTCGAGCGGATAAAAATATATGAGAAGCCTGCGATCCGCTGTGCAAATCGTTGAAAAATCTACCCTATTACATATTTACATTGAACACCCCCAAAAAGTGGTCGTGGCATTGTCTTACTTAAGTGGCCCTACAGACCGTAATGAACCTGGGCCTCAACCAACATGCCTCTTCAATTAACCCAGTCCTAAGCTAACTGCCTTCAGTTGCGCACTCCAAGTTGGTTGAGGTCGGTTTCTACTTGTGCTCGCCACTTAAGGCGAGGTCTTCCTCTGCTGCGTCCGACGTCTGGCTGGGAATCGAAGACTCTGCGAGCCGGAGAATTGGTGTCCATTCGTTCTACATGTCCTAGCCATCTTAAACGTCCAATGCCGAGTTTTTTGACCAGGGGTATGTCGCTGTACAGCTCGTATAGTTCTTGGTTGAATCTTCGTCTCTATAGCCCGTCAACGCAAACGGGACCGAAGATTTTTCGAAGAATTTTCCTCTCAAATCGACCAGGGATTTCTTCATTCGCTTTTGAGATGGTCCATGCTTCAGCGCCATAGAACAGGACTGGGATGATCAGGGTCTTATATAAGATCTCCTTAGTAGTTCGAGTGAGGGCTTTACTACTGAATTGCCGTCTTAGTCTGAAGAAACAGCGGTTTTTTTTGCAAGACTAATTCTTCGTTAAATTTCTGACGAGATGTTGTCGTCAGAATTAATAGCGGAGCCGAGATAGACAAAGTCCCGTACTACCTCAAAGTTATATCTGTCAATGGTGACGTTCTGTCCAATTCGTGGATGTTGTGTGTCTGTTCGTGTTGACAGCACAAACTTCGTCTTGCTCTCATTTGCTGCTTAACCCATTTTTGCCGCTTCCTTCTCTATAATAGCAAACGTGGCTATGACATCACGTTGGGTCCTACCAATGATGTCAATATCGTCGGCAAATTCTAGTAGTTGTACAGACTTTTGGAAAATTGTGCCGCTGGTGTTGGCTCGTGAGTTTTGCACAATCCTCTCAAGAATCAGATTGAAGAAGTCACATGGCAGCACATCGCCTTGCCTAAATCCTTTTTTGGTATCGAATGTGTCGGCGAGGTCGTTTCCGACCCTGATGGAGTAGCGAGAATTCTCCATTGTCATCCTACACAAACTGACTAGTTTGGGCGCTATACCAAAGCTAGACATTGGCTCTGTATAGTTCGTCTCTGTTAATGCTGTCGTATGCGGCTTTGAAATCGATGAATAGGAGGTGGGTATCGATTTGGACTTCTTGGGTTTTTTGCAGGATCTGCCGAAGTGTGAAGATTTGATCGGTTGTGGACTTTCGTGGCCTAAAATCACACTGATAAGGGCCGATTAGGTTTTTGGAAACCGTTTCAGGCGTTCACATATTACGGCAAATAGGATCTTGTAGGAGATTTTGAGGATTATATGCCTCGATAGTTGGCGCAGCTAAGAGGGTCTCTTTTTTTGCGGATCGGACAAACGATACTGAGGTTCCATTCTTCAGGCATATTTTCTTCCGACAAGATTTGGCTTATACGTTGGTGGATGTTACTTACCAAGTTATCTCCGCCGGCTTTATAAAGCTCAGCGGGAAGGCTGTCATTTCCGGCTGCTTTATTATGCCTGAGTTAAGATATTGCTATCCACACTTCACTCAGTTCAGGTGGTTGGTTGTCGTCAACAATATTGAATGGTTCGTCCTGCCTGACAGCGGAATGTTGTTGGTCATCGTCGTTTAACAGTCGGCTGAAGTGGTGGATATCCGCATTCTTACCTTGGCCGGTAGTGGTCCGAGTCGATGTTAGCTCCTCGGAATCTTTGGACATCCAAAATACTGGATGCGTGTCGCTTGTCCATACCAATGTGATCAATTTGGATGACCGTTCGTTGATCTGGCGAATGCCATGTCCCCTTATGGATATCGAGGTGAGGAAACCGTTTGCTCGCTCTAGCGCAGTTTCGTTCCGTAGCGAAGTCAATTAGCCTAAGTCCGTTACCAGAGCTGTTGTCGTGTAGGCTATATTTTCCGACAATACTGCTAAAGATATCTTCTCTTCCTACCTTTGCGTTAAAATCTCCCAGCACGATTCTTACATCGTTCGTCGGTAGACGCTCTTAGGTTATGTCAAGGATCTCATAGAAGCAGTCGTTAGCTATATCATCTTTTTCCTCCGTTGGGGCGTGAGCACATATAAGCCTTATGTTGGCGAATTCGGCCTTGATGCGAATTGTTACAATGCGTTCGCTAATGTCTTGGGAATATAAGACTTCTTCCCTAAGTCTTGGACTTACAACAAATCCGCATCCGAATAGCCGCTGTTTCTGCTCACTATAACTCTGTCCGTAATAGATGTCACAGTTTTTCATCCTCTTTTTGCCCGACACATCCCATCGTATTTCCTGGATAGCAGTAATGTCTGCTTTGTAGCAGTTTTGCGCTTCCGCTAGTTGTTCGCTTGCACCTCTCCTGTATAATGTTCTCACATTTCAGGTGGAGATACGTACGCCGTTGTCGCTAACTGCTTCGATGTTTTCCGTTGAACGAGTTATGACCGGACACCCAGGGTGTCCAAAATCACTAATTTATCCTGATCCAGTCTCCCTGAATTTTTTTCAATTATTCCCGTCATAGCTGATGGTTTTAGTTCACTCTAACGGCCATATTTTGTAGGGAAATTGTGGACTGTAGCTGACAAACCTTCATTATTTTTTAAAAACATTGCGCAACAATGAAAATGTATTGTTCGAGCGCATAATTTCACGGAGTGTAAATCTTTCTTCCGAAAAATTTTAAACATTTCCAAAAAAGAAAAAAGAGGAAGAAAAGCGCGCGATCGTATAGCGATTCATTTTTACTAACCCCAAACTGTCAGCTGTGATATTGTGAGATTTGTTCCCTGGCAACAAAAAATAAAAATTTTGCCACAACAGGCTCGCTAGTACCCAGGGCCTAGCTTTTTTCTCACAACCATTCATGTGTGCGTGTGTACTTCTTAGTACGATGGCGGGACCTCCTGTTTTATGCCGACTCTGAACGGCTAAGTTAAAATAAGCTTTTCATGACAATCAATACTACTCGGATGATTTGTTAGATCATGACGAGAGGAGGGCCAGTGAAAAATCGTTTGGCCTTGCTACGGCGGAGGATCAAATCCAGACCTTCTGCGCGGCAGTTCATCGCACTAACCATATAGCGCCACTGAGCCCGTCACAAAACTATTAAATGGCGCAAAATTCAAATGTGGCGTGACTAATGGGACACACCCTTTGTTAGTGAAATAATTTTATAAAGTTATTTTAAGCTTTTATTACGGCTAAGGATCTCGTGTCTCAAAGTATTACAAAATTATTTTCAAGAGTGTAAAACTTCCTTGAAAGTAAATCCCTTTCATGCTACCGAAAAGGATAACTTTACACCGCGAATTATTTAAATTTATAATGAAGTTAGCGCTGCAAGAAGGAAAATGAGAAATGAATCCTTGCAGTGGTGTGATGCAAATCATGTCTGAGACCATTATTATCTTCTTGTTTTTATGTGAGGCACGATTTGAGAGTTTGTTTGAATTAAATTATACATTTCATGAGATGTTCACTTCAAATTTACGTTTTAAAAAAAAATTTTGCGATTCGCTGTGTTTTATTTATTGTCAACAAAAGTTTGGTGTTTTTATATTCATGGATCATAGTCTTTGAAGTCGAATTTTGCACTTATAGATGGGTTTTGGTTGGCTGGAAGATGTTGTTAACTTTCCATTCAAATTGTCTTATGAGGTGAAATTGCTATAATTTTAGCAAACTATTTGTATTGAATGTTGGTAAACGGTTAAGCAACAACCCGAGCGGCATTTATCAGTGTGGTTTTAGGCCAGGAAAATCCACAACAGATCAATTCTCACACTTCGGCATATCCCGGAAAAACAAACCAGGAAGTCCAAATCGATACCCACTAACTATTCATCGATTTCAAAGCAGCATAAGATAGCATTTATAGAGACGAACTATACAGAGCCATGTCTAGTTTTGGTATGACCAATTCGTCTGTCTGTGCAGGATGACGATGGAGAATTCTCGCTGCTCCATCAGGCTGACAAAAAATGATTTACACAAGGCGATGCTCTGTCATGTGACTTCTTCAGTATCATTCTTAAGAAGATTTTACACAACTATCGAGCCAGAATCAGAGGCTCAATCTTCCATAAATCGGTGCAACATCCTATGTCGGACTCAGCGTGATGTCATAGCCACGTTAGCTAGTATAGAGAAGGAAGAGGCAAAAATTGGTTTAGCAGAAAAGTATAGCTGTCAACGCGAAAGTACACAAAACGTCGATGAATTAGATAGAACGTCGCCATTGAGAGATATAGCTTTGAGGTAGTACGGGACTGCCTACTTAGGCTCCGCTATTAACGCTGACAACAGCAGAAATTTAACGAAGAATTACTCATGCCAACCGCAATTTCTTCGAGGAAGGTATCATCCCCTGCTCTACGGCGCTAAACCATGGACCTTTGTCGTTTTGAGTGAAGAATTCTTCGAAAATTCGTCGGTCCCTCTTGCGTTGACGGGATATGGAGAGAAAGATTCCACCAGGAAACTATACGAGCTATACAGTAGCAGTCAAAAAAATTTGCATTGGACGTTTCCCAGCCAGATGCCGGACGCAATTGAGGAAAACATCGCCTGAAGCGGCACGTACAAGTAGAAATCGACCTCAACCAACTTGAAGTACCAAACTGTACGCAGTTTGCTGTGGACCGGCCTGATTGGGGAGGCATGTTGGTTAAAGCCCAAGCTCATTCCGGACAGTAGCTCAACTTATGGAAGTTACTTAGTATTTCTGCAACACCCATATCGGTACGTACTAGGGTGTCTTTCGCCACCAAATTAGCATACTGCGGGGGAAAAATGTCATGTAGAGTGTAGACCAACATAATTTTTCCACCTACTTCAAGGCCGCTTATGATAGCATGCATCGCCTAGCTCTATTGAGCGATGACGGAATTTGGCACTCCATCAATGTCGCCTTACACTGAAAGAATCGCGATGAAACTTTCTGTTTAGATGCAAGACATCAAAACATCTCCAACCAGTCATTCGATTTTATCCTTGGTGCTCCTCGGAGTCAATATCATAAAGCAGGCAACTATAGGGTGGCCCAAACGCTTTTTTTTAAGGTAAACCAGGAATTCGTTAGGTTAGAATGGCCTCCAGCGATACTCCAGCACACTTCGACGAGTTACCAGCTGCAAAAACAAATTGCTATCAGTGAAACAAATTGCTATCAGTGAAACGGAGGAGATTTCTCACTTCCGTGGTTGACAAATTGTAGAGATTGTGAAAGAAGTAACCTCCCAGATAAAGCTTCCTTATTTTTTATATGTTCGGACAGTTACTTATGAGATGAAGTGTTGTTTCTTCTTCCTATTCGTCCATGCAGATTCTGCAGAAATCGGCTGAGTAGAGACCTAGCCTTTCTGCGTACCTACTTATTAGACAGTGTCCATTGATGACACCTATGGTGGCCCTTATGTATGGTCGAGCGAGTGAGATCAATCCTTTGGATCTTCTTAAGTCCAGCGTTGGCCAGAATTGTTAGGTTATTTGGCACATCGTCATGCCAAAATTCCATCTGAGATTTATTTTACTGCCATAGCATGCTGCGCTATTATGCTTCTGCATGTAACAATAGGAATAACAGGTACACCCCTTACAGCTTCCTCGAATGTCACAATGCCCAGGTACCCTGCAAAGGTGAATCTTAAACTGCTCTGACTATTTTTGAAGAGATAAGCGGCAGTCTGCCAAAACAAACTGCCAACCACCCGGCCTGAGTGCAGTGAGGAAAGCAATATCTAAACTCAAGCCTAATAAGAATGCTGGAAATGACGGCTTTCCCGCTGAGCTTTATAAAGCGGGCGGAGATGACTTGGTAAATAACATCCACCAACTCAATACACCAAATTTGGTCGGAAGCAAGTATGCATGAAGAATGGAACCTCAGCATTGTTTGCCCGATTCACAAAAATGGAGAACTTCTGAACTACGCCAACTACAGAGGCATAATTCTTCTCATCATCGCCTTCAAGATCCTATCATCGTACCAACAACCCGATCAGGGCCCTTATCAATGTGGTTTTAGGGCAGGAAAGTCCACGACCGATCAAATTTTCACACTTCGGCAGAACCTAAAAAAAACCAAAGAAGTCCAAATCCATACCCACCACCAATTTATCGATTTCAAAGCCACATAAGACAGCATTTTTAGAGACGAACTATACAAAGCCATGTCTAGTTTTGTTGTACCACCCAAATTCGTCCGTTTGCATAGGAAGACGATGGAGAATTCTCGCTGCTACATGAGGGTCGGAAACGAACTCACCGATGCGCTGACTTCTTCAACCTGATTCTTGAGATGATTGTGCAAAACTCCAGAGCCAATACCAAAGGTAAAATTTTCCCAAAATCGGTGAAACTACTAGCGTACGCCGACGATATTGACATCATTTGTCGGACCGTGATGTTATAACCACGTTTTCTAGTATAGAGAAGGAAGTGGCAGAAATGGGTTTAGCCGCAAATGATGATAAGACTAAGTATATGCTGCCAACAAAAAAGGGACACACAACATCGACGAATTGGACAGAATGTCGCCATTGGCAGATTTAACTTCGAGGTAGTACCGGACTTTGTCCACCTCACCTCCTCTATTAGTTCTGACAACAACATCTCGTCAGAAATTAAACGAAGAATTACTCTTGCCAACCGCTGTGTCTTCGAGCTAAGAAGGCAATTAAGTAGTAAAGTCCTCAATCGAACTACTAGTGAGATCCTATATAAGACTCTGACCATCCCAGTCCTGCTCTACGGCGCTGAAGCATGGACCGTCGTAAAAGCGAATGAAGAAATCCGTGGTCGATTTGAGAGGAAAATTCTTCGAAAATTATTCGGTCCCGTTTGAGTTGATGGGCTATGGAGACGAAGATTCAACCAAGAACTATCAGAGCTGTGCAACGACATGCCCTGGTCAAAAAACTCCGCATTGGGCGTTTAAGATGGCTGGGACATGTCGACGAATGGACGCCAATACTCTGGCTCGCAGAGTCTTCGAATCACAGCCAGACGTCGGGCGCAGTAAAGGAAGACCTCGCCTTAAGTGGCGCGCACAAGTAGAAACCGACATCAACCAGCGTGGAGTGCGCAACTGGAGGCAGTTAGCTAAGGTCCGGGCTAATTGGAGAGGCATGTTGGTTGGGGCCCAGGTTCATTCCGAACTACAGCGTCACTTAAGGCAAGTAAGTAAGAGCGGCAGTCTAAGGTTTGAGTTTGTTGGGATTTGATGACTGCTTCGATGTCCGAGAAAATGCAAAAATCCCTGGCAGATAAAACATTACCTTTCAGGATAAGGCTTCTTTGGTCGCTGTATAAAAATGAGGCTGGCTCCATCGTTACTATTAATACGGTTCGCTATTAAGGCATGATAATGGAATATTTGTTTGCCTGAAATTAAAGCCCGAGATCTTGACAACGTTAGGTTTCAACAAGACGGCGCTACTTGCCATACAGCCCGTGAAACAAAGGACATATTGAGAGACCGCTTCGTTTATTTCACACTGTTAGACTTTTTCCTTTGGGGCTGCACAAGGTCTAAGGTGTTTGTGGTTAACAGGGTAAGCCAGCTACTATGGTAGCATTGGAGTGCAACACTATCCGCGTTATTCGCGAGATACCAACGAATGAGCTCGAACGCGTCATCGAAAATCAGAACGTCAATGGACGAGCTACGATGCAGTTGCAGCCAACATATGAAAGGGATCAAGAATTAGTGCCAAGAATGGTTCTATAGATACAAATTAAAGATTTCACAATACATTAAAATTTTTTGTGTAATTTCGCATTACAAAAAAAAACTTTTGATCGATCCCCCTTTACTACCAGTTGAGCATCCTTCCAATGGTTGCTACTGCTAGGGTTTGCACAATTGATGTGCAAAGTCAAAGTCACATCGCCATTTTACGATTTTGAAAGGACAACGTTTCAACTGTACTTATCATCTGGAGTTCAGCTCCATGGAACTGGCTTTTATGGTTGGAAATCTAATCGACGAGAAAACTTTGCTTAGTGGTCAGTCTTCTAAAATCCCGTTGTTTGTGGCATCATGCAAGTTTTTATTGCCAAATGAACTCTATAGATACCCCAAAGCAAGTTAATTTATGCACATCACTCCATGACCAACTCCTTTTGTCTGTTCATCAATTGCAGTGCAAGTCTAATATTTAAAAGTCCCCGATAAACTGTTCATAAGTGTTCCATATTTATGAATATGAGCTGAGAATAAAAAACCAATTCATTGCCAATATATTGCGGGAATACTGCACATGCTGTGTGCACACCATAAAGCCAGGACAGACGAATGAAATGTCTGAAACATTTGTCTTCTCCACCAAAAAAAAAAAAAAAGGATGAACCAAAGGACACACTAAACGGCAATAAAAGAAGAACGCATACCCACCGCACTGAGGAATAACGTTTGCAGAGAGCAGACGAAACGTTCCAGACTTTGGCAGTTATCCACAAGCAACCTTGAAACCGAATAAGGCATCTGAACGCCTGGAGTAGTTCTTTGTCATGTGATTCTCAGAAAGAATGATAAATTTAAGGAGTTAAGGAGTTGTCGATTTTCGAGTTTTTTTCTGAGATAAAATTTTTTTTTGCTGCATTCCAAGGACACACTGCAGAGCGGGAGTGCCACTTCACATGAACGAAATCCTGTATGAGTAGCAAATCACTGGTAATGGAGATTTATCGCGTTTCATTTTGGTATTAGATAGTCTTTCTGGGAATGAAGTTGATAGGTTTCTGAGAAGCAGAAGAATCGATGGCTGGGTAAGAGGTTAAGTTGTTCATACATTTGAGTAAGACGGTGTTAAGGTAAGAATTGTATTCGGATTGAAGTTGGTTAACCCTCTAGAGTAATTGTGCAAACAAGGTTGTTTTTGCTCTTAAGGGCTGAAGTACTTACATGGTGCAGTGAAATATCGTCTGGCAAAATTAGGACACATTTTGCTTTTGGAATGAGAAAAAAGTGAAATAAAGCAGAGTCGGGCTTGGCGAGCTTTACATTTTAAAATAAATTTAGGAAAGTCCAAAACTGATCAAATTTTTACACTTTCGGAAGATCCTGGAAAAAAATCCAAGAAGATCAAATCGATAAGCGCACCACCATCGACATCAAAACCCCACACGACAGCATTTCTAAAAGGGAACTGTACAGAGCCATGTCTAGTCTTGGTATACCGCCTAGACTCATTCGTCTTTGTTGAATGAAGATGGAGACCTCTCGCTGCTCCATCAGGGTACGAAGCCACCCCAGCGACACATTCGATACAAAAAAAAAAACATTCAGGCAAGGTGATGTACTGTCATTTCTTTGATCTCAACTTGAGAGGATTGTGCGAAACTCACGAGCCAACATCCGATGCACAATTTTCAAAAAAATCGATTCAGCATAAGCCGACGATATTGGCATCATTGGTAGGACTCAACGTAATTTCATAAACACTTTTGCTAGTATAGAGAAGGAACCGGCAAAAATGGGTTATGCAGGAAATGAGGGCAAGACGAATTGGGCAGAACTTCACCATTGACAAATACAAATTTGAGGTAGTTCGGGACTTTGCCTACCTTGGCTCCGTTAATAACTCTGACTGTTACATGTCGTCAGGAATTAAACGAAGAATTACTTACTTACATAAGTGGCGCCAGAGTCCGGAATGAACCTGGGCCTCAACCAACATGCCTCTCCAATTAGCCCGGTCCTTAGCTAACTGCCTCCAGATGCACACTCCAAGTTGGTTGAGGTCGGTTTCTACTTCTGCGCGCCACTTAAGGCGAGGTCTTCCTCTACTGCGTCCGACGTCTGGCTAGGAATCGAAGAATCTGCGAGTCGGAATGTTGGTGTCCATTCGTTCTACATGTCCTAGCTATCTTAAACGCCCAATGCGGAGTTTTTTTTACCAGGGGCAAGTCGATGTACAGCTCGTATAGTTCTTGGTCGAATCCTCGTCTCCATAGCCCGTCAACCTAAACGGGACCGATGTTCTTTGGAGGATTTTCTGCTCGAATCGCCCAAGGATTTCTTCATCAATTTTTGATACGGTCCATGCTTCAGCACCGTAGAGCAAGACTGGGATGATCGGGGTCTTATATAAGATCTCCTTAGTAGTTCGAGTGAGTGCTTTACTACTAAATTGCCTTCTTAGCCCGAAGAAACAGCGGTTGGCAAGACTAATTCTTCGTTAAATTTCTGACGCGATGTTGTTGTCAGAGTTAATAGCGGAGTCGAGATAGACAAAGTCCCGTACTAACTCAAAGTTATATCTGTCAATGGTGACGTTCTATCCAATTCTTTGATGTTGTGTGCCCTTTCGTGTTCACAGCACAAACTTCGTCTTGCCCTCATTTACTGCTTAATCCATTTTTGCCGCTTCCTTCTCTATACTAGCAAATGTGGCAATGACATCACGTTGGGTCCTACCAATGATGTCAATATCGTCGGCGTATGCTAGTAGTTGTACAGACTTTTGGAAAATTGTGCCGCTGGTGTTGGCTCGTGAGTTTTGCACAATCCTCTCAAGAATCAGATTGAAGAAGTCACATGACAGCGCGTCGCCTTGCCTAAATCCTTTTTTGGTATCGAATGTGTCGGCGAGGTCGTTTCCGACCCTGATGGAGCAGCGAGAATTCACTATTGTCATCCTACACAAACGGACGAGTTTGGGCGGTATACCAAAACTAGACACGGCTCTGAATAGTTCGTCTCTATAAATGCTGTCGTATGCGGCTTTGAAATCGATGAATAGGTTGACGGGTATCGATTTGGACTTCTTGGTTTTTTTTTCAGGACCTGCCGAAGTGCGAAGATTTGATCGGTTGTGGACTTTCCTGGCCGAACACTACACTGATAAGGGCCGATCAGGTAGTTGGTAACCGGTTTCAGGCGTTCACATATTACGGCAGATAGGATCTTGTAGGCGATGTTAAGGAGATTTATGCCTCTGTAGTTGGCGCAGTCCAGAGGGCGTCCTTTTTTGTGGATCGGGCAAATGATGCTGAGGTTCCATTCTTCAGTCATGCTTTCTTCCGACCAGATTCGGCTTATCAGTTGGTGGATGTTACTTGCCAAGTCATCTCCGCCGGGTTTATAAAACTCACCGGGAAGGCCGTCATTTCCGGCAGCCATATTAAGCTTCAGTCTAGATATTGCTATCCTCATCTCACTCAGGCCGGGTGGTTGGCAGTTGTTGCTGTCGTTGCCAACATTGAATGGTTCGTTCTGCCTGACAGCGGAATGTTGTTCGTCATCGCTGTTTAAGAGTGCAGAAGTGGTTCTTCTATATCCCCAGAATCGACTGTATCTCAACTACGAAATTTCCTTGTCTATCTCGACATGATTCTGTTCGAGCCTTGTATCCTTAGCTTTGACGTTTTACACTTCGGTAAAACTTGCGAACATCTTTCCTGGAGTGGCACCTCTCTATATCCTCGATCGCGCGCTTTTCTTCCTCTTTTTTCTTCTTTCTAAAAAGCCGTCGTTCTTCCCTTCTTCTCTGCCTATAGAGCTCAACGGCAGTTCTCGTCTTCACCTGCAGCTTAGCCTTGTAGACCTCGTTCTTGGCTGCGAGCATCTGTCGGCATTCCTCATCAAACCAGGGGTTTCTTGCTGGTGGGCTCGAGAAAGCTAGCACATCAGTTGCGGCTGATCTAATGGCTTGTTGGCATCGTTGCCATAGTTCTTCGACATTCGATGCTGGTGGGTTGGTTTTAATCGAGAGGTTTAGGGATACGCGTTGCGCGAAGGTCTTGGCGGTCTCTTGCGATTGCAGTCTTTCGACAATTTGTTTACAGTATTTCTGGATTGTTGTGGCGTGTTGGATAACCGCATTCTAAACTTGGCTGCAACAAGGTAGTGGTCCCAGTAGATGTTAGCTCCTCGGAATGTTCGGAAATCCAAAATACTGGATGCGTGCCGCTTGTCTATCGCTATGTGATCAATTTGATTGACCGTTCGTTGATCTGGAGACCGCCATGTCCCCTTATGGACATTGACTTGAGGAAACCGCGTGCTGGCTATAGTGGCATTTAGTTCAGTAACGAAGTCAATTAGCTTAAGTCCCTTACCACACGTGTTATCGTGTAGGCTATGTTCTCCGGCAATACTGCTAAAGATGTCTTCTCTTCCTACCTTTGCGTTAAAATCTCCCAGCACGATTTTGACGTCATATTTCGGTAGTCGCTCATAGGTTTTGTGAATGAGCTCATAGAAGCCCGACGTGCTATCATGTAGAATGTATTTTCCAACAGTACTGCTAAAGATGTCTTCCCTTTCTACCTTTGCGTTGAGATCTCGCGGAATGATTTTAACTTCGTCCTTCGGTAGTCGCTCATAGGTTTTTTCAAGGAGCTCCTAAAAGCAATCCTACGTAACATCGTCTATTGCGTATATAAGGCGAATTCGGTCTTGATGCGGATATTTTAAAAGGGAAATCGTTACAATGCGTTCGCTAATGTCTTGGACTTCTTGCCTAAGTCTGGCATTACAGCAAATCCGCATCCGAATAGTAGCTGTTTATGCCCACTATAACACGATCCGTTGTAGATGTCACCGATTTTCATCCTCTTTTTGCCGGCCTATCCCATTGTATTTCCTGCATGGCAGTAATTTCTACTTTGTAGCAATTCATGGCTTCGCCTAGTTGTTCGCTTGTACCTCTCCTGTTTGATGTTCTCGCATTTCAGTTGCAGATACGAACGCCGTTGTCTTTTTTCGTTTAGCAGGGTCGTCAACAATAAAATCAATCCTTTCCGAGTCTGTTGGTTGCTTCGTAACATAAAGTTTTTATATCGGTGGGTAGTAAACCGAAAGCAAAACCTCCAACCTGGAGGGCCAGTTCCAATTTATTAGAAACCCCAAGGACGCGGCGCCATCATCACAAGATTGAGCACTGCCGTTGGCCTTTCGGTTCAGCCGCCACCATCTCTATTCAAGGGGCTTGACTTACCCTTAAAATTCCTAGACAACCTGCTGTCCGAATATGTCAAAGCAGCTCATCTAGGTTCGCCTGGGACAGCAGGCCGGATATTCTGGTTAGTCTGACCAGGCTGTTTAGGGTTTTGCTGTTTTTCGTTTTGTTATCAACACTCGCACTTTAGCAAGTCTAACAAGGTTGAATGAGACCAGTATTTACTGTGTCCCACTTGGAGGCAAAAATAAGCACTATGGATGTATAGTCACAGTTACAACTACTGCGCAATGCTCGTTCTACAATATCCAACCATCTTATTTGCTGTGCATGTATTTAAACTTGCACGCAACCCAAGTCCGGTCAGGGCTTATATCCATTTCGAAGAGTAAATAAACCCCGTAGGGCTATTTCCTTTTTATTCGGGCATTAATCCCGGTGAGACTTAATTGCTCGAATATTGAAAAAAAAAAAAAAGAATTTCAAGTCATGACGAATGATCTATTCATCTACTGTAATGTTCTGTATGTCGCATAACAGTGGCAGACAAATTTCAGTTTGTAAGGAGCTCATCTGGTCTGTACCGGATTCCTACAAGGAGGAGCGCTACCTTCCGATGATTTTTTTCAATCTCGTTCGGGCTTACACCTGCTCTAGGTGTAAGCATTAAGAGATCTCTTCAGCTACTAGGGCACGCTGACAATACCTTCATTATAGGTCGCTCCCATCGTGCCATTGTAAAAGCACAACAGTAGCAGACAAATTTCAGTTTGTTAGGAGCTCATCTGGTCTGTACCGGATTCCTACAAGGAGGAGCGCTACCGTCCGATTTTTTTTTTCAATCTCGTTCTGGCTTACACCTGCTCTAGGTGTAAGCATTAAGAGATCTCTTCAGCTACTAGGGCACGCTGACAATACCTTCATTATAGGTCGCTCCCTTCGTGCCATTGTAAAAGCATAACAGTGGCAGACAAATTTCAGTTTGTAAGGAGCTTATCTGGTCTGTACCGGATTCCTACAAGGAGGAGCGCTACCGTCCGATTTTTTTTTTCAATCTCGTTCTGGCTTACACCTGCTCTAGGTGTAAGCATTAAGAGATCTCTTCAGCTACTAGGACACGCTGACAATACCTTCATTATAGGTCGCTCCCATCGTGCCGTTGTAAAAGCATTTTCGTCAAGACATAGGCAAGAAGGATGTAAGAAGTTAAAGAATTTATTTAAATCGGTGGCAACAGCAACCCCTAGGCAATCCGACGGTTCTTCGGTCCAAAAATCAAAAAATATTTTTTTTTACAAATTTGTTTCTAAAAGTCAAATGAGATTAAAACTCGTGACTCGAATGCCTATATGCTTGCTATATCTGACCCAAAACCTATAAGGTGCCGAGTGCTGGGCAATCATCAGATATAAGGCGCTTTTAGCGAAAAGTTCTTCGTCGAATTGTTAGTCCGGAATAGGTGAAAGGCGGATCACAGGGTGCTTGTTCTGAAAATACCAAATATAATGGAAGTCACCTTGTCTTAGAAAGAAAACCTTAACGTGTCGTTAATTGGATTCGTTCCGCCAGTCTTACTCACCTTCTTAAGTGGTGCTACAGTCCGGAATGAACCTGGGCCTCAACCAACATTAGATTGATTTTTAGCTAACTGCCTTTGGTTGCACACTCTAAGTTGGTTGAGGTCGGTTTCCACTTGTGCGCGCCACTAAAGGCGAGGTCTTCCTCTACTGCGTCCGACGTCTGGCTTGTAATGATTGTGCCTCTGGTGTTAAGTCCGGAATTAAGTACAATCCTCTCAAAAATGAGATTGAAAAAGTCACATGACAGTTCATCGGCTTGCTAAAGTTTTTGTTTGTTATCGAAAGTGTCGATGAGGGCGTTTCCGACTCTGAATGCTGCACAGACGGACGAGCTTAGGCGTATACCAAAACTTGCCATGGCTCTTATAATTCGTCTCTGTAAATGCTGTCGTATGCGGCTTTGTAATCGATAAATAGGTGGTGGGTATCGATTTGGACTTCTTGGGTTTTTTTCTGCCGAGGTGTGAAAATTTGATCGGTTGTGGACTATCCTGGCCTAAACTCACACTAATACGGGCCGATCAGGTTGTTGGTAAACGGTTTCAGGTGTTCACATATTACGGCAGATAGCTTCGTATAGGCAATGTTGAGGAGACCTATGCCTCTGTATATATAGCATTCAGAAGCTCTCTTTTTGTGGTCTCCTTTCGTTCTGCCTGTCAGCGAATTTTATTTACCATCGCTGTTGTGAGTCTAGGATAGGCCACGGGGGCATCCTTGATGCTGGGGAGAAGGACTTGGCACGCTCGCGATTGCTCGGCTAAACTCGTCAGACGGGGGTAGTTCTTGCCCTCTTTTCCGTGGTCTCCTTTCGTTCTGCCTGTCAGCGAAGTTTATTTACCATCGCTGTTGTGAGTCTAGGTTAGGCCACGGAGGCATCCTTGATGCTGGGGAGAAGGACTTGGCACGCTCGCGATTGCTCGGCTAAACGCGTCGGACGGGGGTAGTTCTTGCCCTCTCACCAGACATCCCAGCTCAACAAACATTATTGTTTCGTGCCAGAGAATATAAGAAAAAAGGAAAGAAAAAAGAAAGCAACTCTACGTAGACCTCGGACAGACTAAAAAGACCCTAAAAGGAAAAGGACAGAAAATAAAAAAAGCGGAAAAGAAAACATCAACACCCTTTGCGTCACGTGACACATCCGTTGGCTATCCCCTCTGGCCACGTCTACGAGAGATAGCTCTTGCATAGTCTATCGAAGTTTGCCATATTGTCAACATTAATAACTTGCTAGCGGCTTCGTTAACATTTGCATACGTTTTCCCTGTTTTCCTTAAAACGTCTCTTACCCTCACTCTCGTGTCATTTGCCTCTTATACTGTTCCCGGCAACCCACATTCCCAGTGCACGTAATCATTTTTAATTTCCCAGCACACACATGCATAATGCATGACTGAATCTATAATCCTATTGGCCTCCTTCAGGACACTAAATTACATTCATTCCTGTTCCGATTGTACGACTTCCGTTTCTGGCCTATCCTGCGCTGTAATTTGTCAGGACTCTTGTTTGTTGATGTTATTGCATTTTCGATGATTTGTTTGTTGAGAAAAATTATTTTGAATATACTTACACACCTACGTAAGCATATACGTGTTGTTGACAGCAAAAAGTTTTTTCTTTGCGCATTTACTCCGAATTTACATGACAAATTTACTGGAGCGCCATTCTCTTGCATATGTAATAGAGAGAAACTCCATGACTTACATCGCCATTATAGTGAATTGGGTACTCTCGAGTGAGCGGTATTCTGTTGTTTGCATTTATATCAGCAAAGTTCTTCTGCATTTGTATCTACTTGTATGAGAATATCTAGATTCTATCTGAATAAATATTTTAACTTTATTCCTTCAATGGCATCTGCCAGAGTGTGCTTGGAGCGAACCATTGTATAGGGAATATGACAAAGAAATTGTATTTCAATGAAGTGGATGCTTTGCTTACTGATGTGAAATGTATTTGAAGTATGTATCCCTCATTCAGTTGATACAATTCCTGCACATGAATAGACTAAATGCTTGACTTTCAAGGAATATAAGAAATTTAAATTCAACAAGAAGAGTGATCATATTTCTTAGAAACATACACGCAATTTTATATTGCCTTGTCGGAAAAGTCGTAACGTGTTTTTGCGAGACATTTTCATTTTTGAATGTGTACTAAGGTAAGTCAGATTTATAATCTTATTATAGTCCTTTTCGGAACTTCACAAGATACTAAGCTAGCTCAGTCGGCAGAGCATGAGAATCTTATTCAAGGGTCGTGAGTTCGAGCCCCACGTTGGGCGCCAGTTTGCTAAAAAAAAATTTAATTCTGAACGTAATGTTAACCAAAGATCACTCCCACGAAGATTCGAAACTTCTCGATGCTGGGCCAGCTCAGCCGGTAGAGCATGAGAATCTTAGTTACAGGTTAGTGGGTTCAAGCCCCACGTTGGGTGCCAGTTTGCTACCAAATTTACTTCGGAGCAAACTGTCAACCACAGTTCTCTCACACGAAGGTTCACAACTTCTCATGGGTAAACTACGAGATGCTGGGCTAGTTCAGTCGGTAGAGCATGAGACTCTTAATCTCATTGTCGTGGGGTTCGAGCCGCATGTTGGGCGCCAGTTTGCTAAGAAATTAACTTCTGAGCGAATAGTCAACCACAAAACACTCACACGAAGATTCGCAAATTCTCGTGGGTGGACTACGAAGTGCTGGGCTTGCTTAGTCGGTAAAGAATGAGAATCTCATTCTCAGGATCGTGGGTTCGAGCTCCACGCTGGGTGCCAGTTTGCTATGAAATTTTATTTTGAGCGAACAAGCCCCACGTTGGGCGCCAGTTTTCTATGAAATTGACTTCTGATCGATATGTAAACCACAGATCACTCACACGAAGGTTCGCAACTTCTCGTGGGTAGACTACGAGTTGCTGGGCTAGCTCAGCCGGTAGAGCATGAGAATCTTAATCCCGCAATTTTTCTTGGAAAATATACGAAACCTAAAACTTAAACCGAGCTAAAAATAAAAGCAAGCAAAGTGAAATGAATGCCCATGGTATGAAATAAAATAAAAATGTTGTACGCACGTTATAAAATAGGGGTGGTGCGCTGAATTAAATTTTTATTCATGCGATTTTTTTTCTATTTGCTTCAAAAAGTTAAACACAAAATGGCGGACTACGAAGATGGCCCCCGACAGATTTTATCACGGAATTTAAAAAAAATGGTTTTAAAAGGGTCGCGTGTCTCTTTTTCTTTTTTCTTCTTTTTCTTCTTTTGCTTTTTTTCTTCCGCTCTGCTGCTCTTCCTGCACTTGATCCTTGATCCTTATCCCGGAATTAAAAAAAAGGGTTTTAAAAGGATCGCGTGTCTCGTCTTAACGCGGAACAACCAACGAACTTGCAATGTTTGCACCAATTGACTTTACACTCTAAAAAAATTCGACTTAACTTTTTTTCTTCTTTTCCTTTTTTTCCTTCGCTCTGCGTCTCTTCCTGCACTTGATAATTGATCCTTGTTCCTTCTTCCCTTCTCGATATGCCCGATTTTCATCTATTATATTCCGCTTGCAATGTTTTTCCACGAAAATTAAAAAAAACCCGCCCAAGAAAAGACACACGACTATTCTTTCGTGATCCAAAATCGATCCTTTTTTGCATTCACACACATACATTTGCACTCAGTCTCCACTTGTTAGCCTACTGCTACTTCTCACACTTTCTGTCCCTTTTGCTGGAAAGTGCGCTCAGGCTTACTCATTTTAAGATACCCGCGTTCACACGTGACTGGTCTTACTGCGCATTTTACCGCATCGACGTCAGGTATTTACCCGACGCGTGCTATAGCTGCCAGACACCTCACACTTGCTCATTCCAATTGGGTATACCAATTGGATTGTAACAATCATGTCGGTTTTTCCGGAGTCAATTGTTACATTGTCCTAGGGAAACCCCGGTGTCAATTCTGGATTACTACAGAGCAGACACTGTAACGAGGGACTTCGGAATCAAATATGGACTCTGCCAAACAAACATTTGCCCTGGATGCCTATATTCGATTGACCGCTACCAATCCGAAAACCAAACTAACCGACCTACGATTGAGTAGATTGAAGGAGGGTACCGCACTTTCACCGAAGCAGTGAGCTTTGAGGAAGAGGGAGATGATGGACTGTCAAAAAAATCAAAACTTAACTATGTTGGTGATTTCGCGTTCAGATTTTGGGCACAGGGTGTACCATTCGGGTTCCATCATTAAATTATTTGGTACGTTGGGCCTTTGCTTATCGTGTCTCTGGTGTTTGGACTCATTTCGTTGTCCCTTTCGACCGCGCGCCGTTTGCCGGTTTGACAGCTGTCAGTTAATATGACAGCTGCCCTTGCACACATTGACAGTTTGTTTGGACTGTGTTTGGAAATGATATCACATGTCTTAGGTGTCCATATTTGTGTCCATGTTTTTGTCTATGTTGTGTTGAGAGTGTTTTACATGACCATCCGCCCAAACACCTCAGTTGTCCCTCCGTCGCTACTCCGTTGCTCCAGTGTTGGGGGAAAGAGAACGTCTTGGCCATCGAACCTATGCCGCGACATTGTTGAAGGGATGTCATCTGAGTCATACGCCCAACGGATCTGCAGCTCCTTCGTTGTTCCGTCAAGAAATAGCAGAACGTCTACTCCATGCTATCGAATTTTCGTCGTTTGCGCCAATAATGCAGTGGCGAAAACGATTCGTTGGGATGCAGGCTTTAGGAATTCTCCTCCCCAACCCGAGACGAGGGATCGTCTTCCCTAACCCATCGGATCATTCAGACCGTCCTATCTGATGCTGCCCGTCGTGATCGTGAGCCTAAGTGGGCTTCGCCTTGTGTGTTTTCTCATGGACCACCTGTCGCACACCTAAGTTGACCCCTGGTGATTCTCCCCACTATCCTTGGGGTTGAACTGCACGGTGATTACCAGTGATGTACTCGCTGTACCTGTTTTTTTGGTTGCATTCCTGATCTGAAGGTCGTGGATAAGTGGCTGATAGATCCATGGTTGCCCACCACTTCCTCCAAGTACCGCACAATAACTTAAAACAGAAGATGTTTACAATGCTCTTAAACTTGTAATTAGATAGTAACTTCATCCGTTTTGATTTTTTTGTTTAACTAAATATATCAACAGAGACATTTCGGAAGACAACAACGTAAAAGGACACCAGTAGGTCAACAATGCATTAGAACTTACAAGGTTACACTCATTTTATGGCTGAGTTCCTTTTTTTATTTCAAAGGACACCAGCGAAATTCGATTAAGCTCACCCCTGGTTGTGTTCCTTAATAATACTTAAATTACACTTCTGCAGATAGTTAAAAAAAGAAGAAGAATATCCTTACCAGCAAGGACAGAAGAAGTTAAACTGAATTTTTGTTGAAATGCTCAGAGGAATTCGGTGAAACTTTTGCAATCATAAGAAAACGCATTACTTATTGTATTTCTTGAAATAAGGACGAATATAGAATGCCAAGGAAGCTCTGGTAGAGGTCCTGATGTTTGGAATGTGAATGGCATATCTTTTTTTTTACACACACATGACGAGTTTGGGCCAACGTGGTCGAAAAATAATCAAATATATGACATGGACTTGTGTGTAACCTAGGGTGAGGTCCCATAAGGTGATAACGAAGAAATAATTCAACGGTGACACTGTCAAAGGTGACAAACAGTCAAGTCATAACATCGTTACGATGTTTTTTTTTTTTTTTTGAGACATTTTTTAATAGAAAAAGTACAAAATGGAATCTATACACTGATGTCCTCTTGAATTTGTCTTTAGTAAACAATCAAGGTACAGCTTATTTTAAGGGCGCTGCAGGAAATAACCCCCAAAGCACACAAAGAAGAAATAAGTCCTCAAAAAATTACAACAAAAACCCATAAATCGCTAATGAAATACTTACTCACTCAAGTGGCGCTACAATCCGGAATGAACCTGGGCCTCAACCAACGTGCCTCTTGAATTATCCCTGTCCTTGGCTAACTGCCTCCAGTTGCGCAATTCAGGTTGGTTGAGGTTGGTTTCTACTTGTGCAGGTGCACGACACTTAAGGTGAAGTCTTCTTCTATAGCGTCCGATATCTGGTTGGGAATGGAAGACTCTGCGAGACTCCCATCGTTCTATCGGGTTTTTCAACAGCGACGCTACAAAAGTTGAGCGACAGGGACAGCAAACGACGCCATATTTCTTGCCGCTCTTTTGACATTTCTCTTCTGTAAGGTTTGCCATTTTATGATGGAAAGATATGCGATCCAACAACGAGTCGAAATCATTAAAATTTACAACCGAAATTCGGAGTCAGTGGCCTCAAAGTAAAGAGCGCTACGTCCAATTTATGGTCGTCATAATCGTCCTAGCAGACCAACAATTGAGCGTCTAGTGGAAAAATTTGAATCCGCAGTCACAGCACAAAATGTTCCAGTGCCTGTGAGACAAAGAAGTGCCCGTAGTGTTGGGAATATTGCTGCCGCTGAGGCTTCAGTTGAAGAAAGCCCAAATGTGTCTCTCACACGTCGTCCTCAAGCGTTGGGCATCTCTGTGACGTCGTAGTGGCGGCGAATTTTGCGAAAAGATCTTGGCCTACATCCTTACAAGATGTAATTGACGCAAGAACTGAAGCCGCTTGACCACCAGAAGCGTCGTATATTCTTGAATTGGGCTGAGCAACAACTTGAAAATGATTCGGATTTTCATCGAAAAATCATCTTCAGCGATGAGGCTCATTTCTGGCTGAATGGCTTCGTCAATAAACCAAACATGCGGTATTGGTCAGGCAGCAATCCACACGTACTCCATGAGTCATCATTGCATCCCGAAAAAATTACGGTTTGGTGTGGTTTATGGGCCGGCGGCGTCATTGGGCTGTACTTCTTCCGTGATGATCAAGACCGGCACGTTACTGTGATTTGGCATCGCTACCGTTCAATGATAACCGAATATTGTTGGTCCCAATTGGATGATATGGACTTGGAGGACATGTGGTACCAACAGGACGGCGCCACAAGCCACACAGCGAATGCCACAATCAATTTATTGGAAACCAAGTTTGGAGAACGTGTTATCTCACGAAATGGTCCAGTCGCTTGGTCGCCTCGGTCGTGCGATTTGACGCCGTTAGACTATTTCCTGTGAGGCTACGTCTATGGTCTATGCCAACAAGCCAGCGGCGATTGATGAACTTCGTACGAATATCAAGCGTGAAATTGCAGCAGTATCGGCCGATTTATGCTTGAAAACCGTCAAAAAATTGGGTTCAGCGTCTGGACTCCTGCAAGCGTGCCCGTGGATGCCATGCAAAAGAAATCGAGTTCCATACATAATGGCATCAAACGTACTTTCACAGGACTAAAGAATTTCATTGGTATCCAAAGACCCGTCATTGAAAAACCCGTTACATAAGTAGGCAATGCGATGATATGAAACCTTGAGTTTTCATCAACTCCGACTCTCAGCCATGACGAGGCGACCGCAGAGAGAGTACCTTGACCATACCTAGCGTCTCAGTCCCTGTGTAAAGTCTTGATGGCAGCAGATTAGAGCGTGCGCATATTCTATTTCCAGTCAGCAGAAGAACTCCCAAGATGGATTCAATGGTGGCATAAAGTGAAAAACCTTAATGAGCTGTTAGAAATGGCCCTCATTGATATCCAAAACCGCTTTTGTAGCGCTCTTATTGAAAAACCCTTTACATGTCCTAAACGTCCAACTCGGAGTATTTTTGAATCGGGGAGTGCGCCTTACAGCTCGTATAGTTCTTGGTTGAATCTTCGTCTCCATAGCGCGTCAAAGCAAATGGGACCGAATATTTTTGAAGGATTTTCCTCTCCTATCGACCAAGGATTTCTTCACCTGCTGTTGATACGGTCAATGCTTCAGCGCCGTTGAGTAGTACTGGGATGATCAGGGTGTTATATAAGATCTCCTTAGTAGTTCGAGTGTGGGCTTTACTACTAAATTGCCTTAGCCAGAAGAAACATCGGTTGGCAAGAGATGTTGTTGTCAGAGTTGAAAGCGGATTCGAGGGAACAAAATCCCACGCTGCCGCAAAGTTATATCTGTCAATGATGACGCTCACCCCAACTCGTTGATGTTGTGTCCATTCGAGTTGACAGAATAACATTCGTCCTACCTTCCTTCTCTATACCAGCAAACGTGACTATGACATCATGTTGTGTCTTACCATTGATGTCAATATGGTCGGTGTTGCACCGATTCTTGGAAGATTGTGTCTCTGGCGTTGGGTCGGAAGTTTTGCACAATCCTCTCATGAATGAAATTGAAGAATTCACATCTCAGTGAGTCGCGTTGCCTAAATCCTTTGTTGGTATCAAATATGCCGGTGATGTCTTTTCTGACCCTGATGGAGTCGCGAGAATTCTCTCTGTCACGATGATGACGGAGAGAACGACGATAGGCGAACGAGTTTGGGCGGTATACCAAAACTAGACATGGGTCTGATTAACTCGTCTCTATAGATGCTGTCGTATGCGGCTTTGAAATCCATAAATAGGTGGTGGGTATCTATTTGGACTTTTTGGGGTTTTTCAAGGATCTGCCAAAAAATGAAGATTTGATCAGTTGTGGACTTTCCTTGATCAGGTGTGGCCAAAAGTCACACTGCTAAGGGCCGTTCAAGCCGTTGGTAAATGGTTAACGCGTTTACATACCACGCAAATATGATCTTGTAGGTGATGTGGAGGAGACTATTGCATCTGTAGTTGGCGCGCTTTAGAGCGTCTCCTTTTTTTGTGGATCGGCCAGACCATGTTGAGGTTCCATTCTTCAGGCGTACTATCATCCGACTAGATTTGGCTTATGAGTCGATGGATGTTACTTACCAAGTCATCTCCTCCGACTTCATAAAGCTCAGCTAGAGGGCCGTCATTTCCGGTAGCCGTATTAAGCTTGAGTTTAGATATTGCTATCCTCACGTCGTTAAGGTCGGGTGGTTGGCAGTTTTCGGTCTCGTTGCCAACATTTATTGGTGGTTCGTTCTGCTTGAAAGCGGAATGTTGCTCGTCATCGCCGTTTAACAGTCTGCAGAAGTGGTTCTTCCACATCCTCAGTATCGACTGTGCCTCAACTACGATATTTCCTTCTTCATCTCGACATAATTCTCTTCGAGCCATGTATACTTGCCTTTTACGTTTTACACTTTGGTAAGACTTGCGAACATCATTCCTGGAGTGGCACCTCTCTATATCCTCGGTCGCGCGCTTTTCTTTCTTTTTTTCTGCCTTCTGAAAATCTGGTATTCTTCCCTTCTTCTCTGACTATAAAGCTCAATGGAAGCTATCGTCTTCACCAGCAGCATTGCCTTTAGGCTTCGTTCTTGGCTGCGAGCATATGCGGCGTTCCTCATCAAACCAGGGGTTTCTTGCTGGTGGGAGCGAGAAACCTAGTAAATCAGTTGCGGCTGATCTAATGGCTTGTTGGCATCGTTGCCATATTTCTTTGACATTCGATGCTGGTGGTATGGTATTAATCGAGACGATAAGGGATACGCGTTGCGCAAAGGTCTCGGTGGTCTCTTGCGATTGCAGTCATTTCGCCATTAAATTTTTTCACAATTTCTGGTTTCTTGTGTTGTGGATGATATCCGCATTCTTACTTTGGCTGCAACAAGGTAGTGGTCCGAGTCGATGCTAGCTCCTCGGAATGTTCGGATATCCAAAATAATGGATGCGTGCTCCATGTGATCCATTTGGTTGACCGTTCGTTGATCTGGAGATTGCCATGTCTCCTTATGGATATCGAGATGAGGAAACCGTTTTTGCTGGCTGTAGCGGCATTTCGTTTCGTAGCGAAGTCAATTAGCCTAAGTCCGTTACCAGACGTGCTGTCGCGTAGGCTATAGTTTCCGTCAATACTGCTAAAAATGTCTTTTCTCCCTACTTTTGCGTTAAAGTCTCCCAGCACGATTTGATTATCATACTTCGGTAGTAGCCCATTGGTTTTGTCAAGGCGCTCGTGGAAGCAATCGTTGTAAAATCATATTTTTCCTCCGTTGGGGCGTGAGCACATATAAAATTTATGTTGGCAAATTTGGCCTTGATGCGGATTGTTAGAATGCGTCCGCTAATGTCTTGAACACATAAGACTTCTTTCCTAAGTCTGGCACTTCTAATAAATCCGCATCCGAATAGTCGCTGTTTCTGATCACTACAGCAGAACTTCGTATGGACGAAATATAGATATCGAGATTGTCTATATATGTTGTTCAGACAATTTTTCAAAATTCCCCAACCTTTGGCCAAAAACAACGTTCTTCTAAAAATTGGGCGTTGCAGTGGGCGGATTTTAAAAATGATTACAAGGATCCTATGTACCAAATTTTATCATCCCTGCTTAAAATTTAAGGTCCGAAAATCGGTGTATGAGAAAAAACAAAATGGCGCGTTCGGACGGTCAAAATTCAACAAAAAAAAATGTTTGAATCAGATACCTGGCGGAGGGTAGTAAGACCCTTCCCAGATGACTCTCATTATTAAAAACCGACCTCAATAAACCTAAAATGTGTAAAAGAAGGGAAGGCAGATAAGAACGCCATTATCATTTTTGCTTGCTATTGATCATTAAATATAAAGTTCGTCCTTCTCAAGGGTATTGATTGCTTTATAGCACAACCTGGTACCAAGTGCATATACATCCCTGCAGTGTGCTTTATTTTGCTTTTTATTTTGTTCGATTGTTCGGTTATTGAGTTGACAATAAAAAGCATAAAATGTGTAACATGCAATAAGCATTGAATTGCTTCCTATAAATTGGAAATCAAATTTTCAGTTTTATTTCCTTACAAACATATAAAGGAACCAAAGGTTCATTTGTATCCTTTTTGTATTCATCGAAATCGATTTTCTATTGCAGACACGTGCACTTCATTCGTACATGAAGTAATAAGTTTATTGCGTTGACATAAACGTTGACCCATACTGTGTGTAAATGTCAAATTCTCATGTTCCAAATCCTTAGCGAAATTGCCTTTCTCGCTTGTAAAATGCCTTTTAGGCTTATTAGACGGTTTATTACCATTTTAATACGAAAAGGGATGTTACACAAGACTGTGCCACAAAAGTGTAATAAGGATCGTGAAATATTGCATGTGCACAACGCTTTTAATGTTCAAAGGATGTCGAGTTTTCTTAAGGCTTTTACCTAAGTTTGAACCAGGTAAGGTGATTTGTAATTGTCAGAACTGCTAAAATCGATTGGAGTAACGTGATTGTCATTTGTTCCTGATAGCTGTTTGGGAGCAGTCACAAATATGTGATGGTCACATGTAAGATACACCTTACGCAGGCTGATTTTGTTGATTGTGACTGGAGCTTTTCACAATAAGCCCCTTAAATGGCAGTGAATACAGTGATACACTGTTGAATAGGTAAAACGATCCTCTAGATACTTTACAAATCGGTAGTTCTTCTTCATCCTCTCCCGGGAGAGTTTCCAGAGCATAAAACAACATGGCTCAGCATTCATTCATGTTCTCTAATTTGTACGAGCATGAAGCTGCAGATAAATGTGCTCTGGGCATTAGTCAGCTTAACTCTCTGAAAATAATTCAAGAGGTTGGGCTGAAATTTTATATTTGGGATCAACTGTATTCTCTGACCGAAGACCGATAAGACAAAAGACTGTATGAAGGGGGAATTTTACGACCTTCTGGACAGCATGTCCGGAATGCGTTGTGAAAATCGGTTGGAAAACACAGTCTTCACGAAACGTAAGCAGATAATGAGTTCCGACTAACAGACTTTTAATACTCTAATCAGCTGCACTAGGTTCCCACAACTTTGAACCTGCAAAGCAACCTGGCGGTCCAACCTGCAACCAAATCGACCATTTGCTCACAGACGGAAGGCACCCCTCCAACATTCAACATGCAAATATATTCAGGGGACAAACGTTAACTCTGAGCTAGACTGCTATTGCTGCAGCCTAACCTATGCACAACTTTTCTTCGGAACTCCTAAAAGTTGTTTTATTCCTTTTCCACTTACAAAAATTGGAAGACGATCAGCAACATCACTTCCAAATATATCCCCCAGAAGTTTACCGTCCCAGTGAAATGTCGAAGGAACTTCTGGGGTAAATAAGCGACGTCTACACTTGCCGCCAAGTTTTCGTCCTCTCACACAACCGGAATCCAATCCAGTGAGCCCAAGCAGGGGGGTTGCATATCATATTCAAACTTGACTTACCACCAAACTTGCACTCGGATGTATGCAAAGTATGAAGCCCCTGCCTAGGCTTACAGTTGGGTTTGGGAAGACAAAGAAATAGCTGTTTTCAGGAGTTGGTCCTTGTAAGATTTCTCAGGAGAAGGCATTGTCTGAGTTAATAGTAAGCCCGAGGCAGACAAGGACCCTTTCGTCGAACTTGTCGATGTTGTGTTTCATATCTTGTTGACAGCATATAAATATTTGGTCTTCCCATTCTTTGGTACTAAACACCCTTTAGCCACTTCCTCCGTTGCCTTATTTGGTCTGACCACAAAGTTCGCTAAGAAGTGACTATTTGGCCGGCTTTTGCGACGAAGACATCATTATGCGATTTTTCTTCCGAGATGGCAAAACCGTCGATGAGAATCGATATCGGTGGATGTTACCTAACTATGTCTGCCGACAAATGTGTGAAAAAGTATTGACGGTTCCTGGTTTCCATTAAAAATAACTTCATCCCCGTTAGGTATTACTTCACGGGCTTCCTGTTAGCTTTTCTATTCTCCGCAGCTGAGTTTGTAAAGTCATTACCAAGTTACAGACCACAACACATGTGCGAGAAAGAGCTACGGATCACAAGAGCTTTCTCACAACCATTCGGCCCCAAGTGGTCGCCATCCTGATCGAGTCCTTCGGTCACCAGGCATTATGCAATCAGCCATATTGTACACCAATATGGTGTACACCCCAGCCCCAGACCTTTTTCCTAACTTTAAGTTTCTTAAAAATTAAGGAGTGGACTAAAAGTCCGCAAAGTCCTTAGGAAGTGCAGAATCACCTTCCTTATGTAGCCACCACAATTCCGTACGCTGCTTTTCAGCATCGGTCCTATCGCGATCCGCTACCGAAGTGCTGAAGCGGAGGAGCTCCTGAGCATTGTCGACATACCCGTCGCGGATTAGCCGCTTGTCACGCGCGTCACGGTAGCGGTGGTACAAAACCGGGATACCGTTCCTGTCCTGTACCAACCCTAACGGATCGATATAAATAAATGCCTCTGGTGGAATAAAGCCAGACACAAGTGTACTCTCCATGGATGTTTCATTGGGGTAACAAGCTCTGAAGAGCAGGCTGTTGTCGCTAGTCATCGCCCTTGCAGCGTGCCTTCGATTCACCTTAATAAGGAAATTGTCGATTCTGTTCAGCTGGGCCCTATTGTAAAGGACCTCGTTGCGATAATATTTTATGTACTCGGAGTCCAGCGTTCGGTACAATCCTAAGCAGGATCGGAGACAACGCCTCTCAAACAGCCGTATCCTTTCCATGTAGGATGGTGATACATTGAGCCACACGGGACAACCGTAAGCGATGATCGGCCTTATGAGGGCCATGTAGCAAATGACTTTCACCCTTGAATCAAGTTGACTGCTATGAAACAATCTTCTTGTCAGAGCATAAGCCCCCCTAGCCCTGGCCAGACAAGCATCCACATTTTTATTAAAATATAGAAACTTGTCAAGCCAGATGCCAAGGTATTTGACTTCACTTCTCACCGCCAACGGCCGTCCATGCCGTCCCATGATACAAAATTTTTTCCAGTTTTTTCTGGTATCGTAAGAAGCCCTCTGCACTGGGGTCCTGAACAGAATTGTTTCGGTTTTTTTGGAAATTGATTCTCAATTTCCTATCATCGCAATATCCCTTAATGTGATCGAAGTCACGTTGCAAAAGTGTGTTGATGACCTCGATTTTCGGACCTGATCTGTACGCCACTAGATCATCTGCGTACGCTATAGCGTGTCTGAGAGAACCTACAAGATCACTTGTATAAATGTTAAACAATATCGGGGAGTTCACCGCCCCCTGTTGTAAACCGTTTTTAACTTCAAAGACTTTACTTGAAGTTACGTTGCCACATTTGACTTGAAGTTACGTTGCCACATTTGACAACGAACTTCTTTCCCATAAGCATTTCATAAATCATATATAGCATGGGTTTTCGCATGCCCATTCTGGTTAGCTTGTAGAAAAGCCCCTCTAACCATACGGTGTCGAAGGCCTTCTCAAAGTCAACCAGACAGGCCCCTGTGCATTGTCTTTTGGATTTATTCCATTGGATGTCGGAGACTAGTTTCGACGCGGCATGAATAGTGTCATGCCTCGCTCGAAAACCAAACTGATTTTTCGGAATAATTTTATTTTCCTCGACCCACTTAAGCAGAGCTCTATTGACTATTTTCTCAAATACCTTGCTTACATTCGGCAGAAGGCTTATTGACCGAAAATTTGCAGGGTTTGTTCTGTCCTTGTCCTTTTTGGGAATAGGATGTACCACCGCCGTTTTCCAGTGCACCGGATAATGTGCATTATTCAGTGCATTGTTAAACAGCGTGGTGAAAATATCGACCGCTTCCATCGGAAGGTGCCTCAATACGACGTTTGGGACACCGTCCTCTCCCACCGACTTTTTATTTTTCAGCGATACAAAGATGTCCAGGAGTTCATCTTTTTGCACGAGCAGCATCAGGCTATTGGTGACTATGCCATTTGAAGGGTTTTCGTCATTGAATACGGTAAAACCGTGATTCCCAGATCGCCAAGCTTGGAGTTCGGTACGTAGATAAAAGTGATTCAGAAAGGCTGTCTCCTCAATATCGCGATTTGGGCGAACAGGATTGTTCACCGTATACACGGTCTCGAAGACAGCACCTATCGAATTCGCCTTCTCCTGAGGATCTTCGATCGTGAAAAATCCGTCGTTCGAGTCAACACTTTGTGGACTTATACCAACAGCCATGAGTGTCTGTCTGTTCTCTGTCGTTTGGGGAATTCGGACACATGGAATGTCGTTATGATCTTTTCGCCTGAATATTTTATTCATTTGCGGGAACATATTCGGGCTACAGGCTTTTATAGCCTGAATTTTCTTGCCCCAGTATAATTTTACAGATTTTTTTGTAATTTTCCGAGATTAACTGTTTAAGGTTTTTGATCAACGACTTCAATGTCCGAATCTCCGGGTCTTGTCTGTCAGTAAATTGTCTACGCAGCCGTTTAAGCCTGGAGACCAGTATGCTTTTGTGTTTGTGGAGTGCATCGATTGTTGGCGTTCGATACTTCTCCGTCTGGTCGTCAGAACTAGTTACCTTAGGGATAGCTCGTTCCATTGACCTTCTGATGACCTCATTCATGACCAGACAGGAATTGCGTGATACGGTAGTTGCAGTCTCTAAGCTGTCTACTGCATATCCAGTCTTGGATTGGCAGTATCAGTTTTTGTGTCAATCGGTGCATTGGCCCAATAAACTTGCCAATTACCTTCTGACGCTGCCTTCTCTCCCAGTTTGATTCTCTTGATGTCGTTGGCATCGTTTTGGCTCAAAATTCTTCTTGTTCTACTTCTGTTTTATGGTCAGATAGTTCTTGCGGATACTTGCCAATCTCTTATCCGGGTAATTGGTCCTTTATAGCTGATTCTGCTGCACTGATCTGTTTGGCTACTGGCATGATGGCAATATCATTTGCGAATCCCATGATCGCTACTCCCTGAGGTAAGGTTAATCGCAGAACTCCGTTGTACATCATAGCGGTCCTAAGACTGATCCCTGTTGGACTCCTGCAGTGAAGTGTTGTAATGTTTTAAACCTTCATCGGTAAGTATCTCAGCCGCTTGTTATTGAAATAATTCGTCACAAACCGCTGCAGGTAGTATGGCGTGTCCATCCTGTAAAGTGGTCTTCTAATGATAAACCAGTTCGCTAAGGCGTTTTTAACGTCTACCTTTACTACTGCACTGCACTTCTTTGTAACGTATAGCCGTCTTTCTCCTTCGATGGTCCTTTCTGGGATATAGCCCAACGTACCTATCAACTAATGCCATATTGGTGGTCTGAGAGGGATCCATTCTTATCCCTTAAAGATTATTTTCTCAAATGTTTTCTCAATGTGTCCAGTAGATGTATTAGCCGATAGGATGTGGGTTCTTCTCGGTGCTTCTTCCCTTTTGGTAGCAGGACCAAAAGCTGTGTTTTTTTAAAGGTGCTTCTGCTTTATTGCCATGAAGTCAAGTCCGGGTGCCTTGTTGCCTTTGTTGCCTTACTACAGCCTTTAGCAGCTCCTCCATTGTAATTAAGATGTTGCACATTGTAGCTGGTCTTTGGGTGAAAAGACGCCTTTCTGTGGATCTCAGCATTTTGGACATGTTATTGAAGGGGTCTTACATCCCTTTAATTTCTTCATGACCATTCTATATGCCGAGCCCCATGGGTTAATGTCCGGCTTCTTGATACTGATACTTTTGGTATCTAATGTGTCGGTGAGGTCGTTTCTGATGCTGATGGAGCACCGACAATTTTCCATCGTCATCCTACACAAACGGACGAGTTTGGGCGGTATGCCAAAACTTGACATCGCTCTGCATAGTTCGTCTCTAAAAATGCTATCGTATGTGGCTTCGAAATCGATGAATAGTTGGTGGGTGTCGAGTAGGACTTCTTGGTTTTTTTTCCAGGATCTGCCGAAGTGTGAAAATTTGATCGGTTGTGGACTTTCTTGGCCTAAAACCACACTGATAAGGGCCGATCAGGTTGTTCGTAAATGGTTTAAGGTGTTCACATATTTCGGCAGATAAGAGCTTGTAGTCGATGTTGAGCAGACTTATGCCTCTGTGGTTGGCGTAGTTTCGAGGGCGTCCTTTTTTGTGGATCAAGCAAACGATGCTGAGGTTCCATTCTTCAGGTATGCTTTCTTCCGAGCAGATTTGGCTTATGAATTGGTGGTGGTGGAACTCAGGTCGGTTGGTTGGCAGTTTTCGCTGGCTGTGCCAACATTGGATGGTTCGTTTTGCCTGACAGCGGAATGTTGATCGTCATCGCCGTTTAACTGTCTGCAGAAGTGGTTCTTCTATATCCCCAGGATCGACTGTGTTTCAACTACGAAATTTCCTGGTGCATCTCGACAGGATTCTGTTTGAGCCTGGGCTTTGATGTTTTACACTTTGGTAAAACTTGAGAATATCGCAAACACCGTTCCTGGAGTGGCACCACTCTCTATCCTCAATCGCGCGCTTTTCGTGCTCTTTTTTTTTCTTACTGAAAAGCCGGTGTTCTTCCCTTCTTCTCTGCCTATAGAGCTCAATGGAAGCTAACGTCTTTACCTGCAGCTTAGCCTTGCAGGCCTCGTTCTTGGCTGCGAGCATATGGCCGCATTCCTCATAAAACCAGCGGTTTCATTGTAGTGGGGATGTGAAACCTAGCACATCAGTTGCGGCTGATCTTGTTGGCTTGTTGGCATAGTCGCCATTGTTCTTCGACATTCGATGTTGATGGTATGGTGTTAATCCAGAGATTTAGAGATACACGTTGCGCGAATGTCTTGGCAGTCTCTTGCCATTGCAGTCTTTCGAAACAGTATATCTGGATTGTCGTGGCGTGGTGGATATCCGCATTCTTACCTTGGCTGCAACAAGGCAGTGATCCGAGTCGATGTAAGCTTATGTTGGCAAACTTCGGCTTAGTTCGGATTTTTACAATGCGTTCGCTAATGTCTTGGAAACATAAGACTTCTTTCCTAAGTCTGCCACTTATAACAAATTCGCATCGAATAGTTGCTGTGTCTGCTTACAGGGTCCGTAGTAGATTTCACAGTTTTTCCTCATCTTTTTACCCGGCCATCTTATCGTATTTCCTGGATTTCAGTAATTTCTGCTTTGTAGCAGTTCAGGGCTTCCGCTAATTGTTGGCTTGCACCTCTCCTGCTTAATGTTCTCACATTCCCAGTGCAGATACGAACGTCGTTGTCGTTTTTTTTCGTTTAGCATGGTCGTCAACAATAAAATCAGTCCTTTCCAAGGCTATTGTTTGCTTCGTAACAATGGCTTTTTAATTGGTTTGTTAGCTTACCCTTATCACAACCCCCATCCTGGAGGGTCAGTTCCAAATTATTAGACACGGACACGGGGTCATCAGTATCCACTACGAGATTGAGCGCTGCCGTTGGCCTTTCGATTAATGCGCCACCACCTCTGTCCAAGGGGCCTGACTAACCCTTGAAATTTCTAGACAACCTGTTGTCCGAATATGTAGAAGCAGCTTGTCTAGGTTCCCCTGGGACAGCAGGCCGGGTATTCATTCCGTGCCAATCTACCCTGGCTGTTTATAATTTTGCAGTTGCTATTTTTCGTCGTGTTATGAAAACTCGCGCTTATCGTTTAGCAAGTCAAATCCTGTTGGATGAGACCAGTACCCGATGGTTACCACTTGGAGGTCAGATATACAACCACTGGGCATTGCCAAGTTAAAGTTTATTAGAGTCCACCCTCGTTCTACAACACCCAACCATCTAAAATCAGAGTTGACTCACTAAATTTGATTGGTAAACTCTCGAGTTAGCTCGAATTTAATCAAATCTTCTACGATCTTGCCTTAACAAACCTAGTATAGCTCTTATCCGGTTATCCTCTACCGAAAATCAAAATGTCCTGCGCCACAATTACATAGCTATTTGTTACCACAAGAATATAAATTAGACAATGAATCCAACACCCATTCCCATCATTGTTATCCAACAATCTTCCCCAACAATGTCAATCTTAATTATTTCATAAAAAAAAAAAATTCCATCCATGGTCTATAACAATATTCATCGGTGTGAATATTAGCAGACATCAACCATCTGGTGTTGTAGAAAAGTGAATTAAGCGTAATGTCCTTCCATCCTCAATTATTTTCCTTCATTCCACTTGAAATGATTTTAATTTATTTTATGGCACTCCTCCTAACGAGAGTACACATTGTCCTTCGGGACAAATGTCTCCGGATCAGGCATAGAGAAGTAAGTTCGGCAATGTCTTCCGACTGCTTTTTGGATTATCATTCCCCTGCTGATCCCGGAAGGACTTGAAAATTTCAACAATGTCCAACATTTTCCGTTAATTTCGCACTTGGACTGTGTTCATGGACTGGTTGGTAGCTCAATACTTTGAATTAACCCGAGACAATTCCATTCAAGAAGTAAAGTGATTCCTCGCCTAGAATGCCAAAGAAATTGAAATAAAATTGAGACGAGATGGAAATTGCCTCAATCCATGGGATTAGTGTGTTTTTTTTTTTTTTTTTTTGTTTGGTAATGCGAAGTTCGCATCCACCGCAGGGACGATTTCACTTCAATTATTTTAAATTGAGAATACATTTGCGTAAGGTTCAGTTCGACTTAAATGTTTCAACCCCCCAAATTTTATTGGTCTCCCAATTTTTGTTGGTGGACGGATTGACGGTTCTGATGGAGTCATAAGCTTGAGGATTTAATGAACAATAATATTCGACTATCATTAAGTTTAATCAAGGTTTCCCTTAATGTTGCCTCTGTATCTAGTTGAAGCATGCCATATCATATCACGTAAATGTTGGCGTGAAAAAAAAATACACGAGTCTTAAATCGTTGTCTCATCCCATGAATTGCGTTTCACACCAAGGATACACCGTCCCAAGGGATAGCAGAAGTTTTCATGGTCACAAGCGGGCTGACCGAAGCACGTGCCGCTGAACTGTGACCTGTATCCTGCTTTGGGATATACGCGTGTCAAAAGGTAATTTTATGAGAAAACCAAAAAAAAAAAGGAATCTCTGTAGGATCCAATAGGTAATAAAAAAGCTCACGTTCAGCTCCGAGACGCATACCAACCGAATAAGCATCCAAGTCCTATTATTTATTTTGAAACATCTCTGCCCTGTCACAGTAAATTCAGGTACTTACTTATAATTAATGATAAAGTTGACTTACAGAGGCGCTGTGCTAGATTCATGTACCATCGAACCCATCCTACTCCACCGATATCCCTGCAGAGGTAGGGTGGGTTTGATGGTACATGAATCTAAGAAAGGAATCTCTTATGTAAGGAAGACTTTCTTAAATATTGCGACCTTAACATGCATATAATACTCTAGCCCAAATAAACGTACAATGAAACTCCACACTAACCTCACTCTGTGGGCGCATTATCCTGCCTGAGACCGACTCTCACCATCTAGTCATGACACATTGCTTCTGGTCTCTTATTCCAAGCGTCCCGACATCCGCGATTGTTTGATTGATTGGTATTACTTACCATCCTAAATCAGAGGGCTGGGATTCAAGGATTCTCTGATCAGGAGAATTCTGAATAAACTTTACTTACCTAAGTAGAACTACGGGGTGAACCTGAACATGTTCCTCCATTTAGTCCAGTCTCTAGTTAACTGCCTCTACATGCGCATTTCAAGTTGCGCCATCAGTTCTTAACCCAGTGGGGGTTTTCTCAATTGCGTTTAACTGCTGTCCAGAAATGGCAGCCTCTTCGGGTTTTAATTACCCTTTCGCTGTACATGTCCTAACCATGCATTAACATCCAATGCGGATAGCCCATACAGCTCTTGGTTGAATCTTTGTCTACATTCCCTGTCAACGAAATCAGAATCGAGGATTTCCCGAAGAATTTATCACACAAGGATTTCATCATCAGCTTGAAGAAGAATGCTTCAAGGTCCATACTTCAGGACCATGCTTCAGCTATACTGGGATGATGTAAGGTTATGTATGGGATCTCCTTAGAACTTCGTGTGAGGGCTTTATTACTAAATTGCCTTCTTACCCTGAAGAAACAGCGTTTGTTTTTCGCTATATTTTTGACGACATTTTGGTGTCAGAGTTCATAGCAAAGCAGAGGTAAGCAAAACAAGATTATGGCACAGGCGTAACACCAAGGGTTTTGGGCAATTATCCAGAAATTATGGTAAAGAAGTCACATGCATCACCTTGTCAAAATCCTTCCTTTATCAACATCATTGCACCTAATGGGTGGGATACAAAAACGTACGATAAGCCTGTTAGGAGACTCAACCATAGCGAACTCTATAGTCTCACTTGAACATCGTAGGAATGTCAGACTCTCTTTGACCCCTAAATTGTCAAAATCCTTCCTTTGTCAACATCATTGCACCTAATGGGTGGGATGCAAAAACGTACGATAAGCCTGTTAGGAGACTCAACCATAGCGAACTCTATAGTCTCGCATGAACATCGTAGGAATGCCAGACTATCTTTGACCGCTAAATTGTCAAAATCCTTCCTTTGTCAACATCATTGCACCTAATGGGTGGGATGCAAAAACGTACGATAAGCCTGTTAGGAGACTCAACCATAGCGAACTCTATAGTCTCACTTGAACATCGTAGGAATGCCAGACTCTCTTTGACCGTAAATTGTCAAAATCCTTCCTCTGTCAACATCATTGCACCTAATGGGTGGGATGCAAAAACGTACGATAAGCCTGTTAGGAGACTCAACCATAGCGAACTCTATAGTCTCACTTGAACATCGTAGGAATGCCAGACTCTCTTTGACCGCTAAATTGTCAAAATCCTTCCTTTGTCAAAATCATTGCACCTAATGGGTGGGATACAAAAACGTACGATAAGCCTGTTAGGAGACTCAACCATAGCGAACTCTATAGTCTCACTTGAGCATCGTAGTAATGCCAGACTCTCTTTGACCGCTAAATTGTCAAAATCCTTCCTTTGTCAACATCATTGCACCTAATGGGTAGGATGCAAAAACGTACGATAAGCCTGTTAGGAGACTCAACCATAGCGAACTCTATGGTCGCACTTGAACATCGTAGGAATGCCAGTCTCTCTTTGACCTGGAATTAACCTGGGCCTCAACCAACATTACCAATTTGCCCGATCCTCTGCTAACTCCATTTCAAGTTCGTTGAGGTCGGTTTCTAGTTGTGCCCGCCACTTAGATTTGATGGGTTGTCGATGCCGAAGATAGTCGTCAAGTCCACATAGACCTACATGGGCCGGTATCTATACCATTTTATGTACCTGACACGAAAGCTGCCTTAATGAAAAGAGTGATACTTAGGTGATTTGTGCTGATCCATTGGCTTCAAAGGGGTAGTTGCTCCACCCTAACTTGCAGAAGACTCTGACGATCTTTGCTATAGGTGTTGTAGCTTACTTGGTCAAGTCGTCGTAGTAAAAGCTGCCGAGGAGTTTGTTGTGGCTGTTGCTGATCGCGGGGCAGTGACACGTTAAATGGACGATATCCTCCTGGGTCTTCGCACTCCCTGCAGATCTAGTACGAGTCAGTTATGTTAATCCTATATGAATGTTTACCCAGCAGATTGTGACCTTTTATCACTCTCACCGCAATACAAATGGAAGCTCTGTGCAGAGCTATAAGCTTGTAAGATTTGCTACCGCTTAATTCCTCTTAAAGTTCTTTAGTGTGGTTGCAAGTGCTAATGCTATGCCAACTAGATTTTGATTCACTTTGCGTAAATCTGGTTATTTTCTGTTTTTTGAAAGCAAGTAGAGGTCCAACCCTATTGTGGCATAAGGAGGTGCAGCTGGACGTTCCTTGTCTATTCATCACGTCTGCTTTCTCGTTTTCTGGAATGTTATTATGCCCCGACACCCGGATGTTTGGGACTTTGTTCTGGTTACATACAGCCTTTAGCTCTGAGCGGCAGCGTTCAACTATTCTTCATTTTGTTATATTGGATGCCAGAGCGTTTATGGTTGCTTGAGTGTCTACGTAAATGGTGATATCCTCTTGTGACATGTCCAACATATCCTCTAGGCGATTCGGCTTGTGACATGTCCATCATATCCTCCAGCCGATTCGGCAGCTATGAGTATGACTAGGATCTCTGCTGGGAAAACATTGCACTACCCACGAGGTACGCAAGAATGACGGTACATCCACGCAGATCACCGCATTAGGCTAAGGTCATGCGCTGAGCGACAGAGCGGCAAAAAGCTGAGCTGCAACAAAATTTTTAAAAAGCGACGTCACTCCGCCGGTGTCCGCTCAGTAAGTAAACTTAGCCTTACGTGGATAAGGCGATAGTTAAACCCGGAGAATGCCCGATATCCGGAGTTCTACCGTAAGCGATTGGGTCTAAGAGCAGCTAACCATGCCGATCCCACGCGCGGCGGAATTACGCGATGACCTTAACTACAGGGAGGGGAAGTTTGGTGAGACCTCGCCACTTACATACTCGCGATGTGCATTCGTTCTACATGTTCTATCCACCTTAAACGACCAAAGCGGATTTTCTTAAAAAGGGCATGTCGCTGTACAGCTCGTAAACAGCAGTTCTTGGTTTATTCTTCGTCTCCATAGTCCATCAATGCAAACGGGACAAACGATTTTTCGAAGACAAAGTCCCGTACTACCTTAAAGTTATATATGTCCATGGTCCTCTGTCCTGTTCGTCGATGTTGTGTGTCCTTTCGTGTTGACAACATATACTTGCTCTTACCCTCATTTACTGTTAATCTGCCGCTTCCTCATCTATACGAGTAAATGTGGCCTTGACATCCCGTTAAGTCTGACAAACGGTGTCAATATTATCAGCCTCGCCTACTTGTTACACCGATTAATGAAATAATGTGCCTCTGGAGTTGGCTCTGGAGTTTTGCACAATCCTCTCAAGAATCAATCTGAAGAAGTCACATGAAAGCGTATCGCCTTTCCTAAATCCCTTTTTGGTATCGAAAGTGTCTGCGATATCGTTTCTGACGCTGATGGCGCACCGAGAAATGTCCATCGCCATCCTAATCAAATGGACGAGTTTGGGCGGTATACCAAAACTTGACATGGCTCTGTAGTGTTCGTCTCTATAAATGCTGTCGCATGCGGCTTTGAATTCGATGAATAGGTGGAGGTTATTGATTTGGACTTCTTGGGTTTCTACCAGGATCTGTCGAAGTGTGAAAATTTGATCGGTTGTGGACTTTGCTGGCCTAAGACCACACTGATAAGGGCCGTTCAGGTTGTTGGTATACGGTTTCAGGCGTTCACATTTTACGGCGGATAGGATCTTGTAGGCGATGTTGAGGAAATGTTTGTCTCTGTAAGGGTCTCCTTTTTTGTGGATAAGCAAACGATGCTTAGGTTCCATTCTTCAGGCGTACTTTCATCCATCCAAATTTGCCTTATGAGTTGGTGGATGTTACTTACCAAGTCATTTCCGTCGGGCTTGTAAAGCTCAGCGGGAAGGCCGTCATTTCGAAAGACTTTTTATATATTGCTATCCTCATTTCACTTAGGTCGGGTAGTTGGTAGCATTCGCTGTCGTCGCCAGTATTGAATGGTTCCGTTTAAAAGTCTCCAGAAGGGGTTCTTCCATATCCGCAGCATTGACTGTGTCTCAACTACGACATTTCCATGTTCATCTCGACAGGATTCTGTTCGAGCCTTGTATCCTTGGCTTTGACGTTTTACACTTTGGTAAAACTTGCGAACATCGTTTCTGCAGTGACACCTCTCTATATCCTCGATCGCGTTCTTTTCTTGCTCTTTTTTCTTCTTTCTGAAAAGTCGGTGTTCTTCCCTTCTTCTCTGCCTATAGAACTCAATAGTAGTCTTTCGAAATAAATTTTTTTCACAGTATTTCTGGATTGTGGTGGATATCCGCATTCTTCCCTTGGCTGCAACAAGGTAGTGCTCCGAGTCGATCTAAGCACCTCGAAATGTTCCAAACTCCAAAATTTTGGATGCATCCCTCTTGTCTATCGCAATGTGATCAATTTGGTAGACCTTCCTTTTATCTGGAGACCGCCATTTTCCCTTAGGGATATCGAGGCTTCGTTCCGTAGCGAAGTCAATTAGCCTAATTCCGTGACCAGACGTGTTGTCGTGTAGACTATGTCAGCCGAAAATATAGCTAAAGTTGTCTTCTCTTTGTGTGTGTTAAAATCTCCCAGCATGATTTTAATTCTATGCCAAAAGTTTTGCTTACTCATAAGTTTTGTCCAGGAGGTCATAGAAGCAATCCTTAGTTTCATCATCTTTTTCCTCCGTTGGGTCGTGAGCGCATATAAGGAGGCTTGTGTTGGCGAATTTGGACTTCATGCGGATAGTTACAATGCGTTCGCTTATGTCTTGGAAACAAAAGACTTCTTGCCTCAGTCTGGCACTTATAACAAATCCGTATGCGAAAAGTCACTGTTCCTGCTCACTATGACACGGTCCGTAGTAGATGTCACAGTTTTTCATCCTCTTTTTGCCCGGCCCATCCCATCGTATTTCCTGGATGGCAGTAATGTCTGCGCTGTAGCAGTTTAGGGCTTTCGCTAGTTGTTCGCTTGCATCCTCTTGTTCAATGTTCTCATAATCAAGGTGCAGATACGAACGTCGTTGTCCTTTTTTCGCTAAGCAGGGTTCTCAGCAATAAAATCAGTCATTTCCGAGGCTATTGGTTGCTTCGTAACAATTAATTTTTCCATGGTTGGGTAGTTAACCCAAAGTACAACCCCAACCAATAGGGCCAGTTCCTATTTATTAGATACCCCGAAGACACGGGCAATCAGTATCCACTACGGGATTGAGCTCTGCCGTTGACCTTTCGGTTCATCCGTCACCATCTCTGTTCCTACTGACAACCTATTGTCCGAATATGTCGAAGCAGCTTGTCTAAGTTCGCTTGGGTAGCAGGCCGTGTATTCATTCCGTGCCGTTCTGATCTGGCTGTCGTCTCTCTATCAACTATCGCACTTATCGTTAAGCTTATCAAATCCAGTTGGATGAGACCAGTAACCGATGGTTACCACTTGGATGTTAAAAATAAGCACTTGATATGTAGCCAGAGTTACAACCACTGGGCATTGCCAAGTTAAAGACAATCAGAGTCTACTCTCGTTCTACAACACCCGACCATCAATATCAGAAACTTCTTTGGCTTAATAGTAAGCTATGAATGGTTCACTTAGGCAAACGACAGATCCACTTGGTACCACAGCAGAACTTTTCTGTGGTAAGTACGTACGATCATCGCGTTCAGCTACTGTCACCAAACCTAACCTACCTGTAAGTGACTGCAAATTTTTTTGAAAGCGTTCGTCAAGTATTATTAGACAAGATTTACCTTAAACGGGATAGTGGCGCGATTGTTAGTGCAATGAACTGCCGCGCATAAGGTCTGGATTCGATTCCCAGACTAAATGATTTTTTACTGGTTCTCCTGTCGTGATGATCTGACAAATCATTCGAGCAGTTGCTAAGAAGCCGCTCAGAATCGGCATAAAACATTTAAGTCCCGCCATCGTGCAAGAAGTACACACGCACAGAATAATGGTTGTGGAAAAGCTCGGCCGTGGTTGTTAACGAGCCTGTTGCGCCAAATATTTGTATCTAGACCGCCAAATACGACATCTGCTTCTAAATATGTTTATCATTATATTTCCCGTTAATTGACTTGATACCGAGGGTAAATCGATTTTTATTCATAACCATTATCAGCGAAATCATTTCCAAATATTGGCCTTCCTTATATAAATCGAACATGTGTGCCATTCAATGGATACGTGGGGAGGCAACACAATTCCAATTGAATTCCCATAGAACGAAGGACTTATCAAGATTTAATTTACACATTTCCATTTGGCTGAATGTCCTTAAACGAGTATGTATACACATTGAAGGATCAAATCAAATGGAACAAGGTTTGTTGCGGAATGGTAGTCGTCGGTGAGGAGTAAAGTCACAAAAAAAGTTTCTCGAGCATGTATGCAAATATGGGGATGTCAACGTGTGCGGATTTGAAATATCTCAACAGAAGTTTTAGACCAAAAAAACATGGAATCGGATAAGGACTTGTGCATGTTTGATTTTATGCGGGACGCATGAATTTATGTCAAAGAGTTACCGCCTCAGGAATGATGTCAATCTCTCTCTCTCTCTCTCTTAGCCTGATAAAATATCTTTGACATAGGATGTCCGTAAAAGATAGCACAATTCTTCTGTCTTTCGTTGAACTTTTCTGAACTTCTATACCCAAACTTATTTACACTCTTAACCCTGCATATTTACAAATAAAACTCAAGCCGCCTTCACAGATACAATATACAATCATCAGCAAAAAAAAACTGTTTGCATCATCCCTTCGTTCAATTCCCAATCGTTTAACTAGCACACCATGGGAAATCTTTACGCTTAATATGAAAATCCTCAAAAAAAAAAGGATATTAACGTTTTATAAAAAAAAGGATACATATAAACTGGTCGAGGGAAATGGATTTTCTACTTGAAACCATGTTTCTGGCAGAGATTAATGGGGGAGCGCAGCCTCTCCGGGGAAACATATTGAAGTGGCATTTAGCCGGGTATTAGTGGGCAAATCAACTTTAATGGAGATTTATTGGCAACACTGAGGCATTGTCATTCCATAAACTGAAAATGCCAAAAAAAAAATATATATATATACGCTGGGACACCTTTTTTTCCACATGATGTCCTGTCCCTTCAGTTGGGTACTGTGAAGTGTGAGTTTATAATTTATGGCTTCCTGGTTCGAGTTTATCATGCGGTTAGTATGAGGGTTTCATGTTATGTAAAATAAGGAGAGTACATAATTTTGATGCTGATTTATGGAAAAGGAGTTTTTTTTCGTCCACCCCAACATTTGAGAGTGTTCGAAGTCGTATTCAGTCTGGAGCGGAGAGCGTCCTGTATCTTTGTAGAGACATGTGCAGCCACATGAAGGACAATTTGGATGCTTGTAACGGTATGATAATTGGGGTTTTAAGTTCCAAATAGCTTTTGAAAGCATTTTTCAATTTAAGTTTTTAGCATTCTAGATGTAGTGAAAGGAATTGGAGTGGTTGAAAAGGATTGTGGACATTCGATAAAACACTAAACTAAAATTAACCACCTCAAGTCGGAATATTCTGAGAACTGTGTAAAGTTCTGCATTGACAAAGAGCACGAGTTAGCACAAGACCTTCTTAAGCAGGAAAGTTAAAAAGGAAAAAGCAGACATAACCATTATATGCGAGTAGTACAGGTCCGTTTGCAACAGCGGACGGTGTGTGGCTGACTTAACCAAAAAAAAACAGCATCATGGACCTGCAGAAACTGTGCCTTCGAGACGAAAACACGCTAACGAAAACCCAAAATACTTATATGGAGCAAAATAAGAGGTGAATCCATTTTTTCAGCTGTCTTGCTCCACAGTTTAATATTAAGGCGCTAACATGTCTGAAAGTCGACCCCTCACTTGGAATGTTCATCAATTTGCTATTAAACAGTCGCGTTATCAACACAAAACTAGGTGGCGCGGAACTTAGGCCAGAAGACTTGTCAGAAGAGTGACCCTAAAAGTTGGAGTTCGATCCCCTACGCGAGTCAAGATGCTGCCGCAGTCTCAGGGAAGCACTTGAATATACTCATAGAACTTATCCAGAACACACTACACAAACTTTCGAAATAGGCAGTCGGTGTCAACCTCCATAAGACTTAACTGGTCCTATTCACTAGGAAACATAAAATTCATCACATCGAACGCCCGTCACTAAACGGAATCGAACTTCTCAGACAAAGCAAACTGCGTGGGAACTATTTTGGAGAGGAAGCTAAACGTGCCATTCCGACAGGGATGCATGGAATGAATACACGGCCTGCTGTCTCAGGCGAATCTATATGTGCTGCTTCAACGTATTCGGACAAGAGGTTGTCTAGGAATTTCAAGGGTAAGTCAGGCCCTCGAACTGAGATTGTGGTGGATGAAACGTAAGGCAAACGGCAGCGCTCAATCCCGTAGTGAAAAGTGATGGCCCCGTGTCCTAGGGATATGTAATAAATTGGAACTGGCACTCCAGGTTGGGGGTTGTGCTTTGGGTTATCCACCAACCAAAATAAAAAAAAAAAAACATTGTTACAACGCACCCAAAAGCCTCGGAAAGGATGGATTTTTTTGTTTTGACGACCCTGCTTAACCAAAAACGGACAACGACGTTCGTATCTGCACCTGGAATGTGAGAAAATTAAACAGGAGAGGTGCAAGCAAACAACTAACGGAAGCCCTAAACAGCTACAAAGCAGACATTACTGCCATCCAGGAAATACGAAGGGATGAATCGGCCAAAAAGAGGTTGAAAAACTGTGACATCTACTACGCACCGTGTTATAGTGAGCAGAAACAGCGACGATTCGGATGCGGATTCGTTGTAGTTGCCAGACTAATTCAGTAAGTCTTATGTTTCCAAGACATTCGCGAACGCTTTGTTATAATCCGCATCAAGGTTAAATTCGCAACATAAGCTTTATATGCACTCACACCGCAACGGAGGAAAAAGATGATGAAACTAAGGATTGCTTCTATGAGCTCCTAGACAAAACTTATGAGCAACGTCCGAAGTACGATGTTAAAATCGTGCTTGGAGATTTTACCGCACAGGTAGGAAGATAAGACATCCTTAGCAATATTGCCAGAAGACTACACGAAGTCTTGACATCGCTACTTAATGAATTACCACTATAACCAGCACACGGTTACCTCACACCGATATCCATTAGGGGTCATGGCGGTCTCCAGATTAGCGTAAGGTCAACCAATTTGATCCATCATTCTGGATGTCTGAGCATTCTTAGGAGCTCACATCGACTCGGATAACTACCTTGTTGCAGCCAAGGTAAGAATGTGAATATCCACCACGCCACAGCAATCCAGAAATACTGTGAAAAAAATTGAATTTCGAAAGACTGCAATCGCAAAAGATCGCCAAGACTATCACGCTACTCGTATCCCATTACCTGTCGACCGAATGTCGAAGAACAAAGGCAACGATGCCAACGAGCTATTAGATCAGCCGCAACTGATGTGCTAGGTTTCTCGCGCCCATCAGCAAGAAACCCCTGGTTTGATGAGGAATGCCGACAGATGCTCGCAGCCAAGAAAGAGGTCTACAAGGCTAAGCTGCGTGAGCTCTTTATGCAAAGAAGTAGGAAAGAAAACCGGCATTTCAGAGAGAAGAAAAAAGAGCAAGAAAAGCGCGCGATCGAGGATACAGGGAGGTGCCACTCCAGGAGAGATGTTCGCAAGTTTTATCAAAGTGTGAAACTTCAAAGCCAAGGATACAAGGCTTGAACGAAATCCTGTCGAGATAAACAGGAAAATTTAGTAGTTGAGAAAAAGTCGATGTTGTGGATATGGAAGAACCATCTGCAGAATGGTAACCGGACGAAGAATATTCTGCTGTCTGAAAAAATAAAACATTCAACGACAGCGAAAACTGCCAACCAGCCGACCTGAGTGAAGTGAGGAGATAGCAATGTCTAAACTCAAGCTTCATACGGCTGCTGGAAATGACGGCGTTCTCGCTGAGCTTTATAAAGCCGGCGGAGATGACTTGGTTAGTAACATCCGTCAACGTATAATCCAAATCTAGTCGGATGAAGGTATGCCTGCAGAATGGAACCTCAGCATCGTTTGCTCGATCCACAAAAAGGGAGACACTTTGAACTGCGCTCACTACAGAGGCATAAGTCTTCTCAACAACGCATACAAGATACTATCTGATCCCTTATCAGTGTGGTTTTAGGACAGGAAAGTCCACAACCGATCAAATGTTCACTCTTCAGCAGATCCTGGAAAAAAACCAAGAAGTCCAAATCGATGACCATCTATTCATCAATTTCAAAGCCGCATATGACTCCATTTACGGAGACGAACTATAGAGAGCCATGTCTAGTTTTGGCATACCGCCCAAACTCGTCCGTTTGTGTAGGATGACGATGGAGAATTCTCGCTGCTCCATCAGGGTCGGAAGCGACATCATCGACACATTCGATACCAAAAAAGGATTAAGGCAAGGCGATGCGCTGTCATGTGACTTCTTCAATCTGATTCTTGAGAGGATTGTGCAAAACTCCCGAGCCAACACCAGAAGCACAATTTTCCAAAAATTGGTACAACTGCTAGCATACGCCGACGATATTGACATCATTGGTAGGACCCAACGTGATCTCATAGCAGCGTTTGCTAGTACAGAGAAGGAAGCGGCAAAAATGGGTCCACCAGTAAATGAGGGTAAGACAAAGTATATGCTGTCAACACGAAAGGACACACAACATCGACGAATTGGACAGAGAGTCACCATTGACAGATATAACTTTGAGGTGGTATGGGACTTTGGCTATCTTGCCTCCGCTGTTAACTCCGACAACAACATCTAGTCAGAAATTAGGCGAAGAAATAATCTTGCCAAACGCTGCTTCTTCGGGCTAAGAAGGCAATTTAGTAGTAAGCCCTCACTCGAACTACTAAGGAGATCCTATTGAAGACCCTGCTCATTCCATGGACCGTATCAAAAGCAGATGAAGAAATATTTCATCGATTCAAGACGAAAATTCTTCGGTCCCCTTTGCATTGACGGGCTAAGGAGACGAAGATTCAACCAAGAATTATACGAACTCTACAGCGCCATGTCCCTGGTGAAAATACTCCGCATTGGGCGGTAAAGATGACTAGGACATGTGGAACGAATTTACAATAAAACTCCGGCTCGCAGAGTCTTCGATTCGCAGCCAGCCGTCGGCGCAGTATAGGAAGACCTCGCCTTCAGTAGCGCTACACGTGCGCGCGAATTCAACCAGAAACCGAGTGCGCAACTGGAGGCAGTTGGCCAAGCACCGGACGAATTGGAGATGCATGTTGGTTGAGGCCCAGGTTCATTCCGGACTGTAGCGCCAATTAAGTGAAGTAAGTAAGTAAGTAAGTAAGCTTTCTTCGTTTACTACCACTAGCCAAGGAAGAGCAGAAAAATCTCCTCCCTGTATAGTTCCTCTTTTCGTTATTATCCTTTTGGTACCCAGTGAGGATGAAATGATACCTTTATTTAGCATAGTTAGGATCCAGGTAATATTGAATATCTATTCCTGCTTTTTCAAGTGCTATCGCGATAGTTTCTGTTTTGACGTTGTTGAAGGCCCCTTCTATGTCTAGGAAGGCTGCTAGTGTATATTTTTTGTAATTTTTTGATTTTTCTACTGTTTGTCTTACCTACATCTCGTAGGGCAGTTTCTACAGATTTGCTTTTTATTCCCCTATCATCGTTAAAATCAATAAAAATCTCATTTCCGAAATTAATTTCTCTTTCATGAAAAAGTTGAAAATAATTAGCTTTACGGAACCTTTTAACTGGAAGAAGGTCTCAGTAATGCTAGATTCTTTATAAGAATGCAGACCATCCCTGCAAGTAAACAATGGAACTTCTGCTGCTTCCATTTATGTGACATGCATTGAAGCAAATCAACATCTACCGAGTTCTGCTTTCAACACTAAATGTATCTCAACCATAATTTACTCTCAATAAAGGTTGAGCTTTTCATGTTTCCGGCGCATGGAGAAAAAAAGCTCTGCTACCCCCCAAAAATTTCAAGGTCGTGGTAAAAAATTGTGGTGAATAAAATCAAAGGATGGTTACATGTGTGCGCATACAATATCAACATGTTGCTAGTTGCACATGGAAACATTGTTTTACTCGGTGTAACAGTCAGCTGTTAGTTTATGGACGAACTCATTTGAATCTTTGCAACTTACACCATGTTATGGAATTTATTTTCAATCAAAAGTCAGGACATGCTTGTGGCATGGTGGGAATCATTGAAGCACGGATTGTAATCAACGGTGTTGCTTTTAATTTCACTTAATATCGGGTTTTTCAACAGGGATGCTACAAAAGTTGAGCGACAGGGACAGCAAACGGCATTTCTCTTCAGTAAGGTTTGCCTTTTCATGAAAGAAAGATAAACGATCCAACAACGAGTCGGAAATATCAAAATTTACAACCGAAACTCGGAGTCAGTGGCCTCAACGTTAAGAGCGCTACGTCCAATTTATGGTCGTCATAATCGTCCTAGCGGATCAACAACTGAGCGTCTAGTGGAAAAATTAGAATCCACAGGCACAGTACAAAATGTTCCCGTGCCATTGAGACAAAGAAGTGCCCGTAGTGTCGAGAATATTGCTGCCGCTGAGGCTTCAGTTGAAGAAAGCCCAAATGTGTCTCTCACACGTCGTTCTCAAGCTTTGGGCATCTCTGTGAAGTCGTTGTGGCGAATTTTGCGAAAAGATCTTGGCCTACATCCTTACAAGATTAAATGGACGCAAGAACTGAAGCCGCTTGACCACCAGAAGCATCATATGTTCTTGAATTGGGCTGAGCAACAACTTGAAAATGATTCGGATTTTCATCGAAAAATCATCTTCAGCGATGAGGCTCATTTCTGGCTGAATGGCTGCGTCAATAAACCAAACATGAGGTATTGGTCAGGCACACGTACTCCATGAGTCATCATTGCATCCCGAAAAAATCACGGTTTGGTGTGGTTTATGGGCCGGCGGCGTCATTGGGCCGTACTTCTTCCGTGATGATCAAGACCGGCACGTTACTGTGAATGGGAATCGCTACCGTTCAATGATAACCGAATATTGTTGGCCCCAAATGGATGATATGGACTTGGAGGACATGTGGTTCCATCAGGACGGCGCCGCAAGCCACACAGCGAATGCCACAATCAATTTATTGGAAACCAAGTTTGGAGAACATGTTATCTCACGAAATGGTCCAGTCGCTTTGCCGCCTCGGTCGTGCGATATGACGCCGTTAGACTATTTCCTGTGGGGCTACGTCAAGTCTATGGTCTATGCCAATAAGCCAGCGACGATTGATGAACTTCGTACGAATATCGAACGTGAAATTGCAGCAGTATCGGCCGATTTATGGCTGAAAACCGTCGAAAATTGGGTTCAGCGTCTGGACTTCTGCAAGCGTGCCCGTGGTGGCCATGCAAAAGAAATCGAGTTCCATACATAATGGCATCGAACGTACTTTCACAGGACTAAAGAATTTCATTGGTATCCAAAGACCCGTCATTGAAAAACCCGTTACATAAGTAGGCAATGCGATGATATGAAACCTTGAGTTTTCATCAACTCCGACTCTCAGCCATGACGAGGCAACCGCTGAGCGCCTAGTACCTTGACCATACCTAGCGTCTCAGTCCCTGTGTAAAGTCTTGATGGCAGCAGATTAGAGCGTGCACATATTCTATTTCCAGTCAGCAGAAGAACTCCCAAGATGGATTCAATGGTGGCATAAAGTGAAAAACCTTAATGAGCTGTTAGAAATGGCCCTCTAGGTTAGGGGTTGTGCTTTGCTTTAACTACCCACCTATGGAAAAAAAAACACGATGGAACTAACAGCCTCGGAAAGGACTGATCCCATTGTTGAAGACCCTAAAAACCGAAAAAGGACAACGATATTCGTCTATGTACTTGGAATGTGTGAACCTTAAACAGGAAAGGTGCAGGCGAACAACTAGTGGAAGTCCTAATCTGCTAGAATACAGACATTACCAGACATTACTGCCATCCGGGAAATACGATGGAATGGGCCAGGCAAAAAGAGGAGGAAACAGCGACACTTCGGATGCGGATTTGTTGTTAGTGCAAGGCTTAGGCAAGAAGGCTTATATTTCCAAGATATTAGCGAACGCATGGAAACAATCCCAATGAAAGAAAAATTCGTCAACATAAGTGGAGGAAAAAGATTGATATTGACTCCTTGACAAAAATTATGAACGACTACCGATGTTCCATATCGAAACCGTGCTGTAAGATTTTAATACAAAGGAAGGAAGAGAAAACACAGCCTTCATGACATAACGTCTGCAGCGGACTTAGGCTTTTTGACTTCGCAACGGAACGAAATGCCATGATAGACAGCACACGGTTTATATGCATACGGAGACATGCCGGTCTTCAGATCAATGAATGGTCAACCAAATTGATCACATTGTGATAGACAAGAGGCACGCATCCAGTCTTCTGATTGTCGGAACATCCCTAGGGGCTAACATCGACTCGGACCGCTACATTGTTACAGACAGGGGAAGAATTCTTACGCAGCAACAAACCAGAAATACTGCCAAATTTAATGTCGTGAGAATCCATTTGCAAATTACCGCCAGGGCCTTCGTGCAACGCGTTTCCCTTAACCTCTCGATTAACACCATACGACCAGGATGGAATGTCGAAGAACAATGGCAACGATGGCAACCAGCCAATAGATCTGCAGCAACTGACGTGCTAGGTTTCTCGCGGAATGCCAACAGATGCTCGCAGCCAAGAACGTGGCTTACAAGGATAAGCTTCAGCTGAATGTGAGAGCTGCCATTGAGTGCTATAGACAGAGGACAAGGAAAGAACACCGGATTTTCAGAAAAAAGGGAAAAAGAGCATGAACCGCGCTATCGAGGATATAGAGAGGTGCCACTTCAGGATTTATGTTCGCAAGTCTTACCAAAGTGACAGAATCCTGTCGAGAATAATAAGGAAGTATCGAAGTTGAGACACAGTCAACTCTGAGGGTATGGAAGAACCCCTTCTGCAGATTGTTAAACGGCGATGACGAACAACAATTCGCTGTCAGGCACAACGCACCATTCGCAACGATTGCGAAAACTGCCAACAACCCGTCCTAAGTGAGGTGAGGATAGCAATATCTAAACTCAAGCTGAATAAGGCTGCCGGAAATGACGGCCTTCCCACTGAGCCTTACACAACCGTCGGAGATGACTTGGTAAATAAAATCCACCAACTCATACGCCAAATCTGGTCGGATGAAAGTATACCTGAAGAATTGAACCTCAGCTTCGTTGGTCCGGTCCACAAAAAAAGGAGACCCTCTGAACCAACTAAAGAGGCATATGTCTCCTAAACATCGCTTACAAGGTAATATCGGCCGTAATATGTGAACGCCTGAAACCATTTGCCAAAATCCTGATCGGCCCTTATCAGTGTGGTTTTAGGCCGGGAAAGTCCAAAAATCGATACCAACAATCTATTCATCGACTTCAAAGCCGCATACGATAGCATTTATGAAGATCAACAATACAGAGCCATGTCAAGTTTTGGTATACCGCCCAAACACGTCCGTTTGTGTAGGATGACGATGGACAACACTCGCTGCTCCATCAGGGTCGGAAGCGGCCTCACCGACACATTCGATACCAAAACAGGATTTGGGCAAGGCGATGCGCTGTTATGTGACATCTTCAATCTCCGGAGCCAACACCGGAGGCAGAACTTTCAAAAATCCGTGCAACTACTAGCATACGCTGACTATATTGTCATAATTGGTCGGACTCAACGTGATTTCATAGCCACGTTTGCTAGTATAGAGAAGGAAGCGGCAAAAATGGATTTAGCAGTCAATAAGGGCAAGACGAAGTATATGCTGTCAACACGAAAGGACACATCACATCGGCGAAATAGACAGAACGCCACCATTGACAGATATAACATTGATGTAGTACGGGACTTTATCTATCTCGGCTCTGCTATTAACTCTGACAACAACATCTCGTCAGAAATTAAACGAAGATCTACTCTTGCCAACCGCTGTTTCTTCGGTCTAAGAAGGCAATTCAGTCGTTAAAGCCTAACTACTGAGGAGATCCTTTATAAGACCCTGATCATCCCAGTCCTGCTCTACGGCGCTGAAGCATGGACCGTCTCAAAGGCGGATGAAGAAATCTTTGGTCGATTCGAGAGGAAAATTCTTCGAAAAATCTTCGGTCCCGTTTGCCTTGTCGGTCTATGGGAGACGAAGATTCAACAAAGAACTATACGAGCTGTACAGCGACATGCCCAAGGTCAAAAAACTCCTCATTGGACGAATAAGATGGCTAGGACATGGAGAACGATTGGATGCCAATACTCCGGCTCACAGAGTCTTCGATTCCCAGACAGATGTCGGACGCAGTTGATGAAGACCCCGCCTTATGTAGCTCGCACAAGTAGAAACCGACCTTAACCAAATTGAAGTGAGCGACTAGAGGCAGTTAGATAATGACCGGCTAGGTATGCTGAGGTTGATGCTGTTGGTTGATGCTGAGGGTCATTCCAGACTGTAGAGCCACTAAAGTAATTTAGTAAATAATTCGGCAGACACTCATAAGTTTGGTCCAATAACTCGGTAACCATGGCTCTTAAGATAAATTTGGACATTGGACATCACAGTACTTCGCACATGAATGCAACGAACTACAGACACATAACAGCATTGGCGACTGAGGCCATCGGCTGGGACAGATCAAGACTGACAGATAGACACATAGAAGGAAATCCACGTAACATTAACCTACGTGGCACAGGGGAGGAGACATTGATATTTCTGTTGCCTCATATTATCGCACAGGTGGCCTCAGATAATCTGGCAATTTTCGTAGAAAACAAATGCTGCCGAAGCTGTGGCTTGAAGCCGCTTAGCAGTCAACTACACATTCCTCTGAGCCATGGCCACCTGCAAGATTAATTTGATGTCTTATACCAGTTCAGTTACACAGTCTATCTCAGGTATAGTTGAATCTTCACTTGAAGTCTCCGAACTATACCTCAGCGAAAGCTTGTAGAAGATCTTTTGCTCTATGACAGGTACTGTGTCATCAAAATCATTCCTAGAATTGTGATATCTATACGACCAGCAAGACGGTCAGTTGTTGTTCCGAGCCACTGCAGTCCAACTAACAAAGCCACGAACAACAGTACGTTTTTGGTATACATAACAATGTGCAAGGAAATCCTTACAGGATTATAAAGAGAAAAGGACTAATTGCTACAAAATAGGAAAAATTATCCTTTGATTATCCTTCCGAAAATTTAATGGGAGTTTCGTATCGGTTTATCATTTAAAGCTCTTATGAGGTCGTCCCTGTTGTATCCTACAACAGCATTAAAAAGGTCAGTTTTATGCAAACCATTCTTATAAGATCCTTTTTTTTGTGGCTAAACTGCAAAAAACAAAAATGAATGAGAAAAGAGGATAATTTTGCAGACATAACATCCCAGCGGGTAATATCGCATTCCTTTCGATTTGACGTTGATAGTGTTTATTGCGAATCCCTTGAGGCTATGGATCAGCTCTCAGATGCTTTACGATAGTCATTTGTACGTATATCCTTAGGCGGCAATCGACCTTTTCGACGTTTACAAATCTCAACTTTATTACTCATAAATGTATGCTTTATGGAGAACACATTCAATTCCCTATCGAGGATAAAGTGTAATCGGCCCATGAGTAGTGGGTGCTCGGGTGCGGTAATAAAAATGAAAGCCTTCTCCTATGGAAGGGTTAGTTCTTGAGTATGGATGCTTGGCAATAAATCCGATATAAGGAAACAGGATGAAATGGGATATAAAAATGAAATCGTTTTGTAGGTTTTTGTTCCCAAATCAGTGAAAGTCCTTGAATTGTATTAATCGAATGTGTGTATAGTTTGGATTTGCTGTTATATTTGATTTATTTTTAAATTTCTATATTTTTAGTTTGAATGTAAATAGATACCTACAAACAGATCCCTTCTTAGGGGGCCATTGCAGGAGTCATCAAAACACATCAGGAAGCAATTCTTTTGCTTATTTTGAACATCTGAACTTTATTTTTCCACACAATTTACGTCTGAAAATGAAGATCATGACCATACAACATCCTTCGGGTTAGGGGTCATAACATATCCGAGTTGAGGCACGCAAGATGACTAAAATCTGCTAAGCGGATACGAAGTTTATAGCACAGATACAAAAAAAAACAAACAAAAATGCAATCAATGCAACAAGAAGATTCAATACTCGAGGTGACAATCCAGTTTCACTGAGAAATCCACCCTCTTCGGAGGTCGGCTCTACGGATTTTGGGAAGAGGCAATTTTTGAAATTATGTAAACCATTCGGGAAAAGCTCGACAGTAACGAAACCACCGACATCTGGATCTCAAAAAAATATACGCTACTCCAGTAGCTCGACACCACCCGAGCTGTCGACTCATGAACAACCAGACTCAACGAAAAACGAAAGCCTACACGACAAGCCGACGTTCTTCGAATAATCCTCAACAACGTCGAACTGTGAAGAACTTCGTAAAGAAATTCTACACCTTAAGGAAAAAACCATGACCTAACAAAACCAAATACAAACCGATGAAGAAGTACTCAGTCTTGAAACCGACTGGATTCTAAAGAAAAGCCCGGTAAGAACGGAAACAAAAAGATTTTGAATATAAAAAGAAACAGTTAAACCAGTGATTCCCAAAGTGGTCCAGGTGGACCCCCAGTGGTCCACGGGAGACTCGAAGGGGGTCTACGTTGGCATGACAAAAAATGGGGGGGTTCATCAGTTGTAAGTGACGAAAATTTATCTGGTTTCGATAGTAAAGAAAAATGTTTTCAGTTAGGCATGGATCAGATATCCTGTTTATTTAGCACTAGTTTCCTTTTTTTCAAACCTCCCTTAATTTGTTTGAGTAGTCTATTAAGAAGATTAGCGACTGTTACTTGTAAAAACTTGCATATTCGATATTCAGTGGAGAGCGCCGCCGTCCGCCCGCAAGGCTTGTTCAGACGTGCAAAGTGATGAAATACGACTTGTGCTGTGCTTGCAATCTTGCATGAACTTGTTTGATTCCTCACCAATATAAAATAATACGAATGCTGCCAAGGACAAACGCTACTCATTTGTTTCCGGAATTTTGAAAAGAAAAGTGTGAGTGAATCGATGTCAGTGTTTGCCAGTGCCGGAAAAGGTAAGTACCTATTTGTAAATTTGTTATGCATATAGTGCGTACCAAAACAGTTGGCTATTCTACTGCGCAGGTCTCTTAAAATGTGTTTTACAATCTCTTAAAATTGCAAAAACAAGCATAAAGAGACGAAAATGGGCTGAGCCATAATAAAAAACGACGTATACCCCGCCTTGTGTTCAAGATCGCTGTCGCGATCCCACTGAGGGTGGTTTCTTAATTTTCCTTCTTTTATACTGAAATTAGGAGCGGAGGAAAAATATAGACCATTATATGTCAACTTTACTTGGAGGAAAATATATTGTTTCGTTTTTTGTCTTGTCGGTTCTTTGTAGGAGTATGATGTGATCACGGTCGGATAGATTAAGCAAAACATTGCACATGAATTGATTGTGTGACTGTGTCTGTATGAAGGTGTACGGTTTTAGATTTAAACCATATTTGCTCATTATGCTTTCGTTGATCATTATTAATTGTGTCGTGCATATTGATCATGTAGGTACTGATATTGGCACGCAAAGTAAAGTAAATTGCAGTGTCACACCAAATTTTTTTTGTTTATATCATTGAATTTGGGCGAGGTAGGTAAATTTAATAAAAAAATTACAATTTGGGAATTTTTTGGAAACGTAAACGATTTTATACCCAATAACAATAGGCACGATTTTCTGTCACAAAAAAGAGGATAGGGTATTAAACGGTTCGTTAAAGACAAAATGGTGAACGTTCTTGATTCTTCAATAATTTTTTTTAAGAAATCAAATTTATTCCTTGCCCCTACAGGTAACCAAATGCAAACACTAATCATGTCGTAAAACTTTTAAACTTAAGTCAAAACTGAAAGGGGCCATTATTTGATACTTCTTTAAAAGAAGAGAAAGCCGAGAAAAGTTGAACTTTTAGTACTTATTATTATAAAATTATGTATTTGCCCGACTGTGGCGATTTACTAAAAGAGACCTGCATGTTTGAACATATTTCAGTGCCCTAACAAGTGCTATGTAGGTGACTAAATATATTTTCATAAATGTATGTAGGTACCACTCGTAACGTAAGTACATCGAAGTTAAAAATAAATTATTAAAATCGTGGAGTTTTAATGTCAAAATATTCTTTAAAAGTAGGTATAGTTTTAGCCGTTTTGTAAAAACCTCTTTATCAGTTTTGCCGCTGGTATTTTTGTTTTTTCATTGCAATAATTAGTTAATCCTATCCTATTCTGTTAAAAAAGCCATATAATGGTAAAATCGCCTTATGATTAGGTACTAAAACAATTTTTTTTTTCTGTACAGATAGGTAAATGATATTAAACATGGCTGAATCTAAGAAAAAATGTCGACAGTACAGTGTTGATTATTTGAAATTTGGTTTTCTTCCATCAAAGGCAGACAAACGATTGCCCATATGCCTTTTATGCAATAAAGTTTTGAGTAATGATTTTATGAAACCATCGAAGCTCGAAGATCATCTAAGAAGATGTCATCCTGATAAAATAGGCAAGGATTTAAAATATTTTCAAACATTGAAGGAAACATGTGAAAAGAACCCCACCGTGCACAGTATATTCGCTTCAACGTCTCAAAGTAACGATGATGGCTTGCGAGCATATTACAATATCTCATTGCTTATAGCGAAATCTGGAAAACCGCACACGATCGGAGAACAGTTAATTTTACCAGCTGTTGAAGAGGTTTTAAAAACTGTTCTGCACAAACCTCCATTTGACGTACTCAAAAGAATTCCTTTAAGTAACAACACTGTACAACGACGCATTGATGAAATGAGTTCTGATATTGAAAGCTTCTTGTGTAATTATCTGCAAACAACTCATTTTTCTATTGAACTGGACGAGTCAACTTTGCCTGGTAATGAAGCACTGATATTGGCATATGTTCGATTTGTTATGGATGAAGAAATCCACGAAGAGCTGCTATTTGCGAAAACTTTGGCGACGGACACTAAGGGCGAATCAGTATTTAATGTTTTGAGTGATTTTTTTAATCAAAAATCGATTCCATTTCAAAACATCATTTCGGTGGCAGCAGATGGAGCTCCTGCCATGTTCGGGCGATATCGTGGGTTTATAAGCCATCTTAAAAGAATTATACCGGATGTAACTGCAATTCACTGTGTCATCCATCGACAGCACCTGGTAGCGAAAAATTTGAGTGACAGATTGCATCAATCGCTTCAATTTGTTATTAAAGCTGTTAACAAAATAAGAAGCAACGCGTTGAACACCCGATTATTTGCACAATTGTGCGACGAAAATGATGAAGACTTCCAACGATTGCTCTTACATACTGAAGTACGCTGGTTGTCGAAAGGTTAAACATACACGAGATTTTACTCACTTTTTGAATCAGTTTTAGAGTTTCTGGAAAGTAATGATCCAGATTTAAGAGAAATCCTGATCAAATTGAAAGCAGACATCGCATATTTGACAGATCTATTCAAAAAATTCAATGACATTAATTTGCAGTTACAAGGGGACAGCTTAAATTTAATTAAAACGAAGAGTGTAATTTCGGCTTTTCTTGGAAAATTGAAATTTATGAAGCAAAATGTTAGTCGGCGCGAACTCTCCCAGTTTCCAAACTTATCACAGGCAGAATGTCTTGATGAGGATATCCAGACATACCTTCAGCATTTAAATGCCCTGCATGATGACTTCAAAGATAGATTTGAAGATATTCTCAATATGGAAATACCACCATGGATCATAAATCCATTTGATGAAACGGAAGTGTCGAATGTGGTATTACAAGAGGAGCTACTCGAGCTTAGCACCAATGAGGAGCTGAAGGTGAAGTTTAAAAAGGGCTATCAATTATTTTGGCTACAGGCAGAAATACCCGAAAAATATCCTGGACTGTGGGAAATTGCGAGAAAACTTTTGATAGCGTTTCCCTAGTCATAACATGTCGAAAAAGGTTTTAGTGTCGTTACAAACTTATTAACAAAAAAAGGAGCAGAATGAACATCACAGAACGCGGATATTTGCGGTTATTCCTTACAAAACTGAAGCCAAATATTGATAATTTGCTGTCAATCCATCAACTACATCCCTCCCTTTAAAATTATGACCTTTTTTTTAATTGTTGATTTGCATTATTGAAGTTACGATACGTTATTCATGTTTAATTTTAGTTCTATGAAGTCTGTAATCGTTTTATTTTAATAAATGGAACGTAAGAAAGTATACCATTTTTCTTTTGGAACTCAACCGCGACGCACATTTCCATCGTTAGATCTAATCTTCACATTTTTTGACGAGTTTTGGGAATATGGTAAAAATGTAGCAGCAGGGGGTCCACCGAAACCAGGTGAGTTTTGAAACTGGTCTATAAGAAAAATAAGTTTGGGAACCTCTGAGTTAAACCAACGGACCCGGTACCAATTTATGTGATCGGTGTTGATCTCTGCAAAAAGTTACATACCTTGATAAAATCAGTACAATTATCAGACTACCAAGTAGCTTCACTTAAAAAAAATACATGGAAAGTCTGCGTTAAAGGCCTTGCAAGTAACCGTCTATTATCTCGTAGACTACTTACTTCAAGTGGCGCTATAGTCTGGAATAAACCTGGGCCTCTTCCAACATGCCTCTCCAATTAGCCCGGTCCTTAGCTAACTGCCTCCACTTGCGCACTCCAAGGTGGTTGAAGTCGGTTTCTGCTTGTGAGCGCCAGGTCTTCCTCTACCACGTCCGACATCTGTCTGGGAATCGAAGACTCTGTGAGCCGGAGTATTGGCATCCAATCGTTCAACATGTCCTAGCCATATTAAACGTCCAATGCGGAGTTTTTTGACCAGGGGCATGTCGCCATTCAGCTCGTATAGTTTTTCGTTGAATCTTTGTCTCCATAGCCCGTTAACGCAAACGGGACCGAAGATTTTTCGAAGAATTTTCCTCTCAAATCGAACAAGGATTTCTTCATCCGCTTTTGAGACGGTCAATGCTTCAGCACCATAGGACTGGTATGATCAGATTCTTATATGGATCTCCTTAGTAGTTAGAGTGGGGGCTTTACTACTGAATTGCCTTCTTAGCCCGAAGAAAGATCATTTCTTCGTTAAACTTCTGACGAGATGTTGTTGTCAGAGTTAATAGCGGAGCCGAGGTAGACAAAGCCCAGTACTACCTCAAAGTTATATCTATCAACGGTGACGTTCTGTCTAACTCGTAGATGTTGTGGTGTCCTTTCGTGTTGACAGCATATACTTAGTCTTACCCCCATGTATTGCTTGAGCCATTTTTTTTTGTCGCTTCCGTGTCTTTACTAGAAAACGTGGCTATGACATCACGTTGAGTTCTGACAATGATGTCAATGTCGGCGTAAGCTAGTAGTTGCACCGTTTTTTGGAAAACTTTGGTGTTGACTCTGGAGTTTTGCACGATTCTCTTAAGAATCAAATTTAAGAAGCCACATCCCAGCGCATGGCCTTGCCTACATCCTTTTTTTGGATCGAATGTGTCGATGAGGTAGTTTCTGACGCTGATGGAGCACCGAGAATTCTCCATCGTCATCCAACACAAACGGACAAGTTTGGGCGGTATACCAAAACTTGACATGGCTCTGCATAGTTCGTCTCTGTAAATGCTGTCCAATGCGGCTTTCACATTTATGAATAGGTGGTAGGTATTGATTTGGACTTCTTGGGATTTTGATCCAGGATCTGCCAAAGTTTGGAAATTTGATTGGTTGTGGACTATCGTGGCGTCAAACCACACTGATAAAGGCCGATCAGGTTGTTGGTATATGGTTTCAGGCGTTCACATATTACGCCAGATAAGATATTGTAGGCGATGTTGAGGAGAGTCATGCCTGTGTAGTTGGTGCAGTTCAGAGGTTCTCCTTTTTTGTGGATCGGGCAAACGATGCTGAGGTTCCATTCTTCAGGCAAACTTTCTTCCGACCAGATTCAGCTTTTGAGTTGGTGGATGTTATTTACCAAGGCATCATCGCCGGCTTTATAAAGATCAGCGGGAAGGCCATCATTTCCGGCAGCCTAATTAAGCATGAGTTTAGATATTGCTATCCTCACTTCACTCAGGTCGGGTGGTTGCAGGAGGTTGGAAGTTTCGCTGTCGTAACCAATATTGAGTTCTGCCTGACAGCGGAATGTTGTTCGTCATCGCCGTTTAACAGTCTGCAGAAGTGGTTCTTCCATATCCTCAGAATCAATTGTGTCTCAACTAAGATATTTCCTTGTTCATCTCGACAGGATACCGTTCAAGTCTTGTATCTTTGGCTTTGATGTTTTACAATTCGGTAAAACTTGCGAACATCGTTCCTGGAGTGGCACCTCTCTACATCCTCGATCGCGCGCTTTTATAGCCATTTTTTCTTCTTTCTGGAAAACCGGTGTTCTTCCCTTCCTCTTTGCCTATAGAATTCAATGGCTGCTCTCGTCTTCACCTTCAGTTTAGCCTTGTAGACCTCGTTCCTAGCTGCGAGCATCTTTCGGCATTCCTCATCAAACCAGGGGTTTCTTGTAGGTCGGCGCGAGAAACCTAGCACAGTCGCGGCTGATCTAATGGCTTGTTGGCATCGTTGCCAATGCTTTTCGACATTCGGTGCTGGTAGTATGTTGGTACTCCAGAGGTTTAACAGTCTGCAAAAGTGGTTCTTCCATATCCTCAGTATCGATTGTAGTATGTTAAGGTTAAGAGGTTATGAAAATACGCGTTGCGAAGTCTTTGTGGTCTATTGCGATTGGAACCTTTCGAAATAAAATTTTTTCACAGTTTTTTTGTATTGTTGTGACGCGGTGGATATCCACATTCTTACCATGGCTGCAAAAAGGTAGTGATCCGAGTCAATCGCCATGGAGACCGCCACGTACCCTTATGGATACCGAGTTGAGGAAACCGCGTGCAGGCTATAGTGTCATATCTTTCCGCAGCGATGTTCGTTGCTAGACGTGTTGTGGTGTAGGCTACGTTTTTCGACAATACTGCTATAGATGTATTCACTTCCTCCCATCACGATTTGAACATCGTACTTCGGTAGTCGCTCATAGGTTTTGTCAAGGAGCTCATAGAAACAGTCCTTCGCAATATCATTTGTTCCTCCGTCGGGGCGTAAGTGCATATAAGGCTTACGTTTGTGTATTACGTTTGTATACAACGGTATTTATAGAACAAATATATTACCAAAAGGCGTAACGTCAAACGCAGCGTAATCTTAGCTCCAAGCACGCACATTGTTCAACGATCAAGTGCGTACTCGCATAAATTAACGAATGACACTTTGAAGTTCGAACCACATTAACGTCCGTGCTCCATAAACGCCCGCTTGTCAGTATTGTTCCAACAAATTAAACGTCACGAGACGTGAAGTCCTTTTAACCACATCACCGAATTTATAGTCCCAGAACGCCATCTATGGTTGAGATTGTACCAGTGTTGGTATCCAAATCGTATACCAGGCATCCTCAGGAGAAATCATTCATTTTGTTTGCTACTGCACAATGGGAATGCCATTGTATAGGCAGCAGCTATCCGTACGCAAAGTTTGAAGGAGTTCACTCGTCTGTGATACATAAACCAACCGCTCAACCATGGATGGGATAATCTTTATCTCTGCACTCTGGGTATCCTTCTATGTAACCTAAACAAGTTCCAGTGAGTAGACAACGGGCAAACACAGAAGGCACTGCAGGCTTCTAAGACGATGAAGAATGCGTTAAAATGGTTTGAGATATATCTCTGTGAGAAATACTTGAATCTGCGCTTGAGAGTGCCAACTATCCTCGTACTCGTGTACGTACTTTATCACGATCTAGATAAACACCTGCTCGCCTGGCAGAATCCTATCTTTTCGTAGCTTTATCATCTCGTAGGAGTGTGCACTCATACAGTTGATGCAAAATGCATGGCATAGCTATGACAAAATCCACTATGAGCCAAAGAAACAGTCAAGGAGTATTCCTCATATGATTTAAGGAAACGTCTTCAACGAAAATTGTGATTCACCGAGGGGTGGTTATGAGCAATGTGGGTGGGCTATGGGCATGTGTATCCTCGTGCACGAAGATGCACAATTTCAGAGGACAGAATGAGTAACGTGTACTTGTAAATACAGTTAAGGGCTCTTATGCTTTACTTTGAAAAACTCTCTGTTCCTGAGTGGCCCAATTAGGGAATTTAATTTTCCGAAATAGTTATAAACACAAGGAATTCCTAATTTATTTCATCAAGTTTTAATCTTTTAAATTTAGCATGCAGCTAGTTGATAGATTGCTATTGAAGATGACATATGCTTTCCAGGAATTCCTATTCTTTAATCAAGCCTAGAGGGAACAAAAATCTACAGGGCGGTCTACAGATCTGAGAATGCTAAGACATGTTGGAGATTTATAAAAATGAAGATAACCTAGCTGAATACAAAAAGAGGGTCCGATAGGACATGAACGAGCATCCCCCAGATATCTGTATTTAGAATTATGTTTGGGATTTGTGCCTGAACAATCCCTATTCTTGACACGCTGGAACAATGCCTCCAAATATAGCTATTCAACGCTTCATACTATTTCTGTTAACTGTTTGGAAAGGCTGTTGGAAATAAGACCGATGAGGTACCTAATGTTGAAATTTCAGGGACTAGATAGGCCTATTGACCAGATATGATGGACGACAAGGCTCTAGTCCAGTCAAAGCCAAAGATACAAGGAAATATCGTAGTTCAGACACAGTCGATGCCGAGGATATGGAAGAAGTACTTTCGCTGTCAGGCAGAACCAACCAATCAATACCAAACGACAGCGAAAACTGCCAACCAACCGACCAAAGTGAAGTGAGGAAAGCCATTTCTAAACTCAAGTTTCACAAGGCTCCCGGAAATGACAGCCTTCTCGGGGAGCTCTATAGAGCCGGCGGAGATAATTTGGCAAGTAACATCCACCAACTAATAAGCCAAATCTGGTTGGATGAAAGTATGCCTGAAGAATGGAACCTCAGCATCGTTTGCCTGGTCCACAAAAAAGGAAGCCCTCTGACCCAACTTCATAGGAATAAATCTCCTTAACATCGTCTATCTGCCGTCATATCTGATTGCCTGAAACCGTTTATCAACAACCTGATCAGTGTGGTTTAAGGCCAGCGATGTCCACAAAGACCACAACCGGCAGATTCTGGAAAAAAAACCCAAGAAGTCCAAATCGATACCCACCACCTATTCATCGATTTTAAAGCCGCATACGACAGCATTTATAGAGACGAACTATACAGAGCCATGTCTAGTTGTGGTATACCGCCCAAACTCGTCCGTTTATGTAGGATGACGATGGAGAATTCTCGCTGCCCCATCAGGGTCGGAAACGACCTCACTGACACCTTCGATACCAAAAAAGGATTTAGGCAAGGCGATGTGCTGTCATGTGACTTCTTCAATCTTATTCTTGAGAGGATTGTGCAAAACTCACGAGCCAACATCAGAGGCACAATTTTCCAAAAATCGGTACAACTACGAGCATATATGCCGACGATATTGACATCATTGGTAGGACTCAACTTGATGTCATAGCCACGGTTGATAGTATAGAGAAGGAAGCGGCAAAAATGGGTTCAGCAGTAAATGAGGGCAAGACAAAGTATACGCGCTCAACACGAAAGGACACACAACATCGACGAATTGGACAGAGAGTCACCATTGACAGATATAGTTTTGAGGTAGTGCGGGACTTTTTCTGCCTCGGTTCCGCTATAAACTCTGACAACGACATCTCGTCAGAAATTACACGAAGGATTACTCTTGCCAACCACCAGTTCTTTGGGCTTAGAAGGCAATTCAGGAGGTAAGCCCTCACTCGAACTACTAAGGAGATCCTATATAAGACCCTGATCATCCCAGTCCTGATCTACGGCGCTAAAGCATGGAATGTATCAAAAGCGGCTGAAGAAATCCTTCGTCGTTTCGAGAGGAAAATTCTTCGAAAAATTTTCGGTCCCGTTTGCGTTAACGGGCTATGGAGATGAAGATTCAACCAAGAACTATACCAGGTCAAAAAACCCCGCATAAGACGTTTAAGATGGCTAGGACATGAAGAACGAATGCAAACCAGTACTCCGGCTCGCAGAGCCTTCGACTCCCAGGCAGACGTCGGACACAGTAGAGGATGACTTCGCCTTAAATGGCGCGCACAAGTAGAAACCGACCTCAACCAACTTGGAGTGTGCAACTGGACGCAGTTAGCTAAGGACCGGGCTAATTGAAGAGGCATGTTGGTTGAGGCCACGTTAATTCCGGACATAAGCGCCACTTAAGTAAGTAAGTTCGTTTTTTGACAAGGCCTACGTCGTTGTATGGCTCTTGGTTTAATCTTCAACGATTTTGTAGGAAATTTGGAATTTGTCCCTCAAAGCGACCAAGGATCCGATTTTAAGCCGGTCCATGATTCAGCGCGGTAAACCATGACTTAGAAGGGTGGTGTTATATATAGGGTTTCCCTAGAAGTTTGAGTGGTGATTTTATTACAAAATTGCTGTCGTCTTCTCTGAACCTGATAGAGCAGCGAGAATTCCTTATCGTTATCCTGCACAGATGGACACGTTTGAATATTATACCAAAACTAGGTTTAGTGCTGTATTGGTCCTCTCTTTAGATGCTGATGTTTGCGGATTTGAAATTGATGAACAGGGGGTTAAACGAAGTTTGATTAGTTGCGCACCTTCCCAGCCGATTACCACGCTTATAAAGACCGCTCAGGTATTTGAATAGGTGATGGCTATCGATGTGGACTTCATGGGAAGTTTTGAAGACTTGGTGAATTGTGGACCTTCTGGACTTCCGGGGACTTTTCCAGGATCGGACGAAGTTTGAAGATTTGTTCAGTTGTAGACCTTTCCCGCCTAAAATCACACTCTTGAAAACGTTCAGGTTGTTGAATATCACTTTGGACTTCATGTGATTTTTCCAGGATCGGAAGAAGATTGAAGATTTGATCTGTTGTGGACCAACCGCTCAGGTTGTTCAATAGTTGGTGGGTATGGATATGGACTTCATGAGATTTTTTCCAGGATCGATGCTGTTTGAAGACTTCATCCGTTGTGGACCTTTCCGCCCTAAAACCAGACTTATAGGGTTCGATCAGGTTGTTAAATAGGTGCGGTGGGTACCGATTCGGACTCCTTGGGATTTTTCTATAATCGGATAAAGTTTTAAGATTTGATTTGTTGTGAACCTTCCGTGTCTAAGCCTAGACTTATAGGAGATCGATCAAGTTGTTGTTTCAGGCAGACGACATAAAGGAACTTGTAAGCGATGTCTTTTTATGGGTCTTGCAAGCGATGCGGAGGTTACTTTCAACGGACATTCTCTCATCCGATCAAATTTTGCCATCAAATGAACTCCACCGGGCTTATATTACTCGGCGCTTAGGCCATCATTTCCTGCTGCCTTTTTGAGCTCAGGTTATATATTCCGATCATCCTTCACTTCAGTCGGGTAGTTAGTAGTTTTCGTTGTCTTCGCCTATATTGAATGGTTCTATCAGCATTTCTGCGAATTATTGCTCGTCTTGGTCGTTTAACAGTCTGCCGAAGTGGCTCTTCCATATTCTCTGCATGGATTCACTTTAGATCATTCCCTGTTCATCTTCTAAGGATTCAGTTCGGGCTTTGTTCTCCCGGATTTGAAGTTTTACTCTTTGGTAAAGCTTTCGAACATCATTCATTGAGCTTCAACTATTTAGTTATAACAGCTTTCTGAAACCTTGGTTTTCTTTCCTATTTTTTAGCCGAAAAAACTCAATGGCGGTTTTGCCTTATAATCATATGGTTTTCGGCTGCAAACATCTGTCGAAAATTTTCGTCAAACCAATCATTTCTTGGTGGTTGGCGGGAGATAGCTACCACATCAGTCATCTTATGGCCGTTTCAGACATCGCTTTGGTCTTCGACAAAAGTTGCTGGTGGTAGGATATTATTTGAGAGCTTACTTTCTGCAAAAATCTGGACGGTCTCTTGTGATTGCAATCGTCTTTCGACATTAAGTTTCTACAAAGTGTTTTGCATTTATTATGGCATGGTGGATATCCGCATTCTAACCGTAGATGTGAGCTACTCGGAATGTCTGGACTGTGCAGTGAAATACCTCCGACTGAAATAAGCTCCATGGGGCTTAGTTCTCAACGAAAAGGCAATAGCCCCCGAGGAGCATACTCCTTTTTGGAAATGGAAATAAGTCAAAGCCTTTTGCTTGTGGGGTTTATTTCCTTTACATACTTCCAAACTGGATGTGCGCAGTAAGCTCAAGAAGGGGGGTTTCAAGGGGGCAGCATGCCCCCACTCACAATCAAACTTTGCATACACCAAACTTGAATAGAATTCCAAATTCAAATGGCAATAACACCTGAAGGGTTAAAGCTTTTTGTTGCAGGGCTTATTTCCGTGGGGGTTATTTCCACCGTCCGGACATCCAAAATACTGGATGCTTGCCTCTTTTCTATCGCAATGTGATCGATTTGGTTGACTGTTCGTTGATCTGTAGACCGCCATGTCCCTCTTTGGATATCAAGGTGAGGAAATCGTCAGAGATAAAGAGAGTACTTCCCTTATCTCTGGAAATCATATTGCTGGCTAAAGATGCATTTCGTTCCGTAGCGAAGTCAATTAGCCTAAGTCCGTAGCCAGAATTGTTGTCGTAAAGGCTGTGTTTTCCGACTAAAGATGTCTACTTTTCCTACATTAGCGTTAAAATCTCCCAGCACGACTTCAACATCTTACCACAGTAGACGCTGAAAAGTTTTTTCTAGGAAATCGTAGAAACAATGACGTCCTTCGGAGCTTTAGAGTATATAAGGCATGTGTTGCCGGATTTGGCCCTATTGTAGATTGCAACGATGCGTTCGCTATTGCCTTCTAGACCGGATATTCCCTGGCAGTCATTCCTAAAAAGGTTTTCAAAAAGCCTGGTTTTGTTTGTTTCTGTGATCATCAATCGCATTTATAAGTTTTGCAGGTGAAGTCGTGATGGACAAGACCAGTATCCGAGGATTACCACTGGAAATTAAAAGAAGCGCAGTTGTCAAAATCGCAAAGAGTAAGTGTTGTCTGAAAAAAGCAGCTCAGTGTCCACCCTCGTTCAACAACACCTAACCACCCTCTTCCCAGACACAGGCTGAATAATTCCCAAAACGAAATCAAAGCTGGCGTCTACATTCCCATGACAAAGTAACCACCATGAGCTGGCCTGATATATTCGTAGAACAGGTCATGTAGACATTTCAATATTTGCTCAGGTTCAGCACGTAAATTTCATTATTGAATCTTCGTCTTCATTGCCCATAACCGCAGATGGACCACAAAATTTCGAAGAATTTTTCGCTCGAAACGACCAAGGACGTTTCCATCATATTTCGATGAGGTCAATGTTCCTGCGCCGTTAAGTCTGCCTGGGATAGTAAGGTTCTCCGTTAAACCTAGTTAGAGTAATGGCCTTATTACTAAATTGCCTCAATATTTGCTTGCAATAAATATTAAATTTTAGAAATTTTCACTGCGACACGTATAGTCCCCAAGGACTTCTCCCTTCACACGTACGTAGATAATTTGTACGTTGATATTGCTGGTGCCAATTCAAGCCCAAGGAATTACAAAATTTACATTGCAAATCGGTTGTCTCGTACACAGTAGCACTAATAGCTTTACGGCTCTCTATCCTTTCATTAAGGATAAAGCTGCACGAGTATCTGTTAGTGAAACCATCTAGCAAAACAACACTTGAATATGAATGAACCACTAAAAAGGATACGTACGTACTCGCATTTGGATTGTTCCAGCTGATTGAAATGTTGCATGGTGGGTACTGAAATCTGCAAAAACTATTTCATATAAAAACGTGTGCCCAGAACCAAAACACTCGCACACCAGCGCATGCAGACATTCTAAGGATAATGGTAAGAGAGGAGACCTTTGCGAAAATTATTGTTCATCTTTTGCAGTCATGCGAATTTTTTTTTTTCCCTGTTCTTTTGTTTATGCCGAGCCAAGCACGTAATTGCGCCTCGTCCTTATTCGTTTATGTGTCTTCGAGTAGTGGCTCTTGACTGGAGTGTGAATTTATTTCATGGGTATGGGCCGGGGTAATAAAAGGACACGATATGTGTGCTGCAATAATTAATGTTCCTTCGATTAGGTGTGTCTGGGGTGGCAATTACAACAAAACGTTAACATTATTGTCTTGTCTCTGTTTTATGAACTCCCCTGATGGCAATAAAAAGATTATTCCTCGCATAGTCCTGGTGCAAGTAAATCTTTATAATATCATTGCTCGATTTGAAATGAAGCTGTTTTTATGGCTTTAAGGAGTTAATAGGATTTCTTGGCATTTTTTGTTTAAGACGAACCAATTTTTGTTAAATTTCTACAAACATCCGGAATTGATAAATTCTTTCTAATCCTGCTGTCATATTCAATGGGATAAGGATATTCCTTTCATGTTCTGGTTTTGACTTCCATTTTTATTTTTTTGCGAAAAGTTATAATGAAAAGTAAATTATGCGGAAAATTTACCACACAATAGAATTTTACTTTCATACTTGGGATTGGGAGCATAAGGCGCACACAAAGAGAAAAGTTTTTTGTTGGCTTTTTTTTTTATCCCGGGTTGATGCCTGGGAAATCCCTTTATTTAGCTATTCAGTGGAGAGAAGTCAATTAAAATTTGAAATGAGCCGGAAATTTTGTTAGCATTTTGAAAGGTCTTTCGGAAAAAAGTTTCCATGAAATGCGATGATTGAAGAGACCATCGAATTGACAGAGACTTCTGTTTGGCATAAATATACGAAAGGATATAACTAATCGTATTGACCAGTTTAGGAAAAAAATAGAATTGTATCACCTTGACACAGTCATTTAGTTGAACTGGAAAAGTTTTTTTAGAAAATGTGTCTAGGACTCAAGGAATTTCGATGAAAAGACGGGTGATGATAATATCCTTCACAAAATTGGGTTGGGAGGAGGATTTTATTTATTGAAGGACAAAATAAGAAACTTGAAGGTTTCTTACAGGATTTTCCATAATATATCATTCTTATCAATTTTACAAATGGTGGCAACTGTCAGTTTTGTTTTGATACTTGTGATGTCAAAACAAAACTGACAGTTGTCGCCATTTGCAAAATTTACAGCATCTTCCGACAGAATGATATATTTTGGAAAATCATGTAAGAAACCTTCAAGTTTCTTATTATGTCCTTTGATTGGTAAAATCCTCCTCCGCAGGCAATTCAACAAGCCATGGAATGCGGCTGTTTGTAAAATCGCGGAATACATGTGGATGTGTAATAGTTTCAAATCCGTCAAACTCAAAACAAACGCAGCTTTCTCATTGGACAATATTTACGACAGTCAATGATAACTTAATCGGTGGGAAATGATTCGACAGATAACAAGTAATAACGGTAACAACTTAGACATCCTGCCTCCTTGACTACTAACCATTTTGACTAATTCTCTGTAGATAGGACACATCCCTGACGTGCTTGGTCACTAAGTAGGTTATGATCTGACATTAATCCGGAGGATGTTTGTTACGAAATGGCGTTTAGAAGTGCAAGCAAAACATCAGCTGGCGGCAGCGGAAGAACTCCCATGATGGAGTTCACGGTGGTGTCTACAGCCCTAGGATGAAAAAAGTGAATACCATCGATGAGATGCTTCAACATATTCGGACAACAGGTCATTTAGGAATCTCACGGGTGAGTCAGTGTGAGTGAACAGAGATGGTGGCCGTGACAAATGGCCAACGGCAGCGCCCAATCCCGTAGTATATACTGATTTCACTGTGACCTACTGGTTCTTATCTTATATATTGAAACTGACCATCCAGGTTGGGGGTTGTGCTTTGGGATAACTACCCACCCAAGGAAAAATGAACTGTTACGAAGCATCCAATAGACGGATAACGACTTTCGTATCTGCACCTGAAATGTGAAAACATTAAATGAAGAGGTGCAGGCGAACAACTAGCAAAAGCGCTGAGCAGCTACAAAGCAGACATTACTGCCATCCAGGAAATACGAAACACTGTGAAATCTACTACGGACCGTGTAATAGTGAGCAAAAATAGCGACTATTCGGATGCGGATTTGCTAATAGTGGCAGACTTAGACAAGAAGTCTTATTTCCAAGACATTACCGAACGCATTGAAAAAAACCTCATCAAGGCGAAATTCGACAACATAAGCGCATGCTCACGATCCGATGGAGGAAAATGATGATAATACCTCCTACTAAAACTACGAAGGACTACCGAAGTTTGATGTCGAAATATTGCTAGAAGATTTTAACACAAAGGCAGGAAGAGAAAACACAGTCTACACGACAACACGTCTGCAACAGACTTAGGCTCTGGCTGCGCTATGGAACGAAATGCTACTATAGCCAGCACACGGTTTCATCATAAGGGGACATCGAGATCAACTAAAGGTCAACCAAATGAATAGATTGACAAGAGGCCGCATCCATTATTCTGCATGTCCGAACGTTCTGCATTTCCTAACGTTCACTCGGACCACTTCCTTGTTGTTGCCAAGGAAAGAAACCTTACGCTAAAAAAAAACGGAAATACTTTTAAAAAAATATCGAAAAACTTCAATCGCAAGGGACCGCCAAGCCCAAAGCGTAATCCTTAACCTCTCGATTAATGTCATTCCAACAGCGTCGAATGTCGAAGAACAATGGCAACGACGACAACAAGCCATTGGATCAGCCGCAACTGATTTGCTAGGTTTCTCGCAAACCCCAGGAAGAAACCCCTGCATAGATGAACAATGCCAACAGATGCAAGGTTAAGAACAAGGTTAAGCCTCAGTTGAAGGCGAGAACTGCCATTGAGCTCTATAGGCAAAGAAGAAAGGAAGATCACTGGCTTTTCTGAAAGAAGAAAACAGAGCAAGAAAAGCGCGCGATCGAGGATATATGTAGATAGGTGCCACTCCAGGAACGATGTTCCCAAGTTTTACCAAAGCGTAAAACGTCAAGGACAGGGATGCAAACAACAAACAAGGAAATACCGTGGTTGGGACACAATCGATGTTGAGGATATGGACGAACCACTTCTGCAGACAGTTAAACGGCGATGACAAACAACATTCCGATGTCAGGCAGAACGAACCATTCAATGTTGGCAACGACTGCGAAAAATGCCAACCACCAGACCTGAGTGAAGAGAGGATAGCAATATCTAAACTCAAGATAAATAAAGCGGCTGGAAATTACGGCCTTCCCCTGAGCTTTATAAAATCGGCGATGATGGCTTGGTAGTTACATCCACCAACTCATAAGGCAAATCTGGTAGGCTGAAAATATTTCTGAAGAATGGAACCTGAGCATCGTTTGCCCGATCCACAAAAAAAGAGACGCTCTGAATTGCGCCAACTATAGTGGCAAAAGTCTCCTCAACATCGCCTACAAGACCCAATCTGCAGTAATATGTGGACGCCTGAAACCGTTTACCAACAACTTAATCGGCCCTTATCAGTGTGATTGTAGGCCAGTTAAGTCCACAACCGATCAAATTTTCTCACTTCGACAGATCCTGGAAAAAACACAAGAAGTCCAAAACCTATTCATCGATTTCAAAGACGCCTACCACAGCATTTATAGAGCTATACGGAGCCATATCTTGGGTTGGTATACTGCCCAAAATCCTCCGTCTGTGTAGGATGCCGATGGGAAGTCTCTCAGGGTCGGAAACGACCTCACCGACACATTCGATACCAAAAAAAAAGGATTTAGCCAAGACTCTGTCGGTGCAGTGAAATAACCCTCACGGAAAAAAGACACATGGGGCTTGTTTCATAAATAAAAGGAAATAGTACCGACAGAACTGACAACCTTTTCGAAATGGAAATTAGCCCCGCCACGAATAAACAGTAACCCCAGCAGGTGTTTTTGCCGTTTGAAATTGGAATTCTACTCGAGTTTGGTGCATGCAAAGTTTGAATGTGAGTCGGATGGCATCCCAGCCCCCCCCTGTTTTTGCTTATTTTTGGATTTGGGATGCGTACGAGTTTGGATGCATGAAAAGGAAATAAACCCCACTTGCAAAAGGCATTAACCGCCGCAGGACTTATATCCATTTCCAAAAATAAATAAGCACCTCGGGGGCTATTTCCTTTTTGTATGGAACTAAGCCCTAAGGGTATTATTTCCGCAGGTGATATTTCACTGCACCGGCACTGTCATGTGGCTTCTTTTATCTCATTCTTGAGAGGATTTTGCAAAACTCTCGAGCCAACACCAGAAGCACAGTCTACCAAAATTCGGTGCAACTACTAGCATACTTCGACGATATTGACAACATTGGCAAGACTCAACGTGATTTCATAGCCACGTTTGTAAGAGAAGGAAGCGGCAAAAATGGGTTCAGCAGTAATAATGGCAAGACAAAGTATATGCGCTCAATACGAAAGGACACACAACATCGACGAATTGGACAGAACGTCACCATTGACAGATATAACTTTGAGGTAGTATGGAACTTTGTCTATCTCGGCTCCGCTATTAACTCTGACAACAACATCTCGTCAGAAATTAAACGAAGAATTACTCTTGCCAACCGCTGTTTCTTCGGGCTAAGACGGCAATTCAGTAGTAAAGCCCTCACTTGAACTACTAAGGAGATCCCAGTCCTGCTCTACGGCGCTGAAGCATGGACCATCTCAAAAGCGGATGAAGAAATCCGTGGTCGATTCGAGAGGAAAATTCTTCGAAAAATCTTCGGTCCCATGGACGTGCTATAGAGACAAATATTCAACCAAAACCAATACGATCATTGCCCCTAGTCAAAAAAAAAACTCCGAATTGGACGTTTTAAAAGGCTAGAGGGCATGTTGAACGAATGGACACCAATAATCCGGCTCGCAGTATTCGATTCCCAGTCAGACGTCGGACGTAGTAGAGGAAGACTTCGCCTTAAGTGGCGAGCACTAGTAGAAACCAACCTCAACAAACTTGTGCGCAACTAGAGGCATTTACCTAAGAACCGTCGAATTTCTGGTAGTTGGCTCATCTAACATATTCTAGTCGTAAGGCTTTCCTCCACCCAGACTTGGATGATGAATATTGTTGACCCGAAATCATAACCTCCAGATTGGCATCGATCGTGCTGAACTTAATGCGACAACACCCAGGTTGGAGTACCACATTACGACGTACAATGAAGTACCACATATAAGTTGTTTCGCTTGTAGACATCCCTCAATATTTTTAGAGGACAGCAAAATGCTTAAAATTATTATATAAACGCGGTGGACCCAAAGCGATCTGAAAGCGATAAGGCAGTATTAAGCATAATCTACCTCGTCAATCAACCACACCTATGGCTCTTGAGTTAATTTGTCGTACAACCACTAAAGAACAAAAATTGCATTTCCAGTTGCATCAATGCCCAACCAACTGCAACTGCAAAATTGTTGCAAATTTGAATAAAACTGTCGTCGTGTCACGCACGGTGTAGTCACCGGAAATATCAATTTCAGCATCGAAATTATCTCATACAAGGGAAAATATACCCATACTACCGATATATTTATTAAAAATTCAACCTACACCGCAACAGTACTCTTTGTAACGCTGACCAACACTGACAATTGACATTACCCAACATAGGGGTTAACTGGCAGAAAACACGACCGTATTAATCATTTACATCCCCCTATGTTAATTCACAGTCTTAAGACCCAGTTGGTCTTGTTTTTATTTTTAATTGGTTGGCGGTTAATATGTCCAAAGGTACACACTTCACAGATGGCGAAACATAACTCAAATAGGTAATTCTACTCCAATTCGTACAATGGCCAATCCGCAATCGCTAATAAGAAACAACGAATTCCTAATGAGAAATTTCCGATTAGCAAAATCAACCCTTATTTCCAAATATGCTAACAACAGTTTGGGAATGTCTGTTGTAAATAAATAACACCTGCTTGAAATTGTTGTCGGTTATTTTAAAAGGAACACTTGTCACAGTGTTCAGTGAAGTTGGTTGCGGTAGTGATGTTCTGATAGGTGGTTCAATGACAGGGTGTTTGATAAAAAATGGCGATTTTATTCTAAAGGATATGATTTAGTTGAGCGAGATGATGTTAATTCAAAAAATTATTATTTCTCAGCGATATTTGGGGATCTGAATAATTGATAGCGCATTCATTGCAGAGCGCTTATACTCTTCCAATTTCCAACTGAAGCTCAAATATTCATGGAGGAAGTTAGGGTTGTTTTTTATTTAATTTTATAGTTTAATTTGATTTAGAACACTCAATTCACTCATTAGTTCAGAATATTCACTGCATTTCATTGAATTATTTTGGGACAAAATACATTATACTATGAAACAGACAAGCCAAACTACATTTTGACAGATACCACCCATACTTCATCTGTGGATACCACCACGTCTACTACGTTAAGCTACGTCAACTACGTGTGACTACATTAACTAAAAGAGTGTCATTCCAGCCATCTCGGTTCTGACATATCATAAATAACCCAGTTTGGCTTCGGGCCCTTCATATCGACCAAAGACCATCTTATTACACCAAATCAAATCTGGGAAGTGACCAACGAACTTCAAGTCGAAACACATTGTCTTTTCATCGAATTAAGGGCGTGTTTAACATAACTATATCGACTAGAATGAAAATCCTTAAAGCGAAGGCAGAATTCGTGAGCGAAGGCCTGGTAAACTAGAGGAAACGCAATGAAACGTTCAGTTCGGAAGCAGCTAATCTGTTTCGAGCGAAAAATTCTTAGGCCGTGTGTCAATTGCGTCAAAATGAGGGTCAAACTTTATCCACTGCCTAATTTTTGACATTTCTGCAGGTGCTTTCCACCTCTGTCACCCCTCAGTAGGTTTCAGGTTTTTCAACAGGGACGCTACAAACGTTGAGCGACAGGGACAGCAAACGACGCCATATTTCTTGCTGCTCTTTTGACATTTCTCTTCAGTAAGGTTTGCCATTTCATGATGGAAAGATATATGATCCAACAACGAGTCGAAATTATTAAAATTTACAACCGAAATTTGGAGTCAGTGGCCTCAACGTTAAGAGCGCAACGTCCAATTTATAGTCGTCATAATCGTCCTAGCAGATCAACGATTGAGCGTCTAGTGGACAAATTTGAATCCGCAGGCTCAGAACAAAATGTTTCCGTGCCAGTGAGACAAAGAAGTGCCCGTAGTGTCGAGAATATTGCTTCCGCTGAGGCTTCAGTTGAAGAAAGTCCATATGTGTCTCTCACACGTCGTTCTCAAGCGTTGGGCATCTCTGTGACGTCGTTGTGGCGAATTTTGCGAAAAGATCTTGGCCTACATCCTTACAAGCTTAAATTGACACAAGAACTGAAGCCGCTTGACCACCAGAAGCGTCGTATATTCGTGAATTGGGCTGAGCAACAACTTGAAAATGATTCGGATTTTCATCGAAAATCATCTTCAGCGATGAGGCTCATTTCTGGGTGATTGGCTTCGTCAAAAAACAAAATATTGGTCAGGCAGCAATCCACACGTACTCCATGAGTCATCATTGCATCCCGAAAAAATTACGGTTTTGTGTGGTTTATGGGCCGGCGGCGTCATTGGGCCGTACTTCTTCCGTGATGGTCAAGACCGGCACGTTACTGTGAATGGGAATCGCTACCGTTAAATGATAACCGAATATTTTTGGCCCCAATTGGATGATATGGACGGCGACACCAGCCACACAGCGAATGCCACAATCAATTTATTGGAAACCAAGTTTGGAGAACGTGTTATCTCACGAAATGGTCCAGTCGCTTGGCCGCCTCGGTCGTGCGATTTGACGCCGTTGGACTATTTCCTGTCGGGCTACGTCAAGGCTATGGTCTATGCCAACAAGCTAGCGACGATTGATGAACTTCGTACGAATAGCGAACGTGAAATTGCAGCAGTATCAGCCGATTTATGCTTGAAAACCATCGAAAATTGGGTTCAGCATCTGAACTTCTGCAAGCGGGCCCGTGGTGGCCATGCAAAATAAATCGATTTCCATACATAATGGCATCAAACGTACTTTCACAGGAATAAAGAATTTCATTAATATCCAAAACCGTTTTTGTTTTATCTGAAAAAAACTTTTGTAGCGCTCTTATTGAAAAACCCTATATCAAATGTCAAAAATTAGCCACTGGATACATTTTAGCGATCATGAGTCACCATACTAACGTCAAAATTTATCCACTGTCTAAAATTTTAACGCAGTTGACACACGGCCTTAAGGGAGAAAATACAACTGCGAACATTAAAATCTGATAAAGGATTTCTTCATATGCTTCCTATACGGTCCATGCGTCAACGCCACAGAGCTGTACTGTGAAAATACGGTAGAGCTGTACCCGTATGATCAGGGTCTTGTATATGAACTCCTTAGTAGTTAGATTGAGGGTTTTACTACTAATTCGACTTCTTAGCCCTAAGAAAAAGCGGTTGACATAAAAAGCGGAGCCGAGGAAGTCAAAGTCCTGTACTACCTCAAAGTTATGTCTTTCAGTAGTGATACGTTCTGCCAATTGATCTTGTGTGAACTTTCGTATTAAAATCATGTGTTTGCTTTTGCCTTCATTCACCATGACATGTCTATTTTTTTTGTTTGAATGTTCTCTTGTATTAGTTGTTCACTTCGAAAGAACAGCGAAAATTGCACATCGTCATCCTGCACAGAAGGACAAATTTGAGCTGTGTACCAAAACTAGACATGACTCTACATTTTTCGATTGTATAAATGCTGTCGTATGCTGTATTGAAATCGAAGAATATGTGGTGGGGTATTAATCTAAAATTCTCGGTTTATTTGATAATCAATTATGGACTTTACTGGTTTAAAACCTCTTTGATAAATTCATATAACAGTTTCAAGCTTTCGCAAAATTACGGCGGATAGATTCGTTTAAACTTGAGTTTCTTCACGCGATCAGTAAAGGACTTGGAAGTGATTGCAGTCTGGCAACACTAGTTTTTTTAACAGTATGTTGAATATACCCATATTTACTTTGCCAGTGACATTATGAAGTAATCAAGTCGATGTTTGCCTCTCGGAATGTTCGGACATCGAAAATACTACATGCGTGCCTTTTCTTTTTCCGAATGGGATCAATTTGACTGACCGCTGGTTAATCTAATGTCTGAAGCTAGTGTCTTCAAAGCATAAGGCTTCTTGCCTAAGTGTGGAACTTATTACAAATCCTCTGCCCACTATATAACACGAACCATAGTATATGTCACAGTTTTTCATACTCCGTCTGCTTTGTAGTCTGCTATTTCTTCGGCACCAGGTCTTCTATTTATTGTGCGCACATTCCAAGTGCCGACACGAATGTAATTTTCTTTTCTAGTTAGCATAGCGCTTAATTGCTTCCGAAGGTCTCTTTCCCACTGAGGTAACAAGCAACTTGCAATAATAAGAGGTCTCACATTAAAGCAACTCAATTTCGGTTGAACAAAAAATGTTGCTGATTGCGGCAACATTATTGCTAGCGATACACAGCGAATGTTTAAAATCGATATATATCGCATCATATCATCAATATTTACAAGTAGTGACTGATCGCTAGAGGATTTTGCACTTACTACGCATTATTTAATGTGGGAAATATTTTGGACGATCAAGTTTACAAAACGCAGTCAGCCTTATTCATAAGCTCATTATAACCAGTGTATTAAGTTAGGCACTCCTTAAAATGCCTCTGAGAGCAAAAACCTTATTCGTAAAACTTATAAAACGTTGAATAAAGGCTGCATATCGTAAACGCGTCTGATGGTTGAATAGTGCCTGCTTAAGCGCATTTTATTTTTTTTATTTCTGTATACACAGGCGGCTGAGCATCAGGGTTATCAAAGCTTCAATTGTCAGTAGAAAAGAATTGCCAAGTGTTTCACGCTTTAATTTCTAATTGTGTAAATACTCATGCCCTGTATAAATATAAAACAGCTGAGATGTGTTTTAGTGAATTCTAATGAACAATGCTGGTAGTGAATATTTCTGCCGAAAATATTGGTTCAATGTCAGAATAGGTTAAAATAAGAGCTGCCTAACAGCTATCTTTTACTTGAGTGCGCTGTCGAAAGCACAGCCTCCAAGTTAGTTGTCAAACTAAAGTTGTTCACGAAACTATCTCCCACACCAGTGCGTTTTCTTTTTTTGTAGGAAAACAATGAGAATTTTATATAGTTGATGAGACTTCTCCCTCACACGTGCCTTGTCTCTTTCATTAAAACGTCAAAATCACTTGGAGGAAATTAATGTGAAAACAATTATATGCCGGAAGTGCTGTTTTATGGGATTATTGAATTAAAACATAAAAATATAGGGGCGCAAATTTAAAGTTAATCGATGTTTAAGTATTTAACTCCACACTAGTTAACATACTTCTTTAAGTTAAAAGCTGGCTTTACCTTACTCTCACAAAAAAAAACACTTTTTAACGTGGCGCTAACTAGTGTATACTAACGAACGTGACTCTAAGAACTCTAAGTCAAACTCACCTAAAAAGTGACAGTTCTGACAATCAAACAAACCCAATTTCGTTGAACACCTTTAAACACACACCTAAAAGTGACAGTGAAAAAGAATTCAGCTGTTATGCGCCTTTGCCCGTTGCCCGATTTAAGTCTCCACTACATCCAAAATCTTTCCTATCCTCTCTTTCTTCCCCTTCTCAAAACGCTCGTACTATGTTAACATATAAAAGGGTATTCATAACCCCTTGAGTACGTGTAAATTATAAAAAAAAAAAAAAATGACAGATGACATTGCGCTAACTCTGCATTTTAGCGTTATCACTCTGCATAACTTTAATGCAAAGTGATAACGCTAAAGTACATTTTTGACGACTATATTTATCAAAACGTGTTAGTACGTGATAAAATAACTGAAAGTTCTACTTTTAGAGACTATGAATTTGCGCCAAGTTGCTTACTGTGAAATGAAAATTATTTACCTGGAAAAATAAGGATTGAGTGCGTTAAATCATTAAATTGATATAAAAGGAGTGGAATTCATAACCAGTATCATTGCACAGTGTGAACATAATATGCAATTTCAATGAGAAAAAGAAAAGGCATTCTGTGCAAAAGTTAGTGTCAAAGTTTGTTTTCATACAGATGATGTCCGTTTGTCATTTGACAGTTTGACACTGACTTTGTCCTGAGCAACTCTTTTACTCCAGGACCACGTCAATGAATTCTTATTATGCAAATGTCAGTTGTCATTTGACAATGACGTTGCACCGAAGTACTCAACCTTAAAGTGTTTCTTGATTGTGTAAATAATAAACTTTTCAATTACTTCAAATGCATTGCGACGGGCTCAGCGGCGCGATGGTTGATGCTTTGAACTGCCGCGCAGAAGGTCTGGGTTCAATTCAGAGTCTTCGCGACAGATAAATGATTTTTCACTGTCCCTACTCTCGTCAAATCATCCACGTGGTATCAATTGTCTAGAAAATCTTTATCTCAAATTTGCCGTTCGGAGTCGGCATTAAACAGGAGGTCCCGCCATCTTACTAGAAGTACACACGCACACATGGATGTTTTGTGAGAAAGCTCGTTCCTGGGTACTAACGAGCCTGTTGCGCATTAATTTGTGTTTATTTGCATTGCGGAATATATCTAATTTCTACACGAAGACTTATTGATTTTAATTTTTTGATATTTTTCTATACGAATAGCGCAATTTATTTTTACTTGCAGAGGGAAATGTAATATGGGCACCTATATCCTTATATGGAAAGGTCTACCTCTAGTCGTCAATAGCATCGCAACTTAAATGAATAATTAATAAAAAAAATAAACAAATCAAAAACTTTATTATAATTCATAATGTTCACCATAAATAAACTCCAAAATTTACTGCACCACCCTGTCATATCAACTGTCCCTTGACAAAAATCAAACTGTCACACAGCTGCTGTCACTTTGCATTTGTTTACTTCACGCCCTTAGCACCGGTTGGAATCGAAAACGTTTATTTTTTTTACGTTTATTACTCTCCTCATTTAGTGTTTGTTTTTCCCTCTCGGATTGTGCTAAATTCTTAAAAATATCATCAAGAATTTATAAAACAACAAAATAAATGTGCATTTCCTATGTGACAGCAACTAAATCCAACGAAAGAAACCTATCAATGTAACATCAGGTTCAGGGGTGAGTTTCCCTTAAAGAGTTGATCAAGAACTATAAGCACTCAATATATATAAAAAAAAATCGAAAACTTTATGAATGAAACAATAAAATCTAAAATGCCATCAAGAATTGCAATAAAATTCGAATGTATTTCCATTAAATTATCATCGAGGGCTATATCCTCTGAAAGAGTAATGCTCCAGTGAGTTTCGTCTCGTGTGAAGCTGAAGCATTTTTTTTCTTCGACCACCGCCGCAGTTCTATTCCAATTGGAGTCGGGCGAAGGTGTTTCTTTTTGTGTTGTTCTGTTCGTGCGCCTAGTTAGTCTGCTTCCGTATAGTGTATTGTATGTCGACGGATCTATATATAGCGGAAGGCATTTACTGTCGATGCCTACTTACGCAATTCTGTAATTTGATGAATTTCTTAGTTTAAAAAAAAAAACCACAATCGTCAGTTGCTCTTAAATTAGAGACGGAAAGTATTTCGGACCTAAACAATGATTTACCGCAAGTGAAATAGTCCAACGATACGTGTACGCGATGTTGGGTTTTTTCATAAGAAGCACAAATAGAACGAACATGGGATTTCTAGTTAATCCCGAATAATATTTCTGGTTGAATGTACTTTTGAGTGGCAGCTTGTGGTGGTTGAATATACTTGACCAGACTGTTCAAATGGTAACGGCAGTGAGTACAACATATTCGCTCTAGCTGTCGGTGTGCGGTAATAAAGTGTAAATTCGTGTAATTAAGTGAAAACTTATAATAACGTCGGATAATTTGACTTTTTATGTGTAAAAAATCGATTGAAACAGTGAAACGGATTTTACTGACAAATAGCAGGAATTTGTCATCATCATCATCATCCCCTAAGGGTCGCCGGTGTCGCTTCTATTAAAAGGTATTCCTTTGTTTCATGCGTGCGTGACAATGCTACGCGTTAAATAAATAAATACACACAGAGTCCTTGAAGATGTTCTTAAGCGTTTCCATGCTATCGTGTCAGTTATTGTTTTATGTGACAATTAAACCCTCATGCACATGGTGTAAAGTATTTTCTTCCTTTTCGTCATGCATGTGGGATGAGAGGGGCTTAAGTAAAACACATGGATTGTATAATGGAATAAACTCGATCTAGTTTGGCCGTTATTTGTGCTGATGTTAAGCTTTTTTCATGCTGGATACTCCATTGATTGTTCACTTTGTTTTAATAAGATTTAGCACAATGGAAATCATTGAACTGGCTGGGGAATTGCATAACGAATTGTGTCTGCTTATGTTTTCCCTCTTCTATTCACTATTGATATTGGTATGCGATGCCATCACCCCATCCGCCTTTAAATGTTTTCCTGATATTCCGGAGTGAACCTGAACCACAACCAACATGTCTCTCCAAATAGCCAGGTCCGTTGATTCTAGTTGCTCCCATCAATCATGAAATTGCGTATATCACGTTCCTGGGATTATTATAGACTGCTGGCAGTAAAATTGTCGTCCATTCGCTCTACATGCACTAGTCATCTATAACGTCCAATGAGGAGTTCTTGATCAGAACTATTTCACAGTACAGCACGTTACCTTACGCTGTTGAACCTTCGTCTTCTGGTTGGATGGAGTTGCACTGCAAGTACGAAAAGAAGGAAAGGGCTAGTAAAGCTTAAGTTTTGTAAAACAAAAAAATGACAGCCCTTCAACCTTAATTAGACCCTTGATTTACCCATAAACTCCTCAATCAATACGGTCCATCCCTAAAGCATGACTGGCATATTCTATTGTTACTCCTTAGTAGTTCCAGTAGGGGTTTTACTAGAGAACTCCCTTCCCACGTTGCATAGCTGACAAGAGTTTTCTTTGTTTGATGTCGTTGTCTGAATAGTAGAGCCAAGGAAGACAAACACCATCGACTGTGATGTTCTGCTGAGTTTGTCGATATTGTGTGTCCATTATTGCCAGCATATAAAAACTCTGAAAATTTATTTTTAAATAAAATGCCAACTACTATCAAACCATTTATGAATGGAATTCAACTTCGTTCATATATCCACCACGTGAACGCATGCAGCGGTCGATACGTTGAACCCAATTTGCGATGCCTCGGCCGCACATTTGGACCGATACGCCACGGCCGTTGTTTCTCGTTCAATATTGGCTCTGAGCTACTCTAACATGGTCGGCTTGTTGGCATAGATCAATGATTTATTGAAGCCCCTTAAAGATTGTCTAGATACGTTAAATCGCACGATCTCGGCGGCCAGTCGACGTACCCATTTCTCGAGATAACACGTTCACCGATTTGAGACTTCAACAACTCGATTGTTGCACCCGCTGTGTGTTTTGTGGCAACGACTTCTTAGAACTATATATCACTGATGTCCAATTCATGTAATTGCTCGAACGAAATAACGTGCCAACGTAGCGAATACCATTTACCGTAACGTGACCGTCATTCAGGGCTATCGCAAATAAATTTTCCCGGGAAACTGTTTCCATTAAGCAATCTGATTTACATTGCTGACAAGGAAAAAATTCCCGGGAGAATGTATTCGTGATAGGCCTGGTCACACCGACTGAAAAAAAAGTCCCAATCACGCCACCAAACCGTTCCAAGCAGTGACTTTTTGCGGATGAAGTGCTGTTTCATCATGAAGCGCATGGGGGTTTTCAGGATTTTTCGATGGATTTCTTAATTTTCTTTAATCATGTCCAGAGGTCAATTCAAGAACGTACGTCTCTTCTTATGTTCCAGATTCTGTTTTAAACCCATCTGTGTAGATGTGAATTGAGTTATTTGTTTCGATCGAATCCGACTCCCATTCAAGGCGGGAATGGTTGTCCTGAGGTTATTCTCAAAACTTAGTTGGGTAGTAGTGTGGTGATTCATAATCTTTGGTGTTCACCCTGATTGGGTATTCATTGGCTCTCAGTCTCACAGCTGCACAAGCTGCGGTCTGTTTGTCGTAGATATCTAGGGGCACTAGATGTAGAATGGCATCTATGGCTGCGAAGGGGGTTGTTCTAAGAGCTCCGCTAATGCATACGCAAGCTGATCTTTTACCTTTACTTAGTAGTTTGCGGTTGGAGGCTGTTTCTAGAACCGTCCACCGGGCTAAGACACAGAGTACGCGTCTGATGATAGACACGTAAAGCCAGAAAGAGATGTGTGGTTGCATACCCCATTTCCTTCCGATTGTCTTTTTAAAAGAGTATAAGGATACGGTGGCTTTCTTACCGTGTTCTTGGATTTTGGCTTTCCAGTACAGATTCGTATCCAAAACTAGACCCAGGTATTTGGCTGATTCTGTGAACTTAAGGCTGATGCCATTAACTTTGGGAGGGTCAATGTGCGGAGCTTTATATTTCCTGCTGGAAAGGACCATTTCGGTTTTGTGAGGGTGCGCGCCGAGTCCACATTTGGCGGCCCAGTTAGAGAGTACAAAGAGGCCGTTTTGTAATAGATCTCTAAGATCTCCAAGTTTTTCTTTGGTGATGATAAAGTTGGTGTGTGGGATGGATGTACCGAACAACTGTGCTTCGGTATCCACGGGGTAAGAGGAGCTACTAGGAAAGTGGGTGTCCGGAAGTAGGTCAATGGTTTCCTTGCTGGAGGTTGTCCATTGACCATCTGGTTTGAGTAGGTAGCTAGATATAGGTGGATTGGTGGAGAGGATTTTGCGGAGTCTAGAAGCCCTTAAGGTTTCTTCTATTTTACCGCAGAAGGTATGCCAGGTTGCTTTCTTTTTCCTCAACTTGGCTCTGTTAAAAAGTTGCCTGCATTTTTTTCGAAGGGTGCAGAGTTTGGACTTCCATCATGGAGGCTTGGCACCTCCCACGAGGCCTCCTTATAGGACATGATGACAATCTTACATTGCTCAGTGCTCGTGAGAGGTTTTCCACCAGGCTGTCCAATTCTGTTTTGTAACTCATTTGTACCAAGGATTCAGAGAGAAGATTGTTGTTTAGAATTTCTTAAAAATGTTGCCAGTTGGGCTTTTTGGGGTTCCTAAAAACCTTCGGGTCAGGGGAGTATCATTAACGGTGAACTGTATGTATCTGTTTTTCTGAAAAGGAGTGCTCGTTAAAGACTCTTCAGTTTCCGATTAAATCGATAATGTTTTGGGAGTCAAGAGTGATGTCTAGTACTTCTTGTCTGTGGTTCTATTTATGAAGGTGGGGACTGAGCCCGAGTTGCAGATTAGGAGGTTTGTTCCTGGGTATAATCAAAGAGTAACTCACCTTGTTCGTTGATGTTGGAGCTGCCACAAATTGGTTGATGAGCACTGGCATCACATCCAACGATGAGGGCAGTTTTGCGCCTCTTTGGTTCCGCATTCAGGTTCCTTCGGTTGCCCTGAGGTATAGGTTTAACATGGTCGTGAGCCAAGTATGCCGGGACCAGCCAATAATAGCCGCCTTTTGTTTCAATATTGGCTGCGACAGTATCCTGATTGCTGCAATTAGAGAATAGAAATATATGTTAGGAGTTCCTGGCAAGAATACAAGATCTAGGTTTACCTTCATTTCTTCAGGAGTTCTGAGTCCTCACACCATATTGTTGACAACCCATGGTTCTTGGATCAGAACTATATCTTCCCCGAGTTTTCTGACTTGGTGTCAACAGACCTAAGTATAGGCTAAGGTCCTTACACAAAATTCGCCATAATGTGGTCTGGGACTGGCCCAATTCTTGAGAACGCCCTGAAATTGACTGATTTGCTCGTTTACGACGGACGCCTCTAATTGTGAGGTTCAACATTGTTTCTGTGTGCTCCTTCCCATTTACGGTATCGGCTATCTTAAGTCGAGAACTGGCTTTTAAGAACTTTCTTCGACTTTTTAATATGTAAAGGTCTCTTACCTTGTACACTCTTTTGGACGAGGCTATCTGAGATATCCCCCAACTTTCTGCATATCACCTGATTGTAAAGTTCGACATAGTGACTGTGTGAACTCTTTCAATGCGATATTGGTGATTTTTAATCTTGAACTGGCTTTTTAACAAGTCTGTGTCTGCAGGTGTCTGCGGACATCGAAATTGGTCTTAATATCGGCATGAGCTATGAGCTAACCTCCACTGAAAGGTATCGCAGGTGTCTGAGGACATCAAAACCGGTCTGGATATCGATTAATGACCAACAGAGAAAGATGGCAAGGCATGAAATATGAGCTAACATCCACCGAAAGGTATCGCAATTGTACTAAAAGTATCTAAATATGGCGGGGAAGATAATACTCCACTTCACCGGTCTGTTACCCTTGCCTAATTCTCATTCGGTAAAACGAGTTCCAAATTCTATAAGATCCGACTTTTTTTTTGTTTGACATCTTCAAAGCACAAACTTGTGTACAACGCGATGGTTGGTTCATTTCGGCTAAAGCTTAAAAGAAGCTTAAAGAAGCTTTAGAAGCCTTAGCCGAAATAAGTCATGCCTTATAGAATTTGGAATGCTCCAGCGACATAGAGCAGGACTGTGATGATCAGGGTCTTATTTAGGGTCTCCAGTTCGAGTGAAGACTTTACCACTAAAGTGCCTTCTTAGCCCGAAGAAACACCGTTTGGCAAGAGTACTTCTTCGTTTTATTTCTGACGAGATGTTCTTGTCAGAGTTAATAGCGGAGCCGAGAAAGATAAAGTACCGTACTACCTCAAAGTTATATCTGCCAATGGTGACGTTCTGTCAAATTCGTAGATGTTGTGTGTCCTTTCGTGTTGGCAGCATATACTTCGTCTTGCCCTCATTTACTGCTGAACCCATTTTTGCCGCTTCCTTCTCTATACTATCAAACGCGGCTAAGACATCACGTTGAGTCCTACCAATGATGTTGATATCGTCGGCGTATGCTAGTAGTTGTACCGATTTTTGGAAAATTATGCCTCTGATGTGAGTTTTGCACAATCCGTTCAAGAATCAAAATAAAGAAGCCACATGGCAGCGCACCGCCTTGTCTAAATCCTTTTTTGGTATCGAAAGTGTCAGTGAGGTCGTTTCCGACCCTGATGGAGCAGCGAGAATTCTCCATAGTCATTCTACACAAACGGACGAGTTTGGGCGGTATACCAAAACTAGGCATGGCTCTGTGTATTTCTTCTCTATAAATGCTGTCGTATGCGGCTTTGAATTCGATGAATAGGTAGTGGGTATCGAATTGGACCTCTTGGGTTTTTTCAGGATCTGCCGAAGTGTGAATATTTGATCGGTTGTGGACTTTCCTGGCCTAAAACCACACTGATAAGGGCCGATCAGATCGTTGGTAAACGGTTTCAGGCGTTCACATATTACGACAGCTATGATTTCGTAGGCGATGTTGAGGAGACTTTTGCCTCTGGAGTTGTCGCAGTTCAGACGGTCCTAATGATTCTGCGCTTCCGTACTTCAGTCATACTTTCATCCGAACGGATTTGCCTTATGAGTTATTCGATGCGACTTACCAAGTACTCTCCGCGGCTATAGAAAGCTCTTTGAGGAGGCCGTCATTTCCGGCAGCCTTGTAAAGCTTGAGTTTATATGGAGCTATCCTCACTTCACCTAGGTTGGGTGGTTGGTAATTTTTGCTGCCGTCGCGAATAATGAATGGTTCATCCTGCCTGACACTTGGAAATTGTTCTTCATATCCGTTTAACAGTTTACAAAAGTGGTTCTTGGATATCCGCAGGATCGACTGTGCATCAACTACGATTCTTCGTTATTCACCTTGAGCCACGTAGAGCTGGCTTTCACGTTTGTAAAAATTGCGAACATCATTCCTGGAGTGGCACCTCTATATATCGAGAAACGCACCGTTTTCTTGCTCTTTTTCCTTCTTTCTGAAAAGCCGGTGTTCGTTCCTCCTTCTTTGCCTATAGAGCTCAATGGCAGCACTCGTCTTTACTTGCAACTTAACCTTGTATGCCTCGTTCTTAGCTGCGAGCATATGTCGGCATTCTTTATCGAACCAAGGGTTTGAGCACATCAGTTTCTGCTGATCTAATGTCGTATTGGCATCGTTGCAATTGTTCTTCGACAAGAGACCGCAAAGTTCTTAATAGAACGCTTATCCCTTATGTTCTCACATTTGAGTTGCAGATACGAACATCGCTATTCCTTCTTTCGTTTAGCATGCTCGTAAAATCCGTCCTTTCCTTGCTTCGTAACGATCATGAATTAGGAGTAACATCGCAACAATTCTAACTCTAAGGGGGGCGTTGGTGGGTAGTTAAACCAAACCACAACCCTCAACCTAGAGAAGGGGTGAACTAGTACTTGTTCTAGCTACTAAGTTAATCTCTGATCAAGAGTGTCCTTTAGAATTTTATAGATTCCTCTTCGACACGGGGCCATCAGTATCCACAACAGGATTGAGCACTGACGTTGGCCTTTCGATTCATCCTCCAACTCTGTTTAAGTGGGGCTGACTTACCCTAACCTAGATAACCTGTTGTCTGAATATGTCGAAGCAGCTCATTCAGGTTTTTTTCACTTTTGCCGGTGTATTTCATCCTATTTGGCGGGATTGATAATACCTTCCTAAAATGTAGTGTTTTACATATAACTATGTAGATTGAAGTTTTTTTCCAAAAGACGCAATTTATCCCAATAACCCAGAAAGATCCTGCGATTAGAGAAGACACTTGCACCCACTCCTTCAGTTGCTTTGATCCCATCTGTATACAAAACGGTAGAGGAGGGTATTAAACTATAAATGCACTTCGAAATTTTAAAAACAGAATGAGGTCGTAAATAATGCCTCAGGCTTTCACAGAAGCCGTATGTGATGTTTTCACGAAGTGGTCGGTAATTTGTTAATCCCAATCTAATAGTGTATTCTGCGAAGTGAAACTCGTTCTAAAAATATCACATAAGTCTAGAAGATATAAAATGAAACGAACGGACACGGCTCTGATCAACTTCCGACAGTCGGAGGAGTATTTTGTCCGATGATAGGTTGAACAAATGCATTTTCTCGAAATAGTCATTTCAGTATTCAGTGAACTGCTATTATAATCTTTATGACTTTTTTCGGAGATGGGGGCTTTTTATGACTTGTAGCATGAGCTCTAACTCCCTGTAGTGCCAACAATGAAACACAGATTCAAAGTTTTCATCAACTCAAGTGGCGAGTTCGACGTAGACTCTATGGTTAATACTCTAATCTCCTACAGGAATAAGCTTTTTCAATAACAACTTTTTTAGACTCAGGATACCCTAAAACCAGCAATCGAAATTCGATTACCTCTACCATCCCAGCACATTCCTTTTATTGCTCTACTAGGGATTTACAAATAATTCTCGACGACACATCTGTTTCAGGAGCAGCTGCATGATTACACAAATCTTAATGCGAACTCGATTAGAAGGGGTAATTGAATTAACACCCATAAATGTCAAACATGAAGAACTCAACCTCTGGAAGGGTCTTACGAATATCATTGAAGGGCCGCACAAACAGCTGTGCTATAAAATGCAACTGTGAAGGAGAACTTGGTGGCTTGCTGAACGTCATAAAACTGTCAATTGGATAACAAACTTAGGAAGAAAAACCTCAAATGGCTTGATCTAGTAATTTAGTAGACATTTCTCTAAACTATGCGAAGTGCTAGGTACGATAACGCAATTTTTTGTCGGAGCGATAGAAAAATCGTGAAAAATGCACGCACTTGTGGTTTCTGTAGCAGCCGAATAAAAATCGTGGTCGCAAAAAAAAAATCGGACCGTGAATGCACTTGTGGTTTTCTGTCGCACGATTATTATGCCGCGATGGTTGGGTGTTGTAGAACGAGGGTAGACTCTGATTGGTTTCGACTTGACATAATCGGACAACAGGTTGTCTAAGTGTAAGTCAGGCCTCTTTAACAGATATGGTGGCGGATGAACCGAATGAACAACGGCAGCGCTCAATCCCGTAGTGGATACTGATGGTCCCGTGTCCTAGGGGTATTTAATAAATAGGAAGTGGACTCCAGGTTGGGGGTTGTTCTTTGGTCTAACTACCCACCCATATAAAAAGGTTTATGTTTCAGACCATCCAATAGCCTCGAACGGCACAGATTTGATTGTTGAAAAACCTGCTAAAGGTAAAACGGACAACGACGTTAGTATCTGCACCTGGAATGTGAGAACATTAAACAGGAGAGCTGCAGGCGAACAACTAACGGAAGCCCTAAACTGCTACAACGCAGACATTACTGCCACCCAGGAAATACGATGAGATGGGCCGTCCAAAAGGAGGATGAAAAACTGTGACATCTACTACGGACCGTGTTATCGTGAGCAGAAACAGCGACTCTTCGGATGCGGATTTGTTATAAATAGCAGACTTAGGCTAGAAGTCTTATGTTTTGAAGATATTAGCGGATAACAATCCGCATTAAGGCCAAATTAGCCAACATAAGCTTTATATGCGCTCACGGCCCAACGGAGGAAAAATATGATATAGCTAAGGATTGCTTTTATGAGCTCCTTGACAAAATCTATGAACGACTAACGAAGTACGATGTTAAAATCGTGCTGAAAGATTTTAACGCAAAGGTAGGAAGAGAAGATATCTTCGTTGGAACGAATAGCCTACACGACAACAGGTCTGGTGACGGACTTAGGCTAATTGACTTCGCTACGGAACGGAATGCTACTATAGCCAGCACACGGTTTCCTCACCTCGATATCCATAAGGGGACATGGCGGTCTCCAGATCAACGAACGGTCAACCAAATTGCAATAGACAAGAGGCACGCAGCCGGTAATTTGGATGTCCGGACATTTCGAGGAGCTAACACCGACTCGGACCACTACCTTGTTGCAGCCAAGGTAAGAATGCCGATATCCACCACGCCACAACAATCCAGAAATACTGTGAAAAAAATTAATTTCGAAAGACTCCAATCGCAAGATACCTCCAAGACCTTCGCGCAACGCGTATCCCTCAACCTCTCAATTGCCACCATACCACCAGCATCGAATGTCTAAGAACAATGGCAACGATGCCAACAAGACATTAGATCAGCCGCAACTTATGTGCTAGGTTTCTCGCGCCCACCAGTAAGAAACCCCTGGTTTGATGAGGAATGCCGACAGATGCTCGCAGCCAACAACGAGGCCAAAAAGGCTAAGCTGCAGGTGAAGACGAGAGCTGCCGTTGAGCTCTATAGACAGGGAAGAAGGGAAGAACACCGGCTTTTCAGAAAGAAGAAAAAAGGGAGAGAAAAGTGCGCGATCTAGGATATCTTCAGGAACGATGTTTGCAAGTTTTACTAAAGTGTAAAATGTCAAAGCCAAGGATACAAGGGTCGAACAGAATCCTGTCGAGATGAATAAGGAAATTTCGTAGTTGAGACACAGTCGATGCTGAAGAATGCTAGAAGTTGCACCGATTTATGGGAGATTGTGTCTCTTGTGTTGGCTAGGCAGTTTTGCACAATCCTCTCAAGAATCTGACCAAAGAAGTCAATCGACAATGCGTCACCCTGTCTAAACCCCTTTTTTGGCGAATAATTTGGTGAGGCTGTTGGAAACGCAGCAAGAATTCTCTGTAATCAGACCAAAACTAGACATGGCTTTGGCGTTTTTAACATGGAGTGTCACTTTCCTCTTTTTTTTTTAACGCCCATTTTTTCTTTCGAATTGTCCTCTCTCTGAAATTCCAATGTCTTCCCTGCTATTTTTGCCCATTAATGAGGGCTCTCGTCTTCACCTGTAGCTTCGATTTGTAGGGCTTGTTTTTGGCCCTGAAAGTCAAAAGTCATCAAACCAGGAGTTTCTTGGGGTTAGCCGATCTGATGGCTTTTCCGAAAATACTGCTAAAGATGGCCCTTTCACTACGTTTGGGTTGAAATCTCTAAGCGACTACCGACTGCTTATAAGATTTGTCTATCAGCTCGTAGAAAATTCCTTACCAATGTCATCTTATTACTTCCGTCAGATCATGTAGCAAATAAGGTTTATAGTGGCAAATTCGACCTTCATGCAGATTGTTACAATGCGTTCGCTATTGTCTTGGAAACATAAGACTTCTTGCCTGGCGCTTATGAAAAATCCGGTTCCGAACATTCGCGGTTTCTTCTCACTATAACACGAACCCTAGCAGATGTCACAGTTTTCCATCCACCTTTTGCCCGGCCCATGCCATTGTATTTCCTGGATGACAGTGATGACTAAACCTTTTCTGTTTTATGATTCTAGGTGCAGATGCGAAGGTTTTCTTTTCTTGTCTGGCATGGTCTTCAATGATTATATATCATTCATTTCCGAGGCTTTTAACTTATTCAACGTTAGAGGTTTCACGTGAGTGAGCGCAACCTTCAACCTGGAGGTGCAGCACAAATTTATAAGATACCCGTAGGATTGGGTCTATGAGTATTCCCTACGAGATTGAGCGTGGCAGTTGGCAATAATCTCTGTACAAACACCCTGATTAGCTCTTGAGATATAAGTTGTTAACTTTGTCCATCTTAACTGGCATAGTCGTCGCCACTGTTGACTGTAAAAGAAGTGGTCTCCTGCTCTGATCTGCTGAAGGAAAGTTTCCAAGTTTCAAAAAATTTTATCACAGCCATTCATGTATCACAATCATTCATGTATTATTGCTCAGTCCTCAGTGGCGCAATGGTTAGTGCGATGAACTGCCGCGCAGAAAGTCTGGTTCGATTCCCAGACATGCTTTTTCACTGGCCCTCCTCTCGTGATGATCTCACAAATCATCCGAGTAGCATCAACTGTCAAGGCGGCATAACACAGGTGGTCCCGACACCTACAAGAGGAATGCTTGTGAGAAAGCTCAGCCCTATGTACTAACGAGCCTGGTGCGCCAATTTTTTTTTTTTTTTTTTGTATTCATGTATCCGTGTGTTCTTCTTGTACTATGGCAGGACCTTTAGTTTTATGCCGAATCGAGCATAAGATTTTTTTGTTTGAGTTTGTTCTGACAATTGATACCACTCCCGTGATTTCTCAAATTACCGCGATAGGAGGGCCACTGCAAGGGCGTTTTAGGCCTATCTACGACTAGGTCTCGAACACAGACCTTTTGCGAGGCAGTTAGTCGCACTAACCATCGCTCCCAATGAGCAAAGTTTGACATCCAAGTTTATTCAAAGCTCTCAAGCAAATCTTTGAATAAAGGGTACGCGAATGCATTCCATTATCGCTCACTGGAACAGTCGTGCGTTAATTTTCTAAACAAAATTCTTCTACTTTCCAGCCTCAAACGTTTTCTTTTATAAAAATACAAATCCCTACAAGTTGTTTTGAGATACAAAACATCACCTGGCGCTGCAGTACGAATAACAAGTTTGTCACTCACTGAAGCTCTATTGGCTTAGACAGAAAAACATCAACGCCATCAACACACTGCCACAGCATTCCAGCATCGACTAAACTTGAAAGTCTCATTTCTTAACAAACAAAAACCTCTCTGTTCGTGTTGAACATCTAAATGCCTGTCTATTTCTAAAATCCCATCATTCTCACTAAACAACTCTTCGCCTCAACTGCAGCAGCGTTGCTGCTAGCACGTTTTTCAAGCTCAAAGTCATTTTTCGAATTTTTGAAATATTTTTAGAAACAATAAAATCCCAAAAATTGGTAAACAAAGCGTCTATCTTCGATCGACTATTCAGCGTCTAATAAGCTCACAGAAACCACATTAAACCTCAAATCGGTGTGTTTATAAACAAAGAACTGCTCGCCCCCCCTCCCCAGTCAGGAAGGGGCAATATTCCACTTGAAATCTCATCAGCATTGAGAAGTAATCAAACATTACCCCATCCCCCATCGATTCTGATGGGTTTGTGCATTTAGATTCGAAAAAATAGACACAAAGACTACCAAACAGACAATCCAATTTGAAGGCATCAGCAGCTCATCGAGGTGGTTGAAGAACCATCCTCCCGTCGTCGCAGACGAATAAATTATTTCGGGGCGAATTAATTACCGCTCTGACTGTGAGTCTTTGAGTCATTTGTATGCGCGCAAAGTTGTACAAGTGTTATCCTATTTTAAGGACGTACACGATTGCATTTATTTCAGGCTTTGCATTAGGGGAGGCGTACAGTTAAATCCCTAATTAGCTACTCTCGGTGTTTTTGTTTTGCAAATTTTAATTGGTCTACACGTTGTTGATGGCTCTGTTCGGATGGTGACAAATGACTTACGGGCGGATGGCGATTGTGTCGAAAATGGTTTACAAACAAAGGGAGTGATTTGTTGTCAAGGGTAAAGGCGTGGATAAATATTGAATCTGAATATCAGGAGTGGATGCAATCAATTATTTTGGTATTACGTGTTTCCAAATTAAAAACAAACTCTGGATCCAGAGGTGTTCGAATGCAGTACGTTGCGTGCGTTCGCATTGTTTACGTTCGGTTGATGTGAAATGGTTTGGGCGCTTTGGCACGTTGAATTTTAAAAAATTGCGAAAGTTGTTTATTAACATTAAGGACTAGCTGACCCGGGAAATGTTAAAACGTATTTTTGTATAATTATTTGTATTTTTATGTTTCTATTTACATTTAGCAAATATTTGATTATTTATTGCTGCAAACACGCAATGACTGCCCTTGAGATTTGTTATTTGTGATTGCGAATGCCATACGTACGGGAAACAGCAAGCGTTTCAAATGAAATAGCAGTCAGTCGGAACAATTGGGATTCGTGGTATCAAATGTCCTCCCCTCTCGATAACGAAACAACGTTATCGAAGCAACAATACTTAAAGGTTTTTCACCACAAGCCGAGTCCCATTACAAAGACTTACTTACTTACATACTTAAGTCACGCTACAGTCCGGAATGAACCTGGGCCTCCAACAAGAGCTCCAACATGCCTCTCCGATTAGCCCGTTCCTTAGCTAACTGCCTCCAGTTGCAAACTGCAAGTAGGTTGAAGTTAGTTTCTACTTGTGCGCGCCACTAAAGGCGAGGTCTGGCTGGGAAACGAAGACTCTGCGAGCCGGAGTATTGGTGTCCATTCGTTCTACATGTCCTAGCCATCTTAAACGTCCAATGCGGAGTTTTTTGGCAAGGGGCATGTCGCTTTACAGCTCGTATAGTTTTTGGTTGAATCTTCGTCTCCATAGCTCGTCAACGCAAACGGGACCGAAGATTTTTCGAAGAATTTTCCTCTCAAATCGACCAAGGATTTCTTCATCCGCCTTTGAGACGGTCCATGCTTCAGCGCCGTAGAGCAGGACTGGGATGATCAAGGTCTTATGATCTCCTTAGTAGTTCGAGTGAGGGCTTTACTACTGAATTGCCTTCTTAGCCCGAAGAAACAACGATTGGCAAGAGTAATTCTTCCTTAATTTCTGACGAGATGTTGTTGTCATAGTTAATATCGGAGTCGAGGTGGATAAAGTCCCGTACTGTCTCAAAGTTATATCTGTCAATGTTGACGTTCTGTCCAATTCGTCGATGTTGTGTGTCCTTTCGTGTTGACAGCATATACGTGTTGACAGCGCCTTGCCCTTATTTACTGCTCAACCCAATTTTGCCGCTTCCTTCTCTATACTAGCAAACGTGGATATGACATCGCGTTGACTCCTACCAATGATGTCAGTATCGTCGGCGTATGCGAGCAGTTACATCGATTTTTGGAAAATTGTGCTTCTGGTGTTGGCTCGTGAGTTTTGCAAAATCCTTTCAGGAATTAAATTAAAAAAAATCAAATGACAACGCATCGCCTTGCCTGAATCCTTTTTTTTTTGGTATCGAATGTGTCGGTGAGGTCGTTTGTCGTTTCCGATTCTGATGGAGCAGCGAAAATTCTTCATCGTCATCCTACACAAACGGACAAGTTTGGGCGGTATACCAAAACTTGACATCGCTCTGCATAGTTCGTCTCTAGTAGTGCTGTCGTAAGCGACTTTGAAATCGATGAATAGGTGGTGGGTATCGATTTGGACTTCTTGGGTTTTCTCCAGGATCTGCCGAAGTGTGAAAATTTGATCGGTTGTGGACTTTCCTGGCCTAAAAACGCACTGATAAGGGCCGATCAGATTGTTGGTGTACGGTTTCAGGCGTTCACATATTACAGCAGAGGGTATCTTGTAGGCGACGCTTTGAAGACGTATGCCTTATATTGCGTATATTGCCATCCTCACTTCACTCAGGTCGGGTGGTTGGCAGTTTTCGCTGTCGTTGCCGACATTGAATGGTTCGGTCTGCCTGTCAGCGAAATGTTGTTCGTCAGTGCCGTTTTACAATCTGCAGAAGTGGTTCATCCATATCCTCAGCATCGACTGTGTCTCAACTACGATATTTCCTTGTTCATCTCGACAGGACTCTGTTCTAGCCTTGTGTCTTCGGCTTTGAAGTTTTACACTTTGGTTAATATTGCGAACATTGTTCCTGAGTGACACCTCTCTATATCTTCGATCACGCGCTTTTCTTGCTCGTATATCTTCTCGCCGAAAAGCCGGTGATCTTCCCTTGTTCTCTGCCAATAGAGCTCAACGGCAGCTCCCATTTTCACCTGCAGGTTGGCCTTGTAGCCCTCGTTCTTGGCTCCTAGCGTCTGTCCGCATTCCTCCTCAAACCAAGGATTCTGGCTGGTGGGCGCGAGAAACCTACCTTATCTTGGCGAATTCGGCCTTAATGCGGATTATTACAATACGTTCGCTAATGTCTTGGTACCATAAGACTTCTTGCCTATGTCTGGCACTTATAACAAATCCGATACCGAATAGTCGCTGTTTTTGCTCACTATAACACGGTCCGTAGTAGATGTCACAGTTTTTCATCCTCTTTTTGCCCGCCCATCGCATTATATATCCTGTTTGACAGTACATCTGCTTTCTAGCCGCTTAATGACTCTGCCTCTGCTCACTGTACTTGCAAAGTTCTTTAGCCTCATATTGCCCGGCCCATCCCATTGTACTTCCTGGATGGCTGTAATGCCTGCTTTCTAGAATCTCAGGGGCTCTGCCTCTGCTAACTCTACGGCGCAAAATAAATTGCGAAGTTCTTCACCGTTTTTTGCCTGGCCCAGCCCATTGTACTTATTTCCTGTTTGACAGTAAGTTTCAGTAAGAATTCTGCCTCTGCTCACTGTACTTGCAAAGTTCTTAAGCCTCATATTTCCCGGTCCATTCCTATGTACTTCCTGGTTGACAGTATTCAACTTTGAAGCCCCCCCTGAGGCTGTTCTATTGATGTCATCCTTGTCCAATATCATAATATTTTTGTTTTCTCATTCCAGAACGACCAACTAATATGGCGAAGCCTTTGTCCATATTGCTTCTCGCTTGTGCGCAGAGTATGCTCATCGGCTCAGTGTTCAGTGCTCAGCAATCCTTGGCTCCCATCACAGACAGCTACTCGGACAGCTCTGATGATAATTATCTCGAACCAAATAGCTTCGAGTACAATCTTGAAAGTGCCACAAAACTAACTGTCGATCAAGAGCGAATTGGTAAAACCCTCTACAAGACCGAAAGCCACAATGATATCAACAGTCCCAGCAAAGTCTCGCTCAAAGGCTTAAAACCACAAAAGTCTTCCTATCAAGCGACCACAAAACTACGCGACAATATCTTCTCGACGAGATCGACGCATTTTATCGTTGCTTCTCGGCTTGTACGTCCCGGCACGATTTACAAAGTGTCCGTGTCGATTTTGGAAGCCAAATACCCAATAACCGTTCATGCGAGTATCTCTCACGATGGCGTGGAGATCTCTGGAGATTCCAAAGAGGTCAAAGAAGGAATTCCCGAAACACTGCTTATGCGAATACCAACGAGTAGTGTGGCCGGTCGTTACAGGCTTCGGGTTAAGGGATTCTATGCAAACATCCATCCGTCGGAAAATTTAGCTTTTCTCAACGAAACAGATCTGAACTTCTCGCAGCGATCGCTTTCGATTTTCGTCGAAACGGACAAACCCTTTTACCGGCAGGGGGACGCTGTGCGATTTAGAACGATTCCCATCACCACTGAATTGAAAGGCTACGACAAGGCGATCGACGTGTTCATGTTAGATCCGAATAAGCACATCCTTCGACGATGGCTATCGCGACTGTCTTATTTGGGAAGCGTAAGTCTGGAATACAAGCTCTCGGATCAACCGGTGTTTGGAGAGTGGACCATAAAAGTGGTCGCCCAGGGGCAGGTCGAAGAGGGGCACTTTGTGGTAGAGGAGTACTACCAGACGAGGTTCGAGGTGAACGTCACAATGCCAGAAAGTTTCCTTTTATCACAGCCCTTCATCTCGGGTAAGGTGATGGCGAACTTTACAAGCGGCGCTCCGGTAAAGGGAAATCTTACCATGAAAGCGATCTTAGCTCCAATCGGTTCAATTGACTACAAAGCGCTGAATGAAAAGTATCGCATTGGCCGGACAGCGAAGAGCATTTTCAACATGTCCCTCGACGATGTGAAGGAGCACACTTTCAACTTTGACGAGCAGTGGCCATTTTGGCTGAGTAAGCCAGATGGGGATGACGGTCTCATCCCGTACCTGCGATATTTCAATGGAACTTTTGACTTTCAACTACCAATGACCCAGCTTCAGGCGATGTCCTCAAATCTATCCGGAATGGAGCTCCTCATCACTGCGACTGTCGGCGAGAGGTTCTATGAAGAAATCATCTCCGGCTATGCGTTGACACGGTTGTACGCGGCGGATATTAGGGCGGTTTTTCTCGGCGAACGAGTTCAGGTTTTCAAACCGTCAATAGCGTTCTCTACTCAGATTGTAGTGCAACACGAAGATGGTTCTCCATTAAGTGGAGAATTTCTCGATAACACTGAAATGATTGTCACCGGGACGATCCAGAGTAAGAGCGGGGCTCAGGAGTACCCATTACAAAAGTTGCAAATGTCGCCGACCCACGCCGGCGTCTGGGAATTGAAAATCGACTTACTCACCGACATGGACCTGGACAAGCAGTTCCTGGCCGGAGTGCTTACCATGAAATTGGAGGCACGATATCGCGATGCAAAGGCAGAGCTTCTGCTAATAACCCATCATTCGCCACAGAACCAGTTTATTGGGGTGACAACGAGCACTGCGGACGCAGAAGTCGGCGAGTACATCATATTCCACATTAGGACGAACTTTTTTGTGGAGACCTTCAATTATCTGATCATGGCGAAAGGAGTTGTGATAATAAGCGACGAGGAGTCCATGGAAGTGGGTAGTCATACGATGGCGGTGCCGTTGTCCTCTGAAATGGCTCCCATCGCAACTATTGTCGTGTGGAAGGTAATATTGGTAAACCTTGCATAAGATTTGCTCGCTAACGTCGTTCTCATTTTAATTGTAGGTAACCCAACAAAGTCAAGTGGTCGCAGATTCACTCACCTTCCCCGTGAATGGGCTGTCCAGGAACAACTTTACTTTGTACATTAACAATCGAAAGTCCCGCACCGGGGAGCGAGTCGAGGTAGGTGTGTTTGGCGAGCCGGGATCATTTGTTGGACTATCGGGTATAGACAATGCCCTGACGAACGACTTGAAAAAATTGAAAATCATTCAGAAGATGTCGACATTCGGTAACCAGGGGAGTGGCATTCACAGTCATATATTCCATGGGCAGACGGAAGTGTTGGTCTCGTATCCGGCTTCATCGTTTGGCATAGATGCGAATAGAACCTTTGAACTGTGCAACTTGGTGGTTTTCACCGATGCGGAAGTGCCCAAAAAGTGGGAACTATCTTGGTCCGAGGAGAATGATGGCAACCAGCTTGATAGCTCTAAAAAGCTGAATGAAACGGAACTGTTGGCCTATCGCAGATATCGCTTCAACCGCATTCAGCGACACTACGACAACGTTTGGCTGTGGAGAGATGTGAATATTGGACCACATGGACGATTTATTTTCAATATCGAGGTGCCAGATGGGGCTGCAAATTGGATGGTATCTGCGTTTAGTGTTAGTCCGTCGAGGGGCTTCGGAATAATGGCGGAGCCGGTGGAGTATTTGGGTGTACAGCCATTCTACATAAACGTTGAGATGCCAATGGAGTGCAAACAAGGCGAACAAGTGGGCATTCGTGTGACGGTCTTCAACTACAGATGCAGTGCAACAGAAGCCACTGTAGTTCTTCATGGCTCCAATGAGTATATGTTTGTCCATGTCGAGGAAGACGGCATCGTGACTGCTTACAACCCACGGACTTCGTACGGCGAGCAGCAGTTCTTTGTATACTTAGAGCCGCAGAGTGCAAGTGTGGTCTATGTACCCATTGTGCCGACCAGGTTGGGTGATATCGATGTTACAGTTCATGCAGCGACTCTGCTAGGAACCGATCAAGTTACTAGACGGCTTCGAGTCGAGGCGGATGGCCTGCCTCAGTACCGACATCAATCAATTCTGTTGGACTTGAGCAATCGGGCGTATGTCTTCCAGTACATGCATATGAACATCACCGAAACGCCTATAATTCCATACCAAGTGGACCGGTATTTCGTGTACGGTTCTAATCGTGCGACGATTTCAGTTGTGGGTGACGTTGTTGGACCGATATTCCCCACGATGCCGGTGAATGCTACCTCCCTGTTGAATTTGCCGATGGAATGTGCCGAACAAAACGCTTTCAGCTTCGCTGTGAATCTCTACACGGTGATGTACATGCGATTGATCAATCAGCGGAACAAGACCATCGAAAAGAGTGCTTTCCACCACCTGAACCTCGCCTATCAGCGACAACTTAGCTTCATGCGAGAGGATGGCGCATTTGCTTTGTTTCGTTCCGATTGGAATAACTCCGAGTCGTCTGTCTGGCTGACGGCATATTGCGTGCGAACTTTTCAGGAAGCCGCGTTCTATGAGTGGGAGAACTTTATCTACATCGACCCTAACGTGATTGAGAAGGGAGTTCGATGGCTTCTTCAATATCAAGGGCCTGAAGGTGCATTCTCTGAGGTGACCTGGCTGCCAGATCGAAAGATGAATCACTCCAACACAGCGAATCGGAATATTTCTCTCACTGCTCATGTGTTGATCACTCTGGCGACTGTGAAAGATTTATCAGGTAGTCTGGGAGCTCGAGTAGCGATGGCCCAACAGAGAGCGCTCACCTGGATTGAAAGGAATATGCAGCTTTTGCAGGAAACGGACGAGTCCTATGTTGTGGCAATAACGGCTTATGCGTTGCTGCTTTGCAAGGCCCCAACCGCCGAGCATGTATTTGCGATTTTGCGAACACACACGAAGACGATTGGGGAGTACGTGTACTGGGGTAGGGATGATCTGCAACAGCCACCGAGTAAGATAGAGAATCAGAAGTACTTTTCCCTGCCACGATTGCCATACGAATTTGACTCGTTGAACATCGAGACAACAGCCTACGCGCTGTTGGTGTATGTCCATCGCAGGGAGTACCATGTAGATCCCATTGTAAGGTGGCTGAATGCCCAGCGGCTGACCGATGGTGGATGGGCTTCAACGCAGGTGAGTTTTTTTTTTGTTTTAATTGTTGTTGTAGGCTGTTAATCGTGTTTTTTTTAAGGACACTGGAGCGGCTTTGAAAGCTCTCATTGAATACACGGTCCACTCCCGAATTCGTGAAGTTTCTTCTTTGTCCATTTCGGTGGAGTCAACATCATTGCAAGACGAACATAAGTCGCTGTACATTGACGATAGGAATTTGGCCCACCTGCAGAGCATCGATGTATGGAATGAATAGTTTTGCTAAAAATGTAATTCCATGGTGTAATCCCTCGTTTTTAGATTCCAAATGCATGGGGTACGGTTAAGGTGCAGGCGAAGGGCACTGGCTACGCTATTCTACAAATGCATGTGCAGTATAACGTGGATATAGAGAAGTTCCAAACTAAGCCTCCGGTGCCGGCGTTCAGTTTGCAGACCAATGCGTTGTTCCAGGGAAGAAATCACTCGCATATTTCATATGAAAGCTGTCAAAGGTTTGTTGGTTTTGTTTGACATGTTGGAGGGTTGCGATTGTAACCTGACGACGGCTCAGATCGTAACCTGGGGGTTTATGACGGAGGGCGCTTCGAAAGTGAAAATTAATGGGGAAAAGGTGCTTAAGAGGGCAGTATAACCTTTTTGCCAGAAGGCAGCTTTTGGTGTTAAGTTCGTTTATTACTCTGTAAACATGCCTAGGTGATGTGACCAACGAACGAGGAAGGAACATATAAAAAATTGAAGGTGTACGTTGTCGTCTCCCTAGCCCAGTTACCCACACAACTTTCTGATTCCCACTTGATGCGGCATTCACCTTTACTCTGCATGTTCCCAACACCTTTGGCTGCGCTTTGTTAAGCTTTGAATGGATAGGTGATGTTGGTGTGATGGAATAGAGAGCATACAACACGCTGAGACTCTAAATGTAATCATGTTACTGTCTGGGAAAAACGATGGCAATTCCCACGTCTTATAACGGGTGATCCAAGTAGAGATACTTTTTTCAATAGCCTTTTTTTGACAGATCACGTGTGAGTCGTGTCATGCTGTCATGTTATTTTTGTTTAGTATTGTTTGGCATTTCATAATCGAAAGACTTACGCGTGAACAACGTTTACAAATTGTTCAACTTTATTATGAAAATTCACGTTCTGTGAGGAATGTGTTTCGTGCACTTCGCTCAACTTATGGTCAACATAATCGGCCTACTGAGCGTACTATTCGCAACACCATCACCCATTTTGAGACCCAGCATTCATTATTGGATAATATTCGACCGAATTGACCACGTCCAGCACGCTGTGAAGAAAATATAGCGGCCGTAGCTGAGAGTGTACACGAAGACCGTAGAGAGTCGATTCGGCGCCGTTCGCAGCAACTCGGACTGACGTATGGAACGACTTGGCGCATTTTACGTCATGATCTTAAATTGAAAGCGTACAAAATACAGCTTGTGCAACAACTGAAGCCGCTCGACCTTCCCAAGCGACAACGCTTCGCTCTATGGGCTCTTGAAAAGTTCCAAGAAGATCCGACGTTTTCGAGGCAAATTTTGTTTAGCGATGAGGGCCATTTCTGGCTCAATGGGTATTTGATGCCTGAAATTGAAGCTCGTGATCTCGGCGATATTTGGTTTCAGCAAGACGACGCCACTTCCCACACATCGCATCAATCAATGGACTTATTGAGGGAACATTTCGGTGAGCACATAATTTCACGTTTTGGGCCGGTCGATTGGCCACCAAGATCGTGTGATATCACACCGTTAGACTTTTTCCTGTGGGGATATGTAAAGTCAAAAGCTTATGCCGACAAACCCGCTTCGATTCAGGCCTTGGAGGAAAACATCACGCATGTCATTCGCCAGTTACCAGTCGAAATGCTCGAACGAGTGATCGAAAATTGGACTCAACGGTTGGACCATCTGCGACGTAGCAACGGCCAACATTTGATAGACATAATCTTCAAAAAATAAATGCCAAAGAATGTTCTTTCAAATCATAATAAGCATTCTCCATTAAATTTGAATTTTCTGTGTTTTTTTCTTTAAAAAAGTAGGGAACCTCGAAATGGATCACCCTTTACATCGAATTGTGATAAATCGTTTCGCTATAGTCAACACACTGTCAAAGCTTTAGCTTTTTAGCTCTATAGGTTTGGTCTGTGAATTCTAAGTCAGTTATTCATCAAAACCCTGCTACGCTTATAAATACCTAAAGGGTTTGCATTTTATTTAAAAAAAAAGTTGTCAAGCCCTTATTATAAGACCCTAAACAACAGCTTTATGTTTTTTTCATTCCAGTTGGATCAATTTAAATGAGTCGCAGCGGTCTGGCATGGCCATTCTCGATGTCACAATCCCCACTGGTTACTATATTCAGCAACAAAAGCTCGACTCTTACGTTTTAAGCAACAGCGTCCGGAATTTACGTCGCGCCAAATTTATGGACAGAAAGATTGTCTTCTATTTCGATTACGTAAGTTCTGTTGCATGGTGATTTAACCACAATATCTAACAGAAAATCTACCTTTTCCTAACAGCTCGACAGCACCGATATATGCCTTAACTTCACCGTTGAACGATGGTATCCAGTTGCAAATATGTCACGATATTTACCAATTCGCGTCTATGATTATTATGCACCTGGTAAGTATCCAAATGCATCGATTTATCAGCCAAATTCATCTTTGTAAAACCCTTCTTCCGCAGAGCGTTTCAATGAGACGATTTTCGACGCCCTACCCACATATCTACTCAATATCTGCGAAGTTTGCGGAAGTTCACAGTGTCCTTACTGTATCGTATACAACGGCTCTCCAAGAGCCAAACTATCACTACCAATGATAACGATAAGCATTTCATTTATTTATTTCTTAACTCTAAGTTTCGTCACAAATTCAAATCATCTATTTCTAGTGTAGACATACCTCTCGAATTGTTACCAAAGATAGTTTTATAGGAACTCATAAGTTTTTTTTTAATTTATTTTAGTCTAAGTGTAGTAATGCATGCCCAACATCTTGCTTGAATACCAGACCGACCGTGCGTCGTCCATCCTTAAAAAAATTTTTTTTAAAGAAATGCTCAATGTTCACTGAACAGATACTCAAAGTATATCACAGAACTAGTCACGTGCTGAAGCAAAATCTAAATTTTTACAAAGAAAAATTAACATTAATCGAAGGTGTATTTAAAATTTACATCGAACTGATATTTTTTTTTTATTAAATTATTTATTTATTTCGCATTTTTAATTCTAAGAAAAAAACATCACCCAGTCATTTAAAAAAAAAACAAACAAACAAATTCATATCAACAAAAATTGTGCAAACATCGAGAAAAGAGCATTTTTGTGTAGTATACTCAAAGAATGTACAACATGTGTAGTTTTATGTAATGTTAAATATTTTTTTTAACACAAGATTATTGTGCTTATATTCCACCAAACGTATGTAGTTGTAAGACTTCTTTGCCTTAGAGATTTTTGAAATGCAAAAAATCGCAAAACTTTGAAAACATAGAAAGTGCATAGCTGTCCATTTGAGTCCCAGTGAGACTTGTGTTTGCCTTATCTAATGGAATATTAAATATTACCTCATATAAACATTTTCTTATTGTTATACACATTTTTTATATACAAAAAAAAAAACGAAACGTATGTCCACATACTATGCACTTTCTTAAAGCAAGTTTTTTATAAAAAGTTTAAAGAAACAAATCATCCAAGTTAACAAAATGTAATCCGTCCGTTTTGTATTTGAAATATTTTGCCAGATCAATAAAATACAAACAAAAATTAATTTTTTCTCTTTTACTTTTACGCAAGTCCCGGCGATATTTTAGCGAACATTTCTCGTGTAATTTTGTATTCTTCCATAGGGTACTTCGAGACAACGTCGATTTGATAGTCCTGCCATGTTCATACGAAAAAAAGCACCCCCGACCAATCACCCTTATTCCAGATGGCGTTTTTATTAAACGACAAATGACGTTTTTTGAGTCGATTCATTTTAGTGTCGTTTAAGTGTCGGTATTCTGAACGCCTTCGCTCTCATTTTTCTTGCTTTCCACATGAGTTCCACAGCAACAGCTGATACAAAAATGACAGATAGGCGTTTATGTTTTGCAATTTGAAATTTCAAATGAACATTTATTTTACCTATTTAAAATTCAAAATACAAAATAATGTTACAAAAACAATGAATAGCATTGCAATGTTTATATCATGGGAAAGTGAAGACGAAAAAGAAGATGAAATTGCAAAAAGAGAAATGAAAAACATCAGAAGAAGAATCAGGTCAAAATCTAATCTAATCTAAGACCTGTGAATATACATTTAGTATTACACTTCAATTTTGATTTTACATGCTAATCTTCTGCCACTCTTTTTGAGTTCTTACGGGTGGTCCTAAATAATTTAGTGTCACAGCTACCGACTCCCACCCGTTTTTTGATATCATCGGTCTGGGGAATACCTCTTTTGAAATTTCTTGCCAGCGAAACATTTTGTTCCATTAATTCAACCAAACGTTTCATTTGTTCTGGGGTTGTTATTTTCACCCTTGAAAAAATAACAATTAATAAAATCCTTAAATTAATACACAAATTAACCGAAACTCACATTTTAACTAAAATTCGACACCTTGTCGTTTGCAAATTTCTATTCGACAATTATTGGCGTTTTACCTGTCGTTTTATCCAACTAAAACTACTGTTAGAATACGAACAACTTGCTATGACGTTTTAAGAACTTACGTTCCACACTACTTAAACGCCACGTAGCGTTAAACGACATAAAACGCCTTCAGACTTGCCAGCTGTAATACCGATTTCAAAAAACGCCATGTGGTATAAGGGTGAATATCAACAATTCAAATGCTATGGTGGTTGTAGCGAATGCTCTAAAGTATCAGTTATAGCTGGAAACCACATCCTACAAACCACCACGCCTGGATACGGAATTTGGCTAATTGACTACTCTGCGGAACAATTCGCCACTACAGCAGATACACATTTCCCTCACCTTCCTAGGGTGTGATTTCAATTCATGGAGCTTTTATGGTGCGCCAGCACATTAATCTTTAATGGTTGGGTGTTATAGGACGAAGACAGACTCTGATTGGCTTTAACTTCGCAATGTCCAGTGGTTGTAACTCTGACTACACATCAAGTGCTCATTTTTAACCTACAAGTGGTAACCATCAGGTACTAGTCTCATCCAACCGGATTTGTCTTGCTAAACGACAAGTGCGAGTGTTGATAACAAAACAAAAAACAGCAGCACAATAAACAGTCACATCAGAATGGAAATTAATGTATACCCGGCCTATTGGCGAAGGCGAACTTAAACGATCAGGTTCGACATTTTCGGACAACAGGTTGTATAGGAATTTCAAGGGTAATTCTGAGAAGAGATTGTTACGAAGCAACCAATTGCCTCGGAGAGGACTGATTTTGTTGTTGACCACCGTGCTAAACGTAAAAGGGCAACGACGTTTGTATCTTCACCTGGAATGTGAGAACATTTAACAGGAGAGGGGCAAGCGAACAACTAGCGGAAGCCCTAAACTGATACAGAGCAGACAGTACTGCCACACAAGAAATACGATGGGATTGGCCGGGCAAAAAGAGGATGAAAAACTGTGACATCTACTACGGATCGTGTTAGAGTGAACAGAAACAGCGACAATTCGGATGTGGATTTGTTATAAGTGCCGAAATTGGGCAAGAAGCCTTACTATTCCAAGACATAGGCGACGTTTGTATCTTCACCTGGAATGTGAAAACATTTAACAGGAGAGGGGCAAGCGAACAACTAGCGGAAGCCCTAAACTGATACAGAGCAGACAGTACTGCCACACAAGAAATACGATGGGATTGGCCGGGCAAAAAGAGGATGAAAAACTGTGACATCTACTACGGATCGTGTTAGAGTGAACAGAAACAGCGACAATTCGGATGTGGATTTGTTATAAGTTCCAAAATTGGGCAAGAAGCCTAACGATTCCAAGACATTGGCGAACGCATTGTAACAATCGCGAATTCGCCAATGTAAGCCTTATATGCGCTCACGACCCAACGGAGGGAAACATGATATAGCTAAGGATTGCTTCTACGAGTTTCTTGAAAAAACATATGACTGGCTGACGACTGGGAGATTTTACAGCAAAGGTAGGAAGAGAAGAAATCTTTAGCAGTATTGTCTGAAAATACAGAATACACGACAACGCGTCTACTAAAGGACATCGATGCGGAACGAAATGCCACTATATCCAGTACACGGTTTCCTCACCTCGATATTTATATGGGGACAAAGCGGTCTCCAGATCAACGAACTGTAAACCGAATTGATCACATTGCGATCGACAAGAGACACGCACCCAGTATATTGGATGTCCAAACTCCAAGGAGCTAAAATCGACTCGTACCACTACCTTTATGCAGCCAAGGTAAGAATGCGGATATCCACTACTCGACAACAATCCAAAAATACGGTCAAAATATTCACTAACGAAAGACTTCAATCGCAATAGACCACCAAGAACATCGCGCAACGCGAATCCCTTAACCTCTCGATTAACACCATACCACCAGCATCGAATGTCGAAGAACAATGGCAACGATGCCAACAAGCCAAGAGATTAGCTGAAACTGATGTGTTATAGGTTTCTCGCGCCCACTAGCAGAGAGCTCTATAGGCAAAGAAGATGGGAAGAGGAACATCGGCTTTTCAGCAAAAAAAAAAAAAACAATTAAAGCGCGTGATCGAGGACATATCGTTGTTGAGACACAGTCGATGCTGGGGATATGGAAGAACAACTTCTGCAGGCTGTTAAACGGCGATGACGAACAACATTCCGCTGTCAAACACAAATGGTTCGTTGTGTTTGACAGCGAAATGTTGTAGTGGTTCATCTATATCCTCAGTATCGACTGTGTCTCAACTGCGATATTTCCTTGTTCATCAATACTATACAACAGCGAAAACTGCCAACCACAGGACTTGAATGAATTGAGGATAACAATATCTAAACTCAAGCTTAGTAATGCTGCCGCTAATGACGGCATTCCTGCTGAGCTTTATAAGGCCGGTGGAGATGACTCGGTATGCAACATCCACCAACACATAATCTAAATCTGGTCGGATGAAAGTATGCCTGAAGAATGGAACCACGCATCGTTTTCCCGATCAACAAAAAACGAGACTCTCCGAATTGCGCAAACTACAGAGGCATAAGTCTCCTCAACATCGCCTACGAGATCCCATCTGCCGTAATATATGCACGCCTGAAACAACCGTATACCAACAACCTGATCGGCCCTTATCAATGCGGTTGTAGCATAGGAAACTCCACAACCGATCAAATTTTCAAACTTTGGCAGATCCTGGATAAAATCCAAGAAGTCCAAGTCGATGCCCACCAATTATTCATTGATTTCAAAGGATTTATAGAGACGAACTATACAGAGATATGTCAAGTTATGGTTTACCGCCCAAATTCGTCCGTTTTGTAGGATGGCGATGGAGAATTCTCGCTGCTCCATCAGGTGATGCGTTTTCATGTGACTTCTTCAATCTAATTCTTGAGAAGATTGTGCAAAACTCCCGAGCCAACACCAGAGGCACAATTTTCCAAAAATCGGAGCAACTACTAGCATACGCCGACGATATTGACATCATTGGTAGGACTCAACGTGATGTCATAGCCACGTTTGCTAGTATAGAGAAGGAAGAGGCAAAAATGGGTTTAGCAGTAAATGAGGGTAAGACTAAGTATATGCTGTCAACACGAAAGGACACACAACATCGACGAATAGGACAGAACTTCACCATCGACAAGAAATTTGAGGTAGTCCGGGACTTTGTCTACCTCGGCTCCGCTAATAACTCTCGCAGCAACATGTCGTCAGAAATTAAACGAAGAATTACTCTTGCCAAACGCTGCTTCTTCGGGCGAAGAAGGCAATTTAGTAGTAAAGCCCTCACTCAAAGTGCTAGGGTGATCCTGTATAACACCCTGATCACCCCAGTCCTGCTCTACGGCGCTGAAGCATGGATCGTCTTAAAAGCGGATGAAGAAATCCTTGGTCGATTTGACGGGGCAAATTCGTCGAAAATTCTTCGGTCTCGTTTGCGATGACAGGCTATGGAGACGAAGATTCAACCAAAATCTAACTATTCGTGCTGTTCAGCGACATTTACCTGCTAAAAAAAAACTCCGCATTGGACGTTTAAGATGGCTAGGACATGTAGAACGAATGGACACCAATACTCCGGCTCGCAGAGTCTTCGATTACCAGTCAGACGTCTTACGCAGTAGAGGAAGACCTCGCCTTAAGTGGCGCGCACAAGTAGAAACCGACCTCAACCAACTTGGAGTGCGCAACTGGATGCAGTTAGCTAAGGACTGGGCTAATTGAAGAGGCATGTTGGTTGAGGCCCAGGTTCATTCCGGACTGTATCGCCACTTAAGTAAGTAAGAACTGTTTCTTCCACTAAATGACATTTATTTGACGTTAGAACTATTACCATTTTAATTTTAATCTATTACAACTAATACGTCAAATCAAAAAATTACCTTCCGTGAGCATTCGTGTGACACAATCTCAATGCGTTCGTTCGTATGACGAATCCCGTAATTGGTGTTCATACGATTACCAATCCGTTCACAGAGGACGTGATTCAACCCCTGATGTAACCGTTAAACAAAAAAAAACAACAACTTTCGAATATTTTTTTTTTCAATAATAAATGTATGATTTATTTGCACATCTCCACTTTTTTGTTTTGTTTAAAAATGTTGATATTTTACACAAATAATGATTTTGATTTTTTTATTTTCCTATTTCATGTTACCTGGAAAATGTCATCTTACATATAACAGGATAATCAACTTAGTTGTTTGGTTTTAATTTTAACAAAAAAAAAAAAAGTTTAACAAATTCATTTTCTATATATACCTACGATTTGAAACACAAAAAATCCATTGTCAAGTGACAAAACAAAAACACTCCAACAAAAACCCAATTTATACATCATGAGAATATTTACATTGTGATGTTAAATAATAAAATACGAATAAACTTTATATGATATAACATTTATGCGCTGATGTGAACAGAGTAAAAATAAAAACGCAGTTAAATATAGGTCACAATAATTTTGTTTTTTTTTTGTTTGTTTGTAGATCGTTAAACTACATCACATCACATGTTTTTTTTTTTACTATTTTTTGTAATGAACTATATGTTTAATAAGACTAACGTAATTAGGTACTTTTACACATTCAGAGTTATAGTTTTGTTTGTTTTTTTTTACTTTGAAACGTCAACGAATTGTAGTTTTTATTTTAACTAATTGAATTTTTTTTTAATAATTGAATTTTCATATAGAGACTTTTTGTTTTTTTTTGTTAAATAAGCATACTTGTAAAGTTGTAAGATTTTATATTATTTTTTTTTACCATTTTTTAAAATTGATTTTTTTTTTAATTAACCATCGTAAATTTTCTTATTTTAATACGTTCTATCTAAATAGTTTCACTTAAATTTAAAAGAATAAATTAATTGGTGTTATTCTTCATTTAGCTTATGACTTATAATTATATTTTTTTAATTTATTTTATTTTTGTTTTAATGTTATGACAATTTAACGTTTTTGATGAGAAATTAAAAAAAAATAATTTAAATAAAATAGAAACAAGGGAATTTCAACTCAAAGAGCGGTACGTTTATAAAAGAATTACTTTGGTGGCAAAGTGGTATACAAATATTTAAAAATTCGAACAGACGTTAGGCACAACAGGACTTCTTTTAAGCTATTGGAAATGGAGGGACATCAGGACTTACTTGTAAGATATTCTGAATGGAAGGGAAATAATGGTTTTCTAAAGCTATCCGCAACTTTTGCATTAAATAGAAAAACAAGTTTCTTCATTTAAACATAAAGTTTCTACTTAGAACAGGGCTATGTATGAAAAAGCTTATCGGTAAAAGTTCCTCAACGGCTTTGCTGGCACATAGAGACACTTTTGTGAAAATTCCCCACGATTATTTTGCAAAAATGTGAATTTTTTTGATGCGGCATTAAGGATCGGTTTTTCAGCGCTGAGTTAACTCAGAGCTAACACAGAGTTAACTAACCACTTAATTTGATTTGGTTGCACTCATGAGTTATCGATTTTGCTGTCAAAAATTTATCAAAATGTATAGAATCTGTGCAACACCTCAGCTCTTAGCTGTTTGGTTAAGTTTTTTCCCAAGCAACTGAAAATGCTTTTGTCACGACCTTACAAGTCTTTTTCTTGTGAAAACAGTCAACAGTCAGAATCATACCTACATAAACCTGTATGAAAAGGCGTATCGGTGAAAGGGCCTCAACGGCTTTACTGGCACAAAGGGACGCTTCTGTGGAAATTCTACACGGCCATTTTGCAAAAATGTGAATTTTGTTGATGCGGCATTAAGAGTTAACTGATCCCGGAATAAATATAATTCAGAGTTGACTCGGGATTAAGTTTTTCAGTGCGGGATTATAAGATGAAGGGTGATTTTTTAGGCGTATTTTTCTTTAAATTGAATAAAACACTCAAATTTGCGTTAAATGATCAACATTTTTATTGAATTCGATAAATAGGCCTTTACCATTTACGTTTTGAAAACAACTTCATGTAAATGTTGTTCACGGCTCCGTTTGCGTCACTTTTTCGAGCATTTCGGCCTGTATTCCACGAATTAATTGTTATGTTATTCTATAAGGCTTCAATCGTGTTCGGCTTGTCCAAATAGACTAACGAGTTTACAGAACCTCTCAAGAAATAATCAAGAGGCGTTGAGCCAGAAATGAGCCTCATCGCTGGTCGCTATAATATGGTCGTAACAATCGGTGCACATTTTTCACAGAGCACAGTATAAAAAATTTCAAGCGGCCGAATCTGGGTTTTGAACAATACCCATGTGACCCAAAAGGGCAACAATAAAGCGGTTTCGAAGACAAGCACATTTTTCACAGAGCACGAATTTTGATAATAAATTTCAATAATTTTCTATCGTTGCTCGTTTGTAAGTGTTTCCATGATTAAATGGCAGAATATACTGAACATTTTTCACTTTGACAGATGACGTTCGGACGCCATTAACAACGTATTGTAACCTAAAAACACTTACTGTGGATCAAAAAAGAATTCGGACACCAGCTGTTGCCATTTCTTCACGCTAAGTAACGATAAATAGAACAGTCATGGTGTTCATGTTAGTTCTTTTTTTTTAAATCCGTGATCTCTTTCTTCGAATCCATAGCAAATAAATATGTATCCATCTAAATTAAACAGCTTATTAATAATTATTTGTTTAAACACTCATTTTTTACCTCAAAAAAGAAATCGGACACTTGGCAATACTGCTCTCTCATCTGATTTTTAGTGGCCAAACAAAATTTGTATTTTATTCATCGAATTCCAACATTCCATTCGCAAAAGAAAGTCAAGATGGATAGACAACGTGGTTACACAACAATTCAAGTGCGAGAAATTGTGATAAAACATTTTGAAGAAGGAAAATCTGTACGGAATATTGCAGAAATAGTAAAAAGAAGTCGCTCTACAGTTGGTGATATAATAAAACGGTATAAAATTAAAAACCATTGAAAATTTACCAAAATCTGGAAGACCAAAGAAATTGACTGAGGCGAATGAGCGTTGGATTGTCAAGAAAGTCAAGAAGAATCCACAATTAAGTGCACCAAAGTTGACTGCAGAGGTAAAAAATTGTTTGCAGAAAGAGGTTCATCCGGAAATAGTAAGAATCGTTTTACGAAAAAACAATTTCCATGGAAGGGTCGCCAGAAAGAAGCCGTTTATCAGCAAGCGGAACCGAATAAAAAGACTAAAATTCGCTAGGCATCATCAGAGCAAAGATTTTTCATTTTGGAAATGTGTTTTGTTCTCAGACGAGAGTAAATTTAATTTATTTCGGTCTGATGGACAAACATATGTTATGGAGAAAACCAAACGAAGAGATCAGGGAGAAGAATCTACGACCAACTACTGTGAAACATGGTGGTGGGTCAGTTATGGTTTGGGGTTGTATGTCTGCGGCTGGACCAGGAAATCTTGTGTTTATCAATGGGAAAATGGATCAGTACAAATACATACAAATTTTAAAAGATAATTTGAGTCAAAGTGCTCAAAAATTGGGAATTAGCGACAGATTATATTTTTACCAGGATAACGACCCCAAGCACAAAGCTCATAACACTAGGATGTGGCTCCTGTTTAATTGTCCAAATGTGCTCGAAACCCCTCCACAATCACCAGACCTAAATGTGATAGAACACGTGTGGAGCTATCTGGAGAATCAACTTAAAAACTACTCCATCTCAAGCAAAAAGGACTTAGAGGTTGCTCTAAAATCGGATTGGGACAAAATCCCAGCTTCTTACTGCGAAAAATTGGTCCAATCCATGCCAAACAGGTTGAATGTGGTAAAAAAAGAGCAAAGGCCTACCTTCGAAATACTAATTTATTTATTTTTTATTGTTTTTATAAATTTTGATACGTTTGTCTAAATGCAAATTCAAGTGTCCGATTTTTAATTCAGTTGAAAAAAGTATGTGTACCAGTGAATTCAAATTTCGGTGATCTGTATTACGAGCTTATAGTGTAAGCAATCACAAAATCTATTAACATCAATTGATTGAGTTTTATTTTTGTTATATTTTGTGGTTTCTGTAGGAAATGGGCATGTGTCCGATTCCTTTTTTGCCCAACTGTAACTCTTAAAAAATCACCCGTTAGTTGATTCCGAGTGTGGTGATTTGATTTGGTAGCACTCATGATTTATCTATTTTGATGTCAAAAAGTTATCGAAATGTATATCAGCTGTTTGGTTTATTGTTCCCCATACAACTGAAAATACTTTTGTCACGATCTTACAAGTATTTTTCTTGTTAAAACAGTCAACAGTCAGAAACGTACCTACATAAAACTGTTCTAAGAAGGTACCTTACTACAGAGAACAGGAATACGTTGGATGAAAAAGCTTATCGGTGGAAGTTCCTCAACGGCTTTGCTGGGACATAGAGACACTTTTGTGAAAATTCCCCACGATCATTTTGCAAAAATGTGAATCTGGTTGATGCGGCATTAAGGATCGGTTTTTCAGCGCTGAGTTAACTCAGAGTAAGCCCAGAGCTAACTAGCCATTTAATCAATTTATTCCAGGGTTAACTCATGAAGCAGTTTTTCTATGCAGGACTAAAATTGATTCCAAGTGTGTTGATTTGATTTGGTTGCACTAATGTTTTATCGATTTTGGTGTCAAAAATTTATCAAAATGTGTAGAATCTGCAACACCTCAGCTCTTAGGTGTTTGGTTTAGTTTTTTCCCTAACAACTGAAAATGTATTTGTCACGACCTTACAAGTCTTTTTCTTGTGAAAACAGTCAACAGTCAGAATCATACCTACATAAATCTGTATGAAAACGCGTATCGGTGAAAGGGCCTCAACGGCTTTGCTGGCACAAAGGGACACTTCTGTGGAAATTCCCCACGGCCATTTTGCAAAAATGTGAATTTCGTTGATGCAGTCAACATTTAGGATCGGTTTTTCAGCGCTGAGTTAACTCAGAATAAACCCAGAGTTAGCTAACCATTTAATCAATTTATTCCAGAGATAACTCATGGAGCAGTTTTTCTATGAGAAAATAAAATGGATTTCGAGTGTGGTGATTTGATTTGGTAGCACCCATGATTTATCGATTTTGCCGTCAAACAGTTATCGAAATCTGCAACAGCTCAGTTATCAGCTGTTTGGTTTATTGTTCCCCAAACAAATGAAAATGCTTTTGTCACGACCTTACAAGTCTTTTTTTTTGTTTAAAACAGTTTCACGTGCATATTAGTGTATCGTACACGTATTTAGTTTCTAAAAAATTGATAAAATGTCCACACAAATAGAATTGAAAATAATTGATTGCTTGGTGTCTTGTCATCTGTCAAAAACATCTGATCAGTTAGTCCAGGGTTAACTCACGAAACGTGATAGGTTAACTCGAAGTTCACTCTGGATTTATATTGACTGAAAAAACCTCATTTCTCGAGTTAACTCGAGTTTAATGTCGAAACAAGGATGATCTAGCACTGAAAATAAACGGGCCTTAATCACCCCCTTCAATGCACGGGTGGTTGTGGGCTTGTTGGCATAAACCTTTGGCTTTTAATAACCCTAAAGAAAGAAATCCATGATCTAGGGGGTCAATTCTCATCACCTAAATAAGAGAGTAAAAGCCAAAAAAATTCGCTTGCAGTAATTAAATTGTTTTATTGGGTTGTATCGCATGTAGCCCGGCCATATTTCATCCTCTTAAATATAATCGTATTAAATGAAATAGGATCAGTGCTGTCTTTCCTTTTTTTTATTTGAGGAAAATAATGCCCTAGGTAATGTTTAATATCCCCTAACTAGTTTACAAAAAAAAAAAAATATTTCGCACAATAGGCTTCTACGTATCCATGGTCTAGCTTTGTCTTACCACCATTCATGTGCGAAGTTCTATTATTACAATAAAAAAAAATGTTCACAACGTATGTAGTTACATAATATCCATAGTCAATACCTCTGCCGTTTTGATCATCATGTCATTGCTCAAAAGCCGACTTATGCCGCTGGAAATTACCTTTACTAGCATAACAGGGGATATGTTATTTTGAATGGATAAGCACATTCAGGTCTTGTAGGGAGATTGGACGGTTGATAAAACGGGGATTTACAAAAAAAAAACTGAATAAAAAATTCCAAGGCCAGAATCCGGGTTCTGAGAAATGTCACTGTGACACAAAAGGGCAACAATGAAGCGGTTTCGAAGACAGGCTCGGTTGCGATCACTGGGTATACAATTGTGTCGCTGAGCCCGTTATGGTAGAAAACTTAAGAACCATGTCTAATGAGACACAGCCACTCACTGAATTACGTGCATTTAAAAAAAATCCTTTTAAACATATGCCCAACATATGTTCGCAAGTTGTACCAAAGAGTAAAAGCCAAAAATACAAGGTTCTAACAGAATCCTGTCGAGATGAACAAGGAAACATCGTAATTGAGACTCAGTCGATGTGGAGGATATGTTAGAACCACTTCTGGAGACTGTTAAACTTCGATGAGGATGACGAACAATTTCCCGCTGTCTGGTAGAATGCAACATTCAATTTTGGCGACGACAGCGAAAACTATCAACCACCCGATCTTAAGTGAACAGAGAATAGCAATATCTTATCCAAAGCTTAACAAGGCTGCCAGAAATAAAGGCCTTCCTGGGTAAGTGACATTAACAAACTCGTAAGCAAAATTCGGTCGGCTGAAAGTATGCCTTAAAAATGGAACATCAGCATAACAAATTTTTGGCGCAACAGGCTCATTAGTACCCAGGGCCGAGCTTTCTCAAGACCATTCATGTGTGCGTGTGTACTTCTTGCAGGATAGTGGGACCTCCTGATTTATGCTGACTGTGAACGGAGAGTTTGAGATAAGCTTTTCTTGACAACTGATACTACTCGTATGATATGTCAGATCATCACGAGATTAGGGCCAGTGAAAAATCATTTAGGTGTTTTTACGACTGGGATTCGAACACATACCTATCGCACTAACAATCTCGCCACTGAACCCGTCATCATTTGCTCAATCTACAAAAAATTGACTCTTCTCAAGTAAGTCTTCTCAACACCGCCTACAAAATCATATCTGCCGTAATATGTAAACACCTGAAACCACTTACCAACAACCTGATCGTCCCATATAAGTATGATTTTTGGACAGAAAAGTCCACGTCTGATCAAATCCTCACACATCGGCAAATCCTGGAAAAATTCCAAAGAGTTCAAAGAATACCCATCACATGTTCATTAATTTTAAAGCCGCATACGACATAATGAATAGCGACGAACTATAGAGTGTCATGCCTAGTTTTAATATAAAGCCAAAGTTCCATCAGTCTTGTTGGCTACCTAACCAAAATATTCGACAACAAAACTGGCGTTAGGCAAGGCAAAACATTATTGAGTGACTTCTCCAACATGCATAAGAGGATTATGTACAACTAGCGGGCCAAGTCAAGGGGTTAAATCTTTCATAAATTCGTGCAACTGTTCTTTTTTTTTTAGAGGTATAGAACTTTAAGTTGGCAACACTGTTTTAGCTGGCTGCCATTTTGTCAGCTGCATTATTTTTATTTTGGTTTGGCATTTCAACATGAATAGACTGACGTCTGAACAACGCTTCCAAATTTTGCAAATTTATTTTGAAAATCGTGGTTCTGTTCGAAATAAGTGTCCGCATTACGTCCATTTTACGGTCAACATAGTCGTCCATCAGAGCAATTAATTCTATCAAGTATGGAACGTTTTCGCATCACGTTTAACTGAACTGAACTGGAGATGTTTCCATCCACTCTATGGAAGATTTTGCGGAAAGATCTTGTTTTGCGTGCTTACAAAATCCCTAACGTGCAAAAATTGAAGCAATGCGTACTCATGCAAGGCGTAGATTCGGTGAATGGGCCCAAAACAAGATTGCCGGAGATCGCAATTTTTACAAGCGAACTTTGTTTAGCGATGAAGCTCACTTTTGGTTGAATAGATACGTAAATACAAAAATCATGGTTCTGTTCTGAATACGTATCTCGTACTACGTCCATTTTACTGTCAACATAATCGTTCATCAAAGCAATTAATTCAATTAAGTACGGAACGTTTTCGCATCACGGTTACTCCAAATGATAAAACGCATCCACAGAGACGTCGTACAGTGCGTACAGAAGAAATCATTGCTGCTGCTGGAAGACCCGTATCAGTCTATTCGCCATCTTGCACCGGAATTGGATATGTGTCCGTCCGCTTTATGTAAGATTTTGCGTGCTTACGAAATCCATCTGGTGCAAGAATTGAAGCCACAGGATCACCTAGCAAGGCATTCGGTGAATGGGCCCAAAACGAAATTTTCGTTGATCCCGATTTTCATAAGCGAATTTTGTTTAGCTATGAAGCTCACTTTTTCTGTTCTGAATACGTATCTCGTACTACGTCCATTTTACTGTCAACATAATCGTCCATCAAAGCAATTAATTCAATTAAGTACGGAACGTTTTCGCATCACGCTTACTCCATATGATAAAACGCATCCACAGAGACGTCGTACAGTGCGTACAGAAGAAATCATTGCTGCTGCTGGAAGACCCGAATCAGTCTATTCGCCATCTTGCACCGGAATTGGATATTTGTCCATCCGCTTTATGTAAGATTTTGCGTGCTTACGAAATCCATCTGGTGCAAGAATTGAAGCCACAGGATCACCTAGCAAGGCATTCGGTGAATGGGCCCAAAACGAAATTGTCGTTCATCCCGATTTTCATAAGCGAATTTTGTTTTGTTATGAAGCTCACTTTTGGTTGAATAGATACGTCAATACAAAAATCATGGTTCTGTTCTGAATACGTATCTCGTACTACGTCCATTTTACTGTCAACATAATCGTCCATCAAAGCAATTAATTCAATTAAGTACGGAACGTTTTCGCATCACGCTTACTCCAAATGATAAAACGCATCCACAGAGACGTCGAGTGCTGATAATCCTCAAATGTATGTTGAGACAACGTTTGATCCAGAAAATCTGGGTGTTTAGTGTGCTTTGTGAGTTGGTGGAATAATTGGTCCGTAATTCTTTGAGAACAATGCCAGAAAGGCCAGAACGTTACAGTCAGTGGAGACCGCTATAGAGCCATGATTACTGACTTTTTCGGTCATCAATTGAATAACCATGATGTGGAGAAGTTGTGGTTTTCAACAATACGTTGCAACATGTTACACAACTCGTGCCATAATTGATTTGTTGAAGGAAACTTTCGATGAGCGCATTATTTCGCGTTTTGGTCCTGTGAATTGTGGCCTCCAAGATCGTGCGATTTAACGCCGATTGACTATTTTCTGTGTTGATATGTGAAGACGGTAATCAACGCCGATAAGCCCGAAAGGACTGACCAATTGGAGGACAACATTGGCCGTGTTAGCGCCGATATACGGTCAAAAATGTTGGAAAAATCATCGAAAATTGTACCTCCAGATTAGACTACGTCTGAGCCAGCCGTGGCGGTCATATGCCAGAAATCATATTCGATGGTCGCTCTGAACAAAAATTATTCGGTCTGGTTTGGGGGTGTAGGCTCTACCTCTTTGCTGACTGACAATCTGATGACCTCAAGTGGTTGTCTTTCCGGTTCTTTGGTTATGCCCGGATTAATCTCCAGCGGCAGCACTTACGGATCTTCACAAAATGGTTCACGCATCTGGTCTTAGCCAGTATATGAGCGATTCGGAACGCCTTGCTAAGATGCAAGCTCAAGATATTGGAATCGGTGGCTTCGGGAGTGGAAGTTCACAGTTGAATATGCGTGGGGGTTCTTCATTTTTTTTTTTCGGATCCGATGGTAGGTAAGCCGCAACTATGGTGGTGCAGGAACTGGTGGATAGCGGCCCAAGGCATGGGAGAAGAGCTCGAAGTGGTCTTCCGGTACACATACAAGGTGTTGCAGTCTGTTAGGTAGATATGATGCTTATGTGGTGTAACCCAACAACTACAACCACCTGTCGACTAGGGAAGCTGAGGAACATGATGTCGATGGTAGACACCCCGGGTACAAGCCAGCCTCTACAACTTTGGATGACAACGGCGAGGTTAGCACCTACTCGATCAACTCATAAGGAGTTTGAGTGTTTGAAGATAGCCTAACGGAGTCCGAAAGGATCCTCAGAGATTATTTGTAGTCCATGTAAATGTATATAGAACACTGTTCATGGAATGAATAAATTTGATTTTATATAAGCACTCGTCTATCCTGAGGCAAGACCACACATAATGTAAACTGTCCGCTTTCAAATTGGCGGACCATTAATTGCGATTAGTGGGGTTAAGGTTGGGATTATACAGAGTGGCCACAAAGTCAGCATCAAACATTGAAGGGGTAGATAATAGATATATTGAATCAAAGGCAAGGCTTAGCTGACTCTAAATCTAGGCTTCGTCTTTGAAGAACGTGCTATATGTGTTATTTTAAGTTCCACATAAGTTGGTAGATGTTTTACTTAGTTGCCGAAGCTTGTGTAAACCTTTTTCTCGAAAACGTGTGTAAAGTTACAAATGCTCAAGTTTGCATTTCCAAAAGAGTATCTTCGTGCTTTTAGACTCAGCTATTAAGTTGTTACAACATACCGTCTTATTTTATGTTAGCCATGCTTGTGCTCATTTAAAAGTTGCACATACTCATTGATGATATTTCTGATGGAATGTCATCTAAAACATACGACACATTCAAGATTTCTCTATGAATGTAGAGGGTTGTACCATCTTTTCCAAGCTGGATATTGTAAGAGCATATCATCTCATTCCCGTTGCTTCAGAAGACATTTTCAAAACCGCATTGACCACACCTTTTGAAATATTCGAATGGCTTCGAATGCCTTTTGGTCTCCGAAACGCTGCTCAAACATTTCAGCGATTCATAACAAGGGTGTGTTTCAATTTAGATTTTGTCTATGCATACATCGACGACTTGCTCATCGCTAGTAGAACCGCAGAAGAACACAAAAAGCACTTGGAAATTCTTTTCGATAGACTTGAACAGTACGGTGTGAATATAAATCTTTCAAAATGCGTTTTCGGTGTTCCGACTTTAGACTTTTTGAGTCACACCATTAGTGTAGATGGCATCGCTCCATCGAAGGATCGTGTGGAAGCAATTTGTAGTTTTCAAACCCCAACTTCAGTTAAACAAACACAAAGATTTATTGGCATGATAAATTATTATCATCGATTTTTGCCAAATCCTGCACAAATGTCGGCACCTCTTCACGAACATTTATCTTCCTTCGTTGAAACAAAAAAACAAAAAACAAAATTTCACATGGCCTGAACATCTCGTCGAACCTTTTGAAAATGCCAAAAAAGCCCTTTCGCAAGTGACACTCTTAGCACACTCTGGAGCGGTGTTACAACAAAAGAGTGAGCTATCGTGGCAACCACTAGCATTTTTTTTCAAAAAAACTTTCAAAGGCCGAAACCAAATATTCAGCTTTTGTCGGCGAACTTCTTGCCATTTATTTAGCCATAAAACATTTTAGGTATTTTGTGGAAGGCGGTGATATAGCGATACTAACCGACCACAAACCACTCACCTATGCTCTCACTACGAAAACGGAACGAAGTCCGCGACAAGCACGCCATTTAGACTTCATCTCACAATTCACAGCGAACATCCAACACATTAAAGGTAGAAGAAAACGAAGTCACTAGTTTAGAAGTCGATGAGGTCAACAAAATAGATCTCGAAACAATAGGTAGACTACAAGAGAAGGACGAGGAATTACACAAACTTTTAAATATGAAAAATAAGGAAACAACTTCCAAATATTCCCTAAAAGAGTTCGTTTTCCCAAAGGTTACAATTTATTGTGAGACCTCCACAAAAAGAAACAGACCGTACATTCCCAAAACGCTTCGTGAGAAGATTTTTCACACCATACAAGGACTTTCGCATCCAAGCATTCGCGCAACTCGCAAGCTTATATCTGATCGGTACTTCTGGCCAAGCATGAACAAATGCATAAACCACTGGGCTAGAGCTTGTATCTCGTGTCAAAAATCCAAGGTATACCGACACACAAAGTCACCTCAAGGTAGGTTCGAAGTGCCAACGGGGCGTTTCGATCACATACACATCGACTTAGTTGGTCCTCTGCCTCCATCCGCTGGATTCTTGTACATTTTAACAGCCATCGACAGGTTTACACGCTGGCCAGAAGCTTACCCGTTAAGAGATATAACCGCACAATCAGTCGCAAAAGTTTTTGCTGAAAACTTCATTTCACGTTTTGGCACGCCTTTGAGAATCACAACGGATCAAGGCAGTCAGTTTGAGTCGAAGCTCTTTGGTGAACTTTCCAACTTGCTTGGAGTACACAAGATTCATACAACGCCTTACCACCCACAAGCTAATGGCATGGTTGAATTAGAGGATGACCTAGCTTTAGATTACAGACTTAAGCAAGTAGCCAAGTAGTTCATTGCCATATCACCTGAGCCTGTTGAACCTTACTTTCAGAATCTTGTTTCTGTTTAACTAATATAACTGCCCACATAGGAGTATGCGACATTACCTGAACCTATTGAACCTTTTTTACCTAAGGCAGAAGATTTATTTTTTTATAACCCTAACCACAAGAAGCAAACAACATTATAGTCAGCGAAAAATAATTTTAAAATATTTAACCATTTAAAAAAAATTAACAAAAATATTTAAAAATAAATAAAAGTGACTAAAAAAATTAAACAAAAACAAAAAAAAAGCAAATAACCAAAATAAGTTAATTAAAAAAAAAATATGATTGATAAATAAGGCGTGGCCCATAATTCACGCAAAATGTAATTTTTATAGAAAGTCAAGATTTTTCATTAGAAAGCCTTCAAGTTGTATGGATTCATAGCGTACACAGATCGGGGTTATGTATGGAGAAGCACATCTGATAAACGGCCGCCAGGCTTTGCTGGCGAGTACGTACTTTATTATTAAAATTTTCTATGACCGTTTTGTATAATTGTGGCTGAATTTCATCAATACACCGCCCAATTTCCCTTTTCAAGGCGTTGGTGGTCGTGGGCTTGTTTGCATAGACCTTTGACTTCAAAATATCCCATACATGGTTATATTTGGAATCAAAGTGTGTGTTGTGTGACCTCTTTTCCATCACACCAACATGACCTTGCTTATGTCACAAGAACCAACTTGGGTACGGAGAAGAGTCGGTGAAGTTGGTAGAAGTTTTCGTGATCATACGATAACGTCAGTCCACAAAAAAGGTTGGATGGGTATGCAAGTCGCCCGATGTTAAATCGCTAGATTTGGCTGGCCAATTCTGATCGCAAAAACGGCCGGTTACACGATTAGAAAATGACTCATGCAGTAACTGAATTGTTTCTCTGGCTGTACGGCATCTTTCACGGTCTTGTTTTAAACCACATGTAGGTCAAATACATATCTTGTAAATTAGACACTAAAAACTGGGTTATCTTGTCACCATTAAGTGTTACTGCCTGACCTGATTGTTCAAAGAAGAATGATCCAATAATGCCTGCAACCCAAAATCCACTGCAAACAATTACTCGTAGGTTTTGTAAGCCCCAAATGCGACAATTTGGACGATGACCGCAGCTGTCAAGTTAGAAATGAGTTTCGGTACTGAAGATGACTTTGTTCAAAAATTCATCATCCAGTTGTTGTTGTTCAAAAATCCATTCAACGAACTATTTTCGCATGGTCAGCAGTCTTCAGTTCTTTAGTCAATTGAACTTTGTCAGCATGCCATTTCAAGTCATTCGTGAGATTTGCTGTAGAATGTTCTCGAAACGCCCAATTCTTGACTACGATGCCGAATTAATGTTGCTGAACTGTCAGCTTTACTCACGCGAACAGTTTCTGTTGAAAGACTTGTGACAGCATACCCAGAGTGTACAAGATAACCAGTTGATCCAGTCTTTCTGAGTTTTCCAAATATTCTCTTCACAGTTGATGGTTTTTAATCACTATGACGGACTTCTTTTGTAGGACATTTTCACACTGTAGCTGACATTTGCCGGTGTTTAAGGGTAGTATGGCGATTACATGAAGACACAAGCGTTCTCACTCTAGCATCTCACTATCAACTCCTACTCCACCCTCCACGCTGGTGCCTAGTACCTCGACTGTACCTGTACAAGGTCCTTGGTGGCAGCGAACGAAAGAGGGGGGAGGAGTGTCCTCTCACTAAGGTACTCACTCTCAGCCGACAGCGGAGGAATTCCCTAGATGGAGTCAAAGGCCTAGTACCTCGACTGTACCTGTACAAGGTCCTTGGTGGCAGCGAACGAAAGAGGGGGGAGGAGTGTCCTCTCACTAAGGTACTCACTCTCAGCCGACAGCGGAGGAATTCCCTAGATGGAGTCAAAGGTGGTGCCTACAGCTCCAGGTAGATTGAACTGGTAAGTGTTATCCCTATAGAGCCGTTTCGATATATTTCAACAGCAGGTCTATAGAGATTTCCAATACTGAGCCATGGTGTTGCCAATACTGAGCCCAGTGTTGGTGACGGAGGAGTCCTCAATAGGTCAATGGCAGCACTCATATCCCAAAATAGGTAACTGACATCGGTATTTCCGGCCTGCTGTCCTTGGGTCAAAACAAGGACCTGTCCCTCCAGGTTGGGGGTTGTGCCTACGGGGTAACTTCCCGACCAACGGAAAAACCATAGGTTATGAGAGAGACACAACCAGCCTCGGATAATGAAACTCCTCATATGGCAAAAAGATCCGAAACACCAATGGACTATGACATGAGAGTATGTAGCCGGAATGTACGAGCGCTCTACACCCCGGATGCTACTCAAAAACGTGAATCTGTCCTCATGCGGTACGAGGCAGATATAACAACAATCCAGGAGATCCGATGGATTGATACCAATGGATACCAGCTTAGAGTGCGCAACTGGGTGCAGTGAACTAAGGACCGGAATAATTAGAGAAGCATTTTGGTTGAGGCCCAGGTTTCTTCCGGACTTAAGCGCCACTTAAGTAAGTAAGGAAGGAGATATGATGGACAGGATCATGTTAAATGAAGAGAAAAAATTGCGAGATATATTACACCTCCAACAAAAGTTTGCATACAGATTCATCGTGGAATCGGCTTAGGACAAAAGTCATTGACTACAAGCCGATAAATGATCCCCTTTCTGTGATCCGCATCAAAGCTACATTCCAAGACATAAGCCTAATATGAGCACACGACCCTACCGACGAGGCTGAAGATCCCATCAAGGAGGAGTTTTATGACCTCCAGAATGGTGCCTTCGCAACCTGTACGGAGTATTATGTAAACGTGGTACTCGGGGATTTCAGAATACACGAAAAGACAACAGACAACGGCTACAGACTAATCGATTTTGCAGCTGCTACGGTGATAAGTAGCACTAGGTCCCCAAGGTCATCAACCTGGCGCTCTCCTGACGGTCGCACCGCTAACCAAATCGCCCATGTGCTAATCGATACGAGGCACGCATCCAACACACATTCCGAGGGGCAAATGTCGACTCTGACCATTTTCTTGTATTGGCTGAATTCAGATCTCGACTTCCAACGAGAAGAAGCTGCGAACTGCACAGAAGAAGAAATTTGGAGTAGCCAGAGCCTACAGCGAGCGCCTGAGTATGAAACTCTCCTCTATGCATTCACCTCCAAAGACGCCAACAATCAGTGGTGCCAGTATCGCGACATTATCAAAGAGGTACCGGAAACCACTGTAGGGTTTCAAACCACCCCCGAGAAGGAGCCCGTGTAATGATGATGAATGGGTATACAGAAAAAAGGTGAAAGAAGATGCACACAAGAAAGCAATGCAGCGCAAAACAAGGGCAGCGAGAGAAGGGAGGAATAGAAGACCCTGCGTAGAAAAAGAGGGCTTACGCAGCTTTCCAGCTTAAGGAGATCGAAGAGTCGCGCGATCGTAACAACATCCGGAGTTTTTATAAAAAAAAGCCATGCAACTGGCTACTGGCTACAAAACCGGAACGCAGGCTCTTCGAGCGATAGATACCTAGTTACCGAAGGGCAGGGAATAGTGGTTTTGTTTAAGCAGCATTTTCAGGAGCTGCATAATGGGCACCATGTAGAGAGAGTGATAGGGCAAGAAGAGAACCCACGTCCAGTCAATGAAGAACTTGTTCCACCAACTAGTATAGAAGGAGTTGGCCTAGCTATAAAAAAGCTTAAGAAGAACAATGCAGCAGTCTCTGATGGCTTGCCAAAGCAGCACCGTATTTAATTTAAAACGGTGGTGATGTTTTGGTAGGTAGCATCCATCGAATCATCCACCAAGTATGGGTGGAAGAAAACATGCCCGATGACTGGACTATCAGCTCCATATGTCTCATCTACAAAAAGGCGATCCTATGTCTTGTAAGAACTGTCGAGGCATATCCCTGCTAAATGTCGCATACAAGATCCTATTCAACGTACTCTGTGAACGTCTAAAACCGTTCTGCAACACCCTAATCGGAATGTACCAGTGCGACTTTCGGCCCGACTATAGACTAAATTTTCACACTGAGGCAAATCCTAGAAAAGATCAACGAATTTCAAGTCGAAACTCATCACCAGCCGGTGGCGGAAGCTCTTTATGGCAATTGCCGAATTCGGACTCCCGGCAAAATTGATTCAGCTGTGTCAAGTGACGCAGGAAAACACGCGCTGCAACGTGCAGTTTGGAAGTAGTTCCTCCAAACTATTCCAAACATGCACCGGAATTTGGCAGGGAGACGCACTATCATGTGACTTCTTCAATCTCTTACTGGAGCAGATAGTACGAAGGACAGATGTCAACACTGAACTCACTATTTTCAACAGGTCCGTCCAGCCGCTGGGCTGTGCGGATGACACTGACATCATCGCTCGCTCCCAGTGTGCCATGATAGAAGCGTTCACGGCGATTGATGAACAGACGAAATCCGTTGGCCTTAATGTAAATGAGGGATCTGTCCACCGCTTAGGACAAAACGTCGCTAATTATAGCAGCGATTTGGAGGTAGTTAATGAGTTCACCTACCTCGGAGTAAACATAGACTGCACGAATGACATCCTAGTGGAGATCCGACGAAGAATTACCCCAGGAAACCGTTGCTACTTCGGTTTGGCGAAAAAAACTGGGCTCAAAACTCTAAATGTGGCCATGGCGCTGCGGGTTCAAGCCCCAGCTTCGGCAGCATTTGTTTTCTACGAAAATAGCCAGCTTATCTGAGGCCACCTGTGCGATAATATGAGGCAATAGAAATATCAATGTCTCCTCCCCTGTGCCACGTAGGTCAATGTAACATGGATTTCCTTCTATGTGTCTGTCTTTCAGTCTTGGTCTGTCCCAGCCGATGGCCTCAGTCGCCAATGCCGTTATGTGTCTGTAGTTCATTGCATTCATGTGGCGAAGTACTGTGATGTCAATGACAAAACTCTTAAGTCGAAGGACGAAATGTGTGCTCTACAAAACCTTATCCTGCCAGTTCTGCTTTATGGCGCTGAGTGGACGATAAGAAAGAAGGAAGAGCTGATACTGGGCTCCTTCGAGAGAAAAATACTTTGGCGGATTTTTGGTCCTTTGTGCGAGGAGGTTAACCGTGAACTCTATGAGCTGTTCCAAGATGTGTATGTGGTTCAAAAAGCCAAAAACACGTCAACTACATTGGATCGGCCACATCGAGCGAAAGGAAACTAAGGCTCCAGCTAAGTGGATCTTCGAATTCCAGTCCCCATGTTCGAGAAGGCAAGGAAGACTAAACCTCCGTTTCAAAGACCAAGCCATCGCGGATGCTAGAGCGCTTGGTCTATACAACTGGAAGCATCGAGTCCGGGATCGTAGACAATAAAAGACTGCAGTGTCTCAGGCAGCGACTCTTCACGGGTTGGGAGCCCGATAAGTATGTAAGTAAGCAGATGTTAATTATTTTTAAAATATTTCTCAACAATCAAATCGCATTTTTCGTTCGTATATCGCTTCATTTTAACTAACTGTCTATCAGCTGTTACATTGTTATCTTTCTTTTTTTTCATTGGTAACGCATTACTATTAAATGGCGGGAAATTCAAATTTTGCTAATAAAATTACACTCTATAGATACTTCTGTCGAACCACCGAAACGCAATAAAATATTGCTCTGCAATGAAATTGCGTTGTTCTTTCGTATGTTGCTGAAGTCTTACTACCCCCGAACTCTCAGCTGTCACACTGTTATCTTTTTATTCCATTGGCAACGCAGTACTATAAAATGGCAGAAAATTCAAACTTTGCGTTAATAAAAGACACTTGATAGATACTTCTGCGAAGCCACCAAAACGCAATAAACTGTTGCTCAACAATGAAAATGCGTTGTTCTTGTGAACAAGCCATTAGATCAGCCGCAACTGATGTGCTAGGTTTCTCACGCCCACCAGCAAGAAACCCCTGGTTTGATAAGGAATGCCGACAGATGCTCGCATCCAAGAACGAAGCCTACATGGCTAAGTTGCAGTTGAAGACGTGAGCTGACATTGAGCTCTATTGGCTCACCAAAGTCGAAAACGTCAAAAACAAGGATATAAGGCTCGAACAGAATCCTGTCGAGATGAACAATGAAATATCGCCGACGCTGGGGATATGGGAGAACCACTTATGAAGACTGTTAACCGGCGATGACGAGCAACATTTCGCTGCCTGGCAGAACGAACCATTCGATATTGGCAACAACAGCGGGAAATTCAAAACACCCGACCTGAAGTGAGGAAAGCAATATTTAAACTCAAGCTTAATCAGGCTGCCGGAAATGACGGCCTTCCCTCCAAGCTTTACAAAGCCGGCGAAGATGACTTGGTAAGTAATATCCACCAACTCATAAGCCAAATCTGGTCGGATGAAAGTATGCATGAAGAATGGAACTTCAGCATCATTTGAAGTGCGCCAACTACAGAGGCATAAGTCTCCTCAACGTCGCCTAGAAGATCCTATCTGCCGTAATATGTGAACGCCTGAAACCGTTTACCAACAACCTGATCGGCCATTAGCAGTGTGGCTTTAGGGCAAGAAAGTCCACAACCGATCATACTTCGGCAGATCCTGGAAAAAACCCAAAATGTCAAAATCGATACCCACCACCTATTTATCGATTTCAAAGCCGCATACGACAGCATTAATAGAGACGTACTACACAGAGCCACGTATAGTTTTGGTATACCACCCAAAAGTCGTTAGTTTGTGTAGGGTGACGATGAAGAATTCGCTACATAAAAAGGATTTAAGCAAGGCGATGGGCTGCCACGTGACTTTTTTAATATCGTCCTTGGAGGATTGTGTAAAACTCCAAAGCCAACTCCAGAGGCACTTGGTTTCATTATTCGGTGCGACTTCTATCATACGCCGATAATATGGACAACATTTGTCAGACTTATCGGGACGTCATAGCCACGTTTACTCGTAAGGAGAAGGAAGAGGCACCTTAACAGTAAATGAGGATAAGACCATGTATATGCTGTCGACACGAAAGGACACACAAAATAGACGAATTGAGCAGAACGTCACCATTGATTGTGTATAGCGCTGCGTGTTTACTAACCCCGAACTGTCAGCTGTGACATTTTTATCTGTTTATTTTCCATTGGCAACGCAGTACTTTTAATTGGCGGGAAATTCAAATTTTGCGTTAATTATGGGAAACACTTATAAACGATTTTTGTTTTACTGATGTGTAATGTTCAATTCATGCGTGTGTGTGTGTGTTTTTTTTTTTGTTAATTTTGTTTTTATTTTAAATGTTCTTAGCTATTTTTGTTTTGTTTTCTTATTTATTTTAAAATGTTAGTTACTTAACTATCAAGGCATAATTTGATTGATAAATATTATTCGTAAGAACAGTTTGTTTTTTTTTCTCTTAATATTTTGTGTTCTTTTTTTTTGCGTTTACAAATTTATTTATTGATTTTTATTTTTATTTTTATTTTTTTTTTTGTAAATTTTGTATTTTCTTTCAAATTTATGAATTGAGTTTTATTTTATCTAACCTAGTAGTTTTCTTTTATGCGATTTTTGTTAGCTGATTTTATGTTAAATATTTTATTTTTTTTATAAATTTAATTACGATTTATATATAATATATATAATTTCGGAAGATTGTTTTGCTGTTTATTGTATCATGAATATTGCAAAAGTTTTATAATTTTTCTTTCGTTTTGATCATTTAAATTGATTTGCTTTTCGGTTTTGATTCTGCTTGCAATGAAAATTTTGATGTTAAATAAGAGGTAAAATATTTTTTTGCTTTTAACAAAATTTTTTTTTGTTTGTTTAGATTGACATAATTAAATTATGATTGCAATCTAGATTTTGTTTTCTCTAATCCTAATATTAATCCTAAGCTCTAATTGCGAATTTCACAACCATTTGGCTATTTGATTTTTTTCTTCTTGTTGTTAAAATAAGAAAAAAATTTTGTGATTCATTTTAAATTTGTTTCTATAATAATTTCTCTGCAAAGTAAATGAAGGGAAATTATTGTAATAAGGTGACTATTTTATTTTTTTATTTAAAAATATTTTTATTTAAAGGTTTACACAAAAGTTTAAAATAAAAATTCCTGTGTTAATATATATTTGCTCTTTTTTGCTTGGCGTTTTATATAATTTTTTATTATTATTTTTTTTGTTTAACATTTAACTATTTTGTATGTACATATTCTTATTTTTTTTGTTGGTTGTAAATGAGTTTTTATTTGTATTATACGAAGACTTCCGGTTCAAATTTACATATCTTATTGAAAATTTGTCTACAATCTTATTTTAGCTTAAAATAACTTATTTTATATTATTTACAAATGAATAAAGACGTGTAAATAAGTTGAATGGATTATGCCTAGAAGTAGATTTTTTTTGTTTAAGGATTTAGATATTTATTTTTATTTTAATTGATTGTTGCGGTAATTTCTTAGAGTAGTAAGTGATAGCACTTAGATTGTAGTGTAGAGAATTAAGCATTTAATTTTTTTTTTAAATTAAAATAAAACTCTTTGTTAAATAAAAGGAAATCAATTTTGTTTAATCAATTTGGTTTAATGAATAAAACAAAATATTTATAAAAGTGAAATTAAAAAGTGTGTACCCATTTTTGCAGAACTAGCTTATGTACAGCTTGTAACAAAATGTTTAATTTTTTTTGTTAGCCTTTAATTGTCTACCCTTCGATTATCTATTATAGTTTCCATAAACATTTTACTTGTATTGTCTGTACAGTCTTGAATGTCACCATTACTGAAACGAAACAATTCCTTTCGACAAATGGCCCGGTTTGTGCTGCTCTTGAGAATCATCAATTTTTAGCACTTAAAAGCACCCTTTGGGTCGAATTACCACATCGAGTGTCGAGTTATCGAGTGAGTGATATACAAACGTTTTCAAATGATCGAGATACTATATTGGGATGATCAAATGCAAATGATCACGCATCAAATGCACGGGCTGGCCCAAAAGTACTTTTTCTATAAAAAAACAACACCTTTACCTTTGGATATTTTTGAGTTATTTTTCTTTTGTTTCAGACATAATGCTTGGGAGACTTAGAATGGAGCACTACACTAGGATGGAGCACTACACGATCGCAAAGGAAACGGAATTTGTTAAACTATTTTTCGAAAATAGCCAATTTGTACTCAACAGGCCTACTACCGGCGGTTTTATGGCATTTGCAAGGATCCAACAGCATCCACTACTCTTGCTGTGGTACTCTTATTTGAGCAATATGTCAACTTTGGAGATGTGAGGAATTCGCGCAGGCCTTATTTTGGACGATCGATAGAAAACATCCAGGTCGCTAGGAAATGTGTTGCAACCGATCCTGAAACATCGACATGACGACGCTCAACACAGTTATGCACAATGCGTTGATTTATTCATCAAATTTTTAAGAACAATCTGCACCTATACCCCTACAATATCCATTTGGTCCAAAAACTCAATCAAGGTGACCCAGAAAAATGCCGGGAGTACTGCAGCACTGTTACAAATATCGCCGAGAATGATGAAGAATTTTTGGAAAATGTTTTGACTACCGACGAGGCATATTTTCATTAAAAGGATTTTTCAGACTTTGGGGCACACACAACCCTAGCGAGGTATTTGTCGGAGCGGAAAATTCTCCGTTTTTGTACGATTCGGAGGATTTTAGCTTCGAGGTATTCTTCCGAACAGCTTTTCGGAATATTTGTCCGACATTTTGTAACTCATCCCGGCGAATTGCGTTAAGGTGCATTTTTCGTGTTGAGTGCAATTCTTCGAGTGCAATTCTTCGATTTTGTACGATCCGGAGGATTTTAGCTCTGAGGTATTTTTCCGAAAATCTTTTTTGGAGTATTTCTCCGACATTTTGTAAGGCATCCCAGCGAATTGCGTTTAGGTGCATTTATCGTGCTGAGTGCAATTCTTCTTGCGAATTCCTCCGACGCAAATTCTTCTTGGAATTTATTAACGAGTTGTAGTTCCGATGACACATAGCTCGAATGAAATTTTAACCTCCGAAGAATCATGCGTTGCGGAAAATTCTCCGATTTTATACGATTCGAATTTTAGCTTCGAGGTATTCTTCCGAACAGCTCTTTGGAATATTTCTCCGACATTTTGTAAAGCATCCCGGCGAATTGCGTTTAGGTGCATTTTTCGTGCTGAGTGCAATTCTTCGAGTGCAATTCTCCGATTTTGTACGATTCGGAGGATTTTAGCTTCGGGGTATTCTTCCGAAAAGCATTTTGGAATATTTCTCCGACATTTTGTAAGGCATACCGGCGAATTGCGTTTAGGTGCATTTTTCGTGCTGAGTGCAATTCTTCTTGCGAATTCCTCCGACGCAAATTCTTCTTGGAATTTATTTACGAATTGTAGTTCCGATGACACATACCTCAAATGAAATTTTAACCACAAACCACAGACCATAAAGTAGCTGAAACTTAGCATTCGCATAGAAATTACGCTGGCAAGTCTTGAAAAAAAAAACATGGAAAGTACCATCAAAAGAGCCCATAAGTGCAACGCGTATAGGTTAACCTCTCGATTAACACCATACCACCAGCATCGAATGTCAAAGAACAGTGGGAACGATGTGAACAAGCCATTAGATCAGCCGCAACTGATGTGCTAGGTTTTTCGCGCCCACCAGCAAGAAACCCCTGGTTTGATGAGGAATGCCGACAGATGCTCGCATCCAAGAACGAAGCAGTTGCAGTTGAAGACGTGAGCTGACATTGAGCTCTATTGGCTCACCAAAGTCGAAAACTTCAAAGCCAAGGATATAAGGTTCGAACAGAATCCTGTCGAGATGAACAATGAAATATCGCCGACGCTGGGGATATGGGAGAACCACTTATGAAGACTGTTAAACGGCGATGACGAACAACATTTCCTTGCCTGGCAGAACGAATCATTCAATGTTGGCAACGACAGCGGAAACTGCAAAACACCCGACCTGAAGTGAGGAAAGCAATATTTAAACTCAAGCTTAATCAGGCTGCCGGAAATAAAGGCCTTCCCTCCAAGCTTTACAAAGCCGGCGAAGATGACGTGGTAAGTAATATCCACCAACTCATAAGCCAAATCTGGTCGGATGAAAGTATGCATGAAGAATGGAACTTCAGCATCATTTGAAGTGCGCCAACTACAGAGGCATAAGTCTCCTCAACGTCGCCTAGAAGATCCTATCTGCCGTAATATGTGAACGCCTGAAACCGTTTACCTACAACCTGATCGGCCATTAGCAGTGTGGCTTTAGGGCAAGAAAGTCCACAACCGATCATACTTCGGCAGATCCTGGAAAAAACCCAAAATGTCAAAATCGATACCCACCACCTATTTATCGATTTCAAAGCCGCATACGACAGCATTAATAGAGACGTACTATACAGAGCCACGTATAGTTTTGGTATACCGCCCAAAAGTCGTTAGTTTGTCTAGGGTGACGATGAAGAATTCGCTACAAAAAAAGGATTTAAGCAAGGCGATGCGCTGCCATGTGACTTTTTTAATATCGTCCTTGGAGGATTGTGTAAAACTCCAAAGCCAACTGCAGAGGCACTTGGTTTTATTATTCGGTGCGACTTCTATCATACGCCGATAATATGGACAACATTTGTCAGACTTAACGGGATGTCATAGCCACGTTTACTCGTAAGGAGAAGGAAGAGGTACCTTAACAGCAAATGAGGGTAAGACCATGTATATGCTGTCGACACGAAAGGACACACAAAATAGGCGAATTGAGCAGAACGTCACCATTGTTTGATATAACTTTGAGGTAGTACGGGACTTTGTCTATCTGGGGCAGCCTCTGACAATTGATAATCGGCAAAAAATTTCGCAACAGAAATTGCCAGGGGCTGCCCCCCTTAGAGTTAGAATCGTTGTTAGGCACTTGACTTACTATGTACAGGGTAACAAGTTCAATCCCCGGTTGGGGAATCAAAATTCTTTCATACAGAGAACTGTACGTTCAATTAGCATCACTATTTGAAGGAGAATCTGATGAGGACACTTGGTTATGTCCAAAATAGCTAAAATTCTTACCGAAATAGTGTTTTCTGTACACAGGTTGTTGTTGTTATTTCCATCAATCAGTTTTAAAATTTATTACACAACACCGAATAGGGATTTAACAAAATAACTTGGGTAGGTACGGAGAAGAGTCGGTGAAGTCGGTAACACCACTCTGAAGAAAGTAATTGGATGGGTAGGAATGTCGACCGATGTTGAATCGCATTTTCTGGATGGCCAACTTTTGCTCATGCAGTAATTGAATTGTTTTTCTGGCTACATGCCACATCCATGTCTTGTAATTTAGGCTCCAAAAACTGGGTTATCATGTCACGATAACTAACACCATTAATTGTTACTGCGGACTGCCTGACCAGCCGCGGAATAGGCAGAAGAATGGTCTGATAATGCCTGCAGCTCAAAAGCAGTGCCAGACACAATTACTCGTGGGTTTTCTGAACCCCACTGGCTGCAATATCGAAGATTAGCGAAGGCGTTAAGATGAAAATGTGCTTCATGACTGAAGATGATTTTGATTGAAAAATCAGAAAGCACTTGCTGTTGTGTTGTTCTAAGCCCATCTAACGAATTCTCTTCGCGTTGCATGGTCAGTAGGTTTGAGCTCTTGAGTCGATTGAACTTTGTAAGCATGAAGTTACAAGTCGTTCATAAAAATTCTCTGTAGAGAGCTTCTCGAAATGCCTAATTCTTGACTACAGTGCCGAATTGATGTTCCTGGACAGTCGGCAATATTCTCACGGACTGCATTTATGTTTTCTGTTGACCGACTTGTGACAGGACACCCAGAGTATCAAAACCGTCATTACTTTCTAAAAGAATGCTCGACAATGTAAATGCGTTGTTCTTTCGTATACCCCGCTCAATGTTTACTTACCCCGAACTGTCAGCTGTCACATTCTTATCTGTTTTGCCGTTGGTAGCACGATAGTAATTAATGGCCCAGAATTTGAAATTTTGCTTAGATTATGGGACATCCTTCAGAGCCGAAAGTTGGTCTCTCTAAACTTGTTAGCTTCTTTGCAGCTTTGCCCTTTTACGTCTGGTCGCCTTATTTTGTTGGTAATAAAAGATCTCAAGGAGAAATGTTTTAGATTTGTTCACAGATCACTCTACGACAGGGCTCTTGGTAGACATTGCATTGGTATTAAACCAAAATTCGCTGACACAGTAAAGAAAATTTACTTCAGTAAGCTGAAAAAAAAAATCTTTATCATAAATTTTGAGATGATCCTTACTCGTATAGAGATGCTTTTAATTGAAATACGACTTTTGTTGAATGATTTAAGAAACATTTCCATTGCAGCTATTCGGAATTGTCTTCTAGACAGCGTTTAACAAGGCTTAAGCCTCGGATAACGAGGTAATTCCTGAATAACTTATGAATAAACAATTGTCTTCTAGACAGCGTTTAACAAGGCTTACGCCTTGGACTACAAAGTACTTCCTGAATAACTTATGAATAAACAGTAACCTAAGGATACATTGTTGTAATGACCCTTGCAAACTAAGATCAGATAGGAAATATAATAAATTGGAAGGAAGGAACTTAGAAGGAAGATTCCGATTTTCCGAGATACCTTCTATCTAACTCAACTTAATTCTGCTAAGCAATACCTAGAAGAAAATGGCAACTACAAGGTGGGCCAAAACAGATCACCCTATTGGAAGATGCTCTTATTTTTGCAAATGGCCGCCAACGTCAAATCTGTTTTGACATTTGTGGATTAGGCAAATGTGGAATACAAGTGAATAAGCCATGGAGCGATACACTTCCCAAGAACGCGGAATAATCGTGTCTATTTTTTTGCGTAACAATTCGTCTGTAGTATTGGGGCAGTGCGAGTTCCGTCGCCAATTCCCCGGCTGTCCGACACCAACTGCGCTAACACTGCGCCGATTGGCCATCAACCTTGAATAGTATGGGACCACACGAGACGTTGCCCCGTTGTGCCGAGAATATCGCCGCTATTGCCGAGGATGTCGAGCTGTCGCCGGAAACATCGACCAGATGCCGCCGTGCCTCGCAATTAGCCATCAGCCAATTTTGGTCAAAGACTTGCACATGTTCCCGTACAAAGTCCAAGTCCGTGCATCAGCTTCTGCCTGTCGACCACCAAACGCGTGTAACCTACACCCAATGTAGTTAAAAGCCCGCTTAATAAATCTCCCTAGTCTAAAAAAAATTGCATGGTACACGTATGGATGAAGTTTCAGACTTGTCATTGCTGATGCTGTCAACAGCTATATCAAAAATATAGCCAGCAGTGAAAAGCCTCAACACTTTCGGTTGGTACATGGTACGCTAATAAATTATATTTAACAAGGATTTACCTAAAAAACCATCAATACCAGGATAACAAGTGAAGATTAACATTTTTATAAATTAATTAAAAATTTTTTTAAAACATTTAATTGCTTAAAAAATTTAACAAGCAAATAACAACAAACAAAACTGAGAAAAAAAAATCACAAAATGACTCGATGTAAGTGTTAAGTTAAAACTTCGATGCTCGATAAATATAAATATTTTTTTTTTTTTTTTAATTTTAGCTTTTAATTTCTTTTAATGCAGATGAGATTTAAATATTTTTTCTTCGGCAATAAGCAAAGCTATAAGATACTAGAGTAGTGAAATGTTATTTAATGATATGTCGAATGTACAAAATGTTGTTTTCGAATATTATTTGTTGTTGGATTTTCTTTTTTTTTTTAAGAAATATTTATGTTTTATTCTAAAATTAAACTTAAATTTAAAATGGGAAGCATTTTTCGTTTTTCGTGTTCGTTTATACATTTTACATAATTTAACTTCTTTTTCTTTTGAATTTTTGTTCACCATAGCAAAGTAGAAGAATGAGTTTGTTGTTGTTTATTTTAAAATTTACATTTTTTTAGTATGATTTTGTATGTTTTTAATGATTTATTACTCCTAGTTCGATAAATAAATTACAATTAAATTTATTTATATATTTAATGCACTTGCTGTTAACATTCCAATCGAAAGGAAACATTTACAAAATTATTAATAAGAAAATTTAAGTTTCTAAATAAAATAAAATTTTGTCTTTTTAATAAAATCCTATACAACAGAAAAAAACAATTATGTTAGTCTAATTCAATTTTACTATTACTTTACAATTCTTATATAAATAAATAAATAAAACTTTTTTTTTTTACTATTTAACTATTAATCAGGCGGAACGATTTTTTCTTCCGTGGGTTTTGTATCGTCAGGATCTAAACTAAGACAGTCGGAGAAGTAGTTTTCCATTGATGAGTAGACGTGCTCGAGAACGCCATTTAATTCGTGACCCTCATCTGCATAGGTCTAGGGGAGAGAAATTAAAAAAAAATATTTGGTATTAATATTTTAAGGCGAAGAATTTAAAGAATTATTTGGTATTAATAATTTTAGGCATATTGAAGTATTTTTCAGTTGCTAGTTCTTGATAATAGTTTCTGTAAATTTCTTTTTATAAAAAAGGTGCCTGAGCCTTGTCACTCGAGATAAACAGCCAAAATTGTCAAAATTTTTAAATGATGTTTAAATTAAAAATACAACTGTGTATTAATTTAATTTTATTTTAATATTAATGTAATCTATATATCTGTGGTAATAAGTTAGAGTAGCTTATGTCGACTTAAGCGAAAATGGAGCTCTTTGGTTCACTATGTTCTCCTGTTTTTATGCTTTCTTTTAGTCTGGGTCTCGTTATTCTACGTCGGTTAAAAACCGTTACATTTAAAAAAAATAAAACAGCTTAAGTTTTTTTGGTACACAATTGCATTTATATAATAGCTTAAGTCTAGATCGAGAAAAAATTTATGAAATCTTGGAAAATATGTATTTTTTTTAAAATAACTTAAGTCATGACATAAGTTATTATGACTTATGAAAACATAATAAGTTTATCACTTAAGTCGACATAAGCTATTTTTACCCAATGTTAAATTGCAGCAAATTTGTTCTTATGTCGACTTAAGCTATTTTACAAAAATATATTTTTGATAAAACCCAATTTTTTAAAACAGCTTAAGTTACATAAGCTATTTTTCTCCTTTGAAACTCAATTTTTGTGTTTTCTTAGGTAAACATAAGCTATTTTCCTTCATGCAAGTAAATTCCTTTACGTGAGTTAAGTGAATATAAACATATCTTCATTTCTGAAAAGGTCTTCGAACAGGTAAGTGCTATTCAAGATATTGCTGAGCTATTTCAACCGAGCTATTTCTTAACGAAGAATTATGCTAAATATAGGATACATTTTTTTCCTAGTGGTCGCAAAAACTCAAAATTGTATTACGCAAGGCCTTTTAAGTGAGTAAATATGAATCGATCAAGAAAAATACTGTCTATGGCATTAAAAAAAGCCTAATCGGGTAAAGATGAGCGTGGATCTAACGTATTGGGCACTGGGCAACTACAACCTGCGACACGCCTACGTTTGTGGTCTCATCGTTGTTGCGGAAACTAAGTTTAAGCGGACGTCGAAACATCTTACTAGACCAAGAAATAGAAATTTTTCGAACTATTATTTCTTAGAAGCCCATGGAAAAAGAACTTCAGTTTGCCAAAAATGTTTTCGTGCTACTTTATCCGAAACGGAGCAATTTATCAAAACTGTTGTAAAAAAAAAGATCAATTCATCGGGGACAACAACAGAACCTGACAAACGAGGGCGTGGGGTGTCCAATAGGATTACGATTCAACAAGAAAACGAGATCTGAGATCACATTAACAGTTTCCCAGGGTACGAATCGCACTATACCCGAAGAGACAGCAGCCAAAAATACTTTCACAGTGACTTAACACTCTCTTCTACGTATAACTTGTACTGCGAAAAATACGAGACAGTGGCTTCAATTTCCACTTTCTCAAAAATATTTAAAACTATGAATATTCAATTTAAAAAAACATAAACTCGATACTTGCCACAAATGTGAAATATTGAAGTCGAAAGTTGAAATGGGAACTGGAGAAGAAAAGCTTATCTTCAAACAAGAGCAAGAAAAACACCACAAGGCTTCCGATCTAGCATACAATTCCAAGAACAAAGACAAAGAATATGCTAGGACAATGGATTCAGTTAAAGTTTATGCATTCGACTTGCAACAATGTCTGCCCACACCGTTTTTAAGAACAAACGTGTCGTTTTATAAAAGGCAACTATGGACGTACAACTTAACCCTTCACGATTGTGTTACTAATCAAGCTTATTGTTACATGTGGGATGAATCTGTGGCAAACCGTGGAGGAAATGAGATATCATCTTGCGTCTTCAAGCACCTCCAAACAATTCCACAAAACGTAAAGCATCTAATTTTTTACAGTAATTGTTGCGTAGGTCAAAACAAAAATGGATATGTTGCTACAATGTTTGAGGTTTTCAGTAACAATTTCAATATTGAAGTGATTGACCATAAATTTCTGGTACCTGGTCACACACATATGGAGTGTGATTCTGACCACGCGGCTTATGAGAGAAAGAAGAAAACATCTATCGTAAAAATTCACCATCCTAGGGATTGGTACCAGTTAATAAGATCCATTGGTAAAAATGACTCAAAAAGACTTCCTAGACTTTGCCAAAACATCGAAAGAAAAATTCATTTGGCGAAAGATTGCTGACGACAAAAGCAAATTCAACTGGCAAAATGTTAAATGGCTGCGCTTTACCAAAGAATTTGCCATTGTTCAATTCAAAATGAGTCTAGATGAAAATGAGGCATTTAAGAGACTTAATATAAAAAAACGGGGTGTGAATGTCGTTGATGCTTTTCAAATTCCTAACTGTTACTCCGGGCCCAATGTCATCAGCAAAGAAAAGAAAAAAGATTTGCTAGAACTACTACCAGTTATTGATACTTCATACCATGACTTTTATCTCAATCTCAAAACTGCTGAAATCGCAAATACGCATCCTGATTTGACGGATGGTGAAATTTCAGATGATGATAATTGAAGGTAAGGACGTTCTCAAATATTTTTGTGTTGATTCTTAATCGTTTTTTTTTTACTTCGAGGGTAAGATCATTCGTTATCATCCTAATCCTAAAATCGTTTAAGACTTTTAAAACTACGAGTTGTGATGAAATCTACAAAGTATTTTTTTTTTAAATTTTAGCTATTAAGTTTTAAATTAATTTATAATGATAATACTAAATACTAATTTATTGCATTTTTTAACTTTTTTGATGGAAATATCAGAAATATTTTAATTTTTTTGAGAAACATATTTTTTTCAAGCCTGCATGCAATTTTTTGTTTTGTTATTAAGCAAACTTTTCAGCAATTAGTGTTTATTTATTAGAAGTGAAGTTTTAAAAACTTTATTTTTTTTAGGCCTTAGAACTTATGTAAGACCATGATTCGTTTTATCAGTTTTTAAAATAGCTTAAGTCGACATAAGCCCATAAAATATTTAATACGATTTTATTGAAACATCTTATGTCACTTAAGTGATTGCATTAACTTTTATATGTTTTTTTTTTAAATAGCTTAAGTTTAAAAATTTTTTGCGGACTGAGATATAAATAAAATAAATATAAGGCTTTGTAAACATTGTTACTGTCTCTACTGGAAAAAAAATTCATATGACTAGCCCTTAAGGTTATTTTTTATTAAAATAAAACATGTATAAAAAAGGGTAAACCAAACTTGTTTTGCTTATACTGAAAAGTGACAAAAATCGACATAAGCTACTTTAACTTATTGCCACAGATACACAGTGGTGGAAAACTAATTAGAAACACAAATTTGCTTTTCCTGAAGTTGGTCACATAAATCAAAAGAAACAAAATAATAATAGAAACTTTATTACCGAATAGCACAGTAATATATATCTATTCATATTAAAGAAAAAAAAGTACAAATTATGCTGTAACAAGAAAAGTATTTCACAAAAAAAAAAGTTTATTCTAATTTTATGTGGAATTATAATTAGAAACATAAAATCAAAAGCCAAAAACAATTCAAAATAAAAGAAAAGAAATTAAATTTTACACTTCAAATTTTTTTTTTTTTTTTAAAGTTAAAACTAATATTTTGTCGGGTATCCCTTATTAGCAATAACAGCTAGACAGCGTCTTGGTAGACTAGCTACCAAATCTTGACATCGCTTAAGAGGGATATTCTTCCAAACATGTTCGATGCTCTTGAACAATTCTGTTGAATTTTTTGAGGGTCTTGAGCCCAAACTTCTCTCAACATCAGCCCACAAGTTCTCAATGGGATTTAGGTCAGGACTTTGCGCTGGCCAGCTCAAAACGCTTATTTTTTCCTCCTCAAACCAGCACTTCACTAGGCGTGAAGTGTGTTTGGGATCGTTGTCGTGTTGAAAAATAAATGAAACTGGCATATGGTTAAAAGCGTATGGCTCCATATAGTTTTCCAATATATCTCTGTACATATGCTGATCCATTCGGCCATCGATGCGCACAATAGGACCAACACTGTACCAGGAAAAGGCTCCCCAAACCATGACGTTTCCACCACCATGCTTGATCGTTTTGATGGTGTACTTGGGATCGAGTTCTTTGTTAACTGGTCGCCTTACATATTTTTTGCCATCCGATCCAAACATGTTGAATTTGGATTCATCGCTCCAGAAATTTTTTTTCCAAAAAGTCAAGGGTTTTTGTGCATGCTCCCTTGCAAATTCCAACCGACGTTTTATATTTTTTTGTGATACATGCGGCTTTTTGCGTGCAATGCACCCTCGCAGACCTATTTCTAGCAATCTATTCCTGATGGTCCTATGTGTAATTGTTGAGCTTAATTGAGACGACACAGCTGAGTGAATATCCTTGCTGGTGAAAAAAGGATTCGCCTTACTCAGTCGACAAATAAGCCTGTCTTCTTTGGCAGTTGTTTTTCTCAGCCGTTGCTTTCTTTTCGGATTGTCTATACTATCTGTGTCCGTATACACTTTAATTGCACCATACACCATCTTTTTGGATCACAGCAGATCCTTGGCGATAGTATCCATAGAAGCCTTTTCCTGGCAATACTTGTGAATGATTAGCTTCCTTAACTCTGGTGTGCAACTCTTTTTTTCCCCCATTTTGTTAAACTAGATAATTAAGCTAAGATATTTTAACAGAAAAAAATATGCAGCGTTCAATATTTACCGTTCAATAATACCACTTCTTTAATATTTTCTCACCTGTTTCTAATTAATTTTCCAGATAATATTAGCTTAGCCTTTAACGACACCAGTTTGTCTTGTGAACTATTCTGTTGTGAACACATTTCAGTGACCGATATAAGACAAAAAAAATTGTTTCTAATTAGTTTTCCACCACGGTAACTATAAAACAATTGAGCCCTAAAATTGTGTTCGCCTGATTCGGCTCTTGAAGCATTTACCTATTAAAACTGAAATCACACCTCTATCGTATTTCTCCATGTTATATGGTTTTTGTGATGTTTTTTTTGAAATGGGAAAACGCATGTGTGTGCGCGAAAAAAAAAACATATGAATTTCAGCACTCTAACGTTTAAATCACGAAATTTTCAACCACTTTTCTTGTTTTTTCTTAGTTTAATTGAAAAAAACAATGAGAACGACATCGGTTTTCTTTCAAAATCCAACCAATCCATACAACTTTAAAAAAACTTACACATGAGAAGGTTGACAATCCGCTGTGCGGATCGTTTAATACCCTATCGCATACCATCCTTAATATTTATATCCCCAAAATATGTCAGAACATGTTGTTCAGACAGTTTATCAAAATCTTTTATGTTTCGACAAAAAGCAACGGCTTACGCCTAATTGTGCTAGAAGGTAGTGTATACAATTGGTTTTTGTATAAAAACGCCTCTAAAAAGTGGGCGTGGGTTAAAATAATATACGGAAGAAATCTTTAAATTACCATGACCAATGATTTTGCATCCGCGATTTTTTCAAAATTTTTAAAAATTTACCGAAAAACGTTTTTTTTTTACTGAAAACTTCCCCAAAAAGTGGGCGTGACAAAAAAAACTTTATATAGACAAAATATAGACATTAGGATTGTCTAGATATGTTGTTCAGAAAAATCACTAACGGTTTGGCCTAAAACAACGTTTTTCTTAAAAGGGTGCGTACCGGTGGTCGGGTATAAAAAAATGTTTGCACTTGTTCTGCTGGGAGCAACAACAAACACATGTACCGAATTTCATCATTTTAGCTCAAAATTTGTGGCCCAAAAGCTGGTGACGTACGGGCAGATAGACATGGCTAAATCAAGTCAGCTATCGATTCTGAGTCGGCAAAATACTACAAGATCCATCTGCTGACACATTCTCGAAAAAAACTGTTTGATATCTGCGTTGGAAAAGTTGCTGTCAATGAAAGGACTGGATGCATAAAAATGCTCACCGATTTTTGAACAATCGTTGATACGGAAGATGCTCTAATTGACCGCATATTATCCGATGTACGCATATTCGTGGCTGGCGGAAAGAGCCAATTAAGCAGCAAAAAATATTGACGTCGACGATTTGAACTTTAAGATACAGCAGTCGTTGCTAGACAAATTTTGAACTCACTGGATATGCCAGGCATGCCACCACACCTTCTAAAAAAATTTGAGGTTGGATCTTCGGTTATTTTACTTCGGAGTTTGATTCCATCACGGGTTCATGTGCAATGGCTCGAGATTGGTCATTTAAAATTGAGTGAAAAATATATTCGAAGCCACCATTTTGAATGGCAAATTCTACTGCCGTGCATTTCAATGATTCCCACCGACATGTACTTACTTACTTACTTAAATGGTGCTACAGTCCGGAATGAATCTGGGCCTCAACCAACATGCCTCTCCAATCAGCCCTATCCTTAGTTAACTGCCTCCAGTTGCGCACTCCAAGTTGGTTGAGGTCGGTTTCTACTTGTGCGCGCCACTTAAGGCGAGGCCTTCCTCTTCTGCGTTCGACGTCTGGCTGGAAATCGAAGGCTCTGCGAGCCGGAATATTGATGTCAATTCGTTCTACATGTCCCAGCAATCTTTAACGTCCAATGCGGAGTTTTTTTTTGACCAGGGGCATGTCGCTGTACAGCTCGTAATTCTTGGTTCAATCATCGTCTCCATACCCCGTCAAAGCAAACGTGACCGAAAAATTTTCCTCTCGAATCGACCAAGGATTTCTTCATCCACTTTTGAGACGGTCCATGCTTCAGCGCCGTAGAGCAGGATTGGGATGATCAGGGTGTTCTAAGGATCTCGTTAGTAGTTCGAATGAGGGCTTTATTACTGAATTGCCTTCTTATCCCGAAGAAACAGCGGTTGGCAAAAGCAATTCTTCCTTAATTTCTGACGAGATGTTGTTGTCAGAGTTAATATCGGAGTCGAGGTGGATAAAGTCCCGTACTGTCTCAAAGTTATATCTGTCAATGGTGACGTTCTGTCCAATTCGTCGATGTTGTGTGTCCTTTCGTGTCGACAGCATATACTTCGTCTTGCCCTCATTTACTGCTAAATCCATTTTTGCCGCTTCCTTCTCTATACTAGCAAACGTGGCTATGACATCACCTTGGCTCCTACCAATGATGTCAATATCGTCGGCGTATGCTAGTAGTTGTACAGATTTTTGGAAGATTGCCCCTCTGGTGTTGGCTCGTCAGTTTTTCACAATCCTCTCAAGAATCAGATTGAAGAAGTCACATGACAACGCATCGCCTTGCCTAAATCCTTTTTTTTGGAATCGAATGTGTCGTTGAGGTCGTTTAAAACCGTGATATCGCAGCGAGAATTCTCCATCGTCATCCTATACAAACGGATGGGCGGCCTTAAACCGCAGTCTTTCACCCGACTAAACTTAGGTTATGAGTTGGTGAACGTTACCTACCAAGTCATCTCCGCCGCCTTTTTAGGGCACGGCAAGGAGGAAGTCATTTCCAGCACTCTAACAACCTTTTTAGGCTTAAGTTAAGATGTTGCTATCCTCACTTCACGTAGGTCGGGTTGTTTGTTGTTTCCGTTGTCGGTGCCCAATGCTGAATGGTTCGATCTGGCTGACAGCGGGAGACTGTTCGTCATCGCCGTTTAAGAGTCTGTAGAAGGGGGTCCTCCATATCCTCAGCATCGATAGGATTCTGTTCGAACCTTGTATCCCTGGAGTTGTTGTGCTACACTTTGGTAAATGTTACGAACATCATTCCTGAAGGAGCTCAATGGCAGCTCTCGCCTTGACCTGCTGCTTAGACTTGTTGGCCTCGTTCTTGCTACGAATATCTGTCAGCATTCTGCATCAAACCAAGGGTTTGACGTTGTGAAGCTATTAATCTAAACTTTTCCAGTCATGTGCCGTATTACGAAAGGAGATGCTAAAATACACTAATTCACCAGCAATTGGGATATGCCGATGACGTTGACATAATTGGTTGGTCCCAACGGGCTTGTGTAGAAGCAGTTACGGCGATTGATGAAAATGCGAAAAGCATTGGTCTTGAGTCAACGAGGGCAGGACGGACTAAGTGTAAGTAATGCTATCAAAAAATTATGGTACTGTCGAGGCACAACCTTGGATAGATTGTCACTGTTATCCGGTAGTAAAAGAATTCATCCTCCTCTGAGTCAACATCGACCCCACTAAGGACACCTGAGTGGGAATACGACGACGACTATCCCTAGGAAGCCAATGCGATTTTGATTCAGCAATCATTCAGGATCAGAACTCTTAACCGGAAGGTCAAATGTTTGCTCTACCAGACCTTAACCTTACCTACATTATGTCCCCGAGTGCTGGACAATAAAAAGGAAGGAAAGGTTCGCTGAGAGCATGATTTCGAGATTTGGTCCTGTGAATTGGCCTCCAAGATTGTGCGATATTGAAGACGGTAATCTACGCCGATAAGCCCGAAACGATTGACCACTTGGAGGATAACATTCGCCGAGTTATTCGGAGAAGATAACATTTTATGAACTGCGGATGTAACATCAAAGGGTAAAAACATCTAGAATACATTGGATCAAGTGAAAGGATCTTAGAATCCCAGACAACCGGTTCAAGGTGGCAAGGAAGACCAATCATCCGGTTTAAGGATCAAACCCTCATGGATGCCAGAGCGTTTTGACTGGTTAACTGGCAGCAGCATCCCGAGTATCGAAGGTGATGGAACCATTCCTTGTCTCAGCCAGAGACCCTCAACGGTTCAGGAACTCGTTAAGAGAGTAAGTAAGGGTTACGGTAAATTTTCCTTTTTCATCAAAATTTTGAAGATTTTGAAGTTTTTACACAACGCTAAGAACGTATGATTTTTCATCATATTGACCTAACAGTCCAATGAAGTCGTTTTTCCATATCAGCAGCGACTGTGGCTTGTTCTCATTCATATCGTAAGGATTTTGTTTGGGCCTTGCATCCTGGCTTGACGTTACAAACTTTCTTAAAACCTACGAATATAACTTCAGAAGAGGTGTCCCTCCGTATTTTTGATCACGCGATGCTCTTTTTTGAATTTTGTAAAGAACCGGTGACGTCTCTCGCCTTTACATGTAGCTTTGCCTTTTTTTGGACTCCATTTCCTCGGTCTCATCCAGAATGGCAATAATATCTGCGTTTTAGCAGCTTAGATCTTAAACTAGTTGTTCGGCGAATTCTGTGTCGTTAAGCGTTTAGCATGGTCTTTCAATAAAGTCCGTCCTTTTCTAGGATCTTGGTTAGTTTGTAACAACAATTTTGTATGTATTTTGGGTAGATAGATACAACGTCCATCCGGTGGCATAAGGCCAAGCGTCATAAAGCCAATTTTATAAATTTGGTCTAATGAATTTTTTGTGAAAGTGACGTAAGACCGAATTCTAGCTTTTGGCGTTATGACAATTCCATAAAGCGACATTAGGCCAAATGAGAAAAGTGACATAATGCCAAATGGAGCTCAAATCAAATTGTGTATACGCGTATCAGGGGAGCGAATATAATATGCTATCGAAAGAGTCATAAAGCCAAATTAGCCCTTTGACGTGTCATAATAAAAAAATGCTGGATTATGACCTTATGTCACTTTCACATAGCATCATAAGACCAAATTTATAAATTTCACCTGATAACGCTTGGCCTTATGTCACAGCACCGTCTAACCTGTATTGACACATCCAACATAGATGCCTCCCTATATGTGGCTGTCAATATCCGGAAAGGATGAGCCTTTCAGCTCATCTACCAACATCTGTATTCAAGGGGATTGACTTCCTTTCTTCCTTAAGTGACGCTTTAGTTCGGAAAGAACTTTGTCCTCAGCCAACATGATTCGCCAATTAGCCCGGGGGAGTGACAAACCCTTTAGAGTATTGATTAACCAGCCCATAAACTTTTATCACTTCGTTCAGCATAGCTGTGATAATAGATGCCATCGTTGATTCTATTTAGAGAATTCTTTCCCTGCCAGACATTTTATGATTTCTGGTCCTTACCCCTAACTAATTTCAGTCCGCAAATGGTATTTGATGTACACCTACTCTGTAAAGCGTTCCTCTATCCATCACCTGAGGACACATCCGATGGGAGACTAGCAAGTTCAAGTTTGCGTAGAGACAAGATTGATGCAACTTTGACTGAATAACCCTTGACACACGTTTTAATACATAAATCTAAAAAAAAATTTGCCTGACATCCTTGACAAATAAGGACACTCAATATAAAGAAAAAGGTATGTCTGTGTTTTTATATAGCAACAGGTTCACCAACTGCTGTCAAAACTCGCTCCTATCTTACCTGATATCGATACAGAACCCCAGCATCGGTGAGGGATCTCGCTAGCTGTACACCATGGACATACGGCGCCGTAGAATCCGCCAGTCCATGGATGAGGAAGAACGAATGGGATTTTATGTGTCGAGCACGTTGCGTCGCATCCGCTTCCACGTACCCCTTGTAGTTTTCTCCAGGTACACCAAGTATTCGTTCGGTAAAGGCGGAATCTAAAATAAAATTTTTTAGTTTTTCTATCAAACACAAGACCAGAGATATCCTTACTGTAAAATAGCCAATCCGCAATCGGTGATATGGATACGCCACATTTGAATACGTGCTGCTGTGAGCCCATTAGCATGGCTGTAACATAGCCACCATAGCCCCAGCCGTAAACACCAACACGGGTTTCGTCTAAAAAGCTATACGTTTGTAGCAAGTGCCTGAAAAGTGCAAGGACATGGGTATGTTAGATAGCTTTCGTTAAAAGCTTTTGTATAGTTGCAATAGATGGGGTTAGTTGGATTAGATAGGGTGAAGAGTTTGACTTAGAAAAGCTTTCGTAATTCCTAAACTGTTATGGTGACCAAACTTGTTTTTATTCCTAAGAAAGCTCCTGGCTATCATTTGAACACAAGAGAAGTTCCCGATGAAGTTCCCTTAGTTCTACCTAGAAAAGCATTGATATAGCTCCTCCATACTAAAAACTCTTCGCTCAAATTAAGTTGAAAAGTTGGGGAAGTCATAATCGTATAAGCCCAGGAAAACTGCCAAATGGAGAAAAACCATTTCGCTTCTTCCAGTCATGTCCCACATTTTTTAAAAGATGTTACTAAGGCGTTTACAGCCGGTTACTTACTTACAGCCGATTATAGAAGAAAACAAGCTTATCCCTGATTACCAGTTTGGGTTCAGAAGTAACCATTCGACGATTAACCAGGTTCACAGAATTACTGACGTATTCGAGAAAGATTTGGAAGGAAAACTCAATCCTCAAGAGTATACCTAGACGTCTCACAAGCCTTTGAAAAAGTGTGGCACGGTGGCTATAATGAAAATTAGGACAATTTTTCCTAGGACGCTTAGACGATATCCTCAATTCATGTTTCGGGAATAGACTCTTCAGTGTTAGACATGGAAACGAATATTCGGAGCTTAAAGAAAGCCCAGCCGGCGTACCACAAGGAAGTGTTCTTGGGCCGCTTCTCTACTGGTTATATACTCGAGATATACCAGAAGAAGATGATACAATTCTTGCTAGGTCTGCCAATGGCATCGCAATCTTATAGACTGTAAAGCTGACTAAATAAAACGAATGAATGGACGAGGGACGGACGATTAGCACTCAAAGAAACTTAATCCGTTAACGCGAATTTTACCTATAAGAAAATTGGAGACTTGCCAATTTTCCTAAGCATGATCCGAATACCGTTTGCAAACCAAGCAAAATAATGGGTCTTACCGATCCAGTCTACTGGTTTAATAAACGATAAGCTGTCCGTCAGAGTGTGCAGGAGAATCCGAGGAAGTCGATTTCGTGTCGCTCACTATGACTCGGCCTTTCGCAGAAAATCTTGACAATCAAAATAAGGAATCGACGGAACTCTTTAAGATGGCAAAGAGGACAATTGATGTAACAGACTGGAATTTCTTCAAAACCAGTCTAAGCAGATTCAAAAAAAGATATAAGAACAGCCAAAGGAAAGCCTGGAGATATTTCTGCAACAGTATTGAAGATAACAATGTATCTGCTAGATTAGGAAAGATACTGTCAAGAAAAACAAGCAGCCCAGGCTTTCTAAAAATCTCACAAAATAAATTGACAGAATCTAGCGCCGAGATACTAGATCTGCTCCTAAGCACCCACCTTCCTAACTGCTATAAAGTATCGGTTTTGACAACAATAATGGCAACAGAGTTACGAACTGTTTACAACAAAAAAACAGCAGGCCATGACGGAATAACCCCCATGAAGCTACAAAAAACTTCCAACTACATTATCCCAACACTTCCATGAATGTCTAGATTATCTTCCTAAAGCGTGGCGTGAAGTCATTGTGGTATTCATACCAAAAGCAGGGAAATGCAGTCACACAATCGCGAAAGATTACAGACCAATCGGCCTATCCGCATTCCTATTAAAGGCACTGGATGGACTACTAGACACTCAAATCAGTAACTTGAGTCCAAGCTACCTAAAGGATAATAACGACGAGAGGTAATCCAGAGCGGGGTGTTCTTTCATCACTTCTCTGGCCACTTGTAGTCAACGAAGCATTGAGGAGACTAGAAACCACCGTACTTAAGACAGTGGCTTACGCAGAGGATCTGGTAGTAATGGCATCTATGCAATTCCCAGCGCAATCATGCTAACAAGCCTAAACATACTCATTAGATGGTCAGAACCTTGCGAACACCGAAGAAAACTGAACCAGTCCTCTTCACTAACAAGAGATCAATCACAGAGTTTGCGGCACCGACTCTGGGAGGGTCCACACTCTCACTGTCAGTAAGTGCCAACTACCTTGGGGTGATACTTGATAGCAAGCTAAACTGGTACCTCATCATGGACGAAAGGATAAAGAAAGCTAATATTGCACTATACAGCTGCAGTAGAATCTGCGGTAAGAAATGGGGCCCCTGCCCGAAGGTCACGAAATGGCTATACACAGCTTAGTCTGGTGGAATTCAATGAAAGAGACGAAACATATTACTGCACTGACAAAGGTTCAAGGAACAGCATGTGTTTTCGTAACAAGAGCTATACGCACCAGCCCCTGGAAACAATTCTAAATCTCGCACAGCAACAAAAAGCGCAGCACGCCTTAAAAAAGCGGACAACCTATGTATCAAACCATTTGAATATGAGAATGAGGCATCTGACTGCACCACCCCATATCACGGTTTTGATAATAAATACGCAACCAGAATACCAAATAGCGACTAGTGGTTGTCAAACAATGTGGTATCAAACACCGAAATAGCAATCTATACAGATGGATCTAAAATGTAAATAGGAGTGGGCTCTGAGGTTCTACTCCGACAGAATCGGACTGAACACATTCATTCGATTGGCAAACTCATGCAGTGTTTTCCAAGCAGAGATCCTTGGATCCTCGAGCCATACTCAAAGCTGCCGAATCGGCTAGAGTGTTGGATATATCACATGAGGATATCTCAATCTGCGTAGATCGCCAAGCGGCCATAAAAGCTCTGGCATCGAACATACTAAAATCACGAGCAGTTGGATGCTGCCGCTCAGAGCTAAAGGCTCTATGTAATCAGAAAAAAATTCCAAATTATCTGGGTGCCAGCATATTATCACCTTCCAGGAAATGAGAAAGCAGACGAGCTAGTCAGACTAGGGTCGTCCAGCTGCATCTCCTTGTCAGACAATAGGATTTGACCCCCACTTGCTTTAAAAAAAAAAAAAAAACACAGAAAATAACCAAATTCACGCAAAGTGAAACAAAATCTAGGTGGCAAAGCATTAACACTTGCAAACACACTAAAGAACTTTGGCCGCAATTTATCGGTAACAAGCTTTTAGCTCTGAACAGAGCTTCCATTTCTATACCGGTGATAGTTATAACAGGTCGCAATCTGCTGTAAACCCTAGGATTAACCTAACTGACTCTCACCAAATATGCATGAAGTGCGTAGACCCAGACATTGAGGAGGACATCGTCCACCTAATGTGTCACTGCCCTGCGATCAGTAACAGGCGTAATAAACTACTCGGTAGCTTCTACTATGAGGACTTGAAGTCCTCATATTCCCCATACCACATATCGTCAGCTTCTGCAGCAAGTCGGGATGGAGTCACTACCTCTTGGAAGATAATGGAGCAGCAAAAAGCACCTTAATATCACACTTTTCATTAAGGCAGCTTTCTTTTCAGGTACAATAAAGGGTATCGCTATGGGCCCAAGAAGGCCAATGAGGGTTTGATGACTCACCTGGGCGTCAATAACCTATCAAATCTTACCATCGTAGACCACACTTTCTTACTTACTTGACCACGCAGATCACAACTTGGCGAATTTTGCTTGAGCTTGAGGGGCTTGAGCCTGCACCAGTAAAAAAAATTTAATTGACTCAGGAACTGATGGTAAACGATTGTGTGTTCACTGAATGGGCTATGGAGCAGTTGGAAGCTGACCAAGACCCAGACGCAGACCGCAACTTGCAGAATTTTGCGTCGTGACTTGAGCCTGCACCCGTAAAAAATTTAATTGACTCAGGAACTGAAGGTAAACGATTGTGTGTTCACTGAATGGGCTCTAGCAGTTGGAAGCTGACCCAAATTTTCATCTAAAAACCGTCTGCAGAGATGAGAAACTGAAGGTAAACGATTGTGTGCTCACTGAATGGGCTCTGGAGCAGTTGGAAGCTGACCCAAATTTTCATCTAAAAACCGTCTGCAGAGATGATAAACTGAAGTTAAACGATTGTGTGCTCACTGAATGGGCTCTGGAGCAGTTGGAAGCTGACCCAAATTTTCATCTTAAAATCGTCTGCAGAGATGAGCAAACTGAAGGTAAACGATTGTGTGTTCACTGAATGGGCTCTAGCAGTTGGAAGCTGACCCAAATTTTCATCTAAAAACCGTCTGCAGAGATGATAAACTGAAGTTAAACGATTGTGTGCTCACTGAATGGGCTCTGGAGCAGTTGGAAGCTGACCCAAATTTTCATCTAAAAATCATCTGCAGAGATGAGGAACTGAAGTTAAACGATTGTGTGCTCACTGAATGGGCTCTGGAGCAGTTGGAAACTGACCCAAATTTTCATCTAAAAATCGTCTGCAGAGATGCGGAACTGAAGCTAAACGATTGTGTGCTCACTGTATGGGCTCTGGAGCAGTTGGAAACTGACCCAAATTTTCATCTAAAAATCGTCTGCAGAGATGAATGGATACGCCAACAACAAAATTTTCAAATTTGGGACGAAATCAAGCGACATAAGATCGAAGAGCGTCCAATGCGTCCCGAAAAATACATTGATTGGTGGAGATTATGCGCTGGCGTCGTCATCGGTTCATATTTCCTTGAGAACGACGTTTGTCAAGTCATCACGGTCGACGGCTACCGCTAGAGGTCGATAACTTCTCTTGAAATGGACACCAGCGATATATTGTTTCAACAGCTCGACATGCCACATCTGCACGAGCGATTCGAGGGCGTCATTTCACATGGAGGTGATGTGAACCGGCCACCAAGATCGTTTGATTTGATCCTGTTATACTTTTTGTTGGGAGGTTTTCTAAAGTCGCAGGTCTAGTTGAATAAGCCACAAACCACGGCGGCCCTCAAAGCCATGGTATACTAGAAACGACGACATTAATTGGGATATTGGAATTCCTACAATAAGACCTGAAACTAGAAGTTTTTCACGAAAGCGTTAAAACCGACTAATCGGACAATACAGTCCAACAAATGTTTGATAATAGCAATTTACTGCTCCGACTATATAAGGCTGATGTTGTCGAATTTGGTCTTGATGTGGATTGTTACAATGCATTCGCTAATGCCTTGGAAGCATAAGACGTCTTGCCTAAGTCAGGCACTTATGATAAATCCGCATCCGAATAGTCGCTGTTTCTGCTCACCATAACACGGTCCGTAGTAGTTGTAGCTGTTTTTCATTATCGTTTGAGCTGCCCATCTGGTCGTATTTCCTGGATGGCAGTAATGTCTGCTTTGCAGAAGTTTAGGGATTCCGCCAGTTGTTCGTTTACACCTGTCCTGGTTAATGTTCTCACATTCCAGGAGCAGATTCGAACGTCGTTGCCCTTTTTTAGAGGTTCAAAAGTGGTTTCAATCATTTCAAAGTAGGTATTTGGACGTTTTGTATAGTAATAACATCGTGGTGTATAATCACATTATCCCGATTCAACTACCAGCTGCAGACTGTACTTCGTTTCCCGAAATTAGATACGATTTTCCTGGCCTAAAAATCCCTTTTCAAGACCATCATTTCATAATGGCTGGCTGAAGTCTAATTTTCCTACCCTCAACAAAATCCTAGACACCACCACCTCTATAGTTGCATGTGCCCTACTGTGCCCCACAACACCATTACCGCTCAAAGGCCGCAGTATAACCAACAAAAGCATCCCCAGACACATATACACTAAAAAAAAAAAAACATTTTACAACAAGTCACCTACTTTAGAACGGAAATTTGATCCTCCACCTCGATTCCACCCAAATGCCGGTAAAGCATTTTTTTACTTTGTCCCTTGGCGCCTCGCACATCCAACCGAACATATATTACATCATTGCGCGAGGACATGTACGTCCCCCAGTCTATTCGAAATTTCTCCGAAACGGATTCAGAACCCGGTCTCCCATTTCTGCAAAACAAAAGCAAAAAAAAACAGGAAAAGATTTATACATTACCACACCGAGACAGGATAATCAAAACACATACACTTCAACGAGCACAGGAAATGCGGCATCCCTAAGCTCTTCTCTCCAACTAGGCGGCAGGAAGAGTTGCACTTGAGCTCGACTACCATGCGGCAGTGGAATCTCAAAGGAACGATGCGTCGGCAACGCCAACGCTTGCAGTCGTTCCGTATAGTACGGCCGCGTATCATAGAGAATTTTCAGCAGACTATGAGTCTTTGCCGAATGCACACCGGATACTGGTAGACCCGGTCCCAGGCACTCGAGTATATAAAAATCGACACCGTACTCTGTTGCTATGGAAGACTTTGGAGTTAGCAAGGCATCAAAGTGGGAACAGTTGACATAGTAGTAACGGCTACTCCATAGCGCGTCGCCTAGATCACAGGTAATGCACTGAGGTTCACTTCTAACAAAAAAAAAAAAATAAAAAAAAAACACGCACACACGAAAACAATAATTAAATGGTTAAGGAACGACATAAGGCTAAAACTTACTTTCGACTATCATCACTAACTGGATCCTTGACGACATACAAATGTCTCTGTCCGGGTTTTTTGTCTTGTGTCCCCAAGTAGTAGACTAGATGATTCGCCGTATCCCATGAGAGAATCTTCAGGACCTACAAATACGATTGAAAAAAATAATAAAAAAAAAAAACAGAAAAGAAAACACAAAACAAATCCTTTAGTAAATTTTATCCTTTTGCCAAATTCAGTGGGGTATTCAATGTGGATAAATATAGGTTATGGCGTAAATCGCAAAACTCAGGAGCTCGCATCGCTCTTGTAAGCAAGTTATTCACAGTGAAGCGCATCGGTTAGTATTATTTTTTTTTTTAAATTTTACCATTAAAAGCATAAGGACGAAAGTTGTTATAAAACATAATTAAAGGAAAACATAACAAAAGGAAACTCCAGAAAAATGTACAGATGATTATGAATGAAATGATACCTACAGTGTGGATTATATTTTGTTCATATAGCGAAAGCAAGGATACGAGTATTTTTTTGTGGGTGTATAGAGGAGGCAGGACAACGACAACGATCATGTTTAGTTTTAATTTAATTAATAAATGGAAAGGATTTTGTGGGTCCGCAGAAAATTGGGTATTTCGGGATCTTATCTCATAGAATCGAGCTATTGTCTGGGTTACATGTACAAGTCCTTGAAAATATATGCCGTTCCATCAGTTGATAAGATTGATGTATTGTTCAAAAAATTTAGCGTAACAAGGCACAAGACAGACTGACCCCCTGACTGTTTTCAATTCGGCAAACAATCAACTTGGCTAAGTGTCACTAGAACCGTTTGGTGGTACAAACAAATGCAAAACCAAATTCTCGGCGCAACAGGCTAGTTAGTACCCAGGGCCTACCTTTCTCACAGCCATTCATGTGTGCTTGTGGGTTGCCATTGCATTTTTACTTTAACATCATTTTGTAAAAGTTTTGGAATACTAAATCTAAAACACAATCACGCCTTGGAGCTTCGCTTTGCTGACGTTACGCCTAACTATCTTGCGCCCGCTTTGACACACTCTCAGCGGTTTCTTCTTCTGCTAAAAACGGCGGATCTGAGTAATCCCTGATAAAAATTTCATATTTCACAACTCTATCAACAACAAATATTTTGCTTGACAATTCACACTTTTTCCTACCATTGCTGAAGCGATAAAGATAACTTCATCGCTCATTAGCAATACTTACGCACATATTTAGTGAGCATCAGAGAAGGGTGATGGTTGGGTGTTGTAGAACGAGAGAAAACTGTGATTGGCCGTAACTTGGTAATGCCCTGTGGATGCAACAGTGACTACACATCAAGTGATTCTTTTTAACCTCCAAGTGATAACCATCGGGTACTGGCCACATCCGACCTGATTTGACTTGCTAAACGATTAGAGCGAGAACGACGAATAACAGCAACTGCAACACTATAAACAGCCCGGTCCGAGCGGCACGTAATGAATACCCGGCATGCTGTCCCAGGTGAACCTAGACAATCTGCTTTTATACACTCGGACAACAGGTTGTCTGGGAATTTTCAAGGGTAAGTCAGGCCCCTTGAGCAGAGATGGTGGCGGATGCACCGAAAACGCAACGGCAACGCTCAATCCTGAAGTGAATACTAGTGGGTCCGTGTCCTAGGGGTATCTGGCAAATTAGAACTGGCTTTCCAGGTGGGGAGTTGTGCTTTGTGTTAACTACCCGACCATGGAAAAAACCAGTGGTTACGAAGGAACACATAGCCTCGGAAAGGACTGATTTTATTGTTGACCACCCTGTTTAATGAAGAAGGGTAACGACTTTCGTATCTTCACCTGGAATGTGAGAACATTTAATAGGAGAGGTGCAAGCGAACAACTATCGGAAGCCCTATACAGCGACAAAGCAGACATTGCTGCCATTCAGGAAATACGATGGGATATGCCGGGCAAAAAGAGGATGCAAAACTGTGACATCTACTACGGACTGTGTAGTGAGCAGCAACAGCGACTATTCGGTGGCGGATTTGTTACAAGTGCCAGACTTAGGCTAGAAGTCTTATGTTTCCAAGACACTAGCGAACGCATTGTAAAAATCCGCATCAAGGCCAAATTCGATAATATAAGCCTAATATGTGCTCCAACGGAGGAAAGGATTGCTTCTACGAGCTCGTGGACGAAACCTATGAGTGACTACAGAAGTACGATGTTAAAGTCGTATTGGGAGATTTTAACGCAAAGGTAGGAAGCGAAGACATCTTAAGCAGTATTGTTGGAAAACATTGCGTACATGACAACACTTCTGGTAACGGACTTAGGCTAATTGACTTCGCTACGGAACGAAATTTCACAATAGCCAGCACACGGCTGCCTCACCTGGATATTTATAAGGGGATATGGCGGTCTTCAGATCAACGAACGGTCAACCAAATTGATCACATTGCTATAAACAAGGGGCACGCATTCAGTATTTTGAATGCCCGAACTTTCCGACTAGCTAACATCGACTCAGACCACTACCTTGTTGCAGCCAAGGTAAGAATGCGTATATCCACGACTCCACAACAATCCAGATATTCTGTGAACAAATTTTATGTAGAAAGACTGCAATCGCAAGAGACCGCCAAGACCTTCGCGCAACGCGTATCCCTAAACCACTCGATTAACACCATACCACCAACATCGAATGTCGAAGAACTATGGCAACGATGCCAACAAAGCCATTAGATCAGCCGCAACTGATGTGCTAGGTTTCTCGCGCCCACCAGCAAGAAACCCCTGGTTTCATGAGGAATGCCGAGAGATGCTGACAGCCTAGAACGAGGCCTACAAGGCTAAGCTGTAGGTGAAGACGAGAGCTGCCGTTGAGCTCTATATGCAGAGAAGAAGGGAAGAACACCGGCTTTTCAGAAAGAAGAAAAAAGAGCAAGAAAAGCGCGCGATCGATGATATAGAGAGGTGCCACTCCAGGAAAGATGTTCACAAGTTTTACCAAAGTGTAAGACGTCAAAGCCAAGGATACATGGCTCCTGTCGAGATGAACAAGGAAATATCGTAGTTGAGACACAGTCTATGCTGAGGATATGGAAGATGGATATGGAAGAATATAGCAGTTGAGACAGAGTAGATGCTGAGACTTATGCAGACTGTTAAGCGGCGATGACGAACAACATTCCGCGGTCAGGCAGAACGAACCAATCAATATTTGCAACTGCCAACCACCCGACCTGCGTTAAGTTAGGATAGCAATATGTAAACTCAAGCTTAACAAGGCTGCCGGAAAGGATGACCTTCTCGAAAAGCTTTAAAAAGCCGGCGAAGATGAGTTTTACTTTAACTTTACCAAGTTACATCAACCAACTCATAAGCCAAATTTGGTCGCATGAAAGTATGCCTGAAGAATTGAACCTTAGCATCGTTTGCCCGATCCACAAAAAGGGGACCCTCTGTACAGCGCCAACTACAGAGGCATACGTCTCCTCAATATCAGCTATAAGATCCTATCTGCCGTAATATGTGAAACCCTGAACCAGTTTACCAACAACCTGATCGGCAGTTATCAGTGTGGTTTTAGGCCAGGAAAGTCCACAACCGATCAAATTTTCACACTTCGGCAGATCCTGGAGAAACCCCAAGAAGTCCAAATCGACACCCACCACCATTTGTCGATTTCAAAGATGCATACGATGGCATTTATAGAGACGAAATATACAGAGCCATGTCTAGTTTTGGCGTACCACCCAAACTCGTCTGTCCGTATAGAATGACGATTGAGAGTTCTCGCTGCTCATTCAGGTTCGGAAACGACCTCACCGACACGTTCGATAGCAAAAAAGGTTTTAAGCAAGGCGATGCGCTGTCATGTGAATTCTTCCATTTGATTCTCGAGAGGATTGTACAAAACTCACGAGCCAACACCAGAGGCACAATTTTCCAAAAGTCTGTACAACTACTAGCATACGCCGACGATATTGACATCATTTGTAGGAACCAAGGTGATGTCATAGCCACGTTTGCTAGTATAGAGAAGGAAGCGGCAAAAATGCGTTTAGGAGCAAATGAGGGCAAGACGAAGTATTTGCTGTCCACACGAAAGGACCCACAACATCGACGAACTTGACAGAACGTCACCATTGATAAATATAACTTTGAGGTAGTACGGGACTTTGACTATCTCGGCTCCGCTATTAAGCTAATAACTCTTAAAACAACATCTCGTCAGAGATTAAACGAAGAATTACTCCTGCCAACCGCTGTTTCTTTGGGACTTAGAAGGCAATTCAGTAGTAAAACCCTCACTCGAACTACTAAGGAGATCCTATATAAGACCCTGATCATCCCAATCCTGCTCTACAGCGCTGAAGCATGGACCGTATCAAAAGCGGATGAAGAAATACTTGGTCGATTCGAGAGGAAAATTCTTCGAAAAATCCTCGGTTCCGTTTGCGTTGACGGGCTATGAAGACGAATATTCAACCAAGAGCCATACGAGCTGTACAGCGACATGCCCTGGTGAAAAAAAAACTCCGCATTGGACGTTTAAGATTGCTAGGACATGTAGAACGAATGGACACTAATACTTCAGCTCGCAGAATCTTCGTTTCCCAACCATACGTCGGACGCAATAGATGAAGACCTCGCTTTAAATGGAGCGCACAAATAGAAACCGACCTCAACCGAGTTGGAGTGCGCAACTGGAGGCAGTTAGATAAGAACCGGGCTAATTGGAGAGACATGTTGGTAAAGGCCTAGATTCATTCCGGACTGTAGCGCCACTTAAGTAAGTAAGTATTCCAGGTGCAGATACGAACGTCGTTATCGTTTTTTTTGGTTTAGCAGGGTCGTCAACAATAAAATCAGTCCTTTCCGAAGCTATTCTTTGCTTCGTAACATGAAGTTTTTTATATGGGTTAATCCAAACCCGGGCTCAGTGCCGCACAGAAGGTCTGGGTTCGATTCCCAGCCATAGCAACATCTAATGATTTTTCACTGGCCCTCCTCTCGTGATGAACTGACAAATCATCCGAGTAGTATCAATTGTCACGGAAAGCTTATCGCAAATTCGACATTCGGCATAAAACAGGAGGTCCCACCACTCTGCAAGAAGTACACATGCAGACCGGATTGGCTGTGAGTAAGCTCAGCCCTGGGTACTAACGAGCCTGTTGTGCCAAAAATGTTGTATTTGTAATCCAAACCTATAACCTGGATGGCCAGTTCCAATTTATTTGATACCCATAGGACACGCGGCCATCAGTATCCACTACGGGATTGAACGCTGCCGTTGGCCTTTCAGTCCATCCGCCACCATTTCGGTTTCAGGGGCCTGACTTACACTGGAAATTTCTAGACAACCTGTTGTCCGAATATGTTGAAGCAGCTTGTCTGGTTGTTCTTTTCTGGACTAATGTCCCACTTAATTGGGAAATAAAATCTGATCCTTTGTCTCACTTTAGAGGGACTTCAGTCCTGAGAAAAAAAAACACTTTGGGACCTATGTCTAGGGTAAATATGTCCCTGCTGCTATAACCCCAACCTGTGTACTCCATCGAAGAATAAACAAATTAAGGAGTCTTACAAAAAATCAGTATTTTCTATAAAAATTAAATTTTGCGTGAATTATGGGACACCCTTTATATGTTGTTGTCTTACTTGTCAAAGTTACCTGTCAAACTGATTCGTATGCTTTTTGTCAAATTCCGTGTACATGTCAAACAAAAGTTCACCACAAAAATAATTCAAATCAACAACAGCAAATAAAAGCAAGTATTGGTGCCGCCGTCGCATCGAAGGATACGAATCTAACGGATGGTTAAAGTTTCGATGTTGAATGTGAACCACACCTAAACGTCAAGTTTTGAGAAATTTAGAAATGTCAAATGAAATGCAAAAATTTCATTTGACATTTCTCAATGTCAGTCTAACTCAATGTGAACCATGGAAAGGTACACAATCGAACAACGCGTTTAAGTTATTCCGGCTTATTATGAAAATGGGCGTTCAAAATGCATATCGTGCAGTTCGGAATTGCTTCGGTCAATTTAGTCGTCTAAATGTGCGCACAATCGGAAAAATCATGCAAAAATTTGAGCCAAACGGGTCTGTAGGAGATGTGAAAACACCAGTGCATGCTCGTACAGCTCGTACTGCAGAAAATATTGCTGCTGTTCGCGATAGTGTGGCTGAAGAGCCGTCCACCTCAACTTGTCGTCGTGCCCAACAATTGCACCTATCATGCTCGTCGTTGAACAACCATTATGCATAAAGAATTGCATTTACAAGCTTACAAGGTGCAATTCACTCAAAAACTAAAGCCTCTTGGCCATATTTCAAGCGCCGTCAATGGTCAGAGTGTGGCCATGGAGGATCAAAATGATCAGACTGTTGCCCTGGACAATCAATTTTCGAAGAAAATCATCTTCAGTTATGAGGCACATTTTCACCTCATTGGATTGCCGCATTTCGGCGAATGATAATCCAAGAGTGATTGTCGAAAAACCAATGCACCCACAAGGAGTGACTGTTTGGTGTGCCTTATGGGCTGGCGGCATCATCGGGCCGTATTTTTTTTTTCCAAAATGAGGCCGGTCAGGCAGTTACTGTGAATGGTGTTCGCTATTGTGCGATGATGACGAACTTTTTATTGCCCGAATTGGAAGATATGGATGTGGACGATATGTGGTTTCAACAGGACGGTGCCACTTGCCACACAGCTAACGAAGCAAAGGCTCTTTTGCGCGACAACTTCAATGGCCGTGCTATCTCACGTGGTGGCGATGTCAATTGGCCACCAAGATCATGTGATTTGACACCGTTGGACTTTTTTTCTTTGGGGTTATTCGAAAGAAAAGATGTACGTCGACACGCCAGCAACAATTTAAGAGCTAAAGGATAAGATAATTCGGCATATTAACGGCATAGAACCTCAATTATGTTTTAGCGTCATCAAAAATTTGGACCATCGGATGGAGGTGTGCCGCAGAAGTCGCGGCGGCCATTTTTGTTCCATACATAATTGAACCATAAAATATTACCATAATAAAAAGAAATGACAATTGTTTCCTAAATAATTTGTGTTTACTTTAACATCAACATCGGCCCTTTAAAATTACATTTAGGTGATCGAAGATCTAACTGATTCGTCATACAATTCACCAACAAAGGTCTGAAAAATTGTTTGTTTCACATATAAAGGGTGATCCATTTCGAGGTTCCCTACTTTTTTTTAAATAAAAAAAAAAACACAGAAAATTCAAATTTAATGGCGAATGTTTGTTATCGTTTGAAAGAACATTCTTTGGCATTTATTTTTTGAAGATTATGTCTATCAAATGTTGGCCGTTGCTACGTCGCAGATGGTCCATCCGTTGAGTCCAATTTTCGATCACTCGTTCGAGCATTTCGACTGGTAACTGGCGAATGACACGCGTGATGTTTTCCTCCAAGGCCTGAATCGAAGCGGGTTTGTCGGCATAAGCTTTTGGCTTTACATATCCCCACAGGAAAAAGTCTAACGGTGTGATATCACACGATCTTGGTGGCCAATCGACCGGCCCAAAACGTGAAATTATGTGCTCACCGAAATGTTCTCTCAATAAGTCCATTGATAAATGCGATGTGTGGGAAGTGGCGCCGTCTTGCTGAAACCAAATGTCGCCGAGATCACGAGCTTCAATTTCAGGCATCAAATAGTCGGTTATCATGGCACGATAACGGTCACCATTGACGGTTACGTTCGAACCGGCATAATTTTTAAAGAAATATGGACCGATGATTCCACCTCGACCGGCCCACAAACCACACCAAACCGTTGTTTTTTCTGGATGAAGTGGCAGTTCTTCAATCTCTTCAGGTTGCTCTTCGTCCCAAATGCGGCAATTCTGTTTGTTTACATACCCATTGAGCCAGAAATGGGCCTCATCGCTAAACAAAATTTGCCTCGAAAACGTCGGATCTTCTTGGAACTTTTCAAGGGCCCATAGAGCGAAGCGATGTCGCTTGGGAAGGTCGAGCGGCTTCAGTTGTTGCACAAGCTGTATTTTGTACGCTTTCAATATAAGATCTTGACGTAAAATGCGCCAAGTCGTTCCATATGTCAGTCCGAGTTGCTGCGAACGGCGCCGAATCGACTCTCTACGGTCTTCGTGTACACTCTCAGCTACGGCCGCTATATTTTCTTCACAGCGTGCTGGACGTGGTCTATTGGGTCGAATATTATCCAATAATGAATGCTGGGTCTCAAAATGGGTGATGGTGTTGCGAATAGTACGCTCAGTAGGCCGATTATGTTGACCGTAAGTTGAGCGAAGTGCACGAAACACATTCCTCACAGAACGTGAATTTTCATAACAAAGTTGAACAATTTGTAAACGTTGTTCACGCGTAAGTCTTTCCATAATGAAATGCCAAACAATACTAAACAAAAATAACATGACAGCATGACACGACTCACACGTGATCTGTCAAAAAAAGGCTATTGAAAAAAGTATCTCTACTTGGATCACCCATTACTTGGAGGGGAAAAAAGAAAAATATTTTACAAGGAACAAACTCAAAGCCAGGGGTGTAGACAGGATATGTTATAAATATAAAAATATTTACGATTATCAGCCGAGAGTTAAAGACTTAGAGGAGGCTGTTTTTATTTTTTAGTGGGTATTGTTAACAAATATCAATTTTTTTTAAAACATTTATATAGCGAACATATATTTACATAGCACCCAATTGGACTTTTAATCTTTTAAGCGTTGATTACATTTAAAAAGGTTAAACAAATCCAAATATTTACACAATCAAGTTTGTTATTTTATTTTTTTTTTTGTGGATAAAATGCACATATCCATGCGGTTAGTTTGAATGCTGTTTACTAGCCGATTGGGGAAAAGTAATTTATAAAAAAAAAATTAGAAAAAAAAATAGTTTTTCATATCGAAATCTCACCTGATTTCTGTCATGTGTTATAACGGCAACTTGCTATACTTATGGGCATTTGTTTTATTTTTTAAAGTTCGCATTATACATTGACGAGACATTAGAAATGCAATTTTGGATTTTTTTTTGTTTTTTTTTTTTTGTAGTAGCGCACATTCAGTTTTGTTTTTTTGTCAGATATTTGCAGATCAGATTGAGATATATTTTCGTGCGATTTGTGTGTTTTTTTTTTGATTTGATGGTCGTTTTTTTTTTTAAAACAAAGTCAAAAAAATAAACGATGGTATTAATCACAAATTACATTGATAACACAAAAAAAAAATTTTTTTGTGTGTTTTGGGTTTTATTTGATTTTTTTGCGATTTGATTGGAACATAAAGAAAAAAAATAAAAAAATTTTTTTTAAATTAATAAATTATGAAATAACCAATTTTGAATAAAAAATTAATGAAAAAGGAAAATTTTAATTAGGGATATCAATCAATAATCGCACATTTACGCATTAATCTTTGGCATTTCTTTTTTTTATACAAAAGATACAATAAATGTGAATGTGATTTGGTATAATGTTTGGGTGTGTTTATGTAAAAGGGTGAAAGAAAATTAATTTTGAGAAGAATTTTATTTTATTGAAAGAAATTTAAATGTGAAGGTTGACTTTGTTGATGCACCCGTTAATATTTTTTTTGTATATGAAAATTTATTAAAATTAAATTAAAAAAATTTACCTCATAACGTCCGTGTGAGATCACAGATAGTCGCTGCTGTGTTATCGTCACATGTTTGATATGGGTAAAGTGTTCAGTTCCAGACTCCTGGATACTGGCTAAAATTAGAAAACTATCGCCATCTGGGGAGAATACCGGATGGGGTAATATATCGAGCCATTCGTCTTCGGGGGCACGTTCGGAATGCGTCTGGAATTTTGTTAAATTTGGTTAGAGGAGTTTTTATTTTTATGAAGTTGGTACTCACCTCGATGCATGTCCAATTTGGTGAAAAACACGTTGCTACTATGCTGTAGTTTTGCGATCTCATCATGTAGACTGTAGAGATCTGATGGTTACCCTGGGACACCCAACCAACTGAGGTGAGATAGTATTCTCTGAAAAGATATTTAACAGGTTGATGTGAAATGAATTTTTGTTTTTGATGGGAGCGGTTTTTAATAAAAGGTACACGAAGAGGATGGTGGCGAAATGGTAGGTAATGCGATTGTATGTAACCTGAGTTTTTACTCATAGATCTGAGAACCGTGGTTTCACCCGGTTCACACTTGGCAAACGCCATAGTCGCTGAGCGAAGTGGGTATAGTCCCCTGTTAATCTCGCAGGTGGAACTCCAGATCATCTTCGATTCCATAAAGAAAAAGAAGTCAGCGGGAGTCGATGGTATACCCAACATTGTACTGCGACACTTACCCCCAGAAGCTGTGGACATTTACGCCACGCTGTTCAACAACGCGCTGAATAATGCTATCCAGTACGTTGGAAGACGGCGGTGGTTCATCCTCTCCCGAAAAAGGGAAAGGACAACTCCAATCCGGCGAACTTCCGGTCGATAAGTCAGTCTCCTACCGAGTTTTCGAAAAGATTCTAAATCGAGCTCTGTTCAAGTGGTCTGAGGACAATAGTCTGCCCTAGCGAGGTATCCTTCGGAGCGGGAAATTTTCCGCAACGTATACTTCGTCGGAGGTTCAAATCCCATTCTAGGTATAATATGTCTTCGGCGAAAAATCACTTCAATTCATAAATAAATTCCACAAAGAATTTGTGTCGGAGGAAATCGGAAAAAAATTGCACGAAAATTGCACCTGAACGCACTTCAACGCGATTTGCCGGGGTGCGTTACAAAATGTCGGAGGAAATCGGAAAAAATTGCACGAAAAGTGCACCTGAACGCACTTCAACGCAATTTGCCGGGGTGCGTTACAAAATGTCGGAGAAATATTACGAACAGCTTTTCGGAAGAATACCTCGAAGCTAAGATCGTCCGAATCGTACAAATTCGGAGAATTTTCCGCTCCGACAGATACCTCGCTAGGGCAGAATATTATACCGGAGAACCAGTTTGGGTTCAAGGCAGGAAGTGACTGTATGCATGCCGCCTCCAAACAAGTCTCTGATATACAATGGAACAAAGCCAAAAAAACAGGACACGGGTGCATGTCTGGTTGATTTAGAGAAGGCTTTCGACACCGTATGGTTAGAGGGCCTCTATCTATAGCTGACCAGACTTGGCATAAGTAAACCGCTGCTATAAATGCTTCATGATATGCTGACTTGTAGAACGTTTGTTGTCAAAAGTGGCAATGTAACTTCTACCAAGGAATTTTTCATTAAGAATGGTCTGCAACAGGGAGCGGTAAACTCGCCGATTCTCTTCAGCATTTACACCAGTATAGGTAGTCTTACTCAGGCAATTGCGTATGCGGACGATCTTATCGCGTACAGAAAAGCCTCTACTGTCGAAGTCATTCGAACTCTTTTGCATCGGGACTTCGACAAGATCCAGAGATATTGTGATGAATGGAAGTTGAAAATCAACTTTCAGAAATCAGAAACTATCCTGTTTAGGACACCGTTGTCTAGGTCCTCTAGGGATACGAGAAAGAACTGGCGAAAGCTGGTGATCGTTGGACCAAACGGACAGCCACTGGCGAGTAAAAGTGTAGTAAAGTACCTTGGCATCTGGTTAGATCAGTTTCTATATTTCGGAAGACATGTAGATGCTGCTCTGGCGAGAGCTAGAGGAGCATTTGCCCTGACAAGACGATTGTTTTATAGCAGCAGGGTGAAGGTGATCTGCTACATGGCCCTCATTAGGCCGATGATTGCCTATAGGTGCCCGGCGTGGTTCAACGTTGCCCCATCTCAAATGGAAAAGATACGGGTGTTTGAGAGGCAGTGTCTGAGGAGCTGCCTGGGACTTCACAGAACACCAGTATCTGACTACACAAAATACTATTTCAACCAGGTCCTAAACAACGTTGCCAACATAAACGGAATCGAACATTTTCTGGTGAAACTTATTCGGTTTGACGCTGCAGGAACAATAGTCTCATCTTTGGGGCCTTCTACCCCAATGATGAACATTTTGAGAATTCGCGTTTAAGCGGCTTTATTCCGCCAGAAGCTTTCCTATATTTGGATAGTCGAGGGCTGATACAGGATAGAACGGCGGTTCCGCTAATCTACCAAGTCTTCCGACGAACTGTGGATAGGCGGCTCCTGTACGACCGAGACGTCGTCGCTCAGGGCGGAGGAGAGCGCCTGCGGTTCAGCAGGAGTGTGTCCGATTGGGACCGTCGGAGTAGGTCACAACAGGAGAACCTGTTGTGGTGGTTGAATGAGTATTAAAGATAGTTGACTTGAAATATGGCCGACTTACATAGTTTTAGTCTTAGGTTTAGGTGTAAAGCAGTCATGGTGGCACAAAAAAAAACCCTTGCTGTGGCTGTTCTAGTTTTAAAGTTAGTCTCAGCAGAGGGATGCCACGTGATTACCTACGCGGATGACGTTGCTATCGCTGTCTCAGGAAAGCACCTGAATATACTCAAGTGCTTCTTCAAAACGCACTACATAAACTTTCCAAATGAGCAGTCAGTTGTGGATTTGGTGTCAAGCCCCACAAGACTGAGCTGGTCCTAGTCACTAGGAAACATGAAATTACTCAGATCTCCCCGTCACTAAACGAAATAGAACTGGTCTTCTCAGACAAAGAAAAATACCTGGGACTAATTTTTTTTAAGGAGCTTCTTCAAAACGTAGTACAAGGTGGGCCAAAAGAGATCGCCCTATTGGAAGATGCTCTTATTTTTGCAAATGGCCAACAATTTCAAATCTGTATTGACATTTGTGGACGAAACAGATGTAGAATACAACTGAACAAGCCATGGAGCGATACATTCCCCAAGAACGCGGAATAATCGTGTCTATTTTTTGCGTAACAATTCGTCTGTAGTGTTGGCCCAGCTCGAATTCCGTTACCGATTCCAAGGTCGTCCAACTGCACAAACACTGCGCAGTTTAGCCACCAACCTTGAAGAAAATGGAACCACACGCGACGTTGCGAAGAGTGGCCGGCAGCGGAGCGCCCGTTGTGCCGAGGATATCGCCGCAGTTACCGAGGATGTCGAGCTATCGCCGGAAACATCGACCAGACGTAATGCCTCTCAATTAGCAATCAGCCGGTCGTCCCTATGGCGAATTTTGGTGAAAGACTTGCACATGTTCCCGTACAAAGTCCAGTCCGTGCATCAGCTGCTTCCGCCATACGCGTGTTACCCACGCCCAAGCCATCCTCAATCTCGAGTAAGAAGTGGACGATTTTTCGACCAAAATCATAATGAGCGATGAGGCTCATTTCCACCTCAGCGGGTACGTGAACAAGCAAAACTATCGCTTCTGGGGCACCGGAAATCTACGAGTAATGCACGAGTAGCCATTACACCCGCTCAAAGTTACTGCATGGTGCGCTGTTCACGCTGGAGGAGTCATCGGGGCATTTTATTTTTCGAGAACGCCGCTGGTCACCTAAAATGATTTTTCACTGGCCCCCCATCATGATGATCTGACAAATCATACGAGTGGTAACAAATTTCATGAATAGGTTACTCAACTTCGCCGTTCGGAGTCGGCATAAAACAGGAGGTCACGCCACCGTGCAAGAAGTACACACGCACACATGAATGGATGTGAGAAAGCTAGGCCCTGGGTACTAATGAGCCTGTTGCGGCTCATTTTTTTTGGCGTCATCGGTACATTTTTTTTTTTTGAGAGCGACTTTGGCCATGACATCACCGTCAATGGAGAGTGCTGTAGGTCGATGATTACCAACTTCTTTTGGCCTGAATTGGATGATATGGTCACGACATATGATTTTAACAGCTCGGAGCTACATGCTACACAGCTTACGTCACATTTGAAACTTTGCACTACCGATTCAAGGGCATGGTTAGCTCACGTGGAGGTAAAGCGAACTGGCCACCGATAACTTGCGATTTGAACCATTAAGACTATTTCTGTTGGAGATTTCTGAAATCGCAGGTCTATGCGACTTAGCCACAAACCACAGCGGCTCACAAAGCCAACATCTCCCATGCCATCGGTCAAATTCCGGATGATTTATGCGCCAGAGTCATGAAAAATTGGACATGTCGGATGCGCAACAGCGGACATTTGAACGATTTTATGTTCCACACAAAATGGCACCGATAGGCCTTTCAAATGAATAAAAATGTCGATAATATCTTACAGAAACTTTGAGTTATTTAAATTGAAAGATAGGAAGCGCCTAATTAAAGACCGATAATTTTGTTTATCTATTTCAAAAATGCAAACATATACATATGTATGTACATAGGGAAGTAAATATGTACCTAATGGTTGTTTTTTTTATTTCTAAATTTGAATTAATGGACTTGTGATCATTTTTCTTGGTCCATTTAACGACCAAGGGCATAACCCAGCGCTAGGGATTTTTTTCGTTGCCATCATTTATTACAACGAATGGATGAGCATTAATTTGTTATTCAGCTGAGGGAGGTTATAAAAATAGGCACTTCAACAGTAGCATCATCATTCACAGAATGTGAATCAATTGCCTAAACACACACACACACACACACAGCACCACACTTGTCTATGTGTGTCTATTATTCAGTGTGTTGGTTCATTTCTCGTGGCCATGTTAGGGTGGATGTCCATCAAGTTGCTATTACCCCCGTTAGTGGTGATAAATGATGCATTTAATAACCACCCGAACTCAATTATTCCCTGTAATATATGAGCTCGGCCATTTCGTACAGGTATACTCGTATGTAAAACACTCGACGTTTACAGCGTAACGACCTAATCGACCATTTACATCGTCATCGTTTGGATGGCATACAATTTCCTTAAAACAAAAGCCACCGTTCCGATCCCAGTGGACCGATAAATTTCCTCTCCATGTCATATCCAGAAATGGGCTGTCAACCTATCGCTCTTCCTGTCGCAGTGGTATAATTGAAAGCGTTTAACCAGTTGCGAGGACCGACCATTGCAAAGTACACACAAATCTATTCATTATCCTACATGACTGGGCAGGCCTGTCCTCAAGGATCAAGTGTCAATCAACCTGTCAACAATTCGTATAACTCAATGGATTATCCAATTGGTATCGCATCATGGCTCATAATTGGATTTTATCCTCAAAGCCCTAGTGTCTTAATTAACCCCCTGAATGAAAAAAAAAAAAAAAAAAAAAAAAAAATAGAAAGCAAACGTATATTTGTTTGTGACTGTGTAGGAGTATTATACACCAACACAACACAAAAATACCTACTGTCCGTCCAGTGATGGTGGCGGCTTTACTAAACTCCGATGGATATCCGTTAGGTTGGTTATGTCCACTATCCACAAATGCACTTCGGGATTTGAGGTACCCGGCGTTGGGTATCGAACGTGTCTTGTTTCCGGAAACGAACTGCCCGAGCTCATACCAGCACCAGCTATAATCGCTCCCGATGCCAGCCAAGGATACGTCATCATGCCAACGTTAGTATCATTAAACGAGGCGTACATAAACTGGCTACCATCCGGGGATGACCATATCGCTTCAGGTTGTGAGAATATCTCCTCTGCAAAGAGATAAAACATTTTTTTTTTTTTAAAATTTATTGAATATAAATTCATGGGGATTGTTTAATCTGTTTAATCTGCAAGTGGAAATGTGTTTTAATTAAAAAAAAAAAAAAAAACGAAATTATTGCAAAAGGATACAGATAATCGAGTTAACTTCAGCCTGGGTACACTCAACTGGACTACGGGGAGGCTCTACAATTGGTTAAGCCGAATGAATAATCTGCGAGGAGCTTGTTCATTCTTTCATGACTTTTGTCACGGTAAATCAAAATTAATTTTGCAGATTTATTTTGTTTAATATTTTGCATATGGACGGTTGAATGTCATTCATGCGTTTGAAATACGTGCACGGTGGTTGACATACTGGTTTTGGGTTCTCCAGCTGGTTTTGTACGGTATCACCGCTTTAAAAGGAACCATTTTAGGTGATTTCGACAACTTTATAGCTTAATAAGAGCCATGCAGCAATTCAGCTTAGCCCTACTGGGAAGATAGCTGCTATTTGGAAGCCTTGTCAGAGCGAATCCTTCACCAGCTTTTGCCCGAAGTTAGTTTAGGTTGTAGTGGCTGCACGCGATGCGCGTACACACTTAGACCATTAAGGTCCGTTGTAGTACCACGTGGATAAGTCTTTATTCGGTCGCATAATTGAACCATTCAGAGCTAACTGTGTAGGTTAGGAGGTTTCTCACATTGATACTAGCCTTACTTACTTCCCTAAGTGGCGCGAGAGTCCGGAATGAACCTGGGCCTCAACCAACATGCCTCTACAATTTGCCTGGTCCTTACCTAACTCTTACTTACTTCCCTAAGTGGCGCGAGAGTCCGGAATGAACCTGCGCCTCAACCAACATGCCTCTACAATTAGCCTGGTCCTTGCCTAACTCTTACTTACTTCTCTAAGTAGCGCTAGAGTCCGGAATGAACCTGGGCCTCAACCAACATGCCTCTACAATTAGCCTGGTCCTTGCCTAACTCCCTGCAGTTGCGGACTCCAAGTTCTCAACCAACTTGCAGTGCGCCGGTTTCTACTTGTGCGCGCCACTTAAGGCGAGGTCTTCCTCTACTGCGTTCGACGTCTGGAAATCGAAGACTCTGCGAGCCGGAGTATTGGTGTCCATTCATTTTACATGTCCTTGCCATCTTAAACGTCCAATGCGGAGTTTTTTGACCAGAGGCATGTCACTGTACAGCTCGCATAGATCTGGGTTGAATCTTCGTCTCCATAGCCCGTCAACGCAAACGGGACCGAAGATTTTTCGAAGAATTTTCCTCTCGAATCGACCAAGCATTTCTTCATCTGCTTTTGATACGGTCCATGCTTCAGCGCCGTAGAGCAGGGCTGGGATGATCAGGGTCGTTTATAGGATCTCCTTAGTATAGTTCCGGTAAGGGCTTTACTACTAAGTTGCCTTCTAAGTCCCAAAGAAACAGCGGTTGGCAAGAGTAATTCTTCGTTAAATTTCTGACGAAATGTTGTTGTCAGAGTTAATAGCGGAACTGAGATAGATAAAGTCCCGTACTACCTCAAAGTTATATCTATCAGTGGTGACGTTCTGTCCAATTCGTCGATGTTGTGTGTCCTTTCGTGTTGACAGCATGTACTTAGTCTTACCCTCACTTACTCCTAAACCCATTTTTGCCGCTTCCTTGTTTATAGTACTTGCAAACGTGGCTATGACACTACGTTGAGATGTCAATATCGTCGGCGTATGCTATTAGTCGCACCGATTCTTGGAAAATATTGCCGTTGGTGTTGGCTCGGGAGTCTTGCACAATCCTCTCAAGAATCAGATTAAAGAAAACACATGACAGCGTATCGCCTTGCCTAAATCTTTTTTGGTATCGAATATGTCGGTGACGTCGTTTCCGACCCTGATGGAGCAGCGATAATTCTCCATCTTCATCCTACACAAACGAGCTTGGGCGGTATACCAAAACTAGCCATGGCTCTGTATAGTTCGTCTCTATAAATGCTGTCGTATGCGCCTTTGAAATCGATGAACAGATGGTGGTTATCGATTTGTACTTCTTGGGTTTTTTCCAGGATCTGAAAAAGTGTGAAAATTTGCTCGGTTGTGGACTTTTCTGATTTAAAACCGCACTGATAAGGGCTGATCAGAATGTTGGTAAAAGGTTTCAGGCGTTCAAATATTACGGCAGATAGGATCTTGTAGGCGATGTTGGAGAGACTTATGCCTCTTTAGTTGGCGCAGTTCAGAGGGTCTCCTTTTTTGTGGATCGGGCAAACGGTGCTGAGGTTCCATTCTTCAGGCATACTTTCATCCGACCAGATTTGGTTTATGATTTGGAGGATGTTTCGTACGAAGTCATCTCCGCCGGCTTTATAGAGCTCAGCGGGAAGGCCGTCATTTCCGGCAGCCTTATTAGGCTTGGCACCTATTGCTACCCTCACTTCATTCAGGTCGTGTGGTTGGCAGTTTTCGCTATCGTTGCTAACATTGAATGGTTCGCTCTGCTTGACAGAGGAATGTTGTTCGACATCGCCGTTTAACATTCTGAAGAGGTGGTAATTCCATATTCTCAGCATCGACTGTGTCTCAACGACAGGATTCTTTTTGAGCCTTGTATCCCTGGCTTTAAAATTTTACAATTCGGAAACGTCTTTTCTCTCGAAATCCTCAAGCTTATCTTGCTTTTATCCTTATTTCTGAAAAACCGGTGTTTTTCTCTCCTTCTTTGCTTTTAGATCTCAATGGGAGCTCTCGTCTTCACCTGCATCTTAGTCTTGTAGGCCCCGTTCTTGACTGCAAGCATCTGTCGGCATTCCTCATCAAAGCAGGGGTTTCTCGCTGGTGGCCACAAGAAACTTAGCATCTTACTTCGGTAGTCATGCATTGGCAATCCATCAAAAAATTGTTGGTCCCGTTTGTGTTAACGAGCTATGGAAAGATTCAACCACAAGCTGTACGAGCTATATAGTAGCATACCCCGATTCTAAAAACTCTGCATTGAAAGTTTGAAATGGTTAGAACATGTAGATACAAATACTCCAGTTCGCAGAGTCTTCGATTCACGGCCAGATGTCGGACGCAGTAGAGGAAGAACTCGTCTTAAGTGGCAAGCAGTTTAAACCGACCTCAACAAACTCGAAGTACCCAACTGGAGGTCGCTAGCTAAGGACCGAGATAACTGGAGAGGCATGTTGCTGGAGGCCCAGGTTCATTTTTGACAGTAACGCCACTTAAGTAAGTAAGAATTAAAGGCCAGTGTTCGTCGCTCGTCTTCACCTGCAGCTTAGCCTTGTATGCGCGTTCTGCGAGCATGTGTCGGCATTCCTCATCAAACCAAGGCTTTTATTTTCGTTGCAGCGAGAAACCTAGCACATCAGTTGCGGCTTATCTAATGGATTGTTAAATCGTTGTCATTGTTCATCGGCATTCGATGCTGGTGGTATGGTTCTAATCGCGAGGTTAAGGGATACGCGTTGCGAGAAGTTCTTGGCAGTCTCTTGCGTTATGGAAAACTTGCTTTTTTTAATATAATAAATATTCACATACCGAATTAAAAGATGGCGCACCCTATATTTTTAATAAAAAAAAATATTGAGGTTACCCGCCTTGCTCTAGTTTTACGTCGGGGCTATTCAAAGTTGCTCTCCAAAGTTAGGTCGCTGGTTTGGTAAGCAGTCATACAGCAGTCCTTTGATAATGAAAGCCAGATCGGCCGAGAACATCTCCACTGTCCTTAGATAACAACACAAACAGAAACTACCGCGAGGTAGTTAGCTATATAACGCGGTGTTTAGCCTGGAGATAGTCTAACTGGCAAACAGATCAATTTACTTAAGACCCCTATCACGCAAACCGATTATCGACTCACTCTAGTCCACATTCTTGTTGGTGTTCTGTAATTTCCAGAGTAAAACATCAGCCAAAGGAAAGAAACGAGTATCGTTTAACCTAAAACGATTATCGTTTTACCCAATCGCGAACGATAGCTCAGTAATTCCAACGAAAATTCTTTTACGAAATATATTCCCAATTAAAAAATCACCTCGTACCTGTTTTTTTGTGACCCTCCCTAGCCTTCCTTCGCGTTTACATTCCGTTTACGTAATTTTCCGACCATCGACCACCATCCGTCATTAAATCTGCATGCAAAGCTCATTTAATTTGATTGCGACAGTAACCATTTACGTTTACAAGTCATTTACAAATTACAACATTTGTCCTTTCCGAAGGAAGGACACTCACCCTCAAAAGTCCCAATAAAGCCAAAAGTTACATAAAATAAAATTCTGATTGAAATCCACACGAAACCAGAGAACATGGCAACAGAAAAATAAAAGAAAAAATTGCCAGACAAAATGTTAATTGAAACTCATTACGTACCCTGGTACAGCCAGTCCGGTACACCGTTATAAATGACATTCTGATATCCTGTACTCGTTATGCGAATGTCCTCCTCTTCCGCTGGTGATTGTCTTAAATAAATATCGTTGTCAGCTACAATAATTAGGGATGTCGTGTTGCCCAACCATGCAGCGTACTGTAGACGAGTTCTTTGTACTTTCGGTGAGTCCTTCAGTTTCACTGGCATGTGATGGTCATTCTCCACATCGTATATCGTATAAAACGCTGTGAAGGACCGTTGAAAAATCTAAAAAAAAAAAACACGATCAATTGAATTAAATTGAAATAAAATGTGAGATTCAAATTAAATTAGGAAATGTGATGGATTTCAATTGCCATAGATACAGGTCACAGATACATTGAAATCCGAACGTGTGGAGGATTCGATACTTTTAATTTGCCTGATTGAGAATTTTCAATTGATTGTCCAGGCTTTGGGTGACAAGTGAGGGCATGCGTTTTTGGGTTCTCGGAAGCTGTCAATGGAAGGATGGATTCAACTCGGAGTTTTCATTAAATTGCCCGAGAAGCCAGTGAAATGAAATACGAAGTTACCAGGTAAAGGTCAATTTCTGGATCGAAATCGGAAGCGGCATTGGTTAGGCGATCAAAGGATGGAAGTTGGAAAATTTCAGTTACCATCAAGGTATGGGTGTGACTCTGCTTTTGTTAAATATTTGCAAACTTAATTGAATTTAATTGATTTACCACCATATAGAGTACAAGCCGCTTCGTTGAAGGGTAGCTTTTGGCTGGTATCAGGAAGCCTAGCTGTGGCTGTCCTTCTATGACTTATATGGTCTACAGAACAATGTGCAATTTGTTCTGTATAAATATATAATAGCTTCGGACATTTGTCCACATTCCAGGAATAACAAATTAAATTCCGAACTTCCATAGAAATTAACCCTTGATAAGGTAGGCACTTATTTCATAAAATTTAGGTTTGAAATAACACCGTTCTTGAGACTAGTCGCATGGTAAACTCTGCAGTATGCAAGAGCAGCATAAACGACACGAAATTAGTTTAGATTGGGCTTTCCAAATGAAACAAAGCCTTGTTCTACGAAGCTACTTCTTGTAACTAAAGGAAAAGGAAACTTTACCTTTGACGAGGTCAATACTTTATAAAGTTATGGTTTGAAAGAACACCGTTATTGAGATAAGTCAGTAAGGTATAATCGGTAGTATGCAGGAGTAGCAAAACCTTGTTCTACGAAGCCAATTTTTGTAACTACAGCCAAATGTGCTAGAATTCTCGTGCCCACCAGCAAGATACCCCTGGTTTGATGAGGAATACCGACAGATGCTCGCAGCCAAGAAAGAGGCCTACAAGGCTAAGCTGCAGGTGAAGACGAGAGCTTCCAATGAGCTCTATAGGCAGAGAAGAAGGGAAGAACACCGACTTTTCAGAAAGCAGAAAAAAGAGCAAGAAAAGCGTGCGACCCAGGATAAAGAGAGATGCCACTCCAGGAACGATTTTCGCAAGTCTTAGCAAAGCGTAAGCCGTCAAAGATACAACAGAACAGAACCGTGTAGAGATGAACAAGGAATTATCGTAGTTGAGACGTTGAGTCGAGGATATGGAAGAACCACTTCTGCAGACTGTTAAACGGCGATGAAGAACAACATTCCGCTGTTAGGCAGAACGAACCATTGAGTGAAGTAAGGATAGCAATATCTAAACTCCAGTTTAATAAGGCTGCCGGAATTGAATGCCTTCCCGCTGAGCTTTATAAGCTTTATAAGGATTATAAAGCCAGCGGAGATGAGTTGGTAAGTAACATTCACCAACTCATCAGCCAAGTCTGGTGTGAAGAAAGTATACCTGAACAATGTAACCTCAGCATCGTTTGCCCGATCCACTCAACCTCGCCTCTAAGATAATGTCTGCCACAATATTTGAACACCTGAAACCGTTTACCAACAACCTGATCGGCTCTTATCAGTGTGGTTTTTGGACAGGAAAGTTCACAACCGATCAAATGTTCACACTTCGGCAGGTCCTGGAAAAAAGCCAAGAAGTCCAAGTCGATGTCCACCACGATTTCAAAGCCGCGTATGACAGCATTTATAGAAACGACCTATACAGAACCATGTCTAGTTTTGGTACACCGACCAAACTCGTCCGTTCGCGTAGGATGTAGATGAAGTATTCTCGCTGCTCCATCAGGGTCGGAAACGACCCCACTGACACATTCGATACCAAAAAAGGATTTAGGAAAGGCGATGTGCTGTCATGTGTTTTCTTTAATCTGAATCTTGAGAAGATTGTGCAAAACTCCCGAGCCAACAGCAGAGGCATGATTTTCCAAAATTCGGTGCGACTACAACAATACGCCGACGATATAGACATCATTGGTAGGACTCAACGTGATGTCATAGCCATGTTTGGTAGTATAGAGGAGGAAGCGGCAACAATGGGTTTAGGAGTAAATGAGGGTAAGACGAAGTATATGCTGCCAACACGAAAGGACACACATCATCGACAAATTGGACAGATTTCACGACTGACAGATATAACTTTGAGGTAGTTTTGGACTTTTTCTACCTTGGATCCGCTACCGACTCTGACAACAACATATCGTCAGAAATTTAACGAAGAATTACTCTTGCCAACCGCTGTTTCCTTGGGCTAAGAAGGCAATTCAGTAGTAAAGCCCTCACTTGAACTACTAAGGAGATCCTATATAAGACCCTGCTCATCCCAGTCCTGCTCTACGGCGCTGATGCACGAACCGTCTCAAAAGCAGATGAAGAAATCCTTTGTCGATTCGAGAGGAAGATTCATCGTAAAGTCTTCGGTCCTGTTTGCGTTGATGGGCTATGGAGACGAAGATTCAACCAGGAACTATACGAGCATGCCCCTAGTCAAAAAAACCCCGCATTGGACGTTTAAGATGGCTAGGACATGTAGAACGAATGGACAGCAATACTCCGGCTCGCAGAGTCTTCGATTCCCAGCCAGACGTCGGACGCAGTAGAGGAAGACCTCCCTTTAAGTGGCGCGCACAAGTAGAAACCGACGGCAGATAGAATCTCGTAGGCGATGTTGAGGAGAGTTATACATCTGTATTTGGCGCAGTTTAGATGATCTCCATCTTTGTGGATCGGACAAACGAAGGTGAGGTTACATTTTTCAGGCATACTTTCAACCGACCTCTATGTATCCTCGATCGCGCGCTTTTCTTGCTCTTTTTTCTTCTTTCTGAAAAGCTGGTTTTCTTCCCTTTTCCTCTGCCTGTAGAGCTCAATGGCAGCTTAGCCTTGTTTCGTTTTTCGAAACACAGGGTTTCTTGCTGGTCGGCTCCGGAAACCTAGCACATCAGTTGCGTATGGTCTAATGGCTTAGACAATCGAGAGATTGGCGGTCTTTTGAGATTGTAGTCTTTCGTCATCAAATTTTTGCACAGTATTTCTCGATTTTTGTAACGCGGTGGATATCCGCATTTTTACCTTGACTGTAACAAGGAAGTGGTCCGAGTCGAGAATACTGCTTAAGATGTCTTCTATTGCTACCTTGGCGTTAAGATATCGCAGGACGATTTTAACATCGTACTTCGGTAGTCTCTCATAGGTTATGCCAAGGAGCTCGTTGAAGCAATCCTTAGCTATATCATAGTTTTGCCCCTCCGCGGGGCGTCAGCACATAAAAGGCTTATGTTGGCGGATTTGGCCTTGATGCGAATTGTTACAATGCGATCGCTAATGTATTGGATACATAAGACTTATTGCTTAAGTCTGGCACTTATAACAAATCCGCATCCGAATAGTCGCTTTTTCTGCTCACAGTTTTTCATCATCTTTTTGCCCGGCCCATCCAATCGTATTTCCTGGATGGCAGTAATGTCTGCTTTGCAGCAGTTTATGGCTTCCGCTTGTTGTTGGCTAGGGCTTCTCCTGTTTATTGTTCTCACATTCCAGGTGGATTTACGAACGTCGTTGTCCTTTCTTCGTGCAGCAGGGTAGTCATCATTAAAATCAATCCTTTCCAAGGCTATTAGTTGCTGCGTAAGAATGTTTATTTTCCATGGGTGGGTAGGTTACCCAAACGCCAAATCTGGAGGCCAATTTATTAGATACCCCTAGGACACGGGGCCATCAGTATCCACTACGGGATTGAGCGCTGCCGTCTGCCTTTGGGTTCATCCGCCACGATCTTTGTTCAAGGGGCCTCACTTACCGTTGAAATTTATAGACAACCTGTTGTCCGAATATGTCGATGCAGCTGTTCACCAGGCTGTTGACTGCGTTGCTGTTTTTCATCTTGTTATCAACACTCGCAGCAAGTCGAATCCGGTTGAATGAGACCAGTACCCGATGGACACCACTTGAAGGTTAAAAATAAGCACTTGATGTGAAGGCAGAGTTAAGACCACTTGACATTGCCAAGTTAAAGCCAATCAGAGTCCATCTCTTTCTACACTGTCGTGAGTCTCCCTAATCTCTCTAGGACTGCAATGAACAGAGTTTGGAAATCTTTTTTATAAGTGGACTCCTCTGTCGCTCTCGTTATACCTATTTTAGCTTGCATCCTCAGAGTTTGAAGGTATTGGACCAGTAACTGATGGAACCATAGCTGGCCGCCACTTACTCCAAATTCCGGGTTTGCGACCACAACGAAATGAGGAATGAAATAATTTTTAAGGGGTAAGAGAGTGAACCTTGTGCGGTAAATTTTCCCGTAAAAGTTTGTGCAAATAAAGTTTCAAAATTTTACAAATCAGGTAGATGTCCACCAGTTGCCCTTCCAGATATTTTAATTCGACGCCGTTCGTCATCTTCTTAAAAAAAAACAAGATACGCAATTGTATAATGGTCCTTGAAATTCTTCTCAATAAGTTTTGCAAAAGTAGTCTTACAAAACGTTCATCCACTAATCTGAAAAATGTGACTAATCGCATGCTATTTCGACTTATTTTCATCAAAGTTTTCCTCTTAAGAAATCACCATTTCAACACGACAAACCACGATTGACGTCTTTTATCATGCCAGCACCGCTTAATGGCGTCAAAATCAAACACCAAGAAGGATATTCTGAGTAAGGCTTCTATGTACAGCCTTCGACAGTAATCATCTTCGACATCATCGACCACATTTCCTTTTCATAAAGTGCCTTCCGCGTCACATGAATCCCATTTGATAGCAGTTCCATAAAGATACCAATAAACTCATCAGGACCTCAATGCCACGACCCCAAGGAATCACTTATATTACTTAAATTTTTTTTATAGACTTTTGTTTCATTTTCATGGGATGTGGAATATCCGATATTGATGAGAGTGTGTGCCATTTCCAATCCCATCCCAAAACTGTAACTGTAATCAGCTTCATATCTACAGCTAGAGTGAGTTATTTGATAACCACGGTTCCTGATGAGGGACTGAAATTCATCTGGGGAATACATCATTGCAGGAATAGAGTGGTGTGAAAATTACCCATCGTCATCGATTTGGTGGTTCGTCTTTTTTCTTTTCGATGAATTTTTCTACTGTCGTATCTTGGGGAGGGAATTTCCTATCGCCCCCCCCAATTAGCCCCTCGAAATCATTCATTGATTCCGGGGAGCACCAAACGATTCCTTTGATATTTTGCTCTCTATCTCCATTTTTCTTATTCCTTTCTGAGGAGGTTAGATGCCCCATCGAGAATAGGTAATTTATTGACCTCAAAAGAGATGTAAAGACGCAACAGAGGATGGGAGGGGATACAGGAGGAAAAGAAAAATAGATATCTCGTCCTTTTTATGTAGTGCGCTGCGGGTCACTGCCGCTGTAGCTATTTATAGAGAATAAAAATGTCGAAGGACGAAATTCACTCACCACATCAGCACTCACCACCATCGTCATCATTAGATATCAAAACTGATTCTCCTAAGGACATAAGGACATGATGGGCTTTGATTTGTCGTTTGATACGAGACGTTTATTGGATGGCAGGCTGACGAAGCGAAGGACATACGTATAGGAGGTTGTTGGTTGCACAGAGGATGTGTGTACTAAATTTATTAAAGTATTGCAGGTTGAACTGCATTCGATGTGTTCCCGGTGTCCTTGATGGCAGTAATATGGAGTCTGCGTTGATGTATTCTCTTTGACGGGTTTCGGCTATGCTGTCCATCAAATATTCATCAACCTTCAGAGTCACTGACAGCGTTAGGTGAGCTGTCTTTAGTGACGATTTTCAGTAGTCAAAGAGAATTTGGGTAGCGTTTCGAACGTTTAAAAAATCAATCGATGTTCGTTCTCCCTAAAAGCAGAGCTTTGGTTGCTATGACACTTTTATATCCATCGAACATCGACCACATGTGTTATTCTTTAGGTAACTTCATAACTAGCGGTAAAATAGGCTCAGAACATTCACTCATAGATAATTTATTTGTTGAGGATTGATTGCCGCTCATATAAGCTACAAGATGGGAACCTCTATGAAAATTCGAGACGCATTTCATCACAGTTTTATATGCTTGGATGTTTGTCGACTTTGGAAAGGGGTAGGCCGGAAAATTCCCGCCACGAAAAAGTATTAACCCCCGCAGGTGTTATTGCCATTTGAAATCGGAACTCATTCAAGTTTGGTATATGCAAAGTTTAAGCCCCATGAGGCTTATTTCCGCGGGGGTTATTTCATTGCACCAGGTGGGGCGCAGTAAATAAAATTGAAGTCTGGTTACTTTTAAGATTAAGATTGGACGCTTAGTAGTCCAATGCACTAATCACTAGGCCAATAAAAACATAGTGCCATAGAAGATTCTATGAAAAAACTATGAGAAGGCTACAGGCGAACCTAAATAAGCTGCATCGACATGTTTGGAGAGCAAGTCATTTAGGTATTTCTATGGTAAGTCAGGCCCCTTGAACATAGATGGTGGCGAATGAACAGAAAGGCCAACGGCAGCGCATAATCCCGTAGTTGATACTGATGGCCCCGAGTCCTAGGGGTATCTTTTAAATAGGAACTGGCCCTCCAGGTTGGTGGCTGTGCTTTGGATAAACTACCCAACTATGGAAAAAACTAACGGTTACGAAGCAACCAATAGCCTCGGAAAGGACTGAATTTATTCTTGACGAATCTCCTAAACGAAAAACGGACAACCACGTTCGTATTTATACCTGGAATGTGAGAACATTAAACAAGAGAAGTGCAGGCGAACAACTAGAAGAAGCCCTACACTGCTACAAAGCAGACATTACTGCCATACAGGAAACACAAACGGATTGGCAGGGCAAAAAAGGATGAAAAATTGTAACAACTACAACGGACCGTGAGGAGAAATAGCGATAATTCGGATGCGGATATGCTATAAGTGCCAGACTTAACAGGAAGTCTTATGTTTCCAAGGCATTAGCGAACGCATTGTAACCATTCGCTTCAAGGTAAAATTTGCCAACACATTCCTTAGATGATATGGCTAAAGACTGCTTCTACGAGCTTCTTGACGAAACCTATGAGTGACTACCAAAGTGCGATGTCAAACTCGTGATGGGAGATTTGAACGCAAAGGTAGGAAGAGAAGACATCTTTAGCAGTATTGTCGGAAGACACAGCCTGCACCAAAACACATCTGGCAACGGACTTAGACGTATTGACGAAATGCCACCATAGCTAGCACGATATTCTGAATGGGACATGGCGGTCTCCAGATCAACGAACGGTCAACCAAATTGATCACATTACGGTAGACAAGAGGCACGCATCCAGTATTTCGGATGTCTAAACATTCCGAGGAGCTAACATCGACTCGAACCACTACGTTGTTGCAGCCAAGGTTAGAATGCGGATATCCACCACGCCATAACAATCCAGAAATACTGTGGAAAAATTGAATGTCGAATGGCTGCAATCGCAAGAGACCATCAAGACCTTTGCGCAACGTTTATTCCTTAGTCTCTCACTTAACACCATACCACCAGAATCGAATGTCGAAGAACAATTGCAACGATGCCAACAAGCCATTAGATCAGCCACGACTGATGTGCTAGGTTTCACGCGTCCATCCTGCCGACAGATGCTCGCAGACAGATGCTCGCAGCCAAGAACGAGGCGTAGAAGGTTAAGCTGGTGAAGACGAGAGTTGCCTTTGAGTTCTACAGGCAGAGAAGAAGAAAAGAACACCGGCTTTGCAGAAAGAAGAGAAAAGAGCAAGAAGAGCGCGCGTACGAAGACATAGAGAGGTGCCACTCCAGGAACGATGTTCGTAAGTTTTTCCAAAGTGTTAAACGTCAAAGCCAAGGATACTAGGCAACAACAGCAAAACAGAATTCTATCGAGATGAACAAGGAAATATCGTAGTTGAGACGCAATCGATGCTGAGGATATGGTTGAACCACTTCTGCAGACTCTTAAACGGCGATGACGAACAACATTCCACTGTCAGGCAGAACGAACGATTCAATATTGGCAACGACAGCGAAAGCTGCCAACCACCCGAACCGATTGAAGTGAGGATAGCAATATCTAAACTGAAGCTTAATAAGGCTGCCGGAAAGACGGGCTTCCCACTGAGCTTTATAATGCCGACAGAGATCACTTGGTAGGTAACATCCAGGTAACATCCACCAACTCATAAGCCAAATCTGGTCGGAAGAAAGTATGCCTGAAGAACAGAGCCTCAGCATCGTTTGTCGATCCACAAAAAAGGGACCCTTTGAACTGCACCAACTACAGAGGCATAAGTCTCCTCAACTTCGCCTATCTGCCGTAATATGTGAACGCCTGAAATCGTTTGCCAACAACCTGGTCGGCCCTTATCAGTGTGGTTTAAGGCCAGGAAAGTCCACAACCGATCAAGTTTTCACACTTCAGCAGATCCTGGAAAAAACCCAAGAAGTCCAAATCGACACCCACAACCTCATCGATTTTAAAGCCGCATACGACAGCATTTATAGAGACGAAGTATACAGAGCCATGTCTAGTTTTGGTTTACCGCCCAAACTCTTCTGTTTGTGTAGGATGACGATGGAGAGTTCTCGCAGCTCCATCTGGGTCGGAAAAGACCTCGCCGACACATTCGATATTAAAAAAGGATTTAGGAATGCGAAGCACTGTCATGTGATTTCTTCAACTTGATTCTTGAGAGGATTAGGCAAAAATCCAGAGCCGAGACACCAGAGGGACAATCCTCCAACAATCGGTGCCACTACTAGCATACGCCGTCGATATTGACATTATTGGTAGGACCCAACGTGATGTCAAAGCAACGTTTGCTAGTAAAGCGAAGGAAGCGGCGAAAATGGGCTCAGCAGTGAATGAGGATAAGACTAAGTAGACGCTTTCAACACGAAAGGAAACTCAAGTCGACGAATTGGATAGAACGTCACATTGACAGATATAACTTTGTGGTAGTAAGGGACTTTATCTACCTCGGCTCCGCTATTAACTCTGACAACAACATCTAGTCAGAAATTAAACGAAGAATTACTCTTGCCAACCGCTGTTTCCTTGGGCTAAGAAGGCAATTTAGTAGTAAAGCCCTCACTCGAACTACTAAGGAGATCCTAAATAAGACGCTCATCATCCGAGTCCTGCTCTACAGCGCTGAAGCACGGACCTTCTCAAAAGGGATTAAGAAATCCTTGGTCGATTCGTGAGGAAACTTCTTCGAAAAATCGTCGGTCCCGTTTGCGTTTGCGTCAACGAAGAACCATACGAGCTGTACAGCGACTACTTCAGGTTGGTTGCCTTAATGAAACGGAGGAAGCCAGAGTCTGCAACAACGAGGGGAAATGCTCCTTGTTGTTCCCCTTCTTCACCAAAATGGAAATGCTCCCACTGCAATGACTTCCCAAAATTGTTCGTACCAAATCCACAGTCAAGGTAGAGGGCATCCAGTGGTTGCGAATTGGAGCTTGGGAGTCAGGGCTGACATACATAGGCCTTCTTAAAACGCTGATATTTAGATATTTCCCACCAATTGACCACTTCAAATCAAGCAAAAATTACAGAGTCCTATTCTCTCGGAATACCTCAAAATCAGTTAAAAGAACCTTTGATTCCATTGTCCTTACTCATCCCATCTTGTGATTCCTATATCCATTACTCCATTAACCATCCTTTTTCAATAACAAAAAATAAAAATCCATCCGATTTGATTTCCATAAAGGTAATGGCATTGTTGCCTTACAAATACCAAGGACATTGCTTTCAATTCAGCAGAGTGCATGGAATCAACTAACATGACTCACTAAATCCTTTATTGACGCTGCAAAGAAGTCCTGATTATGCAAAAGACCAAACAAAATTTTTTGAATACAATTCCCAAACTAAACAATGCAGAGTGTCCTCCCACTTATCCACAACAACAGCATTGGATGCACATTGCACATCCAAGGGCGGTTCAAGGAACAATACAAACAATGGCGGCGGAACTTTTTGTTTTGGATTTGATTTTTCATTTTTTCGTTCCTGAACTAAACACATTTTGGAGTAAATTCCTTGATTTCCTCTGCCACTTGTGGTATGGCTAAGCTTTCGACAAAAACGATTTTCACCGTTCAGAAAGGACTCAAGTCTCCATGATATTCCAGCTCATGGTTGTACGGTCTTTTTATGCATCGTCCGTTGTTTCGGTTACAAACTGTCAAGCTTTTTCCAATTTTTTTTTTGTTGCGGGTAACATACAAGGATGTTCTCATGTTACAACATTGTATGGGATTTTATGTGCAACAGTGTGTCCTTTTTTGTGGATCTTGTTTTTGTAGTGTCTGCCATAGTTCACACATTTGCATAAGACTGCAAGAGAAAGAGAAAACCATTTCAAGTCCTTAAGTTGGAGAAAATGATGAAACTATTTGCAAGGACATGTCTTACCTAATTAATCGGAGTTAGCTCTGGCGAATATGAAGGCGGATATCAAGTGGACGATAGGATTTTACAATTTGAAGGACCTCCGTTCTGTGTAGATGAGTAAAATGAGATAAAGAAGAAAAGAAAAGCACGCGGGTTCCACTTGAGATGTTATAATCCCGTTGATTTTGAGGGGATAGCAGGGATGAATGGTAGGACAGAGCTAGTTAATTAAATTAAATTTCCCCCCCATCATCATTTTGTTGGATAAATTAAATTTTAAAAGTCCTTTTCATTCTCGCCGGCCGAGGGGAGGGGAGATGGCATGTTCGTCGAGAGGATTAAGACCAATTAGACGGACTTTGTGAAGACCATTAGGTAATCTTTTTAAAAGGATTTAAGACCTGGATAGTATCAATAGGGGGGCAATTATAATGATTGGAATTTTTGTTTCCACCTAGACAGAGATTAAAGGATGAGCAGGTGCCTATATAGTGCAAACTGAAAATTTGGAATATGAATGCAATTAATCAGGCTTTACTTGGTTCAGAAATATTGGCTTTGTTAGGACTTTAGAGGGTAGAAATGCAACTTTTAGAATCTGTTTTACTCCACTATATCATGCGTAAAAGCTGGAAGACGTGAACATGAATCGGTTAGAATTTTGTGCCCCTTGAATCTTGCTTAGTATTTCAGCAAATGGAATATCTGTATGTTCCAGAGATCCAGAGTTATTTATTCGATACTAGGTAACAGCAACCAGACATACACCACACAGTTTGTCTTGCTGTGGCATGTCGTCTTTAGGAATAGCCTGCTTGGCCAACACTATCGTGGCAGGATCTGAAGTGATTAAGTCAATACGATGTAACAGCAGCCACAGGTAAACCACAGGATTGTGTGATCCCTCGTTTGCTGTGGGGTAACCTAACGAACAGCCTGCTTGGTCGACTAGACCGTGACAGGCTTAAGCCAGTGTTGCTAATCTCAGTTGCAAATGTTCTTTTGGGAAATTTGGGAGATTTGTTAGCTTAATTACTTACTTACTTTAGTGGCGCTACAGTCCGGAATGAACCTGGGCCTCAAACAACATGCTTCTCAAATTATCCCGGCTCTTAGCTAACTGCCTCCAGTTGCGCACTCTAAGTTGGTGAAGATCGGTTTCTAACTACTTGTGCGCGCCACTTAAGGCGAGGTCTTCCTCTACACCTTCCAACTGCTGGGAATCGAAGACTCTGCGTGACAGAGTGTTGGTGTCCATTGGTTTTACATGACCTACACATTTTAAACGTCCAATGCGGAGTTTTTGTTGACCAGGGGCATGTCGTTGCACAGCTCGTATAGTTCTTGGTTGAATATTCATCTCCATTTTCCGTCAACGCAAACGCCACCGAAGATTTTCCGAAGAGATTTCCTCTCTACTCGACCAAGGATTTCTTCATCCGCCTTTGATACGGTCCATCCTTTAGCGCCGTAGAGCAGGACTGGGATGATCAGGGTCTTATATAAGATATCCTTAGTAGTTCGAGTGAGGGCTTTACTACTAAGTTGCCTTCTTAGTCCCAAAGAAACAGCGGTTGGCAAGACTAATTCTTCGTTTAATTTCTGACGAGATGTTGTTGTCAGACTTAATAGCGGAGCCGAGGTAGATAAAGTCCCGTTCTACCTCAAAGTTATATCTATCAATGGTGACGTTCTGTCCAATTCGTCGATGTTGTGTGTCCTTTCGTGTTGACAGAATATACTTCGTCTTGCCCTCATTTACTGCTTAATCCATTTTTTCCGATTCCTTCTCCTTACTAGCAAACGTGGCTATGACATCACGTTGGGTCCTACCAATGATGACAATATCGTCGGCGTATGCTAGTAGTTGTATAGATTGTCTGAAGATTGTCCCTCTGGTGTTGGCTCGTGAGTTTTGCACAATCCTCTCAAGAATCAGATTGAAGAATTCACATGACAGCGCATCGCCTTCCTAAATCCTTTTTTAATTTCGAATGTGTCGGCGAGGTGGTTTCCTACCCAGATGGTGCAGCGAGAACTATCCATCGTCATCCTACACAAGCGGACGAGTTTGGGCGGTATACCACAACTAGACATGGCTCCGTATGATTCGTCCCTATAAATGCCGTCGCATGCATCTTTGAAATCGATGAATAGATGGTTGGTATCGATTTGGACTTCTTGAATTTTTTCCAGGATCTGCTGAAGTCTGAAAATTTCATCAGTTGTTTACTTTTCAGGCCTAACACTGATAAAACGGCGATTATAGGATCCTGTAGGCGATGTTGAGGAAACTTATGCTTCAGTAGTTGGTGCAGTGCAGAGGGTCTCTTTTTTTGTGGATCGGAAAAACGATGCTGTGGTTCCATTCTTCAGGCATACTTTCATCCGACCAAATTTGGCTTATGAGTTGATCTGAGTTACCAAATCAGGCAGGCTTTTTAAAGCTCAGAAGGCCGTTATTCCCGCCAGCCTTAAGCTTGAGTTAAGGTATTGCTATCCTCACTTTACTCAGGTCGGGTGGTTAGCAGTTTTGCCTGTCGTTGCCAACATTGAATGATTCGGTCTACCTGACAGCGGAATGTTGTTCTTCATCGCCGTTTAACAGTCTGCAGAAGTGGTTCTTCCATATCCTTAGCATCGACTGTATCTCAACTACGATATTTCCTTGTTCATCTCGACAGGATTCTGTTCGAGCCTTGTATCCTTGGCTTTGACGTTTTACACTTTTGTAAAACTTGCGAACAGCGTTCCTGGAGTGGCACCTCGCTATATCCTCGATCGCGCGCTTTTCTTGCTCTATTTTCTGCTTTCTGAAAAGCCGGTGTTCTTCTCTTCTTCTCTGCCTATAGAGCTCAACGGCAGCTGTCGTCTTCACCTGCAGCTTAGCCTTTTAGGCCTCGTTCTTGGCTGCGAGCAACAGTCGGCATTCCTCCTCAAACCAGACATTTCTTGGCGTTGGGCGTGAGAAGCTTAGCACATTAGTTGCGGCTGACCTAATGGCTTGTTGGCATCGTTGCCATTGTTCTTCGAGAGGTTTAGGTCTCTTGCGATTGCAGTCTTTTAGCACTTAATTTTTTGATAGTATTTCTGGATTGTTTTGGAGTGGTAGATATCCGCATTCTTACCTCGGCTCCAACAAGGTAGTGATCCGAGTCGATGTTAGCTCCTCGGAATGTTCGGACATCGAAAATACTGATGGCGTGTCATTTGTCTATCGCTATGTGATCAATTTGGTTGACCGTTCGTTGATCTGGATACCGCCATGTCCCCTTATGGATATCGAGGTGAGGAAACCGTGTGCTGGCTATAGTGGCATTTCGTTCCATAGCGAAATCAAATAGCCTTATTCCATTACCAACCGTGTTGTAGTGAAGGCTATGTTATCCGACAATACTGCGAAAGATGTCTCCTCTTACTAGATTTTCTTTGCAATCTTCCAACACGATTTTAACATCGTATTTCGGTAGTCGTTCATAAGTTTTGTCAAGCAGCTCGCAGAAGCAGTCCTTGGCTATAGCATCATTCTTCCATCTGCGCGGTAGGCCTATGTTGGCGAATTCGTCCTTAATGCGAATCGTGACGATGCGTTCGCTAATGTGACGATGCGTTCGCTAATGTCTTGAAAGCTTAAGACTTCTTGCCTATGCCTGGCACTTTTCAAAATCCGCATTAGAATATTCGCTGTTTCTGCTTACGGTCCGTAGTAGATGTCACAATTTTTCATCTTTTTTTGCCCAGCCAATCCCGTCGTATTTCCTTGATGGCAGTAATATCTGCTTTATAGCAGTTTAGGGCTGCCGTTTTGGTCGCTTGCATCTCTACTGTTAAATGTTCTTACTTTCCAGGGGCTGATATGAACGTCGTTGTCTTTTTTTCGTTTTGCAGGGTCTACAACAATAAAATCAGTCCTTTCCGAGGGTATTGGTTACTTTGTAACAAACAGTTTGTTCCATGCGTGGGAAGTTAGTCCATAACGCAACGCCCAACCTGGAGGACCAGTTCCAATTTATGAGATACCCCTAGCACACGGGGCCATCATTATCTACTACGTTATTGAGCTCTGCCGTTGGTCTTTGTTCATCTCTGACTTACTTTTGAAATTCCTAGACAACCTGTTGTCCGAATATGTCGAAGCAGCTCATACAGGTTGGCCTGGTATAGCTGGCCGGGTATCATTTTCGTTCCGTTGTCAGGCAGCCATGTCAGCTGTTTGTAGTTTTGCTTGTTTTTCGTCTTGGAATCAACACTCGCAGTTGTCGTTTAACAAGTCAAATCCGGTTGGATAAGACCATTTCCCTATGGTTACCACTTGGAGGTTAAGAACCGCACTTGATGTGTAGTCACATTTACAACCAAGAGTTTACCCTCGTTCTACAACACCCAACCATCCCAACCAAATCTTGTGGTTTGGCAAATCGAATGGTTGTCATTAATGCTTGACCTACCGGGCTCTTATCCTACGAGTCCTATCTTATTCAGCGAGTATATATAATCCTAGGTCTTGCCAACATTAAGCACTTTGGAGACAAAAATTAGGTGAGTTCGATTTAATTATCAGATTTATGAGTTATACCCTGATATGGATGCGGACCTAGTGGTTAGCGCTGGATCCCTGGTTTAGATACCGGAAGTGACTACATCTACATTCTGTTCGCTGCTATAGCTCCTGTCAACATCTGACAAACATCGTTGAGTACAAAACAGTCATGAGAAGCTTCTCCGGCATTCTCAGTCGGCATTAAAGAGGAGGGCTTACTCCCTGTGCATACATTAACACTCCGCACATACAATTGAATGGTGAAGATGGGTTTGATGTGGATGTAGTCTGATGGATAAAAGCACATCAAATGTGTTAATCTACGTCGAGTCATAATTAATAGTTACTCCGAGCCGGTGTCTAGGCAGCACATTGATTCGAGGCTGCAAGAAGGTCTGAACATGAAACATAAAATCCTGCAACACTTTCTTCGACCCACCGATAAACGCTTTTCCAACCATTGTTGCACTGCCACTACAGCATTTGACGTCGCTCTTGCATGCCCCTCTTTTGTCCTTGTGTTCACTTTACAGTCCCAAACTGCCTTGAATCACGAAGGCCCAATTAAATCATCACCATCTCCGCAAAATTTAAAATCCAATTTCCAGTAAATTCCCCAAATTCCATACACGTGCTAAGATTTGTATTAAAACCTGCAAAACGTTGCATTTGTGCGACATCAATCTTCCCCAAGCCCCGCAATTAAATCGCAATTAAAACTAAACGTCAAGGAACGAAGAAACCCTCGATTTGAGACGCCCGCCTTCATAGAACCCTCAAATGGAACTGACGCTGTCGTGTTCGATGCACAAGCTTGTGCAGGTGGGCTTCATCAATTATCGCATTACATTCAGGTATCCAATTATGAAATCAAAACAACCCCCCATCCCTCAGCACTGTGTAAACACAAAACGCCCTTAAACAGTTTCCAAACCACGGAGGAGTAAACACAGCACATAACAACTTTTCATAAAAGTTTGCACCTCATTCCCAACCCCTAAAAAAATACAAGCACCTACCCAGCACACCATCTGAAACCCTAAAGGGATGAAATTTGTTTTCATTAGATCGAAATAAAGGTTGGAGGGGTGCTCGGACCGGGTATATAAAAAGGGTTGCTTCCCTTAGCGAAGCGTATTTTTATTATGACGCCCATAAGTCTGCTTCCTCTATCAAGCTCTCAATGTGATATCTACCGCGAAACACATTTATCCTCCAATGTGCAAGCCACCAACGTTGGTTACATTTTTTTTCTCTTCTTCTTCTTCTGTGTTCGTCCTTTTTCTTTATCCTTTTTCGCAGACATAACTTTGCGATTATCATTATGCAACAACGTTTGCTTGTTTCGGTTACGATTTTGTATCTTCTATTGCACAAGGGCAAAGTTTTTCTAGGCCAAGACACCCCGGTATCTGGCAACAAAAAAAAAGCCAAAAAGTAAAACAATAGTAAGTCCGAAGTAGTCATGCATGTCCTTTCGCGTCCAAGATGTTAAGGCAAGAGAGAACTTTCACAAAGGAGTCCTGGCAGTAATTTCATCGATTGGCATCGCTCCAAATGACGTATCGTAAAAGTTGTGAACACAAAAGTCCCGTCCACCCCACCGTCTTACATACGTACTTTGCAGCGGATTTAACAAATACCCGAGAGATCCTTGATGCTTCCAAGCCATGAATGTACCAGATTGTGTTGCATTTTTAATTAAGGATAATCTTTCGGGAGGGGTTCCCCGATTTACTTTGTATACATATCAAGTGGCATGGGGCTGTGGGGGTGGTTTTATTCGTTTTTATCGTTTTGGGCGGATGACGTCCCCACCGGTAAGGATATTAAAATTTCGTCCGCGATACGTTGTCACATTTGGTAACGATAGCGATTCAAATAATTGTATTCCGAGGACGTGGAGTGGCATATTTCGCACAGATTGAGGGGTGAGGCGAAACATAATGCAATCGTGAGGTAGCCCGCGATGAGGGTAGGCACCATGATGAACAACCCAAACTGTTCCACCATGAGAAGGATGATGGGCTCGGTAGACAATCGTTTTGTCAAGGATTTTCTCGTGTTTTCGTTTTATATGAAATCACGAAAATTAAATCTGTTGTCGGTTTTAGGGTGGCTGGGTTGCAAGATGTGCGAAGACGCAAATTGAATTCGGTCTTCAATGACAGTTGGCGTGGTGAGTGTTGGCAGGATTTAACGATACCATCATTTTTTTTTGAATTTATTGAATTAGCCCGGGAGGGAAAATTCATTTGGGAAAGGTCAGTTGGTGTTTGACGATCTTACATGTAGGTAGGTATCGTGGTAATGAGCGAGGCACGGAATATACGGTTGGTTGTCCTCAGGTGAACACAAAGGCCTGCAACTCTAGGAAGCAACCAAGAGCCTCGAAAAGGACTGATTTTATTCTTGACGACCATGCTCAAAGAAAAAAACGGACAACGACGTTCGTATCTGCTCCTGGAATGTGACAACATTAAACAGTCGAGATGCAGGAGAACAACTCGCGAAAGACCTAAACTGCTGCAAAGCAGACATTACTGCTACCCGGGAAACACGATGGGAGTGGGCGGGCAAAAAGAGGATGAAAAACTGTGACATCTACTACGGACCGTGTTATAGTGAACACAAACAGCAACTATTCGTATGCGGATTTGTTATAAGTGCCAGACTTAGCAAGAAGTCTTATATTTCCAAGGCATTACCGAACGCATTGTAACGATTCGCATCCAGGCCAAATTCGCCAACATAAGCCTTATAAACGCTCACGCCCCAAGAGACAAAATATATGATATAGCTGAGGATTGCTTCTACGAGCTCCTCGACAAAACCTATGAGCGACTACCGAAATACGATATTAAAATCGAGCTGGGGGATTTTAACCAAAAAGGTCGAAAGGGAAGACATATTAAGCAGTATTGTCGAGAAATACAGCCGACACGACTTCTTTTCCGGCAGAAGACTTAGGCTACCAGACTTGCCACTATAGCCAACACACGGTTTCCTCGCCTTTATATAAATAAGGTGAAATGTCGGTCTCTAGATTAACGAACGGTTAGTCAAATCGATTGCGACAGACAAGAGACACGCTCCAGTATTTTGGATGTCCGAACATTCCGAGAAGCTAACATCGACTCGGAAAACTACCTTGCTGCGGGCAAGGTAGAAATGCGGATATCCACCACGCCACAAATATCCAGAAATACTGTGTAAAATTTTAATTTCGAAGGACTGGAATCGCAAGAGACCGCCAAGACATTCGCCCACCGTGTATCCTTTAGTCTCTCGGTTCTCGCGAACACCAGCAAGAAACCCCTGGTTTGATGAGGAATGCCGACGAAGCTAAGACGTACGTGAGTATAAGAGTTGCCATTGATCTCTATAGGCACAGAATAAGGTAAGAACGCCGGCTTTTCAGAAAAAAAAACGACAAAAAAATCGCGCGATCGAGGACTTGGAGAGGTGCCACTCCAGGATCGATGTTTGCAAGTTTTACCAAAGTGTGAAACGTCAAAGCCAAGGATAAAAGGCTGGAACAGAATCCTGTCGAGATGAACAAGGAAATATCGGAGTTGAGACACAGTCGATGCTGAGGATATAGAAGAACCACTTCTGCAGACTGTTAAACGGCGATGAAGAACAACATTCCGCTGTCAGGCAGAACGAATCATTCAATGTTGGCAACGACAGCGAAAACTGCCAACCACCCGACCTGAGTGAAGTGTGGATTGCAATACCTGAACACAAGCTTAAGGCTGGCGGGAATAACGACCTTCTCAGCTTTAAAAAGCCTGCGGAGATGACTTGGTAATTAAGATCCACGAACTCGTAAGCCAAATTCGGTCGGATGAAAGAATGTCTGAGGAGTGGAACTTCAGCATCATTTGCCCGATCTACAAGCAAGGAGACCCGCTGTACAGCGCCAACTACAGAGGCTAATTCTCTTCAACATCGCCTACAAGATCCTATCTGCCATAATATGTGAATTTTGAGGTTGTACAGGACTTTATCTACCTCGTCTCCGCTACTAACTCTGACAACAACATATCCTCAGAAATTAAACGAGGAATTACTCTTGCCAACGGGTGTTTTTTTCGGGCTTAGAAGGCAATTCAGTAGTAAATCCTTCACTCGAACTACTAAGGAGCACCTACACAATACCCTGATCATCCACATCATGCTCTACGGTGCTGAAGCATGGACCATTTCAAAAGCGGATGAAGAAATCCTTGGTCGAGTCGAGAGGAGAGACGGGCTATGGAGAAGAAGATTCAACCAGGAACTATACGAGCTGTACATCGACATGCCCCTGGTCAAAAAACTCCGCATTGGACGTTTAGGATGGCTAGGACATGTAGAATGAATGGACACCAATGATCCAGCTCACAGAGTCTTCGATTCAGAAGACTCAGCCAGACGTCGGACGCTGTAGAGGAAGACCTCACCTTAAGTGGCGCGCACAAGTAGTACCCGACCTCAACCAACTTGGAGTGCGCTACTGGAAGGAGTTAGCTAAAGACCGGGTTAATTGGACAGGAATGTTGGTTGAGGATCAGGTTAATTCCGGCTGCACGCAATGCGCGTGCACACTTATGCCATAAAGGTTTGTTGTGGTACCCCGTCGATCTGTCGACTTTCCTATATTCGTTTGCCTAATTGAACCATTCAGAGCTAACTATTTAGCGAAGGAGGTTTCCGACATTGATGTTAGCCAGGTCATCTGTATTATCGAAGGAGTAATCTCCCAGATGAAGTTTCCTTTTTACTAAGAGGGCAGGACAAGAGCATAGGAGCTGAGTAATACTTTCCTCCTCTTCGTCGTCTAAGCAGCTTCTGCAGATGTCATTACTGAAGAGGCCTAGTCTTCTTGTGTATAGGCCTATCGGAAAGTGTCCTGTGAGGACACCGATAATGCTGCTGATGTTTGGTCTGTTCAGGATTGTCAAGCTGATGAAGCTCTTCTGGTTAAAGTTAGGCCAGAGTTGCCTGGATATTTGACACGTTGAGCCGTTTATCCATCTGCGGTTTGCTTTCTTGATCGCATCCTGTTTGATCCTTAAATTACATGTAGCGATGTGCATACCTATCACGTCTACTGGCGGTAGAATATCGAGGGTTGTGCCCTGTCTGGCAAGTACACCTGCCTTGCAATTCCCTGGTATGTCTCTGTGGCCCGGCACCCAAAGGAGGTGAATGATAAAATCCTCCCCCATCTAATTAAGAGACATTCGGCATTCGTGGGCTGATTTCGAATTGAACGAGATTGCTTCCAGGGAGTTGATTGCCGCTTCTCTGTCGCTGAAGATGCTTATATGTATCGCGGATATTCCATTCCATTTTGGGGTTTGAATTTTTATTAGAAACCACAAAATGTAGGCTGCAGGTTGACTTTGGATACAGATTTTGTCCACATTTGAAAGGATTCACACTTCCGATGCTATTGATAAAGAATCTCTCATTCTAAGTGATGTTACGTTACTTCAGAGAGAGCGTTTGACGACCAGTTCAGATAGATGCTTTTATTTTATCCACATGATCTTTGAAGATCGTTGGTTTCCATGAGTTCAAACGCTGGACAGGAATGTGGCTATTATCCGGAAGACGATCACCGTGACTGTTGGCCTACCTACAATTCCATAACCATAGAAAAGTGTTGGTTAACACCGCAACGCAGGACACGTTTCATTGGTGCAATTTCGTAAATCATGTGTAAGATACAAACTTCGTCCTTGCTAAGAACCGAGGTCCACCTAAAATCCGTTGTATTCCAAAGTCTATCACCAATAGACCACAGAATACCATCCAGGACAATGCGTCTTTGGCTGCCATGAGTTCCGCCTTGAAAACGCTACAAAAGTCGGGTAGGCGAAAGGATATTCTTAGGTTAAGCATTTCGGAGAATACACCTCCACCCACTCCAGATTCTGTTTTAGACCCATCCGTGTAGAGGTGAATTTAGTAACTTGTTTCGACCGAACCCGATTCCCATTCAAGGTGACTGGGAATGGTTGCCCTGAAGTTATGCACAAAACTTAGTTGGGTAGTGGTGTGGTCGGTGTTTTTTTTTGTAATGTTAAGGTGATTCAGAATCTTTGTGTAAGTCTTTCCTGCGTTGGGGATGAATGCAACCTCTATTTCCGGGCATGCCTTTCGGATATGCACTAACCACAGACAAGTGGTCATTATGGTTATACGGCATGGTAGCATGATATCAAGTTTCTTTTGAAGCTCCACAGGTATGATATCATCTCGTCCTGTGACATCGGGATAACAAAGACCACCGTCCCGTACACATTACCTAACGTACGGATAAAAATCGATCCCATCCGATCTCGCTGCACGCACCTAGACGTTAAAATTTTCTTTTGAGAACGCGGTAGTATTTAGTAGGGGAAAGCTGAAGATTTTTTTTATATCCCAACCCTGCACTGCTGAGACTATCTCTATCATTCCGAATTCCGTTCCCTAACTCTGTCATGGTTTGTGTTTTACTTCCATTTGAGCTGTGTAATCTTAAAAAACTGCGCTGGTTACACATGAGCCACCTTCAGAAAAGATATTCCAAAATTATAAATTGCAATCAACAAACCGTTCAGCTCTCGAAAAAGGCATTCATTAGGCATAAGGCTTAAAAATCTCACTAAAACATACAATCACCATACCAAACTGCAATCCGCTTTTCTAATTGCAAACCCCTAAAAACCGATTACCACCCTAATTTGCTTAATGGGTGCTCTCTTGTTTGCACTAACAAGGTTATGAACGATTGCAAGTACACATTCCATAAACGGATTACAGCACTTCATGGCGATAACAATTCGTCTGCGTCTCCTTGTCGAGGTTATACATCCATAAGACTGCAAACGGCTTGTCGACGACGACTCAAAACATCCCCAGCTCCCAGAGAATGGCGGTCTAATTTTCGGCAAGTGCTTGTGCAAACCTAAATATCGACCGAAATTATGGACTTCCTTCTTGCGTTATTTCAGATTCACACGCGACACCGCCCATGGATTAATCTAACACCATCCTCTGCTTAGACAAAAAAAAAAAAAAAAAACCGCCCCTATTGACCAAAGGTGTGCACACCATAAATACCAACAACGGTTCGTACGAATGTGAAGCGGAAGTCATTAATCTCGTTGGTCCTGTCACACTGGTGCGCCGTGGGTCGTAGGTGAACGCTAAACGAAATCGAATTGCGGGTCATTACCGGAGGGTATGTCTCATAAATTTTTTGCAGGTCTACCGGGGGCTGTTTAAGTTTCTACGGACTTACCTTCTTTACATTATGCCTAAATAGAACGTATCGCAGATCATATGAACAGTGGTATCCCCGGACGTTCAGCTGTCTGAGTGTGTGATTTGTAACGAGAGTTTGAACTGTGTTCGTGGCAGTGTCCAGTACGGCTAGTCCGCCGTCATCTGACTGAAAGACGTATTTACGTGTTGTCACCCAGGCTGGTTGCAGCCGGTTTGGCGTAAGATCGCCTTGCAGGTACTCATCGAGTATCATACGACGGCCCGACCAATACAGGAGTTCATCGACGTACCTAGAAAAAAAAAAAAGTTTTTAAAAAAAAATCCTTAAAGGCTACAAAACCGTATTGTGCAACTCACCCCAGAAGGTAGATCGCTGTTATGATACCGGCAATTACAAAACTTATAACTAAGAGTGAAAAGATTATGCTACGCCAGTTGTGACCTTCGTCGTAGTCTAAGTCTTCGTTTTTTTGCTTTGGATCTTGAACTTGAAGGGTTTCATCGGGTGGTAAACGCCATGAGCCACCACCGCCACCACGATCCGAATGCACATTCGCGTGCATTTCAGTTCTGAGAGGAGCGTAGTTAGAAGTTGAGTGTTAGAGTTGAAGTTACGTTTTGTTGTTGTAGCTGCAGGATATAGGGATGGTTCCGTTTAAGATATTTGCTCTTCGGGACTTTTTTCGTTTTTTTTTTTTGATTTTAGATAGAGTTGGGCTGGTGTGTGTTGTGTGATGTTGAAGAGATTTGAAAATGGAATTTAGTCCTTGAATTTGTTCGAGCTAGTCCTATACATTGGTTTATGTAAGTATGTCCTGTTGTTGTTTGAAAGTTTACAAGCATTTAGGTGGTGGTGGTGGTATTTTGTGTTATTTATGAGGGGGGCCCTCATCAACTGCCCTTAATGGGCCACCACCACCACTTGGTTGATTTTCGCCCGCCACGCTTGCAATTTTTCTTTGATGCTGTCCACAAGAGTCATCGATGCCAAGCAAGTGTCCTGGAAAAGAAGATTTAGATACATTGATACGTTAGATAAGTATGCAGATATGGTTGACATAAAAGATTGTAAGTGTGAAATACGTCTTTCGAGCTTTTAAAGGTTGCTTTGAGAAATTTTCAAAGTCTGTGTGTGAGATGGAGGGGGAGAGAAATTGTAAGGAAATACTTTGAGTAGACCCGGATAATGCGATTATGTTAGGAATATGTTGCGAAGGATTGGCTATTGAAATGTTATACACACGATGCATTGGGCGGTCTTTCAATTCCCGTCTAAAGCTATAACTGATGGAAGGGTAAGTACTGAGCTTTGTATCAATGACTTACTTACTAAACTCAAGTGGCGCTAAGTTGCGGAATGAACTTGGGTCTCCACCAAGGTTAGGTTGGGTTAGGTTTGATGGGTTGTTGACGCTCAGGTGAGCCGCCAACTTCGCTGATTTCTGGGTGGACCCATAGCGATACGCTTTGTTAAGTTTTTACTGTACTGTTGCTAGCTCGGTCAGGTCCTTGTAGTATAGAAGCTTCCATGGAGTTTGTTGTGGATGTTGCTGATCGCAGAGAAATGATAGAAGAGGTGTGAGATGTTCTCTTCGACTTCTGGGTCGCCGCATTTCCTGCATAGTTGGTGTAAGTTAGTTAGTCTGATTCCATGAAAGTGCTTACCCAACACTCTCACCGCTATAGATATGAAGGCTCTGTTCAGAGATATATGCTTACTTGATTTGCTACCGCTTAGTTCCGGCCATTTTTCGTATTTTTATTTGTTTTTGGGGGTCCAACCTTACTGTCGCATAAAGAGATACACTGGACAATCCTATTCTGGCTAGCTCGTCTGCTTTCTCATTTCCTAGCATGTTGCACCCGAACAATTCGGACGTTTTTCTGCTAACAAAGAGCCTTAACTGGCGCCCACAAGTAGAAACAAACATGGAGTGCTCAACTGGAGGCAGTTGGCGAGGGCTAATTGGAGAAAAATTGGGGAAAAAGAGCCTTTAGCTTCCAACTACTCCTGATTTTATTGTGTTGGATGCCAGAGCTTTAACGGCCGCTTGACTGTCTACGTAAATGGAGAAATCCTCTTGTTTCACACTTTAGCCATTTCGGCTGCTCCAAGTATACCTAGGATTTTGTGCTTGGAATGTACAGCACTAGTTTTCGAGTCGAAGGGATGTTGTCGGAGTAAATCCCAGAGCCCGCTCCTATTTCCTGTTGATTCCCGTCAGAATAGATTGCCATTTCAGTGTTGGATACCACAGTGTTCGACGACAATTCGGTTTTACTTGGTATTCTGATAGAGCCTCATACAACATTTCCAACTACCCTGTCCCATAGCTACAACGGTCTCCAGTTATGCACCTCAAATTTTTTTCAGACCGGTTTCAATTAGTCTTAGGTTTTGCTGGGAATCGAAAACTGCCAGCAAGATTATTGGTCCGTTCGCTTAACTTGGCCTAGCCTTAAACGGTGCCGTGACATAAGGCCAAGCGTCATTAAAAAATTGGCCTTATGTCGCTTTATAAAACTGCTTGACCTCATTTCACGGCACTGCCTTAAACGACCACCGAAGAGCATTTGGACAACGTCTTTGTCGTTGTACAGCTCGTAATGTTCTTGGTTGAATCTTATTCTCCATAACCTGTCAACGTAAAAGGGATCGAAGGTATGTTTCATCTGCTTTTGATGGGTTCCATGGTACAGCTTCGCGGAGCGTGACTGGGATGAGTAGGGACATAAAAAAGATTTCATTTGTAGTTCGAGTGTTGGTTTTAATTTCCTCTTCAGGCCGAAGAAACAGTGGTGGTTGCCAAAGAGTATTTGATTTCTCACGAGATGTCGTGTTGTCAGAGATAATAGCAAAGCCGGGGTAGACAAAGTCCCGAACTACCTCAAAGTTTATTTGTCAATTGTGACGTTCGTCCAGTTCGTCGATAACGTGTGAAATTCCGTTTTGACAGCCAATACTTGGTTTTACCCTCGTTTTTTGCTGAGCCACTCATTGCCGCTTCCTTCCCTGTACTAGCAAACGTGGCTATGACATCACGTTGAGTCCTACAGATGATGTCAATATCGTCGGCGTATGCTAGTAGTTGCTCCTATTTATGGAAAACTGTGCTTCTGGTATTGGCTCGGGAGTTTTGCAGAATCCTCTCAAGACTCATATTGAAGAAGTCCCATGACAGCGAATTGCCTTGCCTAAATCCTTTTTTGGTATCGAATGTGTCAGTGAGGTCGTTTCCGACCCTGATGGAGCAGCGAGAATTCTCCATCGTCATCCTACACAAACGGACGAGTTTGGGCGGTATACCAAAACTAGACATGGCACTGTATAGTTCGTCTCTATAAATGCTGTCGTATGCGGCTTTGAAATCGATGAATAGGTGGTGGGTATCCATTTGGACTTCTTGGGTTTTTTCCAGGATCTGCCGAAGTGTGAAAATTTGATCGGTTTTCTGTTTCCTGACCTAAAACCACACTGATAAGGGCCGATCAGGTGGTTGGTAAACCGTTTCAGGCGTTCACATATTACTGCAGATAGGATATCGTAGGCGATGTTGACGAAACTTATGGCTTTTTAGTTGGAGCAGCTCAGAAGGTCTCTGTTTTTGTGGATCAGTCAAACGATGCTTGGCTTCAGTTCTTCAGGCATACATTCATCCAACCAAATTTGTCTTACGTGCTGGATTGTGTTACTTACCAAGTCATCTCCGACGGCTTTATTAAGCTCGGCGGGACGTCCGTTAATTCCGGCACTCCGCCAGCCTTATTCAGCTTGAATTTAGATATTATTATCCTCACTTCACTTATAGGTCAGGTGGTTGGTAGTTTTCTCCGTCACCGCCTGTATTGAATTGTTTGCTCTGTCTGAGAGCGGAATGTTGTCCGTCATAGCCGTTCAACAGTCTACAGAAGTGGTTCTTCCATATCCTCGGCATTGACTGTGTCTTAACTCCGATATTTCCGTATTCATATCCACAGGATTCCTTTTTCGTCTTGTATCCCTAGCTTTGACTTTTCGCACTTTGCGAACATCATTCCTAAAGCGGAACCTCTCTATATCCCCGATAGAAGGGTTTTCTAGGTGGCTTTTCTTCTGTCTGAAAAGACGGTGTTTTTTCCTACTTCTTCACCTATAGACCTCAATCCCAGTTGTCGCCTTCACCTGCAACTTAGCCTTGTAGGCCTCGTTCTTGACTGTGAGCATCTGTCGACATTCTTTATCAAGACATGAATTTCTTCCAAGTAGACGGTAGGAATATAGAACATCCGTCGGGACTGATCTACTGGCTTGGTGGATATCCGCGTTTTTACCTTGGCTCCAAAAGTAGTCCGAGTCCATTTGAGCCCCTCTGAATGTTGGGAAATCCAAAATACTGGATGGGTGCCTCTTGTCTATCGCAATGAGGTCATTTTTATTGACCGGTTTTTGATCTGGGGCCGCCATGTCCCCATATGGATATCGGGGTGAGGAAACCGTGGGCTATAGTGCCTATAGTGGCATTTCGTTCCTTAGCCATATCAATTAGCTGACGTCCGGTGCCAGACGCGTTGTCGTGTAGGCTCTATTTTCTGCTATTACTGCTAAAACTGTCTTGTCTTCCTACCTTTGCACATTTCCCAGTACGATTTTAGCATCGTACATCGGTGGTCGCTTTGGTTGTCAAGGAGCTCATAGAAGCAGTCCTTCGTAAAATCGTCTTTTTCCAACGTCAGAGCGTGAGTGCATATAAGGCTTATGTTGGCGAATTTGGCCTTGATGCGGATACGTTCGCTGATGTCTTGAAAACTTAAGACTTCTTGCTTATTTCTCACACTTATAACAAATCCACATCTGTATAGTCACTGTTTCTGCTCATAAATTCACGGTCCATAGTAGATGTCACAGTTTTTTATCCTCTTTTTCCCCTACCCATCCTATAGTATTTCCTGGATGGCAGTAATGTCTTCTTTGTAGCAGTTTAGGACTTCCGCTAGTTTTTCGCTTGCTTCTCTCCCAATAAATGTTCTCACATTCCAGGTGCAGATACGAACGTCGAGGTCCTTTTTTCGTTTAGCAGGGTCGAATACAGGCCTTTTCAAGGTTATTGCTGGTTTCGTAACAAATGTTTTCTTTTCATGGGTTTACCCAAACCACAACTCCCAACCTGGAGGGCCAGTTCCCAATTTATTGGATACCACTAGGACACTGGGCCATCAGTATCCACTACCGGATTGAGCGCTGCCGTTGGCCTTTCGGTTCATCTGCCACCATCTCTGTTTAAGGGGCCGGACTTACCCTTGTAATTCCAAAATGACCTGTTGTCCGAATATGTCGAAGCAACTCATCTTGGTTCGCCTGGGTCAGCAGGCCGGGTATTCATGCCGTCCCGTTCTGACCTGGCTGTTGATAGGTTCGCTATTTTTTGTCTTGTTGTTAACACTCGCGCAAGGCAATTCCGGATGGTTACCACTTAGAAAAATAAGCAAATTTGATGTGTAACTCACAGTTTCCACCACTGGGCATTGCCAAGTTAAAGCGAATAAGTGTCTAACCTCGTTCTACAACACCCAACTTCAACCGGTTGAACATATTCCCCTGTGTTTGGAAAGCAACCATAATGACAACGGTTGAAGCATTCTCGTGTGAACAGGCGCAATGAGTGGTTGGGACGTTTATTATTTAGAAAATCAAAACTTGAACGTTCCTGCATTTTACCTAATCGACTTTTTTCCGAACTCCAGAACAAGCAAACAATGAAACGAACTTTCACAAAACGTTTTTCCACGAATGTTTGTACAATCTACAAGAACTCAACAGCAGAATCAACAAACATCTGCAAGCATCAACTCAGGGTGTCCAGGTAAATTTTACCGCAACAAGACTCACGCTCTTTCCCCTGACAATCCTTTTGGTCCCTCTGTTAATTATGGTCGCAAATCCAGAATCTGTAGGAAGTGGTCTGCAGCCATTGTCCCATCAGCCCCTGGTCCACTACCTTCAGACCTTGAGGATACAACCGATAAAACGACGCCTCATTATAATCGTTTTGCAGAATTTATGGAGAAAACTTCGTTGTTGGTTATTCTGGTGGTCCGCCATTTTGCTGTTGTGACCAATGCCAAACAAAAGTTTATTTGGCGATTTTTGTAAACATGAACCAACCCGCACTCTGAGTGAACAAGGCTCTCTTAGCCACCTACGTAAGTAAAGAGTGGCTAGTGAAAGGGGTTACTTAGGCGAGTATAGTCACCATGGTAGGGAGGGTTATGACAAAATGTCTTGCATTCGTCAAACCAACTAGACGACAGGACTGGCATTATTTTTTTTTGTGCTAGGCCAATGGTCAAATCCCACACCCACCGACGAGCTAAGAGGGAATAAGCATGCCAGCACCGACCCAACAGGCAGAGAAGGTCTACGCAACAATATGACCCTATGATCTGGGGTTTTCGACAAATTCGTAACGTGGGAAAATCGGCACTCCTGGAGTGTTATAGCTTCATCTCCCGACACGAAATGTTTCAAAAAAATCATTCTTTTCGTGTTTTCCATTCTTCACTGCCCAACATTTCGCATTGATCCTTATTAGAGGTCCTTTGTGAATCTGTCGAAATAGCAAGTTGTCTCGACGGTACAGTAAAAAAAAAAATGTATGCTTCCGGGAAGCCACACAAATTTATTTATTTGGTGTAGTTTCGATTAAATAATCCTGCACGCATTACAGAATTCAAATTGTAGTCAGTAACTCCAACTTAATTTTACCAGTTGGGAGTTCCTTTAATAGGTTTGCATGCCATAATTTAATCTGTTATTAGCTCAACCATTAAATCTCTCAATTGAACACAAATTATGTAACCAGCTCACCCATTGGCAAAATGTAATCCGCAAAATGTAATCAATTCAGATAGACAAAAGGCCAGCAACAACAAAAAAAAATCCTTACGTAATCAAATTATTTACAACACACACAAACATTAGCAATAATTCGATTAATCCAAAACTCATTAAACTCTGTCCGGGTCAACCGCATACTCGGTGACATTTTGTCAAAATAAATGCTTCCGCATTCGAAAATAAAAATAGTCCTCCTCTCACATCCCCACACTCCCTGTGTCTATCACTAATTTAGCTGTTCACATCCTTGGTCAACATTTTAATTATGAGTCGAAAATTTATAGTTAATTTCGTGGGCACCTTTCGCACGAGAAGTGCTCGCTTCATTCGTAATCAGCCATAAACCGACCGAAATAACATTTATGGCCGAGACCGAGACCAATGTTGAGGCCGAGGAATTTGCATGTCAAATGCTAATTATGCAGCCGACAACACTTGTTGTCGGCGGCTGGCGGTACATACTGGTGGTGGTGTCCTGGTGATGGTCATGGTGATGGTGAGTTAATTTTACGTCCTGATTTCATGTTTAGAAATGTCAAACTGATATAGAGAGCGTTAGGGTAGGATGGGGGATGCGTCACCCTCCCATGAATATGTCAAATTTAGTTTTACAAATGAAGGGCTTGACAAAGCTCATGTTGTCAGTAATTAGGGATCTAACTCGATAAGGACAAGCAAATATTTGGGTTTGTTTTTTGCCTGGACATTCTGGGAGGATTTAAACTTTATATGAGCTACACTTGTACTGCAAATAAAATAGCTGATGCCTTTCAACTTCGACTCTTAGTCTGCTCCCAGTGACCACTGGGAGCTTTATTTGTAGATATCATGTGAACCTTTCTGTAAAGTGTAGGCGGCAAACAGAAGAGAACTGGATGCAGACGAATCCTTATAGCAAGGCACCTGTTGTTCTTCAAGATGTCAGTGGACGAATTTCCAATTCTTAAGATGTAACCAATGGAAACTTCTACAAAGTAAAAAAAAAACCTATATAAGCTGACATGTTCGAACAACAGGACATATAGGAATTTAAGGGGCTAATCAGGCGGATATGCCCACAAGTATGCGGCAGTGCAGATGGAGGATTGCGCTATGAGTTAACTACCCACTCACGGAAAAATCGTTGTACAAGCATCTAAAAACCTCGGAAAGGACTGATCTTGTTATGGATGACCATGCTAAATGAAAGAAGGACAACGCCAATCGTATATACACCGCGAATGTTGGAAAACTCAGAAACATTACTTCCACCCAGGAAATACAATGTGGAATGCCTGTGCCATCTATAAAGTCCATGTGCAGTGGGCAGAAGCAGCGACAATCCAATATAATAACCCGCGTCAAGGCCAAATGCTGCAAGGTATTCGTTCACACTTGGACGGTGTTAGAATACTAGCTCCTGGAAATAACTTTTGAGCGACTATCGAAGTTCGATGTTTAGATCGTGCTGGGAGATTTTAACTCAAAGAAAACAGAAGATAGCTTGAAGAAGACGTTTCCTCACAGCAAGGAACCTCTTCCTTTTTCACATTAGGATGAAAGAGTTATGTTTTCGGTCATATAAGACCAATCTTTCTGAGGAAAACTGATCAGAGTGTAAACTAGTCAACAAACTCTTGCGACGGGTCGTCGCCTTGCCGGGGCGAAAGGGCTTGTAGTAAGTCTACGAGACATATGGATGGCGTAATCAACAGAGGGTTCGCTGCAAAGCCAACCCTGAATGAATGCAGCCACCCGGTTGTCTCCCCAGCACAACCCAAACTCTTTGATGAGGTGCCGGGAGTAAACCCTATTCTAACTTTCACTTCTCAGCCAAAGTGTCGATGGCTGTATGGCCAGTAAGTGGCTAATCGTACCTGTTCGCCAAAAGTCCCCTACGATGCCCGGGAAAGGTCGGTTGTCGCTCCAAATTGTCGCCATTAGCAAAGTGCCGACAGGGGCCTGGACCCCATCGCCCCTCCCTACGACGGTGCCTTATCCTGGTAAGACGGCTCTGCCAGGATGGACAATCTTTTCCGGTTGTAGAACAAAACAAAATAAAAAGCAAAAAGACCAGCGGAGTGTGCCTAAGGTGGGCACCTCACCAGAGGACGAATTGCTGGCCTATAGTCAGGAGGTATTCATCTGTCCACCCAGCGATGAGAGAGCTGATGCTAGCACCTCAGCCGTAAAACAAACAACAACAACAGAACGAAAGTCTGTAGGAAAAGCCATTAGGAGCAAGTACAAGATGGCCCACAGTGGGCCACATCATTATAGGCAAGATAGCCAAAAATTAAGCAGCCGGAAAGGGCCACAAAAGGGACAAGGTGGACAAAATCAAGTTCCAGGCAATCGTTGACGAGCATTACGAGAACGAGAAAACAAACCGATGCAGGCGGCTAAGCCAGATGAACCCCCATCACACGGCTCCAAAAAGAACCAAGGTTTCCGCAGGCGCAGCAACCACAACCACGCCGGCTGGAGCAACTCAAAGACGATCATTGACCGAGGTGCCACTAATGGATGAGAATGCCACAAATAGAAAATCCATAGCAGAGCCGGGGGGGAAAATTGAGGCCAACTTTTGCGACATGGTGATAGACCATATAATTGGAAGCAAAGGAGGAGCTCTCCCGAACTTTGACTCCGCCTAGGTCGTGAGAGGATATAGGATAATCAAATGCGATGACGCATTCTCCAAGGGCTTGCTTAGCGAGTGCGTTGCTAAGGTAAGTGACGCCTGGGATATCTTGAAGCTCAAGCTGATCCCAGCTAAGGACATCCCAAGAAGATCCAAGGCCCACATTTGGTTGCCCAATATGAAGATAGAAAGAGCAAGGCTCCTCCAATGTCATAAACTCCACAACCCGACGGTTCCAATGGATGACTGGTCAGTCTTCAAGGAGGAGGAACCGACTAGATAACACCTGTACTAAGCTTTAGGAAAGGCTTTTACGTAGGCTCTCCTGTTAGAGCTCAGTGGAAGAGAAACAAAGCAGTAAGAGATTTTGGAATGATCGTCTACACCGTAGGATCTTAAATAAACGGTGGTATGGGTTTCACAGTCTACTGGGAATCGCCGAAAATATTATTTTCATACCGCCTACCGGATTTTGCCAGCGTATTCCAGGTGGAACTACTGGCTGTTCGAGAGGCTTGCATGCTTCTGGGACGTGAAAATACGAAAAAGCAAAATATTGCTTTTCTCTCGGCCATTAAGACAATAAACACGGATACCATATCCTCCAAACTGGTACAGGAATGCCGGGACGAAGTTGCCCACCTTGGCGAACGCTTCAGGGTCATACTTCTCTGGGTTCCATGCCACAGTGAAGGAAACGAACTTGCAGACGACCTGGCCAGGCGAGGCTTAGCTCTTTACGGCTCACTTACGGCAAGGGTCCGTATCCCGCTGCAGTTAAGGCACGAATTCACTCATACTTCCTGAAGAAGGCCGACTCCAAATGGAGAAAGCTAACAAATTGCGTTAGATCGAGGAAGATATGGCCTTCCTTCGATAAGAACAGAACAAACGATCTACTAAATAGAACCCAGATATCGCAAGAATAACGGCGACAGTTACCGAGCACTGGCCAATTGGAGTACATTTGGCCAAACTAGCTATCACATACAACCCACACTGCCGCAGTTACGGGAACACAAACGATAGAGAAACCTTCTTTCATTTCATCTGCAAATGCCCAGCACTAGCAAGAGCCATATTGCGTGCCCTAGTCCAACAATTCTTCGACAACCTTAACGCCATCTCGACTATAAGGAGTCAAGATCTTCTCCGTTTTCCAAACCTCACATGTTTTATCTAGATAGCGATTGTATCACATCCATAACAATCATCATAATACAGGTCACACGAGTCGTGGTAACAAAATGGCACATAACTGCCTCATGGGTTCATGCTGAACCGCCACTTCTACCTACCTAGCTAAGCGAGCCAGAAATGACTGTAATGCTCACAACATGTCAAATTCTTCCAAGACCGAAAGTTTATGAATAAAAAATTCCACTATATCCCAAAGTTAGTAAAAACTAGTTCCACTCGACCTCAACTTCAACTCCAACGCTTATTGGTGAGGACATTCCAGCTTTCAACTCTCAAAACCAAGCCTGTCAATCAGCTTGCTGCTCAGTTTGCAACCAGTTCCACGTTGACATATTATGCCCATAACTTGAGAACGCAGCACATTCTAAGGGACAAATCCATTTTCGTACTCGTACAGTCCAGACATCCACAAATCGATGGCCCAGATGATATCTTCCCCATAATTCCGAAGTGGTGTTCTTCAATGCTTGCAAGAACACTGCATAAGTTGTTCCATAGGTCCTATTCATCAGTACTCTCTTGAAATACGGACCAATTGTACTTACCTCCATTCTTTGTCGCTTCATTCATAGAAACACTGACAATCAGTCAGCTTATGAAATATCTTGAGTCACGGAAACCTCTCAAGGATCGATATTAAGGTTTTCGTTCCAACAGGTCCACATGCGGTTTGATGACATATCTCACCGAAAAGTTGAACCAATCGATGCCTTTTATATTTCCCTGCGGCCCGGGAACAGAGTTCGATAACCTTCTGCTTAAGTCGGCCTTTGCCGCACTCTCTAGACCTGGTATAGACAGTATCAAGAATGTCTTAGGCTATGAAGGTCGTGGGTCAGTGACTGATGGGAACATGATTGAACACCACTTTATCTTTGTTCCGTGTTCGCGTCTATAAATCAAAGAGGGTCCATAATTTCGGCCTCTCTGAGAGTAAATTTTACCATGATAAGCCCGCAAGTGGTTCAGTGGAGCGATGGTTAGCGCGACGAACTGCCGCGCAGAAGGTCTGGGTTCGATTCCCAGCCGTAGCAACACCTAAATAATTTTTCGCTGGGCCTCCTCTCGTGATGATCTGACAAATCATCCGAGTAGTATCAATTGTCATGAAAAGCTTATCTCAACTTAGCCGTTCGGAGTCGGCATAAAACAGGAGGTCCCGCCATCGTGCTAAGAAGTACACACGCACACATGAATGGTTGTGAGAAGAACGTTAGGCCCTAGGTACTAACGAGCCTGTTGCGCCATACATTTGTTTTTTTTTTTAAGCCCGCAAGTGGAAAACGACCTCAACAACTTAAAGTGCCCAAGAGGAGGCAGTTGTGGTTTAGGCTCGGTCAGGTTCATTCCGGCTATAGCGCCACTTAAGTAAGTAAGTAAACCCATAGGCCAACTTAAGTGCGGCTACAATACGAATGAACTGCATAGGCCTCAACCACCATGGCTCTCCCATTAGCTTGGCCTTTATCTAACTGCCCCCAGTTCCGAACTTTAAGTTGGTAAGGATAATATTTTACTTGTTAGCACTACTTTAGGCGGGAACTTCATCTACAGCCTCTGACGTCTGGTTGAGAATCGATGACTCTCCGAGGCGGAGTATTGGTGTCAATTCGCTCTGCATGTCCCAGCCATCTTAAACGTCTTATGGGTTTTGACCAATTGAAAGAGGATTAAGTTTGTTTGAACTTACTAACTTACTTATCCAGCTGCCAACCCGTGAAGAGTTTCTGCCTTAGACACTACATCCTTTCAACCTCTACGATCCCAAGCTCGCTACTTCCAGTTATCTAGATCAAGTGCTCTGGCATCCGCGATGGCTTGGTCTTTGAAACGGAGGTTCGGTCTTCCTTGCCTTCTCGAACCTGGGGGCTGGGATCTTCTTAGCTGAAGCATTATTGTCAATTCGCTCCAATGTAGTCGACGTGTTTTAGCTTTTTGGACTACATCCACATCTTGGTACAGCTGATAGTGTTCGCGATTGTATGTTTTGCTCCATTCGCACTCCTCGCACACAGGACCAAAAATCCGCCGAAGTTTTTTTTCTCCTGAGGGAGCCCAATATCAGCTCTCCCTTCTTGCTTGCCGTCAAGCTATCGGCGCCATAAGGGAAAACTGGCAGGATAAGGGTCTTGTAGGGTCGTCCTTCGAGTTAAGAGCTTTGTACCGAGTTGTTTCGCCAAACCAAAGTAAAAACGTTTTCCTAGGGTAATTCTCTGCCGGATCACCAGTAGGGTGTCATTCGTCGAGTCTATGTTTACTGCGAGGTAGGTGAACTCCTTAAATACCTCAAAATTGCTGCTATCAATAGAGACGTCTTGTCCTAGGCGGTGGACAGATGTTTGTCTGTTTTTTGATAGCATGTACTTAGTCTTGTCCTGATTTACTTCAAGGCCAACGGATTACGTCTGTTCTTCAATCGCCGTGAACGCTTTTTCACGGAACGCTGATGATGTCAATATCGTCCGCATAGCCCAGCAGCTGGACGGACCTGTTGAAAATAGTGCCTTCAGTGTGTACATCTGCCCCTCGTACTATCTGCTTCAGTTCGAGATTGAAGAAGTCATATGATAGTGCGTCTCTTTGCCGAAATCCGCTGCTTGTTTGGAATGGTTCGGGGGAGCTACTTTCAAACTGCACGTTGTAGCCGGTGTTTTCCAGAGTCAAGCGGTACAGCTGAGCCAATTTTCCCGGGATTCCAAATTCATCAATCGCATATAGAGCTCCTGACACTTTGGAGTCGATGAATAGGTGGTGAGTTTCGACTTGAAATTCGTTGGTCTTTTCTAGGATTTGCCTCAGTGTGAAGATTTGGTCCATAGTCGATCTGCCGGGCCGGAAGCCACACTGGTACGTGCCGATTAGTTTGTTACAGAACGGTTTTAGACGTTCGCACAGTACGTTGGATAATATCTTGTATGCGACATGCAGGGATATGCCTCGATAGTTCTTCTAAGACAACAAGGCCCATTGTTGACCCATCGAGGGCTCCTCCGCCACCAATTCTTTTCCAATACCTTGTCTCAGTATTGAAAATCCATATAGACCTGGTGTTCAAATAAGTCGAAGCAACTCTATAGGGCTAACACTCACCAGTTCGATCTAACTGGAGCTTTAGGCGCCACCGTGGACTACATTTAGGGAATTCCTCTGCTGTTGCCTGAGAGTGAGTACCTTAGTGAGAGGGCACTCCTCGACCAACGACCTTTCAACGGGGTTTGAAACACCATCTCTAGTCGTGGTACTAGGTAGGCACCCACCAGTCACCAGCGTGGAGGTGATGTAATCGCATCACTATGCTGAACATAGGATCGTATCTGTTGTTATACGTAAACACCTAAAACGCTTCACCAACGACTTGATCGGACCCGGTGTGAGTTACGCCCAGGCAATCGACCCTCTCATATTTCAAGTTATCCTACATAAGACCAATTAGTCTAAGGCGATACCTTGAGAACCCATCTATCGATTTTAAAGCCGCATACGATAGGACCAATTCATACCGCTGAAACTAGCAAGCGACGGAAAAAGGCTTGGTACTCTATAAAGGTCTACCGAACTATCCAATATCGAAGGCAGATTCTTACAGATACTTGTTGGGCTGTGCACTTTTGACACTTTTTAAGCAGAGGACTCTTCAGAATAAAGCTTCCAACACTATGAGAATATATTCAACAAACTCCGACGATATTGACTGCATTGGTGAGTGCAACTAGATTAAACGCCAGATTGGTGCGCCAAAAACTGTTATGGCGAAAGCCGCGCTGTCTATGTTCGAAGGATCTATTTTTGGAAGGTCTGGGTTCGATTCCCAGCCGTAGCAACACCTAAATAATTTTTCACTGGGCCTCCTCTCGTGATGATCTGACAAATCATCCGAGTAGTATCAATTCTCATGAAAAGCTTATCTCAAGTTAGCCGTTCGGAGTCGGAATAAAACAGGAGGTCCCGCCATCGTGCTAAGAAGTACACATGCACACATGAATGGTTGTGAGAAGAACGCTAGGCCCTGGGTACTAACGAGCCTGTTGCGCCATATTTTTTTTTTAAGCCCGCAAGTGGAAAACGACCTCAAACAACTTAAAGTGCCGAAGAGGAGGCAGTTGTGGTTTAGGCTCAGTCAAGTTCATTCCGGCTATAGCTCCACTTAAGTAAGTAAGTAAACCCATAGGCCAACTTAAGTGCGGCTACAATACGAATGAACTGCATAGGCCTCAACCACCATGGCTCTCCCATTAGCTTGGCCTTTATCTAACTGCCCCCAGTTCCGAACTTTAAGTTGGTAAGGATAATATTTTACTTGTTAGCACTACTTTAGGCGGGAACTTCATCTACAGCCTCTGACGTCTGGTTGAGAATCGATGACTCTCCAAGGCGGAGTATTGGTGTGAATTCGCTCTGCATGTCCCAGCCATCTTAAACGTCTTATGTGGGCCGTTTTGACCAAGTGCAAGAGGATTAAGTTTGCTGAACTTACTAACTTACTTATCGGGCTGCCAACCCGTGAAGAGTTTCTGCCTAAGACACTGCAGCCTTTCAACCTCTACGATCCCAAGCTCGCTACTTCCAGTTATCTAGATCAAGTGCTCTGGCATCCGCGATGGCTTGGTCTTTGAAACGGAGGTTCGGTCTTCCTTGCCTTCTCGAACCTGGGGGCTGGGATCTTCTTAGCTGAAGCATTATTGTCAATTCGCTCCAATGTAGTCGACGTGTTTTAGCTTTTTGGACTACATCCACATCTTGGTACAGCTGATAGTGTTCGCGATTGTATGTTTTGCTCCATTCGCACTCCTCACACACAGGACCAAAAATCCGCCGAAGTTTTTTTTCTCCTGAGGGAGCCCAATATCAGCTCTCCCTTCTTGCTTGCCGTCAAGCTATCGGCGCCATAAGGGAAAACTGGCAGGATAAGGGTCTTGTAGGGTCGTCCTTCGAGTTAAGAGCTTTGTACCGAGTTGTTTCGCCAAACCAAAGTAAAAACGTTTTCCTAGGGTAATTCTCTGCCGGATCACCAGTAGGGTGTCATTCGTCGAGTCTACGTTTACTCTGAGGCAGGTGAACTCCTTAAATACCTCAAAATTGCTTCTATCAATAGAGACGTCTTGTCCTGGGCGGTGGACAGATGTTTGTCTGTTTTTTGATAGCATGTACTTAGTCTTGTCCTGATTTACTTCAAGGCCAACGGATTACGTCTGTTCTTCAATCGCCGTAAACGATTTTTCACGGAACGCTGATGATGTCAATATCGTCCGCATAGCCCAGCAGCTGGACGGACCTGTTGAAAATAGTGCCTTCAGTGTGTACATCTGCCCCTCGTACTATCTGCTTCAGTTCGAGATTGAAGAAGTCACATGATAGCGCGTCTCTTTGCCGAAATCCGCTGCATGTTTGGAATAGTTCGGGGGAGCTACTTTCAAACTGCACGTTGTAGCCGGTGTTTTCCAGAGTCAAGCAGCACAGCAAACCAATTTTCCCGGGATTCGAAATTCGTCAATCGCCATATAGAGCTCCCTGACACTTTGGAGTCGATGAATAGGTGGTGAGTTTCGACTTGAAATTCGTTGGTCTTTTCTAGGATTTGCCTCAGTGTGAAGATTTGGTCCATAGTCGATCTGCCGGGCCGGAAGCCACACTGGTACGTGCCGATTAGTTTGTTACAGAACGGTTTTAGACGTTCGCACAGTACGTTGGATAATATCTTGTATGCGACATGCATGGATATGCCTCGATAGTTCTTCTAAGACAACAAGGCCCATTGTTGACCCATCGAGGGCTCCTCCGCCACCAATTCTTTTCCAATACCTTGTCTCAGTATTGGAAATCCATATAGACCTGGTGTTCAAATATGTCGAAGCAACTCTATAGGGCTAACACTCACCAGTTCGATCTAACTGGAGCTTTAGGCGCCACCGTGGACTACATTTAGGGAATTCCTCTGCTGTTGCCTGAGAGTGAGTACCTTAGTGAGAGGGCACTCCTCGACCAACGACCTTTCACTGGGGTTTGAAACCCCATCTCTAGTCGTGGTACTAGGTAGGCACCCACCAGTCACCAGCGTGGAGGTGATGTAATCGCATCACTATGCTGAACATAGGATCGTATCTGTTGTTATACGTAAACACCTAAAACGCTTCACTAACGACTTGATCGGACCCGGTGTGAGTTACGCCCAGGCAATCGACCCTCTCATATTTCAAGTTATCCTACATAAGACCAATTAGTCTAAGGCGATACCTTGAGAACCCATCTATCGATTTTAAAGCCGCATACGATAGGACCAATTCATACCGCTGAAACTAGCAAGCGACGGAAAAAGGCTTGGTACTCTATAAAGGTCTACCGAACTATCCAATATCGAAGGCAGATTCTTACAGATACTTGTTGGGCTGTGCACTTTTGACACTTGTTAAGCAGAGGACTCTTCAGAATAAAGCTTCCAACACCATGAGAATATATTCAACAAACTCCGACGATATTGACTGCATTGGTGAGTGCAACTAGATTTAACGCCAGATTGGTGTGCCAAAAACTGTTATGGCGCAAGCCTCGCTGTCTATGTTCGAAGGATCTATTTTTGGTCATAAATTTCCTTAGAAACCACACGACGATAATATCTGTGGAGACCTCGGTGATGAAGTGATCCATGAGAAAATTCGTCTATCAGCATCAAATTATCTGTCACTTGCTTGAAAGCTAAGCTTGCGTCATATTTAAGAGGTCGGCAACATCCAACATCCAGCCAAGACGATTGGATATCAAAAAGAAAGAAAGATTCGAGTTCAAGTCCCCATTACAGGATATCACATAAGCCCGTAAGGAACTAAGTGATTTTGTGCTCGGAAGAAATGCTTAGCATAGGAGCGTAACCTGGAAACCTTTCTTTTAATACCTACTCCAGTTGTTGGAACGAGAGTGTACAAAATATCTTGCCACGGATGAGGTGGACTTGAAACACCCAACTATTATAAAAAAAAACATTTCACAAAGTTTTAATTGGTTTCAAAATGGCGCGCCTTCGTGTTAATTGAATTCTTCTCGTGAACTTAACACAACACAACCTCTTCTCTCGATACCATACCCAAGGTTTTCCTCACCATTTATTCCGCATAGAGCTCTGCAATTTTTTTTTATGGCGGCACTACTCATCCAACACTCTGAGAAGTAGTTCAACTCAAGACCCATAAATCCTGCAATTAAACTCACGAATTTCCTTTATATCCAGGCACACATAAAGCATCACCAGATGCACTTTTTCCTACAGAGCACTGCATCACCGTCATAAAACAAAAATCAATACAACAATCCGTTACATAACTTCAACTTGACAAGGATGTGTCAGCAATTGGTAACAAAAAATCGAAATCTTGGCAAACATGTCCATCCCGAGGAGGGGACAACATTTTACAGCATCGTCCATAGGTAGCTGAGCAAGTTTCCTCGTAATCATAACTTTGGAGAGATATTAAAATTTTACAACCGTGTCATGTGACTACACACGTGTATTAGTGTGCCGGGAAGAAGAAATAAAAACTAAACTCACACACACACACATCTACACCCAATAAGTGGCTACATCCCATCTGAGGAAGAATTTTGCAGTCTAAGCATGATTTCGGTGACTTAGTGACAGTTGTAAGCGAAATTTCCCACGTTCGTCCTTTTGCTCCTTTTTGGTGTGTGTATGTGTGTGTTTGAGTTATTTAATCAATCAATGCTTGTCGAGAACGAAAGAGGTTCCTAAATGCAGAGGTGCTTCAGTTGGCATGCATCATTTTTTTGTCACCTCTGCCTTCGGGGGGATGGGTATAATGGAACTCAATGGGGCATGACAATAATTCCTTCTTTTGGACACGTATTCGATTTTTCACCAACGTGATGATGATGGTAGAGGTAGAGGGAGTGCTATGCCACGAGAAGCGATAAGATGCTGCAGTCCAACCAAGAGACACCCACTGACAGATGTAAGTGTCAATTGAATTTCGAAAAGAAAAGAGGACGCATGTATGAGTGAATGGTGGTATTTTTTATGCAACGATCCTGAGAGCAAATGCAATTCTGCAAGTTTGCAGATAAAATTTGCAAAAAAAAAAAATTGCAAAAAAAAGTTGCAACACAAACTGGAGGTGAGCATTTTATATGGGTAATGGATGATGTAACGTTATCATTGCCAAAATGCAATTTGTAGTGGCAATCCTTTTAGAGAAGATGACATTGATGTGCACAGTTATGGCAGAAATTTTGTTACAAATATAAAGCGCCACTTAAGACGGGGTCTTTCTGAATTGCGTCAGACGTATGTTTGGGAATCGAAGACTTTGCGAGTGTTTATTAGCTTCACATGCAACTCCTAACCTCAAAGCGTTCAATGGAGAGTTTTTTTGAAAACATCTGTGGTCCTTTGATGCCTACATAGCCCGTCAATATAAACAGAGCCGAAGATTTATCAAAAAATTGTTTTTTTTCGCAGAAAACGACTTAGGAACTCTTCATCCTCCTTTGCCACGGTCCATGCTTCGGCGCTATACAGCAGGACTGGAATGATAAGTGGCCTTTGAAAGATAACCTTAGCAGCTTCAGCTACAGCTTTGTTAAAAATTGTCTTCAAAGTCCAAAGAAGGTCAAACTGTTCCTATGATTACTAACGAGATGTTGTTGTCAGAGTTAATAGAGGACCCGAGGTAACCAAAGTTCATTACAACATCTAAGTTGAACCTTTCGATGGTGAAATTCAGTCCAAATAGTGTGATATTGTGCGTCCTTTTCCAGCCCCTTTCTTAGACATAGAGGGAGCTTTCAACAACGTCCGCACTTGAGCTATTCATCAATCTCTGATCGATCTGGGTATAGAGGAACCTATTAGTCAGTGGATAGTCTCTATGCTCGGAATTAGAATTATCCAGGCAATACGTTGAAAAAGTTATTTAACCAAATTTGCCCCTAGAGGAAAGCCACAGGGCGGCGTCATCTCTCCCCTACTCTGGTTATGAATAAAATTCTCGTTAAACTAGACGAGGAACGGCTCAAAGTTGCCGCATATGCAGATGACGTGGTTATACTAGTGTCAGGAAAATTCTCTGCGTGATAAGTGAAATCATGGAGGCTGCTCTATACAGAGTTAGTACCTGGGGTGCAAGTTGTGGCCTCGGTGTAGACCCGACTAAAACGGAATTGGTGCTGTTCACCACCAAAACCAAAACACCTGATTTCACCCTCTCCGTCTAAATGGCCGCAACCACTCACAATGTATTCCAGCACTACGTATTTAGGTAGGTACCATGCTTGGCCCAAAGCTTAACTGAAAAAAAAAACATCGAGCGCAGAGTAAGAAAGGCGTGTGTTTCCATCTATACTTTCAGCAAAACCTTTGGAAGAAAGTGCGGACTTCAACCAAAGATGACCTTGTGAATGTACACATCTGTGAACATCCAATTCTCACACATGGCTTCCTAGTATGGTGGATCGTATTGAGTATAGGATACAACCTACAAAACTAAAAAGGCTGCAGCCAATATAGGCACCACGGGCGAACTGAGGTCGGTGCCAACTGATGCCCTTACAATCCTATAACATGCCTCTCGACCTACATATTGAAGATACCGCACTATGCAGCGCAGTAAGAGCCAACAAGTCATGCTGCTGGACTGCAAGGCGGTATGGCCTGGGTTATACCCTGGACTCGTTACCAAAACCACACTTCAAAAGTTTTTTTTTATAAATTTTTGGTGCAACAGGCTCGTTAGTACCAAGGGCCGAGCTTTCTCATGGCGGGATCTCCGGTTCTATGTCGACTCCGAACGACAATTTGAGCTTTTCTTGACAATTGTTGCTACTCGAATGATTTGTCAGATCGTCACGAGAGGAGGGCCAGTGAAAAATCACTTACAAGTTGCTACAGCTGGGAATCGAACCCAGACCATCTGCTCGGCAGTTTATCACACTAACCCTCGCACCACTGAGCCCGTCAAACCACACTAAGCTTAAAGAAATACTCCCACGTAGGTTTACCTACCAGAGCTCAGAGGAAGAGAAACGAATTATTAAGGGATTTCTACACCGATGGATCTAAGATGAAGTGTGCTGTTGGGTCTGGAGTCGGAATCACCGATCTGTTTCATACCGCCTACCGAATGTTGCCAGCGTATTACAGGCGGAACTAGTGGCTATTCGAGAGGATTGCATGCTTCTGGGACGTGACACTACAAAAAGTAAAATATTGCTTTTCCCATAGATAGCCAAGCGGCCATTAAGGCCATAAACTCGACAGTCATATCCTCTAAACTGGTACATGAATGCTGGAACGAACTTGCCCACCTTGGCCAACGCTTCAGGTTCACACTTCTCTGGGTTCCAGTGCACAGTGCGATTAAGGCAAACGAGCGTGTAGACGACCTGGCCAGGCAGGGCTCAGCTCTTTACGGCTCACTTGTGGCAAGGGTTTATATCCAGCTAGATGCGGTTAAGGAACAAATGCGCTCATACTTCCCGAAGGAAGCCGACTCCAAAAAGGAAAAGGTTGCCAAATTGCGTCAGATCGAGGAAGAAATAGCCTCCCTACGGTAAGAACAGAACAAACGATCTACTAAACGGTACCTGCCCAGATATCGCAAGAATTACGGCGATAGTAACGGGCACTGGCCAATTGGATGCCATGTGGCCAAGCTTGGGATCCTATACAACCCCCAATGCCGCAGTTGCGGGAACACAAATGAGTGAGAAACCCCTTTTCCATTTCATCTGCAAATGTCCGGCACTATATCCAGAGCCAGATTGCGTGCGTTAGTCCAACCATTCTTCGACAACCTTAGCGATATCTATGGTAACAGGGATACAAGATCTTCTCCGTTTCTGAACTTCACAGGCTGCATTAAGATTGCGATTATATCACATCGCCAACAATCATCATAATATAGGTCACACGAGTCTTACTTACCAACGTTAGTGGCGCTACCATCCGAAACAACATGCTTCTACAATTAGCCCGGTTCTTAGCTAACTGCCTCCTGTTCCGCTCTCAAAGTTGACTGAGATCGGTTTCTACTTGTGCGAGCCACTTAAGGCGAGGTCTTCCTCCTCTGCGTCCGACGTATGACTGGGAATCGAATACTCTGCGAGCCTTAGTATTGGTGTCCATTCGTTCTACATATCCTAGCCATCTTAAACGTCCTATGCGGATTTTTTGACCAGGGGAATGCTCGTATAGCTTTTGGTTGAATCTTCGTCAACAAAGCCCGTCAACGCAAACGGGACGGAAGATTTTTCAAAGAATGTTCCTCTCGAATCGACCAAGGATTTCTTCATATGCTTTTGAGACGGTCCATGCTTCAGCGCCGTAGAGCAGGACTGAGATGATCAGGGTCTTATATATGATCTCCTTGGTAGTTCGCGTGAGGGCTTTACTACTGAGTTGCCTTCTTAGCCCGAAGAAACAGCGGTTGGCAAGAGTAATTCTTCGTTTAATTTCTGACGAGATATCAGGTCGCCAGAGCTAATAGCAGAGTCGAGGTTGACAAAGTCCCGTACAACCTCAAAATTATATCTGTCAATGGTGATATTCTGTCCATTTCATCGATGTTGTGTGTCCTTTCGTGTTGACATCATATACTCAGTCTTGCCCTTATTTATTGCTGAACCCAAGTTTGACAATTCCTTCTCTAACGTGGATAAGACATCACGTTGAGTCCTACCAATGATGTCAGTATCGTCGACGAATGCTAGTAGTTGCACCGGTTTTTGGAAAATTGTGCCTCTGGTGTTGGCTTGGGAGCTTTGCACAATCCTCTCAAGAATCAAATCGAAGAAGTCACATGTTTGAGCATCGCCTTGCTTAAGTCCCTTTTTGGTATTCTTCATCCTCATCCTACACAAACGGACGAGGTTGGTCGGTAAACCGAAACAAGACTTGGCTCTGTATAGTTCGACTCCATAAGTGCTGTCAGATGCGGCTTTGAAATCGATGAACAGAGGTGGTGGGTATCGATTTGGACTTCTTGAGTTTTTTCCGGGACCTGCCGAAATATGAAACTTTGATCGGTTGAGGACTTTCCTGGCCTATAGCCACACTGGTAAGGGCCGATTAGGTTGTTGGCAAACGGTAACAGGAGTTCACATGTACGGCAGGCAGGATCTTATAGGCCTCTGTAGCAGGCGAAGGTTAGAGGGTCTGCTTTTTGTGGATCGGGTTTGCGATGCTGAGATTCCATTTTTCAGGCATACCTTCATCCGACAAGATTTGGCTTATTTACCAAATCATCTCCGTCGGATTTATGATGCTCAGTGGGAAGGCCGTCATTTCTAATAATAATCCTTACTTCACTTAGGTCGGGTGGTTGTTAGTTTTCGCTGTCATCACCAGCAGTGAACGGTTCGTTCTGCCTGACAGCGGAATGTTGTTCGTCGTCGCCGTTTTACAGTCTGCGTTAGTGGTTCTGCAGAAGTGTATCTATCCTGAAATTCAACCGTTTCTCAGCTTCGATATTTTCGTTTAATTCCGTTTTCGACAGCATTCCGTTCGACAGCGTTCCGTTCCTGGGTTTTTGACGTTTTAAGCTTTTGTAAAACTTGCGAAAATCGTTCCAAGAGTAGCACCTCTCTATATCTTCGATCGCGCGATTTTCTTGATCGTTTTTCCTCTTCCTGAAATGCTGGTGTTCTACCCTTCATCTAAGTCTATAAAGCTCAATGGCGTCTCTTGTCTTCACCTGTAGCTTAGCATTGCTTGCCTCGTTCTTGGGTGCGAGCATCTGTCAGCATTGCTCATAAAACCAAGAGTTTCTCGCTGATGGGCGCTAGAAACCTAGCACATCAGTTGGGGCTGATCTAAAGGTTTGTTGACATAGTTGCCATTGCTCTTCGACATTAGATGCTGGTGGTATATGGTTAAGTTGTTAAAGGATACGAGTTCTGCGAAGGACTTTTCTTGCAATTGCAGTCTTTCGACATTAAATTCCTTCATAGTACTTCTGATTTGTTGTGCCATTTGGGATATTCGCATTCATGCCTTGGTTGCAACTTGGTAGTGGTCCGATGTTAGCTCCTCGGAATGTTCGGAGATCAAAAATAATGAACACGTCCTTCTTGTCTATTGCAATGTGACTAATTTGGTTGATCGTTCGTTGATCTGAAGACCGCCATGTCCCATTCGCGGTGAAGAAACCAATTGCTGGCTATAGTGGCCTTCGTTCCCATTCCCTGATATTCAAGACTGTCATAGGCATCCCGCTTTCATATACCCACGACGCCATATGCATTTGATTGCTCGCCATAAACAGCACAATTCTCAGAACTGCTTAAAGGTAATTTCATTGTTTGCATTTCTGGAAGCACCCTCCCTTGAAAATGTCATATCCGTTCACTTCTTAAATCATAAAAGCTTCCGCAAACAGAAGCTGAGTCAATTCAGCGTACCACACTAAGCACACACATTTAAGGACAATGACGATACGAAGGCAATGATGATGAGGAAGACAATCCTGCTGGCGATGATGATGAGACCCATTAGTTAAGAAAAAAAAAAGGGAAACCAATTCACCTCTTCTTCAGACCTCCCCCCTGGGTGCCGTAAAAGATTGCCTCAATGGGCCGACTTAAAAGTGCTATTATAGGATTTTCACCACTAAAGGAGCCCTTGAGTGGCTGACACTAGAGGTTAGTAGTATGACGTCCGACGGTGAAATGAAGGTGCCATAGAGAGCAGTACCGTTTCGAAGTATGCCTATCGGGAGGCAGGGTCCTCGTTAACCCCCATACATGGAAAAAGCTTTCTACTTAAAAGGATTTCCCTATGATGCCTAACCTACCCATCCACGTGCAATGTCACCCGCAGTCTGCATGTATTCTCTTGTAACCATCAAAGTCATTGTCTAATATATGTCCCCATCCTGGGCTAGGATAAATGCAAAAAAATTGATTCAATGTGATTGATATTTGTGTAGTCCCGTGATGTTATAAGAAAAAAAAAAAACTGTAAAATCACTTTTGTCCTTGCACAGAGTAAAGAGAAGGAGGCCTGGCGAGATGATGACGTTAATGGACTGCGGGTGCTTCATGTCGAATTGATTTGAATGAGAATAGGTAAGTTGTCGGGCGGCAACTGTGGATCCGGGACTTTAAGGATTTTTATGTAAATTGGAATTTGAAATGATTTAAGGCACTCGAGCGTGGTGAAAGCCAACGAATGAGGGGATTGAATCTTCTGCAACGATAACTTCAGTTATTGACTTGTGATCTTTTTTGTTCGTCCTTGTGGGACTGTAATAAGAAGACTCCTTTTGATTTTTTTTTTTTTGATTGATAAATGGATTTTTTTTTGATTTCCTTTTATCGATATGAGTTCAGTCAGTAAGTGGAACAATTTAGAAATTGATGTGTGTGTTCGGTAACAATGGCTTTCTTGTGAGTGTTGAAAGGGATGCAAGGTTGAAGGATGCTTTTGTTAGATTTCCCTCTTAGATTTCGACTTGATTTAGATAAATGTAAATTTGAGAAACCAGTGGGTAGGGTACTGTTGGCCCTGTCTTTAATATTTAAGAGTGGTGCCACTATATAAGACCTCGAATCCGGCGACACGCGAAGACGAACTGATAGTCTTATTCCCAAAAAACTAGGGCTAAGGCTTTACTTATGCCAGGAGTCATGATATAAAAAAGGTTACAAAGTATCGATACGTTACATATTCCTGCAAGCAATTGTACAAAAAAAAGTTTAAGAATACTTAGTTGGGTCAAATTATTGTGTTAACCCGAGTAAAGTTCGTCAGAAGTGAAAGATCTGATGGAAACATTGGGAACGATAGAAGGGACAGTAGTTGGAGTGATCTTGAACAGGGTATGAACTTTAAAGGTCTTAAATGTGCCAATAATTTGTTCATACAGGGTGGCGCACGAATCGTGCTACAAAAATAAAACGTAATAACTTTTTTTCTGTGTGAGTAATCGGCTTATTTTTATTTTTTTTTTTTTGTAGGTTACTATTTAGATTTATAAAAATGGATGCTTGGGATATGGAGAAAAGAATTTGGATAGTGCAACGGTACCATGCTTTGCAGTCCGTCATTTCCGTCCAAAGGGAATGTAGGCGGGAGTTTGGCGGTAATCCCCCGAGTAGATGGACCATTATGAGGTTTGTAAACATGTTTGCCGAATCTGGAAGCATCGCACGAAGGCCATACCATCGGGATGCCAATGTTCGGGTTCAGGATACAATCGCAGCAGTAGCATCTGCAATACAGGTTAATCCGAGCGTTTCGACCCGAAACTTATCGGGGCAAATTGGAGTTAGTAGACGGTCATTACAACGGATACTTCATGACGATTTAAACTTGTTTCCGTACAAAGTCCAAATTACTAGCAAGTTAAACCCTCAGGATTTGCCTGTTCGCCTGGAATTTTGCCAAAAAATGATATCAATGGCCGAAGAAGACAACACATTGATCAATTGTTTGTTCATGTCTGATGAGGCCCATTTTGATCTTAACGGCAATGTAAACAAGCAAAATTGCCGTATATGGATAGAGTCTAATCCAGAAATGCTCCATGAGACGGAACTGCACCCAGAACGAGTCACTGTGTGGTGCGCAGTTTCATCAAGGTGTATTGTCGGGCCGTACTTCTTTGAAGAAAACGGTGTAACCGTTACTGTCAATGGGGACCGTTATTTAAAGATGTTGAAGGAGTTTTTTTTTACCCAGAACTGCGCCGAAGACGTATACCATTCAACAGCGTTTGGTTTCAGCAAGATGGAGTCAGACCAGTTATGGCGGAGCTAAACAAAAAATTCGCAAACAAATTAATTTCTAGGAACTCCACACATCTGAAGCCTTCTTTGCGAAGGTAGGTTCTGCTATCTGTTGTGCCTGTGGTTGAGGAGAAATGCTCTGTACACTATAACGAGGTCTTTTTGCGGTAGGTCATCTGCGTGTGTCTAACTCTCCTTTAGGTAAGGAAAACATCAACTCAAAACTCCTCCAGATCTTTGGGTTTCTGACCTAAATGTACTTCCTGGCAGCCGCTACTAAAAACTTAAGACTACCACTGATATTTCGGTTTCTGACCAAGATGGACTACCTTTCTGACGCCAGAAGTTGCAGAGCCTTGCTCCTGCTACAACGAAGACAGGTGCTTGCTTTGGGCAGAGCTCCAAGTCTCTGCACAGCTGTCATCGGCCATCTGTGTGCCGTCTGCGTCTTCCCAAATTTTACATCCGAAGAGGAGGATGGCATTTGTCATCGTAAATCAGGAGTCTTTATTTGACAGTGAACCGCCTATGTTCGCCAATGAGGTAATGCGATGAGGTTGGATGAACACGTTCTCAGTCTACCTTATTAATTGGCACTACAGTTCGGAATGAACCTGGGTCTCAATCAACGTACTTCTCCAATTAGCCCGGCCCTAAGCTAACCGCCTCCAGTTGTGCACTTCAAGTTGGCTTAGGTCGGTTTCTACTTGTGCGCGCCACTTAAGGCGAATTCTTCCTCTACTGCGTCTGACGCCTGGCTGTGAATCGAAGACTATGCGAGCCGGAGTATTGGTGTCCATTCGTTCTACATGTCCCATCTTAAACGTCCAAGACGGAGTTTTTTGACGAGAGGCATCTCGTATAGTTCTTGGTTGAATATTCGTCTCCGTAGCCCGTCAACGGGATCGGGACCGAAGATTTTCGAAGAATCGACCAAGGATTTCTTAATCCGCTTTTAGATGGTCCATGCTTCAGCGAGGTAGAGCAGGACTGGGTCTTATATAGGATCTCCCTAGTAGTTCGAGTGAGGGCTTTAATACTGCATTGCCTCCATAGCCCGAGGAAACAGCGGTTGCCAAGACTATTTCTTCGTTAAATTTCTGACGAGATGTTGTTGTCAGAGTTGGTAGCGGATCCGAGGTAGAAAAAGTCCAAAACTACCTCAAAGTTATATCTGTCAGTGGTGAAGTCTGTCCAGTTTGTCGATGATGTGTGTCCTTTCGTGTTGATAGCAAATACTTCATCTTGCCCCAATTTTCTGCTTAACACTTTTAGCCTCTTCCTTCTCTATACTAGCAATTGTGGCTATGACACCACGTTGGGTCCTACCAATTATGTCAATATCATCGGCGGCGTATTCTATTAGTTGCACCGATTTTTAAAAATTGTGCCTCTGGTGTTGGCTCGGAAGTTTTGCACAATCCTCTCAAGAATCAAATTAAAGAAATCACATGATAGCGCATCGCCTTGCTTAAATCCTTTTTTTGGTATCGAATGTGTCGTTGAGGGCGTTTCCGACCCTGATGGAGCAGCGAGAATTCTCCATTGTTATCATACCAAAACGGACGAGTTATAGTTCGTCCCTAAAATTGCTGGCGTATGCGGCTTTGAAATCGATGAAAAGGTGGTGGGTATTGATTTGAACATCCTGGGTTTTTTCCAGGATCTGCCGAAGTGGGAAAATTTGATCGCTTGTGGACTTTCCTGGTATAAAACCACACTGATAAGGGCCGATCAGGTTGTTGGTAAACGGTTTTAGGCGTTCACATATTACGGCAGATAGGATCTTGTAGGCGATGTTGAGGAGACTTATGCCTCTCTAGTTGGCGCAGTTAAGAGGGCCTACTTTCTTGTGGATCGGGCAAACGATGCTGAGGTTCCAATCGCCAGGCATACTTTCTTCCGACCAGATTTGGCTTATGAGTTGGTGGATGTTATTACCGCGTCATCTCCGCCGGCTTTATAAAGCTCAGAGGGAAGGCCGTCATTTCCGGAAGCCTTATTAAGCTTAAGTTTAGGTATTGCTATCCTCACTTCACCCAGGTCGGTCTGTTGGCAGTTTTTGCTGTCGTTGCCAATGTTGAATGGTTAGTTCTGACTGACAGCGGATTGTTGGTAGTCATCGCCGTTTAACAGTCTGCAGAAGTGGTTCTTCTATATCCTCAGCTTCGAGTGTGGCGCAACTACGATATTTTCTCGTTCGTCTGGATAAAATTCTTATCGAGCCTTGTAACCTTGGATTTGGCGTTTTATAGTTTGGTAAAACTTGCAAACATCGTTCCTGTAGTGGCAACTCTCTTTATCCTCGATCGCGCGCTTTTCTTGCTCTTTTTTCTTCTTTCTGAAAAGTCGGTGTTCTTCCCTTCTTTGATGCCTATAGATCTCAACGCTAGCTCTCGTCTTCACCAGCAGCTTAGCCTTGTAGTCCTCGTTTTTTGCTGCGAGCATCTGTCAGCATTCCTCATCAAACCAGGGGTTTCTTGCTTGTTCTCAGTCTGGCTTTTGAAAAACCCGAGATAATCCTTCTGACGAAGAAAAGGATCGCCACTCTAATAAATTTCCAAATCGCTGGATAGATACAATAAGAAGCAAAGACGTCGTGAAGTTTTTTTGGTGTAACCATCAACACCAAACTTACTTTCTGTCAACAGAGAAAGAATGGAGCGTCGTAAGTTACCACGTCACTGTGGAGGCTGATACCGAACAATAACAAGCAAGCATAAGCCCATGATTTACGATGACGCATGCCGTCCTCCTGTACGTATGTGCGATATGACCAGACGTCCCTTGACAGGAAAAGTATGGCAGATGTGGGCAGATGCTGAGCTCTGTGCGTAGCAAGCTCTTGTCAAACGGTTTCAGAACCAGCGGTGCTTATTGTCGCAGAAGTGATCAAAATAGACCACCTAGGGGTAGAAAGGATGTATGCCTGCGAAATAAAGATGGAAATCGGGTTGAAACGGCAATGAAAGAGACTAAATAACTCACAAATCAGGAGTGGGAAAATCGCTGGAACTCGGAAAGCATAGCAACATGGACAGCTAGGCTGATCAGAAACGTGGCTGAATGGAACGGCCGGAAACTCGATGAGGTTAACAACTACCAATGAGTATAGAAATACGTGTTCACATTGCTACCCCAGCATCAAACAACAGCCTTGCCGACGCATACGATCTACGAAATTTCCCCTTTGCACTTACCGCCCGCGTCAGAAACGGATACAAAGTTTTTAGCTATGATGCGTACTCTATGTAGTCCTATACTCCCCGTATCATGAAGCTGGTGACCAAAAGTTTCTGTTTTTTTGTTCCCAACGCGTCATCTGAATGATTTTATTATCTTTGCAACTACCTCACCTAGTTACTCAGCAGGCACAGATACTTCAACGCCTTTTCCCACAAAATAAAAACATGGTCTACGAACAGCCCAATCCACCAGTACGGGGAATCCCAACAAAACCAGCACGCTCCCAAATTTTGTAAGGACCCCGGGGGCGTCAAAAAAATCAGAAAAATTAAAACGAACCGTTTTCACGAAAAAATATTACCAGTTCGTCATGTACCGGACCACGTACCTTCTCTGAGAAATCGAAAGAGGAAAGCTGGACATAAATGTTAGTTGATATTACTACACCGGACAACATAGCCGAAAAGATTCCATCCAGTGAGCAGAGCAGGGACCAAACCTTGCAAAGGTTCAGCCCAACATAATCTCAGAAAAACTAACAGCGTGAGCTCGAAAGAGCGTATAATTACAGCCCCTCTGAAGTAATAAGAACAGAGCCACCTCGGCGGGCTTTGTCAGAAACCGAATGGTCAGAAGGAGTTTTTAGTCGTTAAACTCACACAAAGAGGATTCAAACACATGGGAATGGTTAACGATAAAAAGATCTCCTTATGGTGCATGAAACATTTCTCATCTCCCAAAAAAAATCTACACTCCTGTGGGCTAAACCTGGAAATGTCTGACATGGTCTTGCCTTTGAATTTCGCAGAATCTTAATGGATCTTAATCTGTCCCAATGGGTTTAGCTATAAATGAGGGTAAGACCAAACATTTGCTGCCACACCACAGGTCATCAGTATCCACTAAAGGTCAGAATGACAATGAATACCCTGCCTGCTGTCCCAGGCGAACCTAGACCAGCTGCTTCGGCATATACAGAAAAAAGGTTTTTCACGAATTTCAAGGGTAAGTCTGGCCCCTGGAACATAGATGGTGGCGGATGAGCCGAAAGGCCAACGGCAGCGCTCAAACCCGTAGTAGATAATGATGGCTCTGTGTCCTAGGGGAATTTCGGGTTAACTACCCAAAAAAAAAAAAATTTTAACAAGCAACCAATAGCCTTGGAATGGACGGATTTTACTGATTTTACTGTTGACGACCCTGCTAAACGAAAAAGGGACAAAGACGTACGTATCTGCATCTGGAATGTGAGAACATTAAACAGGAGTGGTGCAAACGAGCAACTAGAAGAAGCCCTAAACTGCTACAAAGCAGACATTACTGCCATCCAGGAAATACGATGGGATGGGCAGGCCAAAAAGCGGATGAAAAACTGTGACACCTACCGGAACGTGTCACAGTGAGCAGAAACGGCGGCTATTCGGATGCAGAACTATACTAGCTGCGACATGCCCTAAGTCAAAAAACTCCGCATTGGACGTTCAGGATGACTAGGAGATGTAGAACGAATGGACATCAATTCTTCGGCTCGCAGAGTTTTCGATTCCCAGTCAGCCGTCGAATGCAGTAGAAAAAGACCTCGGCTTAGGTGGCGCACAAGTAGAAACCGACCTCAACCAACGTGAAGTTGCACAGGAGGAAGTTAGCCAATGACCGATATAATTGGAGAGAAATGTTGGTTGAGGCCTATGTTCATTCCGGACTGTAATGCCACTTAAGAAAGTCAGAACTTCGTAGACATGAGTAGTCTCATCATATCCACAATGCTCGAGGTGCTTGCATCTTCCATTGGTCAGATTTAATAGTTCGGTCTCTGTCAATGTCGGACTTTGTTAAAACTTGTTAGTCCTTCGAAGGCTTACTTTGTCCCAAATAGGCTGACGTCCTTGGAATACATGGATAGTCCGATCAGATCTCCTATGCCAAGGGTACTTCTATCGTTCTTTGTGCAGATAGAAATGAGTGGCTCGGTCGATGACATGGATAGTCCGATCAGATCTTCTATGCCAAGGGTACTTCTATCGTTCATTGTGCAGATAGAAATGAGCGGCTCCGTCGAAGTCATCTTTTCCCCATGACCTCACGGATCTATCCAAAATCCCTCTCTCTCTTATCTTTTAAGGTTCGCAACAATATCTGGATGGCTGGATAGGAACTCACACCAATGTACAGTTGCGAAACAAATGAAGGAACTAAACACATAAGTGGGCCCCAAACAGGCATCAAAATGAACTTGAGCCCACAATGCGGGCAGGGAAGACGTACGCTGCCTACCTTATGAACACAAAAAGCCAAACACCTAAGTTTGAGAATGACAGATCCCGGAGTAAGGGGTTTTCCATTATTTTTATCTGTTGAGGGTGTCTCTTGTGATGATCTGACACATTATCAACTGTCAAGAATAGATTATCCCAACTTCGCCTTTCGGAGTCGGCATAAAACAGGAGTTCCCGCCATTGTATAAGAAGTACAAACGCAGACATGAGTGGTTGTGAGAAAGCAAAGCCCTGGGTATTAACGAGCCTGTTGCGCCAAACATTTGTTTTTTGTTAGCCTAGGTGTCAATAGAGGTTGGAGTCCCTGATTCATTTTGGCCCTTTTTTTGCGTTTTCTTGCTCAAACATTGAAACTGTTTACCCACAGGTATCGACAGTTTGCGCTAACAAGTAAGCACTCCTTCAGCCATGAAGGAGTCAACGTGCATCCGACCTTGGAGATAACCATTTATTTGCATCCATTTGTGATAGACCTCTCACCAGCATGGGTGACTTGGACGGGTTTTATTATATAGGATTATACTCCCGCATAGACCCATGTCCCTCTTCGATTCATTGGAGTTTACTTACGCCCTTCCACCACGTCAAGGTGGCGCATTGAAGCCTAAGTTGTACCAATTTTCTTCTCAAAAATGTTAAAAAAAAAACAACAAAACTAAAACTGTTTCAAGAACAAGTCGTTGTTCTCCTACCTCAACGTGTATAACCCTACTTTGCATGGATACATCCCGGTAAATTTCTAGCACGCTCATCAACGACATTTCAGATTATTTTTTTAATTTATGCCTGCACGCACTGCCACAACTTATCATACACATATCCCTGCGTTACCTGCCATCTTCATTCTCGTCAAGTCTCACGCCGGTAGAAAGACAAACCCCAACCATATCGCGTGTTGCAAATCCGCACTTGAACTTGAACTCGCAATAAGCTTCTACAGCCACTGCTGCTATTACTACTTCGCGGAATTCCTTCCGCACCCAATAATGGCTTCATGCCAGTGGAACATGTGTTTCCTGTGGATAAATGCGATTAGGAAATGCGAAAGAAGAACAAGCAAAGCAACTCCCCAAATGTAATTAAATCCAAAACGGTATGAACTTTGACAGAGGCACTCTAACTGCTCTAGACCCCACCCAACATTAAGTGAAATCCTGTGGCGAATACCTCGACACCCAATGCGGTGCTAAATGTTTACGACTTTTCGCCCGACTAATTTAACGCTTCGAGAATTAATTCCCAGCCCGGCAACGTTACTGTGCGATTTCCCTACTGGGGTCGGTAGGTACATCCTTCATCTCGATCCGTATCCTGGTACTTCAATGGATGCGGTATACATCCGAATCATTTTCTATGTATAGAGTGCATTTGGATATGATTATCACTGGCAATCATTGTTATCGCAAATGCGGCCATTCAACATTGGATAAATGTACTTACACCATCGTTGGGATGCCATGGTACCCCAAGGACTTGAGAGTTCTCATTCAAAAGCATAGAACTGTAATTTGTGTGCACGCCTCAATGGATTACTTATTCACAATTCTGTTCGTTCATTTGTCGAACGATTGTCAGTAGATTGGATATGCAGGATCCACACACATTCACACCCTGACAGACTTGCATATCCTATGGACGTGTATAACCTTGCAATTGTGAGCATATGAGCGCGTTATGCTATCTTAATGAATCATTTGCAGTTGTCTCTGCATAATCCTCCATCCGAGTGTATCCTACAGATGGATAGATGAATAGATTTGTTGATTTTTGTTCTCCTTAAATTCATCCGCGAAGTGTCCTTGTGGTGGTTTTGACGGTAGAGTCTCGTGTACGTGTATGCCGAAGTGCAGGGAATCGCTCTTAACTGGAGATGACGACGATGAGTGTGAGTCATATTGACGGAAGTACACTTATTGGATGAACAGCACCGGTGATGTTATATTAAGTGCTTGAAGCATTCTTCCCTCCTACTAATCGAAAGCGGATGAATGAGCAGTCGTAGCAGTTCAGGAAGTGGGTGAATGCGATGCTGGAGGGCTGTCACGGCCCGGGATGACTTATTTAGTAGGATTTTTAACTGCCTGATAGATGATTTTTGCAGCGCTTTAAGAGGAAGAAGACTTTGCGTATGTATTGAATGGTGTCTTCGGGACTTATGAGAGTTGTAAGGATAAGGACACGACAAACGTGGTGTTACAATGGCGAGTTACATTGTTACGAAAATGTTTGTTGCTAAAGAGAGGACCCATCGATAATGGGAAATGTAAGCCGACTAAGTTTGATTTCACGTAGGAAATGCATTTCAAAGATCCATAATGTTGGCTTTAAGGCTTTAAAACTTCTTCAAGCTCACGACCTTCGTGGCTCCGCAGTGTCCATTATGTTTAAATTTTTCCAGCGTCGTTATCAAACTGTATAGCACATGCTGAATAACATCTAGCATAAAAACATCAGTGGTTTTGTGAGTCTACAAGTTGCGCCATATTTTATGTCGGTACGTAAACATTGAATAACTCTTACATTAATCAACCGATTGAGTTGAGTAGATATGATTTTTAAACGTCATTTCAGTAAAATTTCAATCGCTTCACACCGATACAATGGGCTGATATAGTGACGCTGTACCTATACTGAAAATTCTTTTTCAGTTGTATCGGGTTTTTCAACAGGGACGCTACAAATGTTGAGCGACAGTTACAGCAAACGACGCCATATTTCTTGTCGCTCTTTTGACATTTCTCTTCAGTAAGGTTTGCCATTTCATAATGGAAAGATATACGATCCAACAACGAGTCGAAATTATTAAAATTTACAACCGAAATTCGGAGTCAGTGGCCTCAACGTTAAGAGCGCTACGTCCAATTTATGGTCGTCATAATCATCCTAGCGGATAACAGAGCGTTTAGTGGAAAATTTGAATCCACAGGCACAGTTCAAAATGTTCCCGTGCCCGTAGTGTCGAGGATATTGCGGCCGCTGAGGCTTCAGTTGAAGAAAGCCCAAGGACCTCAACGTTAAGAGCGCTACGTCCAATTTATGGTCGTCATAATCGTCCTAGCGGATAAACAATTGTGCGTCAAGTGGAAAAATTCGAATCCACAGGCACAGTACAAAATGTTCCCGTGCCAGTTAGACAAAGATGTGCCCGTAGTGTCGAAAATATTGCTGCCGCTGAGGCTTCAGTTGAAGAAAGCCCAAATGTGCCTCTCACACGTCGTTTTCAAGCGTTGGGCATCTCTGTGACGTCGTTGTGGCGAATTTTGCGAAAAGATCTTGGCCTACATCCTTACAAGATTAAATTGACGCAAGAACTGAAGCCGCTTGACCACCAGAAGCGTCGTATGTTGGTGAATTGGGCTGAGCAACAACTTGAAAATGATTCGGGTTTTCATCGAAAAATCATCTTCAGCGATGAGGCTCATTTCTGGCTGAATGGCTTCGTCAATAAACCAAACATGCGGTATTGGTCAGGCACACGTACTCCATGAGTCATCATTGCATCCCGAAAAAATCACGGTTTGGTGTGGTTTATGGGCCGGCGGCGTCATTGGGCCGTACTTCTTCCGTGATGATCAAGACCGGCACGTTACTGTGAATGGGAATCGCTACCGTTCAATGATAACCAATGTGGTTCCATCAGGACGGCGCCGCAAGCCACACAGCGAATGCCACAACACTATTCAACAGGTGAAACCGTCAATGGGAATGGAAAACGGGCGATGTTTGGTCATAATGTCTGACCTACTGGATTTAACGAGATGGTGCACCATTCCAGTTTCTGCAACCAAACATTTTCTGGATGTGTGCTGTCAAAAAAATGGCGACATTGACTGGCCAACCGAATCTCCAGATTTTACCCCTCCGGACTTCTTTTGTAGCGTCATTTGAAAAGTAAAATGCAGTCTTCCATCCTTTTCGAGTCTGGGCACGTTATTGCATCCACGATCGCTTGATCCTTAAGCCGCTCGATGTTACCTAGCCAATGCAGCCAACGTGCTTTTACCTTTTGTAGTTACTACATCCACAACTTGGAACACTTCGGGGTGGAATCTTCTCCTCCATTCGCGTTCCTCGCTTAAATGACCGAAAATTCGACGAAGGTGCCTTTTTTCGAAGGGGCTTTTTGCGCAGCTTTTTTGCTTATTGTCCAACATTTGGTGTCGTTATGTAGGACTGCTAGGATTAGCATGGACTCTGGCGATGGCGAAGGCGAGGGCGCTGAAGAATATTAAATTAATCCCTCAAGTTCCGGGAATTCACTGGCTGAAAAGTGAAAACTCGCTTCTTCTTCTTCTTTCGAATCTCAGGACATAAGTTTCAAAATTTGAGGCTTTCCAGCTGAATATCAAGCGTTTTCACTTCAGCGACGTGTCATTTCAGTAGGTACCCCGGTCGGAATCAATTTGTATGAACGCCACGCCACTGATATTTACCAACATAAACTTGATTCAATGGTTAAACCTTAAATAGTCGATTTAACACTTTTGCTGACTCTTGCCAGATTTATCCTTGCGATAGAAAGGTTAACGTTAAGCTGTAATTAAATACCACCACACAAGATTATTTTAGCCTACAAGACTTAAGTGATGTACAATGTGATTCATCGTCCCCAACCTAACCCAGTAAAATATCGTAAAACAAACAAATACCACAATCTTGCAAAACCAGCACTAAAAGGCAAAAGCAATAACCAATTATTATGATAATTTAGGACACAAAGTGTCCTTGTCGTCTTGCCCCATTATCGGATTCTGATTCTGAAACTTTAATCACCCATAACTACTCATAAATTAGTTATTTATGGGTGCCCATTAAGCCTGGTCTAATGCTTAGTATAATACGCAAATTTACGTAAACAACAATTTATATAAAATCCTTACGACAGCACAATACTTCACCACGACGTAACTTTAGCTGAACGTCCTGGTAAAATTGAAGCCCATCGCATCAAGCAGCCCAACAAGATACAGACTAGGTAATTGATGTCAACAAACTATTATGCTGCTGTTCGACATCATCGTCTTCCTAAGCCAGTTTGTTTTTGTATGTGTGCGTGTGAGTATATTACTCACTCACTCACTCACTCAGTCGCACATCCTTGCAGGCAATCTAAAAGCAATAAACACACAACGCGCCTTTTGGGGATCAATACGCATAAACATATCGTTATACGAATTTGTTATTTTCGAAAACAAATTTAATGGATCGAGGTAACGACGGACTAGGGATACACTGCCCAATCCTTGATAAACAATAAATGACACCACATGAACAATAAATACATCTGCACAATATAAGAATTCCTAATGGGGTGCGGGCGAAAGAACATCCTAACTGGGGGTTCGTTTGTTTTCATTTACTCGCCGCCGCTGCATCAGGTGGGGGAGGATACAAGGATGTGGAATTTTTTTTTTTTTTGCTCTCGCCTGTCTTATATGTGTCCCCAGGAGCGGTCGTTTGTTCGCTCGCCTCCAATAAGTCCAGTGGCCGGTAAACGAAAGCAAAGATCGACCTCGAACCAATCTAATAAATATATTAGGGCCAGCAAAATAAAGGATAAACAGGATAACAACAACAAACAGGGCAACGGCATGTAATGAATTGGTAACTACGTGACTGGGATTCAATGGCAAAGATCATCTTCATTCATTTACAGAGTTTATTGGCTTTTGGGATGTGCGGGATTACCGAGAGGGATGGTGGGAGATGTACGACGAGCTGGCCGCCTTGAGGTACTAATACACATGTGTGAGGGTGGTGTTTCAGTTGAGAATGTATATTCGAGAGCAGATTGGGTATATGGGTTAAAATTGAAGTGATTGCATACTTAGGGCAGTATGTGACACAAGAAAAGTTTGTATACCAGGGTTTAGAAGGCTGGCTTGTGTTTGCCAACTTTGTCGGAGAGGGGTTCTCGTTAAAATGGTTCAAAATTCTCCTCATTAACTGCAACCCGACTGGGAAGTCTCGAAGTGAGGCTCCAACTTTCGAGATTCCCTTATCGTTAGGTCATCGACTTTGTTTTTCGACAGCTTGCGGCTCAAAATTCTCCTCATTAACTGCAACCCGACTGGAAAGTCTCGAAGTGAGGCTCCAACTTTCGAGATTCCCTTATCGCTAGGTCATCGACTTTGTTTTTCGACAGCTTGCGGTTCAAAATTCTCCTCATTAACTGCAATCCGACTGGGAAGTCTCGAAGTGAGGCTCCAACTTTCGAGATTCCCTTATCGCTAGGTCATCGACTTTGTTTTTCGACAGCTTGCGGAAACGAAGATCGTATCGTCTCTTCTGGATTTGCTGGGACTCTGAATTTTAGAGAAAGCCTCCTGCCTTCGTGTATTAATATCTCCATCATCAGATTAGAGCTGCTTTCCTAACTCAACCAACAGTTGGACCTTGATTTGCTGGGACTCTGGATTTTCGAAAGAGCCTCCTAACTTCGTGTCTTAATATCTCCATCATTTGGTTCGAGCTGCTTCCCAGAATCCAACAACAGTTGGACCTTTTTTTCTGGGAATCTTGGTTCTTGGAGAAAGCCTTTGTCTTCGTGTCTTAATATCTCTCTGAATTTTGGAGAAAGTCTCATAACTTCGTGTCTTAATATCTCCATCATCAGGTTTGAGATGCTTTCCTGACTCCAACAACTTTTGGATCTTAATTTGCTGGGACTCTGAATTTTAGAGAGAGCCTCCTGCCTTCGTGTCTTAATCAGGTCTCCATCATCAGGTTCCACCTACTTCCTTAACTCCAAAAATAGTTTGCTCCCAAGAATGTTTATGGAGTTTAGGAACACATTAGGTCAAGGGGATTACGTGCAGTGTTCAGGCCTCACTATATGGTCAGCAGTGAACTCGTACTAACTTACTACTTACTTACTTAAGTTGCGCTATAGTCCGGAATGAATCTGGGCTTCAACCAACATACCTTTCCAATTGTTTACTTGTGCGCGCGGTTTCTACCGTATGCGCCACTGAAGGCGAGGTCTTCCTCTACTGCATCCGACGTCTAGCTGGGAAACGAAGACTCTGCGAGCCGGAGTATTGGTGTCTGTCATCTTAAGCGTCCAATTAACTCGCCCAATTGAAATCTTCTTCTGATGACTGAACACATTTCATGGCCATAAGGATCGTTGGGGTACATCTCTCCACCTGTCCCTTCACTCGGGAGACTGACCTTGGTTCTTCACTTTGGTTCTTCACCTTAAAGATTTCGTTCTCCTTACTGAACTCTTCAAAGTATTTTCAGCAAACGAGGTGTACACCAAAATATCCTCTGATCTCCTTGAAAACGGCCAGAACTTCTCAAGGTTTGCTCATCTTTAATGCTCGCAGGGTGCTTTATATTAAAAAAAAAAATGATCGACAACAACAAGTACATATTATGTCGTCCCGTCCTTTCCCTTTTTGAATTGTCCGATGTGGTCCAGATAAAGGACCCTCCCTCTTGGATTATGAAGACTCAATGCAGGATTTGATGTACTACTTCGTGGGAAGTGGAGCAAATATTAGGGATTTTCGAAGGGAAACAAAATTCATCGAACTGTTTGTCAGATGAGCATAGATGAGCTGCTTGATATATTCGCACAGCAGGTTATTTCGGAATCCCAAGGGTAAGTCAGGCTCCTTGAACCATGAGATGGTGGTGGATGAACCGAAAGTACAACGGCAGCGCTCAATCCCGAAGTGAATACCGATTGACGTTGGTATCTGAGTGTGAACATTAAACAGGAGAGGTGCAAGAGAACAACTAGCGGAAGCTCTAAACAGTTACAAAGCAGAATTTACTGCCATATAGGAAATACAACGGGATCGGCCGGGCAAAAAATGGATGAAAAATTGTGACATCTACTACGGACCGTGTTATAAAGTGAGCAGAAACAGCGTCTTGCGAATTTGCTATAAGTGCCAGCAAGAAGTCTTATGCTTCAAAGGCATTGGCAAACGCATTGATGCGACTTGGCCAAACCCGCCAACAAAAAAAAAAATAAAATTTTTGGCGCAAAAGGCTCGTTAGTACCCATGGCCAAGCTATCTCACAACAATTCATGTGTGCGTGTGTAATTCTCGCACGATGGCAGGACCTCCTGCTTTATGCCGACTCCGAACGGCGATTTGGAGACAAGCTTTTCTTGACAATTGATACTCCTCGGATGATTTGTCAGATCATCACGAGAGGATGGACGGTGAAAAATCATTTAGGTGTTGCTACAGTTGGGAATCGAACCCAGACCTTCTGCACGGCAGTTCATCGCATCAACCATGCGACACTGAGCCCACCGCCAATATAAGCTTTAAATGCGCTTAGGCACAGACAGAGGAAAAGATGTTATCGCTAAAGATTGCTTCTCCGAACCCCTTAATAAAACATATGAGCGACTACCGAAGAACGATGTTAAGATCGTGCTGGTGGTTTTTAACCAAAGGTAGGAAGGGAAAACATCTTTAGCAGTATTGTCGGAAACCATAGCCTACACGACAACACGTCCGGCTATGGACTTAGGTTATTAGACTTCGCTGCGGATCGAAATTCCACTATAGCCAGCACACGGTTTCCTCACCTTGATATTCATAAGGGGACATGGCGGTCTCCAGATCACATTGCGATAGACAAGAGGCACGCATCCAGCATTTTGGTCCGAATATTCCGAGGAGCTAACATCGACTCGGACCACTACCTTGTTGCAGCCAAGGTAAGAATGCGGATATACACCAGGCCACAACAAACAAGAAATACTATGAAGAAATCGAAGGTCGAAAGCCTGCAATCGCAAGAAACCGGCATGACCCTAGCTCGAAACGTATCCCATAACCTCTCGATTAACACCATACCACCAGCATCGAATGTCGAAGAACAAAGGCAACGATGCCAACGAGCTATTAGATCAGCCGCAACTGATGTGCTAGGTTTCTCGCGCCCACCAGCAAGAAAACCCTGGCTTTATGAGGAATGCCGGCACATGCTCGCAGAACGACGCCTACAAGGCTAAGCCGCTGAAGACGAACGACGAATGACGAACACTTTCCATTCTTACTTTCTGACTTCAGCAGTGCTGCTGTCCGGAATGAACCAGACCCTCAACCAACATGCCTCTGCAATTATACCGGTCCTTAGCTAACTGCCTCTAGTTGGTTGAGGTCGGTTCTACTTGTGCGCGCCACTTAAGGCGAGGTCGTCCTCTACTGCGTCTGACGTCTGGCTGGGAATCGAAGACTCTGCGAGCCGGATTATTGGTGTACATTCGTTCGACATGTCCTAACCATCTTAAACGTCCAAAACGGAGTTTTTTTTACCAGGCGCATATCGCTGTACAGCTCGTATAATCCTTCGTTGAAACTTCGTCTCCTTAGCCCGTCAACGCGAACGTAACCGAAGAATTGTCCTTTTGAATCGACCAAGGATTTCTTCATCCGCTTTTGATACGGCCCATGCTTCAGCGCCGTAGAGCAGGACTCTCCTCAGTAGTTCGAATCCTCTCGAGAGAATCATGGAAAAATTATAGTTGAGACACAGTGGATGCTAAGGATAAGGAAGAACCACTTCTGCAGACTGTTAAACGGCGATGAAGAACAACATTCCGCTGTCGGTTGAACGAACCATTCAATGTTGGCAACGACATGTGAAGATACCAATATTTAAACTGAAGGTAAATAAGGCTCCCGTTGAGCTTTATAAAGTCGGCTGAGATAATTTGGTAAGTAACATCCACCAACTCATAAGCCAAATCTGGTCGGATGAAAGTATGCCTGAGGAGAAAACCTCAGCATTGTTTGCCCGTTCCACGTATATGGAGACACTCTGAACTGCACCCATTGTAGAGGCATAGGTCCCCTCAACATCGCTTTCAAGATCCCATCTGCCCCGAAACCGTTTACCAACAACCTGATCGGCCCTTATCAGTGTGGTCATAGGCCAGGAATTTAGGTATCAGTGGCGGTAGCCACTGAACCAAAGTAGCCTTTTCGTTACCACGACACGACTGACCTATATTATGATTGTTGTTGTGGGTGTGATACAGGCGGTCTCTAGATCCAGCCTGTGAGGCTTAGAAAGCCGATAACATTTTGTTTCCTTTTACCCGCGTTCTTACGCTAGGAAAGTCCACAACGAAATCTTTACACTTCGGCCTTCTGGAAAAAACACAGTAAGTACAAATCGATACCCACCACCAATTCATCGATTTCAAAGCTCCATACGACAGCTTTTATAGGGACGAACTTTACATATCCATGTCTTGTTTTGCTTACCGCCCAAACTCGTCTGTCTGACTGTGTCTGTTCGGAAAGGTCCTCACCGATACAATCGATATCGAAAAAGGATTTTGGCAAAGCGATGCACTGGCATGTGACTTCTTCTTCTTGATTCTTGAGAGGATTGTGCAAACCTCCCAAGCTAACATCAGAGGCACAATGTTTCAAAAATCGGTGCAACTGCTAGCATACGCCGACGAATGTGGAAATGGTACCAAAGTTTACATCGAGATAATCAACAGCCGAAAGAATCTTTAAATTTTAGCCTTTAGATCCGAGGCAACAAGGAAGACCAAACCTCTGGTTTTATGATCGAGCGATCGTGGATGCCCGAGCGCTTTGATTGTTTAACTGGATGCAACATGTACAGGATCGAAGTAGATTGAATCAAGGAGTATAGAACTGCATAGAGTGAGCATCTCGTATAACGAAATTTCCCCTTCGCACTTACCGTCTGTATCGGCCACCAAATTGTTAGCTGTGATGCGTTCTCTATGTTGTTCTATAGCCTTTTATTGAGGGCTTCCTTTTTACGGCATATGCTGATCTTGCTCAAGATTTCGCCGATTCGGAAATATATTGCAGGGAACGGTCAATATGGCTGCTTTCGGAGAAGTATAACCAGAGTGGAAGAATACTTCTCAAGAACCCGGCGGAAAAATCCACTTGGACCTGAAGGTTAATCATCTAGGGTGATCCAAATATGACCACCAATGTAAGACACTATTGATAATTATAGCGACAGACCGCTGAGCAGAAAATCTGGTCCACCCACATGGACATCATATCGCGATGAAGTTAAGGCCTAGATTCTCATCTTAATAAAGCGCCACTTGCTTACATAAATTTATGTGTCCAGAGTCCAGAACATGTATAGCGCCTGGAATCCAAAAATTCCACCCGCTGAGTCTTTCATTTTTAACCAAATTGTCGAAGTATTCAGAGAAGGCCTCTGCCTCTTCGGGGGCCAGAAAAGTTCTCAACAGGACGTAATTGGCAAAGGTTCAGACTATCTTGAGTTTCGTGTTGGTTGTATAAAACCTGTTCCCAGCCTGCATCGCCAAGAGGATATAAGAGAATTGGTTGCTGCCTTACCTCAATATTCAGCACAAGCCTGTGACAGCAAACGGGTCAATTTGTTAAAAAAACAGAATCGGAATTTCCTCAAAAAGCTGTTTAATCTCAATACGAAATCGTTAAGAAGGACCTAGTCCTATACATCAAAGCATACATGGTCTAAGCAATCTAAATCCTCTTCCAAGTGAATATGCCAAGCACCATGGATAACGTCAAACACCTATCCTACCAAAGCCCCGTCGTTTTAAACATTTCCATCCACCATCCACAAGCTACAGAAAATAATGGAACAAAAAAAAAAAGATGAAGGGCCCATTTAATCGGTTATAGCCAGAGTTACATAATCTCCAATACCCCCCCACATCAGATAACCAATAATTCAACACACCGAACGGTTCGGTCCCGCCCTATAAACTTCCCAACGTCCATTACCATGTCGAACTTTATTTCGTTCCCTTTTATTGTTTTGTATATCCAGGATAAGCATTATGTTGTTCGACATGCTCCGTTTGCATGTGTGTGTGTAACTTTATTTCCCTTTTATTTGGTCCCTCGATTGGGGAGTGTATGCATATTTTGACTTCCCTTTCGTCCTCCCACCCCTCCGAAAAGCTTACACGCAGAAGAATAGGACAGCACGAGCGACGTATATGGGGCTTCCTTAATTTATGTTGACATTGGAAGTGAAATCCTGGCGTAAGCCTTATTTCGTTCGGCCTTATCTCGAAATCAAATTTCCGTTTTTGGGTCTTGTAAGTGCGTTTTTACCAACTTCCGCATAAGTTTGTTTTTTTTTTTTTTTTGGGGGGGTAAAGTGTTTTCGAGTCGAGGCATGTGTTTATCAGGACTCTCGATGGGTGGTGGCTGAGATTGTAAAGAATTGATTAATCAAACGTGTTGAGGTATTTGCATTTGAATGGTGTTGACTTTGTTCAAAAGGACTTTAGATGTCCATCAACTTGAAAGCCACACGTTGGTGCATTGTTGCATAATGTAAACGTAACGGTTTGTTGTCAGAAAGAACCATGACAAGGCTCCTTTTTACAGAAGACGGGCATTCCCAAGTGCATTGTGGATACACCCACCCTTAGCAAGTTTCAATGACCTATAAAACCTCGGACTTTTCAATGTCTGTTTAGACATTTGAAAGCTTAATTGATGGTGGATTTTAGTCCTCCATCACTGGTTCGACCCTCGTTACCCTTCAAACTATACTCATCCGTTTGTGTATACGTCTTCGAAGACACAATCAAGGGAAGGAAATCCCTCCGAACTTTGCTATCTTTTGGGCACATCTGCGAAGGATTGCCGACGGCGCGGGTGGACGTCGTATTAATCCTTTGTGAGAGTGAAAAATTGCCAAAAATAAAACTGTCAAGGATCCAGAGATAAGAATCGCAAGAAAGTTGGACGATTTGCAGAGGAAATTATTTTAACAGTTAAAGGCAGCAGCAAATTTATGTTTTACATTCAAGTATGAAGGAGGATTGGTAGGGTGATGTAAATACTTTGGTTGGGTTATGATACGGTTCTACGAAAGGCATAATCATTGCTTCGAGATCCTTTGCAAAAATCGACCATATGAGTATCCGCTAGAACTGGTAAATATTTATAGCAGTGTCTAACTAAGACTTCTCTTCGGCTGCTGTTTATTGTGAGGCAGTGACAAAGCCCGGCGTAGGTGCTAGTCACCCATCGAACGCGTAATCGCAGATAGAAAAATCTTCTTTAGATATACGGGGTAGGTGGGAAATAAAACGCCAAAATGGTGGACATTAAAATGGTGGACAACAACTAGCTCTGGGAAAGGCCCCCTATCAAAAAACGTCCAAAGCGCCAACGGAAAAATATTCGAAAAACAAGTCATCCCAGGGTTAGTCAGGCCCCTTGAACAGATATGGTAGCGGAAGAGCTGTGAGGCCAACGGCAGCGCTCAATCCCGTAGTCGATATTAATTGCCCGGTATCCTAGGGCTATCTAATAAATTGGAACTGGCCCTCCCAGTTCAGGGTTTCGCTTTTGGTTAACCCACTCACCAACTCACGGAAAAAAACTGTTGTAAGCAACGAATCAACGAAGAGCCTTATAAAGGACCGATTTTATTGCTGACGATCATGCTAAATAAAAATGAAAAACGACGTTCATGTATGTACCTTGATAGTGAGAACATCAAAAATGAGAGGTTCACCCGAACAACTTGCGGAAGCTCAAAGCTGTCTAAAAAGAGGACATTACTGCCATCCAGGAAAACCGATCAGATGGGGCTGACAAAAAGTGGATGAAAAACTGCGACTGTGAAGAACCGCGTTATAGTGATCCAGTAGAGTTACTATTCGGTTGTGGATTCGTTATAACTGACAGACTATGCCAAGAGGTCAAGTCAGGAGGCGCACTTAGGCCAAATTCGTTAATAAAAGATGAACATGCACTCATCGCTCTGAAGTGGGAAAAAGACGATATAGCTGTAGAACCTATAGACTGCTTTTCTACGAGCTCGTTGACAAACTTATTAGCTTGTCAAAATCATGCTGGCAGATCTTAACGCAAAGGTAGGAAGAGAAGACATCTTTAGCAGTATTATCGAAAATCACGACCAACGTTATACCACGTATGGCAACGGACTCAATCGACTTCGCTGCGAAACGAAATGCCACTATAGCCAGCACACGTTTTCAGCACCTCAATAAGGGTGCATGGGGGCCTGTAGATCAACGAACAGTGCTGAATAATGCATATTATCCAGTACGTTGGAAGACGGCGGTGGTTTATCCTCTCCCGAAAAAGGGAAAGGACAACTCCAATCCGGCGAATTTCCGGTCGATAAGTCTCCTTCCGAGTATCAGCATGGTTTTCGAAAAGATTCTCAATCGAGCACTGTTCAAGTGGTCTGAGGACAATAATATTATACCAGAGAACCAGTTTGGTTTCAAGGCTGGACATGACTGTATTCATGCCGCCTCCAAACTCGTTTCTGATATACAATGGAACAAAGCCAAAAAAAACAGTGCACCGGTGCATGTCTGGTTGATTTAGAGAAGGCTTTCGACACCGTATGGTTAGAGGGCCTCTATCTAAAGTTGACCAGACTTGGCATAAGTAAACCACTGCTATATATGCTTCATGACATGCTGACTGGTAGAACGTTTGTTGTCAAAAGTGGCAATGTAACTTCTACCACAGAATATTTCATTAAGAATGGTCTGCACCAGGGAGCGGTAAACTCGCCGATTATCTTCAGCATTTACACCAGTGATATGATAGGTAGGCTTACTCAGGCAATTGCGTATGCGGACGATCTTATCGCGTACAGAAGAGCCTCTACTGTCGAAGTCATTCGAACTCTTTTGCAGCGGGACTTCGACAAGATCCAGAGATATTGTGATGACTGGAAGTTGAAAATCAACTTATAGAAATCAGAAACTATCCTGTTTAGGACACCGTTGTCTAGGTCCTCTAGGGATACGAGAAAGAACTGGCGAAAGCTGGTGATCATTGGACCAAACGGACAGCCACTGGCGAGTAAAAGTGTAGTAAAGTACCTTGGCATCTGGTTAGATCAGTATCTATATTTCGGAAGACATGTAGATGCTGCTCTGGCGAGAGCTAGGGGAGCATTTGCCCTGACAAGACGATTGTTTTATAGCAGTCGTCTTGACAGCAGGGTGAAGGCGATTTGCTACATGGCCCTCATTAGGCCGATGATTGCCTATGGGTGCCCGGTGTGGTTCAACGTTGCCCCATCTCAAATGGAAAAGATACGGGTGTTTGAGAGGCAGTGTCTGAGGAGCTGCCTTGGACTTCACAGAACACCAGTATCTGACTACACAAAATACTATTCCAACCAGGTCCTATACAACGGGGCCAACATAAACCGAATAGACAATTTTCTGGTGAAACTCATTCGGTTTCACGCTGCAAGAGCGATGGCTTCGAACAATAGTCTCATCTTTGGGGCAGTCTACCCCAATGATGAATATTTTGAGAGTGCGCGTTTAAGCGGCTTTATTCCGCCCGAAGCTTTCCTATATTTGGATAGCTGATACAGGATAGATCGGCGCTTCCGCTATTCTACCACGTCTTCCGACGAACTGTGGATAGGCGGCTCCTGTACGACCGAGACGTCGTCACTCAGGGCGGAGGAGAGCGCCTGCGGTTCAGCAGGAGTGTGTCCGATTGGGACCGCCGGAGTAGGTTGCAACAGGAGAACCTGTTGTGGTGGTTAACGTTGTTATAGTTAGTTGACTTTTGAAAATATGTGGCCGACTTGCACAGTTTTTTAGGTTTATGTTAAGGTAAACAGTCGTGGTGGCACAAAAAAAAAATCACTGTTTCGATCTGCATTTCCCTGGGAAATAGTGTATTCAAAATTGTTGTACAACTTACAGGAGCTGGGCATTCAAGGTCTAAGTGGCAGAAATTAAATTTTTCGTCATTAAAATGTACCCTAGCGAAGTCGAGCTGGGTTGCTAATTTAATTATAATGCTTGCACTTTGCCATGAAGTGTGAATAACCATGTCATTCAAATGGCCGCCTCGGGAAGATTACCAGCATGCAATTCTTTTGAGGTATCTCTACCATAGCTTGAGTAATGTTGGTTTATATTGGGTCAGTTCGAGAATTATTCGCGTAAATACGGTCATTTGCCTAGCCCCACAGAAAATAAATATAACGGTATCAAACTATAAGATCTTGGTATGCGACCAGGAAAATTCTCACGCAATAAAGCCATAATTGGTCATGCCCTGTTAGCCCGTCTTGTTGGAACCACATATTGTCGAACTCATGATATTCAATCACCGGCAAAAAAAAAAAAAATCGGTTACCTTTCGACCACATCGCTTCGAAATGACTCTAACCGCCTCCATATTGGCATCTTTGAAGAAATACGGACCAATGACACCTTTTGCCCATAGAGCACACAGTCAGTTTGCATGGATGCAAAGGCACCTCTTCGAAAATTTGTGGGTTTGTTGAGCCCCATATGCGGTAATTTTGTTTGTTTACATATCCACCCAGTTAGCAATGTGCTAACTGGGTGGCTAAAGAAAATTTTGTTCGAAAAGTCTATGCTTATCGTCTGTTTTTCCACGGCCCACGAAGCGTATCTACGGCGTTGTGAATGGTCAGACATGGTCTTCAATTGTGGTGTAGTTCGGATTTCATAAGGATGGTGCAAATCCAAATGCAAAATAAGCCATAGTGAGCTATACGACACGTTCAATTGCTGCGAACGCCGGGAAATCGATAAATTCGAAATCATCAGCAACACTTAAACCTGCAGCAGCGACATCAGAAACCCTTCCTTTTAAATTTCTTCACATTTATACCGTTTGCTGGAGTATTCGGTCGGTTTTGACGACCACAATCATCGCGTAATGCGAGAAAAGTGGCTCCGTCCGAACCACCACTTTTTTAGTAAAGTTTTAATAATTTTAACGAGATGGCGATTGTAAGGCGATCCATTATCGATCCTCATCCATATAGTCGTTGTTTCTGCTCACTATCGCACGGTCCGTAGTAGATTTCACAGTTTTTCATCCTCTTTTTGCCCGGCCCATCCCATCGTATTTCCTGGTTGGCAGTAATGTCTGCTTTGTAGCATGTTAGGGCTTCTGCTAGTTGTTCGCTTGCACCTCTCCTGTTTAATGTTCTCACATTCCAAGTGCAGATACGAACGTCGTTGTCCTTTTTTCGTTTAGCCGTGTCGTCAACAATAAAATCAGTCCTTTCCGAGGCTATTGGTGGCTTCGTAACCGTTAGATTTTTCCATGATTGGGTAGTTAACCCAAAGCACAACCCCCAACCTGGAGGGCCAGTTCCAATTTATTGGGTACCACTAGGACACGGGGCCATCAGTATCCACTACGGGATTGAGCACTGCCGTTGGCCTTTCGGTTCATCCGCCACCAGCTCTGTTCAAGGGGCCTGACTAACCCTTGAAATTCCTAGACAACCTGTGGTCCGAATATGTCTAAGCAGCTTGTCTAGGTTCGCCTGGGACAGCAGGCCTGGTATTCATTCCGTGCCATTCTGACCTGCCTGTTGCAGTTGCTATTATTCATCTTTCTCGCTCTAATCGTTTAGCAAGTCAAATCCGGTTGGATGAGACCAGTACCGGATGGTTACCACTTGGAGGTAAGAATAAGCACTTGATGTGTAGTCAGAGTTACAACACTGTGCATTGCCAAGTTAAGGCCAATCAGAGTCTACCCTCGTTCTACAACACCCAACCATCCAACACAACAACTGAGCCCTGTGATAAAAAAAAATCGCTTCGCGTTCCGGATTTGGACTTGAAATTTGTCTTGGTTTGCATTTATACTGCAAGGTGTAAGCTAGCCTGCTGGGTGGGTCGTTCAAAGTGGTGCGACCGTCGAGTAAGTTTTCATTTGGTCATTAATGCCCTCCATTGCATTAAGTTTTCCTTATTGGGAATGGCGATGAATCAAGATTGCACATGATGTCGTCATACTTACTACGGAGTCGAAGTCAGTAAACCTCGACAAGCGGATAATCCTTGTATTCTCACGTAATCGCATTTAACAGCCTTTGATAGAGAGATATGAATTTAAAATAAATTTTCATCTATAGATAAGTTTGGGGGACTGCAACTACCCCCTACAGAAAGATGACCAAATGACCAAAAATTACTGCCAGTACATAATGACTGGTTGCATACACTATCTTCATTCATTTTTAGCTTCCTTTTTCAAAAGGACGTCGCTTTTAGTTTTTGTGAGAATAGAAAAACAAAAAAACTTTAACCAAATAATTCGTTTTCGAAAAATCCCATTTCCGACCTTTCAAAAGTACATTGCGGATGCAATAATTTTCAATTTTTCAAAATAAAATCAATTACTCACAAAAACGGAACCCTCTACATAAAAACCATCCACTTTTTTGTTTGTCCTTTTCCCCCTCCTCCAGGCAAAAAGGAAGTCGTATTTTGCACAACCACAGAGAAAAAAAAAGTGAAAACCACATTACGAGTATATCCTCTCATATTTACAGTTTTTTTTTTCTCAAAAAAAAAAAAAAACTATTTCCCCAGCTAAGAGGCAAATCCGGTCGTCCTTGATGATGGTTTCCTCCAACACTTGCCCGCGTCTGTAATTCAAATAATCAGGCATGGAAATGTTCTCGACGAATATGAGTATGTCGCCTTACTTTGTGTCCCTTTCACATGCCCAGCATGTTCAAGTCCTGACTTTGTCTGTATATTCATAGATATTCACTAGACTTGAAAGTCTTATGTAAGGCCAAGAAAAAGGCACCGATTTATGGAGTATTTTCCAAACCACAGCCACTGGGCAAGGAGATGAGCATTCGTTTGGGGTCAGGCAAGCCATTGAATATTTTTGGTTTTTTTAAAACTGAAATGTGGGCTAGTGGTGGTAAGTGTGCAAATATTCAGAGATGTGAATCACGCTGAAAGGAAATGGAATTTCCTTTAGAGAAAATAATTCATGGGTTGGAATTGATCTTCTGGCGTTGGAAATATTATGATGATTCAATTTTGGAAAATTTTAATTACATTCTACGAGTGTTTGAGATATGTGTAGCATTTGGTCTTAGATTGCGATGAGTTGGCAGGGAGCTAATATGTTTGAAAGTGTCCATTGATGAGTAGATGGAGACCTATTGCAGGGAGGTATAAAGGTTATCTGAAGGGCTATATGAATTGGAACTGCACAGTCCTCGGAAATAGCAAAGTTAGATAAATACAGAGCTGTGTTGACATCTACGTCATTACTGCGGCTTATAAAAGTATTCGTCTATCTAAATAACAGAAAAACGGAAAGGCCCAAATTGTGTTTGACGGTGCTGTGTAATAACCCCTGCGGAAATAAGCCCCATGAAACTTTATTCCCAAAATAAAAGAAAATGCCCCTACAAAAGGTTGGTGTACGCAAGTTTGAATGTAAGTGGGGGGTGTATGCTGCATAATCCGCATGGGACTTATTTCCTATTCAAAACGTTAAGTATTAACACCTGCATGTGCTATTGCCATTTGAAATTGGAATTCTCAACAAGCTTATTGTACGCAAGCTTGAATTTGAGTGGGAGGCATGTTGCATAATCTCTATGGGGCTTAATTCCTGAAAAAAAGCAAAAAGCCCCAAGTGGCTATGGAAATAACTCCTGCAGCTGTTATTACCTTTTGCTTGTGGCTTGTTTTTCGTTTTGCATGCATCCAAACTCGCACACATCCCAAATCCAATAGTGAGCCCAAGTATAGGTGTTCCAAGGGGGAAGAATACCACTTCACTTACATTTAAACCAAACTTGAGTAGAATTTCAATTTCAAATGGCACTAACACCCGCAGGTGTTAATGCTTTATGGTGGCGGGGCTTGTTTCCATTTCGAAAAAGAAATAACCCCCGTGGGGGGGATGCATTCTTTATTTTGGAAATTAACAGCACCAATTCATCGATTTCAAAGCTGCATACGACAGCATTTATAAATTTTTACAGAGCCATGTCTAGTTTCGGTATAACGCCCAAGCTCGTCTGTCTGCGCAGGATGGCGATGCAGAATTTTCACTGCAGCATCAGGGCCAGAAGCGACCTCCACCGACAAATCGATACCAAAAAATGATTTAGGCAAGGCGAAAAAATGTCACGTGACTCCTTTAGTCTCATTCTTGAGAGAACTGTGAAAAGTTGCCGAGGCAACACCAGAGGCATAATCCACTGTAAATCAAGTCAACTACTAGCATAAGCAGTCGGTATTGACATCCATGGTCCGCATCAACGTGATGTCCTTGCCACGTTTGCTACTATAGAGAAGGAAGCGGCAAAAGTGGGTCTGGAGTTGATAAAGGTAAGACCCAGCATATGCTGTCAATACGAAAGAAAAGGGAAATACGAAAGAACTTCACCATTGACAGATAACCTTGAGGTAGTACTGGACTTTGTCTACCTCGACTCTGCTATTAGCTCTGACGACCTGACATTTCGTCAGAAATTAAACGAAGAATTACTCTTGCAAACCGCTGTTTCTTTGGACTTAGAAGGCAATTCGGTAGTAAGATCGTCACTAGAACTGTTAGCTAAGTCTTACATAGGACCCTCTTCATCTCAGTCGTGCTACTCGGCACTGAAGCATGGACCGTAACAAAAGTGGATGAAAAAATCCATAGACATTTTGAGAGAACATTTTTTCGAAGATCTTTGGTCCTTTATTTCTAGAGCTAAGACATTTGTGGCTTATTTCCGCGGGAGTTATTACACTTCACCATTTGCTTTTCAAAAAGAAGGAACGAGAGCAAGAAAAGTGGGCCATCGAGGATATAAAGAGGTGCCACTGCAGAAACGATGATCGCAAGTTTTACCATAGTGTAAGACGTGAAAGCCAAGGCTACAAGGCTCGAATTGAATCCTGTCGAGATGAATAGAGAAACATCGTAGTCCAGACACAGTCGATGCTGCCATGCAGAACTAACCATTCAATACTGACGATGACAGTACTTTTTTAACAAGGTTGCCGTAAATGGCGGCCTTCACGCCGAGCTTTATAAGCCGGCGGATATGACTTGGTAAGTTACATCCACCAACTCATAAGCCAGAACTGGTCGGATTCCTGAAAAATGAATCGTTTGCCCGATTTACAAAAAAAGGTCACCCTCTGAACAGCTCCAACTACAGAGGCATAAATCTGCTAAGCATCGCCTTCCAGATCATATCTGCCGTAATATGTGAAAGCCTTAAACTGTTTACCAACAACCTAATCGGCCCTTACCAGTGTCGCTTTAGGCCAGGAAGCTGATCAAATCTTCACACTTTGACAGATCCTGGAATAAAAACCTAGAAGCCAAAACAGTTAGATGGCGTATTCATCGATTTCAAAGCCGCATACGAAAGCATTAATAGAGACGAGCTATACGGAGCCATGTCTAGTTCTGGTATATCGCCTGAACTCCTCCGTCTATACAGGATAACGATGAAGAATTTTGGCTGCTCAGGGTTAGAAACAACCTAACTGACACATTGGATACCAAAAAAGGATTTAAGCAAGGCGATGCACTGTCACTTGAGCGGATTCTGCAAAGCTGCTCAGCCAACCAACCCTAATGGATGTCCGCGAGGAACTAAACATTGTAGGACGGCTCTGAATGGGTGGGTAAGAACATTAAGACTTGAAAAAGTTTTTTGAAATTCAATATCTCCTGGAGGGGTTGTATTTACAGAATGAATGGCTAGGGAAACTTTTTTATTGCCCAATAAGGTGGAAGGCAAATAAAGGAAAAGGCACTGCTGGCTTATTTAAATTGGAGGTAAGGAAGGTCGATTGAAATCGAACCCAACGTTAAGTATGCGAATACTTTAAAAAAAATTAATGCGTAGCCTTGAATGAAGTTAGCTTACCAAACGCTTACTTCAGTCGTTTCTGATGTCAAAGAGATTATGTGTGAAGTGTAAAACGTCAAGGACTGGTCCACTGGAAACCCGTAAGGACGGGCGTTGTGACCACTATTCATCCTCATATCAAGAGTGAATAGGATAGTGCAAGTAGACTTAGATTTGGGAACAACGTGGTCATGCAACAACTTGTTGTAACGGGTGTTTTTTTTAGAGCTTGGTTTTTCGAACCGAGATAAAACTGACATTTGGTCATATCGGGTAACTCTAAATGTCATTTATGTTCAGTTTGGTTGCAATTTCATCATGAATAGTTTGACAAATGAACAACGCTTGCAAATTGTGCGAATTTATTTCGAAAATGATGGTTCAGTTCGCGAAGTTTACCAAAAGCTCCGTCCATTTTATGGCCGACATAATAGTCCGTCAGAGCAATTAATTCGGTTACCCATGGATCGTTTTCGCACGACGTTTACATAATACGCATCCGCAGAGACGTCGAACAGTGCGCAACGAAGAAACAATTGCCGCTGTAGAGCAAAGTGTTGAAGAGGACTCTAGAATGAATCGATTCGCCACCGTGCACAGCAATTGGAGGTTTGTCCATCAACTTTATGGAAGATTTTGCGCAAAGATCTTGGCTTGCGACCCTACAAGATCCGGCTTGTGCAAGAATTAAAGCCGCGAGACCGTGCACTGCATCGTGATTTTGGTGTATGGGCCGAAAATGAGTTCAATCTTGATGCTGATTTTCATCGCAAAATTTTGTTCAGTGGTGAGGCTCATTTTTGGTTGAATGGCTATGCCAACAAGAAAAATTGCCGCATTTGTAGTGAAGAGAATCCACACATGAGACCCTTGAGACGCCATTACATCCACAAAAACCGTTTGGTTTGCTCTGTGGGCTGGTGGAGTAATTGGGTCATACTTCTTGCGAAATGATGCTGGTGAGTCAGTTACCTGACCGGTTTAGAGCCATGATAACCGACTTTTTTGTTCCCGAATTGGACAGCATGAACGTGGATGAGATGTGGTTTCAACAAGACGATGCCACATGCCACAAAGCGCACGTCACAATCGATTTATTGAAGGAAACATTCGATGAGCGCATAATTTCGCGGAATGAACCTTTCAATTGGCCACCAAGATCGTGTGATTTTACACCATTGGATTATTTTCGTCGGAGATATGTGAAGTCTCTCGTCTACGCCAACAAACCAGAAACGTTAAATGGCATGGAAGCCAACATTCGTGGCGTTTTTGCCGACATACGGCCCCAAATGCTCGAAAAAATGGTTGAAAATTGGACCTAAAAATTAGCTTTACTCGAACCAGCCGCGGCGGCCGCGCGCCCAAATCAATATTTCAACATTAATGGCATAAAATTATCCTTCCAATAGAGCCAAATTGATGGACTCTAAAACGAGTTTCTTGTGTTTTTTTTTTTCAATTAAAATTTCTTTACCTCTAAAAAAAAAAAAAACACCACTTAGTAAGCAGAAATATCGACTATTTGGATGTGGATTTTATGTAAGTGCCTGACTTAGGAAATAAGTCGCAAGACATTAGCGAAAGCATTCTAGCAATCCGCATCTAGTCAAATTCTGCAAAATAAATCTCATGTCCGCCCAAACTCCGACGGTGCAACTGCTAGCTCGCTCGTTAAACCACACATTAGCGCTTCATTAAGTGAAATCACTGGACACTGTTTCATAGGTAGGCACGCAGAAAGGCAAGACCTTTACTCAAACGACTTCTGTAACTGCCCAGTCCTATCATACAAACGGCAGCTTCATCTCGGAGCTTACTACCTTCAAAATCTCAGCGATTTGACAAAAACGGAAAAGAAAAGTCTCTTCGGTTTCATTAACAGCTCAGGATGGTCTTAACCATGAGCTATCGCAATGGACTAAGAATTGGTCTAAGTGTTCTGGCAGCCAATCTGACCTAACCTAACCTAAGCACTAACATTGCGAACCAATACCAGGACATTGAGGCTGTGAGGAGCATACGGGGATATCTCTCATAGGCGTGGCCATCGCAATGGACTAAGAATTGGTCTAAGTGTTCTGGCAGCCAATCTGACCTAACCTAACCTAAGCACTAACATTGCGAACCAATACCAGGACATTGTGGCTGTGAGGTGCATAAGGGGATATCTCACATAGGCGTGGCCATAGGGATTGCCATAGAAATTGTCTCAAGATATTATGGGTGGAAAGTCCAGCCATTGCCAATAACAACCGGCATGGTTTGGGATCCAGGCGAATCTATACTGCTCAGGAACATTGGAAATAAGTTTTCCTATTCTTTCATCAGTGGTATGGACATAGGTTTTTGATTCACTTCAACATTTTCGAGAATATATCCTTTTCAGAGTCCCTTAAATCCATGGACAACATAGAGTAACCTTCGTCTCCTTTTTATTAATGTTATTTGATGCTGGCACGAACAAAAAGGTTTGCTGAGATGGGGTGTTTGGTGAGAGCACAAGAACAACCCCCGTCGGCTGAGTAAAGTCGAACAATCGCAAGCATGCCGTTCCCTACTATTCAGCATCAAGGATGACTCGGCCTCGGTAGCCAACCTAGGCTCACAACAATTCAGCATCATTCAGCATCAAAGATGCCTCGGCCTCCGTACCCATCCTAAACTCACAACAATGGCAAACTGCTATATGTTCACGGTAGATATGTTAAAGGCTAAGACAACATTTCAAGAAACTTCTCGAAAACTATTTTAGCCTCAGAACCGACAAATAGAAAATGCCGCCACAATTCTTCAAAGGTTTTGTAGGTCATTTTAAGCTTATACCCTATCGAAATTCCCCCCCAATCCCAAAGACCATCTGCCCAATATAACGATTAAAAACCCATTAACCAAAAACTTCCTTAGATCCGACTTTGCCGCCTTGAAAACTTTGAAAACTTCTTTGTGCAATAAATTCCCCGCAGTAATTACTTGGCAATCATCCGATGAGAAAACTTTCCGTTCATCAATCGTTTGATTTTACAGTTTTACATTATTAACATGATTCACTGTTCACCCCCTGGTGGCCATTAAATGAACTAATCCACCCAACTGCAAACCCGATACCCAATTTAGGTCCCACCATTATGCATCTTCTGTTGCAGATAAATTCACTTGCACCCTGAATGGCAGACCCCGCAACGAAACAAAAGGACACAATTATCCCCTCTTCCTAGAAAGATCCAGTATCCCATACACTGACACTGCCCGACTGTCAGTTGAGCAACTTTCTCACATTTAGCCAACTAATTTATATAATTAAAGCCGAGCTAAAAGTTTTCAATTGTTGTCCCCACAGACGGTAGAATAGAACTTTCCAAACGCGAGTTGTACCCTGTAACAGTATTAAGTTGTGTATACGTAAATGTGTGCATATACCAAGGATTTATCCTGCACGTAAACAAGGATCTCACTCAAAGAAGTCGGGGTGTAGTCTTAAGAATTTCGTCAAGTTATCTTTAGCTGGGGTAAACTTGCCTGGTATGCAAAGTGCAGGATATTACAGGAACAGGATAAAGGATAAAGTTTCATCGCTTGGAGAATTAAAGTGTCCCGGCTTCAGTTTGTTTGTGTGTTGACAACAAACTACGAGAGAGGGAGACACGGGTGAAATGAATTCATTTGAAAAGTCGTCGCTGCCAAACTTTAATGCGCAATCATTCTTAAATGACTTCAGCCAAGGACCTATGGCTCGACTTGGGGTTAAATTTTGGTCACGAATTTATGTGAATTCTTGGTTTCTGTCTCCTTACAAGACGTAGGGTCTAATAAAATTTTGATTTCATATAATGACAGCAATTCTTAGCCATCAATCAACTATTGATGAAATAGTCCCCCTCAGCATCACGCATCTCCCAAAACATTCAAACAGATTTACAGTATCAAGGACTAAGCCATATGATGGTATGATAGACATCATCCGCACCATGAGATTTGATGGCTTAGCAAAGGAATTTGTGCCGAATAGATGGGAATAAAATTCCTTAAGTGCTGGAAATTTCCATAAAAAAAAAACGAAAATCCCTTTTTTTAAATGAAGCGACAACCGTTCGTCCTGTGTCCATTTCGGTGATAGGCAAGGGACATCGCCTTTTATGGTTACGTTTTATCTGCATCAGCAGTGATATAAAACATGACTATAAACCGCGTGATAGACATTTAAATCCACTCCTTTATTATTCGACAAAAGACCAAGGACTATACAAATATCGTCACGCATCTTACACGAGCTTCTACAACCTACGCGTGGTGTCCTTGTGAATCGTTTACACTTAAATGAAAATTTTTTTTTTTTTTATTGCAACAACTTAAATGAGGTCGTTAAAGTTGGTGATGGGCGGTGATAGGGATTCCTTAAAACATAGCAGGACTGAGCGTTGCAGTTGGGTGGACAACTTTCTTGCTAATGAAGAGAGAACTCAAATCCTGATGCATTCGCATTTGTACTCTAAATCGATGCATCGGTTTGCAATTACGGATACGCAATGAACTGGCAAATTGTTTATGGAAAAGGACAATTGTCCGTCGCGAGGAGCATGTACTGACAGACGCATTTATTTTTGGTTAATTAACTAGCAGGAGAGGGTATTCAGCTGCTGAGCTGCAGAAACGGGCTTTAAATATCGGTTGAGCACCCTCCAACAATATTTAACAGACAATTAAATCTGAAGAAAGATAATATTTACAGGATTTCAACACTAAGGTGAACCTAGCGGTACATAAAATATTATGAAACTTTCACGGATTACACGAGAATGATAAAAAAAAAAAACATTTCATCAGGGCAAAATCATTCGAGTTCTTGGGATTATACTTGCGTTTTCACTAAATTTCAAAGCTCAATAGGCTTATCACCTTTTAGAGCACCATTTTTAGAAATTCTTGCAAGTATCGGGTTTTTCAACAGGGATGCTACAAAAGTTTAGCGACAGAGACAGCAAACGACGCCATATTTCTTGCCGCTCTTTTGACATTTCTCTTCAGTAAGGTTTTCCATTTCTTGATGGAGAGATATACGATCCAACAACGAGTCGAAATTAATAAAATTTACAACCGAAATTCGGAGTCAGTGGCCTCAACGTTAATAGCGCTACGTCCAACTTATGGTCGTCATAATCGTCCTAGCGGATCAACAATTGAGCGTCTAGTGGAAAAATTTGAATCCACAGCCACAGTACAAAATGTTCCCGTGCCAGTGAGACAAAGAAGTGCCCGAAGTGTTGAGAATATTGCTGCCGCTGAGGCTTCAGTTGAAGAAAGCTCAAGGGCCTCAACGTTAAGAGCGCTACGTCCAATTTATGGTCGTCATAATCTTCCTAGCGGATCAACAATTGAGCGTCTAGTGGAAAAATTTGAATCCACAGCCACAGTACAAAATGTTCCCGTGCCAGTGAGACAAAGAAGTGCCCGTAGTGTCGAGAATATTGCTGCCGCTGAGGCTTCAGTTGGAGAAAGCCCAAATGTGTCTCTCACACGTCGTTTTCACGCGTTGGGCATCTCTGTGACGTCGTTGTGGCGAATTTTGCGAACAGATCTTGGCCTTCATCCTTACAAGATTAAATTGACGCAAGAGCTGAAGTCGCTTGGCCACCAGAAGCGTCGTATGTTCTTGAATTGGGCTGAGCAACAACTTGAAAATGATTCGGATTTTCATCGAAAAATCATCTTCAGCGATGATGCTCATTTCTGGCTGAATGGCTTCGTCAATAAGCCAAATATGCCAAATATGCAATCCACACGTACTCCATGAGTCATCATTGCATCCCGAAAAAATTACGGTTTGGTGTGGTTTATGGGCCGGCGGCGTCATTGGGCCGTACTTCTTCCGTGATGATCAAGACCGGCACATTACTGTGAATGGGAATCGCTACCGTTCAATGACAACTTAATATTTTTGGTCCCAATTGGATGATATGGACTCGGAGGACATGTGGTTCCAGCAGGACGGCGCCACAAGCCACACAGCGAATGCCACAAGCAATTTATTGGAAACCAAGTTTGGAGAACGTGTTCTCTAACGAAATGGTCCAGTCGCTTGGCCGCTTCGGTCGTGCGATTTGACGCCGTTAGACTATTTCCTGTGGGGCTACGTCAAGTCTATGGTCTATGCCAACAAGCCAGCGCCGATTGATGAACGTGAAATTGCAGCAGTAACGGCCGATTTATGCTTGAAAACCGTCGAAAATTGGGTTCAGCTTCTGGACTTCTGCAAGCGTGCCCGTGGTGGCCATGCAAAAGAAATCGAGTTCCATACATAATGGCATCGAACGTACTTTCACAGGAATAAAGAATTTCATTGATATTCAAAACCGTTTTTGTTTTATTTAAATAAAACTTTTGTAGCGCTCTTATTGAAAAACCCTTTATAACTGGTGCGGAATATCCGGCACTCTGTAATCATGGCCAAAACATTAACACCTAAATGCCATGGAAAGGACTGATATAGAAGGAAAATTAAGGGCTAGCAAGAAGCGGGTATCATAAACTGCTTCAAACCAGACACTACTACCATTCAGGATATACAATGGGATAGGTCATTGGATACGAAAGGTTGAGAAACGATGAGAAAGGACTGAATTTTGCAGAAGAATCACTGGCGAAAAAGTATCCCAACTCCAAATCAGACATTACTGCTTTCCTAGAAATACAATGGGATAGGCCGAACAAGGGGATGATGAATAACTTTGATATTCACTACGCAGAAAGTGCAACTTTTTTCATGCGGATTTGACCAACAAAACTTCTTATGGTTCTTAAATGTTAGCAGACTCATTGTGATAATGATGCGACTTGCCAACATGTGCACAAATAACCTCGCTTGCACTCCAAGTTGGTTGAGATAGGTTTCTACTTATGCGACACCTTAAGCGAGGTCGTCCCATAATGTGTCCAAAGTCTGGCTGGAAATCGAGCCGGTGTATTGGTTTCCATTGCTATTACATGTCCTAGCCATCTTAAACGTCCAATGCGGAGTTTTTTGACCAGGACATGTCGCTGTACAGCTCGTATAGTTCTTGGTTGAATTTGCGTCCCCATCGCCCATCAACGTAAGCGGGACCGAAGATTTTTCGAAGGATTTTCCTCTCAAATCGACCAAGGACTTCCTCATCCGCTTTTGAGACGGTCCATGCTTCAGCGCCATAGAGCAGGACTGGGATGACCAGAGTCTTGTTTAGGATCTCCTTAGTAGTCCGAGTGAGGGCTTTACTACTGAATTGCCTTCTTAGCCCGAAGAAGCAGTGGTTGGCAAGAGTAATTCTTCGTTTAATTTCTGACGAGATGCTCTTGCCAGAGTGGAAAGCAGAGCCGAGGTAGTCAAAGTCCCTTTCTACCTCAAAGTTATATCAGTCAAAGGTGTCGTTCTGTCCAATTCGTTGATGTTGTGTGTCCTTTCGTGTTGACAGCATTTACTTCGTCTTGCCCTCATTTACTGCTAAATCAATTTTTGGCGCTTCCTTCTCTATACTAGCAAACGTGGCTATGACATCACCTTGGGTCCTACCAATGATGTCAATATCGTCGGCGTATGCTAGTAGTTGTACAGATTTTTGGAAAATTGTGCCTCTGGTGTTGGCTCGTGAGTTTTGCACAATCCTCTCAAGAATCAGATTGAAGAAGTCACATGACAGCGCATCGCCTTGCCTAAATCCTTTTTTGGTATCGAATGCGTCGGCGAGGTCTTTTCCGACCGAGATGGAGCTGCGAGAACTCTCCATCGTCATCCTACACAAACAGAGGAGTTTGGGCGGTAAACCAAAACTAGACATGGCTCTGTATAGTTCGTCTCTATAAATGCTGTCGTATGCGGCTTTGAAATCGATGAATAGGTGGTGGGTATCGATTTGGACTTCTTCGGTTTTTCCAGGATCTGCCGAAGTGTGGAGATTTGATCGGTTGTGGACTTTCCTGGCCTAAAACCACACTGATAAGGGCCGATCAGGTTGTTGGTAAACGGTATCAGGCGTTCACATATAACGGCAGATAGAATTTTGTATGCGATGCTGAGGAGACATATGCCTCCGTAGTTGGCGCAGTTCAGAGGTTCTCCTTTATTGTGGATCGGGCAAACGATGCGATGCTGAGGTTCCAGTCTCTAGGCATACTTTCTTCCGACCAGATTCGGCTTATGAGTTGGTGGATGTTACTTACCAAGTCATCTCCGCCGGCTTTATAAAGCTCGGCGGGAATGCCGTCATTTCCGCCAGCCTTATTAAGCTTCAGTTTAGATATTGCTATCCTCACTTCACTCAGGTCGGGTGGTTGGCAGCTTTCGCTGTCGTTGCCAATATCGCCGTTTAACAGTCTGCAGAAGTGGTTCTTCCATATCGTCAGCATAGACTGTGTCTCAACTACGACATTTCCTTGTTCATTTCGACAGGATTCTGTTCGAGCCTCGTATCCTTGGCTTTGACGTTTTACACATTGGTAAAACTTGCGAACATCTTTCCTGGAGTGGCACCTCTCTATATCCTCGATCGCGCACTTTTCTTGCTCTTTTTCTTCTTTCTGAAAAGCCGGTGTTATTTCTTCTCAGCCTATAGAGCTCAATGGCAGCTCTCGTCTTTACCTGCAGCTTAGCATTGGAGCCCTCGTTCTTGACTGCGAGCATCTGTCGGCATTTATCATCAAACCAGGGGTTTCTTGCTGGTGGGCGCGAGAAACCTAGCACATCAGCTGCGGCTGATCTAATAGCTCGTAGGCATCGTTGCCTTTGTTCCTCGACATTCGGACTTGGTGTTAATCGACATGAAATGGGATACGCGTTGCGCGAAAGTCTTGGCGATCTCTTGGGATTGCAGTCTTTCGACATAAAATTTTTTTGCAGTATTTCTAGATTGTTGTGGCGTGGTAGATATCCTCATTCTTACCTTGGCTGCAACAAGGTAGTGGTCCGAGTCGATGTTAGCTCCTCGGAATGCTTGAACATCCAAAATACTGGATACAAGCCTCTTGTCTATAGCAATGTGATCAATTTGGATGACTATTCGTTGTTCTGGAGACCGCCACGTCCTTATGGATATCGAGGTGAGAAAACCGTGTGCTGGCTATAGTGGCATTTCGTTCCGTAGCGAAGTCGATTAGCCTAAGTCCATTACGAGACATGTTGCTGTGTAAGCTTTGTTTTATGACAATACTGCTAAAGATGTCGTCTCTTCCTACCTAATCGTTAAAATCTCCCAGCACGATTTTAACATCGTACTTCGGTAGTCGCTCATTGGTTTTGTCAAGGAGCTCATAGAACCAATCCTTAGCTATATCATCTTTTTCTTCCGTTAGGCCGTGAGCGCATATAAGGCTAATGTTGGCGAATTTGGCCTTGATGTGGATTGTTACAATGCGTTTGCTAATGTCCTGAAAACAAAAGACTTCTTGCCTAAGTCTGGCACTTGTAATAAATCCTCATCCGTATAGTCGTTGTTTCGTCTCACTATCACACGGTCCATAGTAGATGTCACAGTTTTTCATCCTCTTTTTGCCCGGCCAATCCCGTCGTATTTCCTTGATGGCAGTAATGTCTGCATAGCAGTTTAGGGCTGCTGCCGGTTGTTCGCTTGCACCTCTCCTGTTTAATATTCTCACGTTCCAGGTGCAGATACGAACGTCTTTGTCATTTTTGCGTTGAGCAGGGTCGCCAACAATAAAGTCATTCCTTCCGAGGCTATTGGTTGCTTCGTAACATAGAGTTTGTTCTGTGGTTGGATATTTAACCCAAGGCAAAACCCTTAACCTGGAGGTCCAGTTCCAGTTTATTAGATGACCCTAGTACACGGGGCCATCAGTATCGACTACGGGATTGGGCGCTGCAGTTGGCCTTTCCGTTCATTCGCCACCATCTATGTTCAAGGGGCCTGACTAACCCTTGGAATTCCTAGACAACCAGAATCAAACTGTTTTGACATAGTCGGACATATGTCGAAACAGCTTGTCTAGGTTCGCCTGGTACAGCGGGCCGGGTATTCATTCCGTTTGTGTTGGACCTGTTTTTCGCCGTTTTATCCATACTCGCGCTTATCGTTTAGCAAGTCAAATCCGGTTGGATGAGATCAGTACCCGATGGTTACCACTCATTCACTAGAAGAACACACGTTTGTGGTGCAGTTTCTTGCATTTCGGTATTCAATTTGACTGTTACCGTCAACGGCGAACGATATCGAGCCATGATACGCGACTTTTTTTTACCCCAGTTGGCTTAGTTGAACTTGGTTGGCATGTGGTTTCATCAAGACGGTGCCACAAGCCATATAGCTCGTGAAACAATGGAAATGTTGAAGGATGTATTTGATGAGCAGCTTATCTCTCGAAATGGCGACTTGAGTTGGCCGCCAAGATCATGCGATTCAACGTCTCTTGATTATATCTTCTGGAGTTATGTACAGTCGTTAGTCTATGTAAACAAGCCGAACACGATTGAAGCCTTACAGGATAACATAACACGCGTAATTCGTTAATTACTGTGCGAAGTGCTCGAAAAAGTGACACAAAATCGGACCTTCCGAATGGACCATTTGAAACGGAGCCGCGGACAACATTTACATGAAGTAACCTATAGGCAAAGGCCTATAGGTTCAATGATTTTGAACGCAACATTTGATCACCAATTACCGCTCAAACCATGCTGTTGTTGTTGTCAATACCGACAGACTGTGATACGACTTGCATATATTCCCCAACAGCGGTTCGTCCATCATATCAGCAATCAAATATACAGCAATCGTAGTGGCAGTGCTATGACAGGAGCCACTGCACTGCAAGTATGTCAAACTAAAAATTCTGCAAGTGTGACTTGCTTGCTGCACCTCGTGCCTCACTGTATGCAGAACCACTGCACGTGTGTTTCGGGCATAACTGTTACAAAAACTACTTAAATACGTCAAAAATGAGATAGAGAAACATTTCAAAAATATTTATTTCGAATTCGTATCGAAAAACTATTTAGATACATGATTGCTACTTACGCGTATCGTATTGAAATTCTAAACACCTTTAGCTTACCTGAAATAGAAAATAAAAAAAAATTATTTTGAGATATTGATTGCTAAGATATTGACAGCTAAAATTGTAAAATTTTTAAGTAAATGGACCAAAACATTAGTAGAAGTAAAGGGTTTTTCAATAAGAGCGCTACAAAAGTATTTTTTTAATAAAACAAAAACGGTTTTGGATATCAATGAAATTCTTTATTCCTGTGAAAGTACGTTCGATGCCATTATGTATGGAACTCGATTTCTTTTGCATGGCCACCAAGGGCACGCTTGCAGAAGTCCAGACGCAGACCCCAATTTTTGATGGTTTTCAAGCATTAAGTCGGCCGATACTGCTGCAATTTCATTTTCGATATTCGTACGAAGTTCATCAATCGTCGCTGGCTTGTTGGCATAGACCATAGACTTGGCGTAGCCCCACAGGAAAAAGTCTAACGGCGTCTAATCGCACGACTGAGGCGGCCAAGCGACTGGACCATTTCGTTAGAGAACACATTCTCCAAACTTGGTTTCCAATAAATTGCTTGTGGCATTCGCTGTGTGGCTTGTGGCGCCGTCCTGTTGGAACCACATGTCCTCCAAGTCCATATCATCCAATTTGGGCCAAAAATATTCGGTTATCATTGAACGGTAGCGATTCCCATTCACAGTAACGTGCCGGTTTTGATCATCGCGGAAGAAGTACGGCCCAATGACGCCACCGGCCCATAAACCACACCAAACCGTAATTTTTTCGGGAGGCAATGATGGCTCATGGAGTACGTGTGGATTGCTGCCTGACCAATACCGATCTTTTCGCAAAATTCGCCACAACGACGTCACAGAGATGCCCAACGCTTGAAAACGACGTGTGAGAGACACTGTGGCTGTGGATTCAAATTTTTCCACTAGACGCTCAATTGTTGATCCGCTAGGAAGATTATGACGACCATAATCGACGACCTCTTTACGTTGAGGCCACTGACTCCGAATTTCGGTTGTAAATTTTAATAATTTCGACTCGTTGTTGGTTCGTATATCTTTCCATCAGGAAATGGCAAGCCTTACTGAAGAGAAATGTCAAAAGAGCGGCGAGAAATATGGCGTCGTTTGCTGTCCCTGTCGCTCAACTTTTGTAGCGTCCTTGTTGAAAAAACCGATATTTTTCATCATCAAAAACCTCATACTGGCTCTTATAAAAAAATGTCTTCCAGGATAAAAAAAAAATTGAAAAGGTGTCAGAGAAACAACAACATCTTACCACTATTGAATAAGTCTGAGCTCAGGGAATTACTGAAGGGACAGAAAAATACAGACTTTTGTGCTTCATCAGGAAATATGGTGTACTGATCTCTGAGCCTGAGCTGAACAATCTAGAATACGTTTTTCTGCTCCTTCATCAATTCAACATTAAATGACAATAACTATACGAGCTATACAGCTATACAGACCTGGTCAAAAAAAACAACGCTTTGCCGCTTAAGATTGCTAGGACGTGTAGAGCGAAGGGACAGCAAAATTCCGACTCGATTCCCAGTAACACGTAGGAAAAGGAATAGGCAGACCTCGGCTTATGTGGTTTGCATAAGTAAAAAACGACCACAACTAACTGGAAGTGCACAAATTGAGGTAATTCGCTCAGGACCTGGTTAGTTGAAGAGGCTGAGTTTGATTTTGGGCTGTAGAGTCACCTAAGTAAAAAATAATGATCTCTAATACTTCCTATTCGTAGGACTGGGAAGACCTTTATTAAGCAAAGTTATGTCAAACTTTGCTAAACAAAGGCTTTCCCAAGAAGGTGAACACTAACTGCTAGATAGTTTCATAAAACTCGTGATAGTCTTGTATCTTTGGTATCGATATTGGCAGTATATAGATCGCTCTGAAAGTTAGCTATGAGTTTCCTTATGGAGCAGAGATACGGATCCTGTATTTCCCTGGATATGAAGTGAGATATAAAGGGTTAGCCAATGGGAACATCCGAACTTTGACAGTTAATAGCGGAAATATTGCTGAAGCTATAAAAAATGCAAATTTTTGGCGCAACAGGCTCGTTGTCATTAGTAGCCCGATGCTAGCTTTTTCTTACAGCTACACCTCCTGTCTTATGCCGAAAACGAACGGCTAAGCCCAAGATAAGCTTTTCTTCAGAGTATCACGGGAGGAAGGCCAGTGAAAAATCATTTAGCTGTATCTACGGCTGCGAATCAAATAAAGACCTTCTGCGCGGCAGTTCATACTAAAAATCGCGCCACTTAGCCCGTTGAGGTAACAGCTGTCAAAGCGTAACAGCTGTCATTTATTAGCCAGTTTTGCCAAATCACTATGGACGGACATGGCGTCGAACAACACGTGCAAATCATAAAATTGTTTTATCAAAAGGGTGCTCTGTTCCGCGTGCCTCGTCTATTTTACGGTTGCCATAATGATAATGCCGAGAGGAATAGCGACTTTTACATCGTGTCTTGTACTGCACCCGTACAAAATTCAACTGACCCCAGAGCTGAACGTAAACGACCATATTTAACGATATTTACATGTTTGCTGAATGGATTCTGGAGCAGTTAAAAACTGACTCTTCAGCGATGAGGCCAATTTTTGGACGAATGGTTACTCCAACCACCACAAAATTTGGAATCACCCGCCTTGAATGTTAGAGAAGATCTGCCCAATATATGCGAAACACCTCAACGATTTCAAATCTAGGTTAACACCCGCCTTACAGAGCTCAAAGCAGAGTTAGTACATGTCCATTTGTTTTAAACAAAAAAAAAACCCAAGCCTCTTATAAACCCTTCTCAAGTGCCGTTTTTTTTAATAAACTCCAGACAGACTTGGTTCAAAAGTTTGACAAATGACCAAACCGTAAGACATTCGCTTCCGGTCAACCTGACAGGACTTAAACAAATACTTGCTTTGTGGCGGATGAACAGAAAGGCGTCTAAAGCTATCTAATAAACTAGAATTGGCACTCCAGGTTGGGGCTTGTGTTTTGGGTTTACTACCCAACCATGGAAAAAACTTAATGTGACGACGCAACTAATAGCCTCGGAAAGGACTGACTTTATTGTTGACGACCCTGCTGAACAAAAAAAAGGAAAACGACGTTCGTATCTGCACCTAAAATGTGAGAACACTACACAGGAAAGGTGCAATCGAATATCTAGCGGAAGCCCTAAACTGCTACAAAGCAGAAATTACTGCCATCAAGGAAATACGACGGGATTGGCCGTGCAAAAAGAGGATGAAAAACTGTGACATCTTCTACGGACCATATTATAGTGAGCAGAAACAGCGACTATTCGGATGCGGATTTGTTGTAAGTGCCAAACTTAGGCAAAAAGTCTTATGTTTCCAAGAAATTAGCGAACGCATTGTAACGATCCGCATCAAGGCCGAATTCGCCAACATAAGCCTTATATAGGCTCACGCCCCAACGGACGATAAAGACGATATAGCTATGACTTGCTTCCTTCAGCTCCTTGACAAAACCTATGAGCGACTACCGAGGTCCGATGTTAATATTGTGCTGGGAGATTTAAAGGCAAAGCTAGAAAGAGAGGACATCTTTGGCAGTATTGTCGAAAACATAGCCTACACGACAACACGTCTAGTAACGTACTAAGGCTAATTGACTTCGCTACGGAAAGAAATGCCACTATAGCCAGCACACGATTTCCTCACCTCGATATCCATAGGGGAAATGGTGATCTCCAGATCAACGAACGGTGTACCAAAATAATCACATTGCGGTAGACAAGAGGCAGGTATACAATATTTTGGAGTTCCGAACATTCCGAGAAGCTAACATCGACTCGGACCACTACCTTGTTGCAGCAGTTAGAATGCGGATGCGCCACAACATACTATAAATAGTGTAAACAAAATTAATGTCGAAAGACTGCAATCGCAAAAGACCGCCAAGACCTTCGTGCAACGCGTATCCCTAAACCTCTCGATTAACACCATACCACCAGCATCGAATGTCGAAGAAATATGGAATCGATGCCAACAAGCCATTAGATCAGCCGTAGCTGATGTAATGCCGACAGATGCTCGCAGCCATGAAGGAGGCCTACAAAGCTAAGCTACAGGTTAAGACAACAGCTGCCGTTGAGCTCTATAGGCAGAGAAGAAGGGAATGACACCGGCTTTTCAGAAAGATGAAAAAAGAGCAAGAAAAGCGCGCAATCGAGGATGTAGAGAGGCGCCACTCCAGGAACGATGTTCGCAAGTTTTACTAAATTGTAAAACGTCAAAGCCAAGGATACAAGGCTCAAACAGAATCCTGTCGAGATGAACAAGGAAATGTCGTAGTTGAGACACAGTCTATGCTGAGGATATGGAAGAACCACTTCTGCAGACTGTTAAACGGCGATGCCGAACAACATTCCGCTGTCAGGCAGAACGGTCATTTCAATACTGGCAACGACAGCGAAAGCTGCCAACCACCCGACCTGAGTGAAGTGAGGATAGAAATACCTAAACTGAAGCTTAATAAGGCTGACGGAAATGCCTCCCTTCCCGCCGAACTTTATAAAGCCGGCGGAGATGACTTGGTAAGTAACATCCACCAACTCATAACCCGAATCTGGTCGGAAGAAAGTATGCCTGAAGAATGGAACCTCAGCATCGTTTGCCAGATCCCCAGAAAAGGAGACCCTCTGCATTGCGCCAACTACAGACGCATAAGTCTATTTGTCATAATATGTGAATGCCTGCAACCGCGTACCAACCTTATCAGTGTGGTTTTGGGCCAGGAAAGTCCACAACCGATCAAATTTTCACACTTCGGCCGATCCTGGAAAAAACCCAAGAGCTTCAATTCGATACCCTCCACCTTTTCATCGATTTCAAACCCGCGTTAGACAGCGTTTATAGAGACGAACTATACAGAGCCATGTCTGGTTTTGGTATACTGCCCGAACTTGTATGTTTGTGTAGGATGACGATGGAGAGTTCTCGCAGCTCCATCTGGGTCGGAAAAGACCTCGCCGACACATTCGATACCAAAAAAGGATTTAGGCAAGGCGATGCGCTGTCATGTGACTTCTTCAATTTTATTCCTGAAAGAATTGTGCAAAACTACTAAAAGCCAACACCAGAGGCAAAACTTTCCAAAAATCGGTCAACTACTACTAGCTTACGTGGATGATATTGACATCATTGGTAGGACTCAACGTGATTTCCTAGCGTTTTCTAGCATAGAGAAAGAATCGGCAAAAATGGGGGCCAGATAAAGTATATGCTGTCAACACGAAAGGACACACAACATCCGCGAATTGGACAGAACGTCACCATTGACAGATATACCTTTGAGGTAGTACGGGGCCTTATAAACCTCGGCTCCGCTATCAACTCTGACAAAAGCATCCCATCATCTTACCAACCGCTGTTTCATCGGGATGAGAAGGCAATTCAGTAGTGAAGCCTTCACTCCTACTACTAAGGAGATCCTATATTAGACCCTGATCATCTCGGTCCTGCTCTACTGCGCTGCAGCATGGACCGTATTATGAGCGGATGAAGAAATCCTCAGTCGATTTGAGAGGGAAATTCTTCGAAAAATCTTCATCCCGTTTGCGGCCGTTTGGAGACGAAGGTTCAACCAAAAACTATACGAGCTGTACAGCGACATGCTTTGGTCATAAAACTCCGCATTGGACGTTTAAGATGAAAGACATGTTAGAACGAATGGATACAAATACTTTGGCTCGCAGAGTCTTCGATTCCCAGCCAGACGTCGGACGCAGTTCTTCCACTACTGCGTCCGACGTCGCATTCATTGCCTTACGTGGCGCGCTCATGTAGAAACCGACCTCAAACAACTTGGAGTGCGTAACTGTAGGAAGTTAGTTAACGACCGGCCTATTTGGAGAGGCATGTTGGTTGAGGCCCAGGTTCATTCCGGGCTGTAGTGCCACTTAAATAAGTAAGTAAGCAACAAAAGCACACGTACAGAGGCAACCTTAAAATAATTATTAGATCTTGCGATTTATTCCCATGAGACTTTTTCTTGTGGGCTTTTTCGATGTCGCAGGTCTGTTCGAATAAGACACAAACCTCGGCTGCCCGCAAAGCCAACAAAACCCATGCCTCAGGTCAATTTCAGCCTGATATATGCGCCAGAGTCATGGAAAATTTGACATTTCGGATGCGCGCGGTGGATATTTGAACGAGTTTGATATTTAGTACATAACGGCATCGATAGGCCTTTCAAAAAAAAAAAAAAAACAATCAATGATATAGGAAGGCAGGAAGTGCTTAGTAAAAGACCCTTTAGATGTTGGTATTAGAGTTGTGTTCGATATCGAATGGTGTATCTAAAACCTTGACTGTTACACAATATAGTCCCAAAGAAGGTGTTGCTAATGTTGTTGCTAGTTTGGCCACATGATCTCCAATTGGCCAGTGCCCCACGACCATCGTAATTCTTGCGATATCTGGGCGGGTCCTATTCGGTAGGTCGTTTGTTCTCTCCTTGTCGTAGGTAGGCCGTATCTTCCTCGATATGACGCAATTTGTTAACCTTCTCCATTTAGAGTCGGCCTTCTTCAGAAAGTATGAGTGGATTGTCCCTTAACCGCACATAGCGGGATATGATCCCTTGCCGTGTAGAGCACCGGGTTATCTAGTTCACAATATGAAATAATTTCGTTTTAAACTGAAAACTGTTTACAAGGATATCCATCAAAAACGTTCACATCCTAATTGTGTTGTTTTGTATCTTAATACCACCAAATACCTAACTGAGCGTGACTCACGATAGCCATCATTTTGTCAAACATTTTTATCGTTATTGAGTCTGTCATCACCCAACTTAATGGAACTTCCACGGAACTTCTCTATCATCATCCTGCTTAAAAAAATTAATTCGGATATTTGTCCGAAACTATTCCAAATTTATCGTTTCTAAAAGTGATATAGGCAGACCCTAACTTAATTGTACGGTGCTGAATATCTTAAAGACCGCATTAAATTTTTTACCGTTTTCCATTCGTCCTCTACCCCTTCCATTGTACCTAAACTTGTTAACGATCCCATCTGACCTTAAACATTTTCCAAACCGTCATGAGCTCACGTCATCTCATTTTGAAAAACACAAAAAAAAACGAACGGTACTACAAATAAATTTTTTGTTCATCCTTACATGGTAAACAACTTTGTTAAATGTCCCTTAAATGGATCTAAGCGTTTCTCTTGAATTAATCCACACCCTTAACTCCCTCAAAAAAAAAAAAACCCACCAATCCTTAATGAAAAGCCGTACGAAAAAAATAGCCTCCACACCGCAAGAGCCCATAAATCTAGTCGATGGAAAACAATTCCATTTCCTCAGATTTTAATGAATGCAGGAAAAGAAAGGACAAAATAAATCACCAAGGATGATGTTCACCAGAGTACTAACGCCGTCGTTTCCTCTACGGATTTCATTGTTCTCCTGATGCCATTAATCCAGCATGTATGTGCCAGGTGAATGGCCTCCTCTTATAGGTCTTTACCTACACTACACCATCGCACAGTGCGTTGGGGGGATTTAACGTGTTTTTTTTGTTTTGATCCTGCCGCCGGTAATGTTACACATAAACCTATAATAGCGATGTTGCACGCAACAGTATAGGTATACGGGATTTTGGGAGTTAATCATACCACCGCGGTACCAACATCATGACGACATGTCGACACATGTGAGTTTGGCAAAGCTCCCACTGTTGCGAGTTGTAGTTTTCCAGTGAATCAATGAGCTTTGGTTGTGTTGATAGTTTGTCAATTCTGTCTGTCTGCATGGATCTATAAATATTAATGAGAGTGGCTGCGATATGGAAGAGCACAAGGCTTTGAGGCTTTTCCGTTTTCATATCGACATTCGGTTGGATTCGCATTGTTGAAGATACACCCACAAAGTTCCGACACGAAATATGTCAAAGAAACGACAATTCAAACGGATATAACCTCATAACCGAGATTCACCAAACCACCCCCGTCCCCCATCTCGACCATCATTATCATCGTCGTCCGTTGTCACCAGCTTGGTCTGTCTCTCCCCAACCGAGGCCACATCCTAGGATGTGCACTTGCAATGAATTTAATAAGAGAGCAAACTTTAAACTAATTGCAGGATGCTGCAGCTCGAGCTGATGGTGGTGGTGGTAGTGATGATGGTGCCATGCCGTTGCAGCAACAGAGCAGCTCTTTGTGATGGTGGTTCCGCATGATGCTCTGGTTGCTGTCCCTTAGATAAAAAAAAAAAAGATATACCACGGGAAAATTGTTAGCTTTCCTGTTCCGTTCCTGTTCATGCTCGTGCTAAGTGCAAGTGGAGACGGGGGTATGCTTGTGGTCGGGATATAATAATGTTGGCACGAATTTAGGGGCTCAAAGAACAGATGTTTAGAAAATGAAGATGTTGCTAGGGGTTTTCTTCACGATAAACAGGAAGCGTACACAGCAGCATTGTTATGAACTCTTTGGCGAAATGAGGAAAACATCCAAAATGACAGGACGAATATTTCGCTGCAGACGCCTCAGTGTGTTTAATAGACGAGGCGTTGTTGTGTGCTTATGAAAGTGTTAAGGTGGAACAAATTTTTGAAAAGGATTCGTCTGACAAGTGGAAATGGAGTAGTGGAGTTGCCTAAATGACTTGAATGTGCTAAACGTTGTGAGTCTGCTGCAGTGAATAGACTTTTCAAGAGGCAGATGAGAATGTATGTGGATGCAGGAATCTACAGCAAATTTTGGTGGTATCTCCGAAAGAGGTAAACACGCAGATGGTGTAGCTTCTTGAGACAAATTGACACAAGCGCTGTGCTAGTAAGAGATAGTGCTGAGAAGGTTTGAAAGCGAGTTTTTATGAAAATTAGTCAGTTCTAACGAAAATTACTCCTTTACGTCTTAGGCTAGAAGGGCATAGAGTACTGTTGAGTTCCTAGGGAGATTAAACTCACTTCCTGACTAACTAGGCTAGAAGGGCATAGAGTACTGTAGAGTTCCTAGGGAGATTAAGCTCACTTCCTGACTAAAAATTAAAAAAAAAAAAACGTGTAGTTGCGAAATAAGAAACGTCTTTTGATACACGGTTAGCTTTGACATAAAAACTTGCAGAAGGATACACATTGGATGTTGTAGAACGAGGGCAGACCCTGATTGGAATTAACCTGGATATAACCAGTGGTTCTAACCAGAGCTACACATATAGAGCTTATTTTTAACCTCGATCGGGTATTGGTCTCATCCAACTGGATTTGACTTGCTAAACTAAAAAGTGCGAGTGTTGATAAAAAGACAAAAAACAGCAACACAGCAATAGCTTGGCCAACGCTTCAAGGCAACACTTCTCTTGGTCTCAGGGTACAGCGACATTGAAGGAAACGAGCTTGCCAAGCAAGCTCAGCTCTACACGGCAAGGGATCATATCCCGCTAGGTGCGGTTAAGGGACAATTCACTCATATGGCGCAACAGGCTCGTAAGTACGCAGGGCCTAGCTTTTTTCTCACAACCATTCATGTGTACGTGTGTAGTTCTTAGCACGATGGCGGGACCTCCTGTTTAAGCCGAATCCGAACGGCTAAGTTGAGATAAGCTTTTCATGACAACTGATACTACTCGGATGATTTGTCAGATCATCACGAGAGGAGGGCCAGTGAAAAATTATTTAGGTGTTGAGATCGAACCCAGACCTTTTGCGCTGCAGTTCATCGCACTAACCATCGCGCCACTGAGCCCGTCAGTAAAGGAAACAATCTCACAAAACTAAAAAGGCTGCAAGGAACAGCTAGTATGGGCACTACGGGCGCACTGAGGTCGGAGCCAAGGAATGCCCTTACTGTGCTATTGCATCTCTTATTAACGATACCGCTTTATGCAGCTCAGTAAGACTCAAAAAGTCAGGATGCTGGACTGCAAATGGTATGGTCACGGTTGCAAAAGACTATATCACACCCACACTAAGCTTCAAGAAAGTCTTTCATGTAGGTTTTCCTACCAGAACACAGTGGAAAAGGCTCGATGTAGAAAGAAATTTCGACATGGTCGTCTACACCGACGCATCCAAGATGAACTAGGGTGTGGGTGTCCGAAATTTTTCCAGCGTATTCCAAGTTGAACTACAGGCAATCCGAGAGGGTTGCACGCTAATGGGACATGATACTACGAAAAAGCAATCAAGCGGTCATTAAGGACATCAACTCGGCTACCATATCCTCCAAGCTGGTACAGGAATGCCGGAACGAAATCTTCAGGGTAGCATATCCCAGGGCACAGTGACATTGAAGGAAATGACAGTGCAAACGAGCTGGACAAGCAAGGCTCAGCACTATACGACGAACGCTTCAGGGTCACATTTCTCTGGGTCCCAGGACACAGTGACATTAAAGAAAACGAGAGTGCAGACGAACTGCAAGGCTCAGCTCCACACGGCTCACTTGCGGCAAGGATCCATATTCCGCTAGGTACGGTTAAAGGACTAATTCACCTTAACTTCCTGAAGACGGTCAACTCTAAATGGAGAAGGTCAACAAATTGCGTCATATCGAGGAAGATACGGCCTACCTACGATAAGAACAGAACAAACGACTTACTCAGTAGAACCTGCCCAGATATCGCAAGAATTACGATGGTCGTGGGGCACTGGCCAATTGGAGATCATGTGGCCAAACTAAGGATCCTATACAACCCTTAATGCAGAAGTTGAGGGAACGCAAATGAGAGAGAAACCCTCTCCCGTTTCATCTGAAAATGTTTGGCACTTGCAAGAACCAGATTGCGTGCATTAGACCAACCATTCTGAGACAAGCTAAACGATATTTCGGGCTTAACGATATATCGGGTAAAAGGATACAAGATCTTCTCCATTTTCTGAACTTCACAGGCTGGGATTAGATTCCGATTGTATCACATCCTCAACAATCATCATAACAAAGGTCACACGAGTCAGCACAACAAAAAGGCACAACAGTGCTACTTGGGTTCATGCTGAACTGACACCTCTCCTTACATACCTATCATCAACAGCCTGATCACAATGCCCGGCCAGTTGTCCCCAGGCGACCCAGATGAGCTGGTTTGGTATGATCAGGCAAGAGGCTATTTGGCGATCTCAAGGGTAAGTCAGGCCATTACACAGAGATGGTGGTGTATGAAACGAAAGGCCAACGGGAGCGTTCAATCCGAATCCAGTAGTGGATACTAATGGCCCCGTGTCCTAGGGTTATCAATTAAATTGGAACTGGCCATCCAGGTTGGGGGTTGCTCTTTGGGTTAGCTACCGACCCATGGAAAAAACCATTAATTACGAAACAACCAATAGCCTCACAAAGGGCTGATTTCAGTGTTGAAAACCCTGCTAAGCGAAAAAAGGAAAACGACGTTTGTATCTGCACCTTGAATGTGAGAACATTGAACAGGAGAAGTGCTAGCAAACAACTAGCGGAGGCCTTAATTTGCTACAAAGCAGACATTACTGCCATCTAGGAAATACAATGGGATTGGCTGGGTAAAAAGAGGATGAAAAACTGTGACATCTACCGGACTTTGTCATAGTGAGCAAAAACCGCAACTGTTCGGATGTGGATTTCTTTAATCAATCCGCATTCAGGCCAAATTCGCCAACATAAGCCTTTATGCTCTCATGCCCTGAAAGAGAAAAATGATGATATAGCTGTAGATTGCTTCTGCTGGCTCCATGTAAAAAACCTTTGAGCGACTACCGAAGTACGATGTTAAAATCGTGTTGGGAGATTTTAACGAAAACTAGTTAGGGGGGCTTGGGTTAGGTTAACACAAACAAGAGGGGGTTAGGGGCTCCGAGGAAAACAAAATCGTTTACAATTTTGCATCTGTAGGTAGTCAATCTGCATTACAGACGGCAGTATTGCTGAAAAACAGCCTACACGACAACACGTCTTCCACGGACTTAGGCTCTGACTTCGCTACGGAACGAAATACCTCTATAGCCAGCTCGATGTCCATAAGGGGACATGGCGGTCTCCAAACCAACGAACGGTCAAACAAATTGATCACATTGCGATAGACAAGAGGCACACATCCAGTACTTTGGATATCCGATTATTCCGAGGAGCTAACATCGACTCGGACCACTACCTTGTTGCAGCAAAGGTGAGATTGTGGATATCCATCACTGCGCAACAAAGCAGAAATACTGCGAACAAATTTAATGCGGGAAGACTGCAATCGCAAGAGAACGCCAAGACCTTCGCGCAACGCGTATCCCTAAACCTCTCGATTAACACCATACCACCAGCATCGGCAGGTCGAAGAACAATGGCAGCGATGGCAACAGGCCATTAGATCAGCTGCAACTAATGTGATAGGCTTCTAGCGCCCACTAGCAAGAAACCCCTGGATTGATGATGAATGCCGATAGATGCTCGCAGCCAAGAACGAGGCCTACAAGCCAAGCTGCAGGTGATGACGAGAGAGAGTTGAACTCTATAGGCAGAGAAGAAGGGAAGAACACCAGCTTTCCAGAAAGAAGAAAACGAGCAAGAAAAGCGCGCGATAGAGGATATAGAGAGGTGCATCTCCAGGAACGATGTTCGCAAGTTTCACCAAAGTGAAACGTCAAAGCCAAGGATACAAGGCTCGAACAGAATCCTGTCGAGATGAACAAAGAAATATCGTAGTTGGGTCACAGTCGACGCTGAGGATATGGAAGAACCGATTCTGCAGACTGTTAAACGGCGGTGACGAACAACATTTCGCTGTCAGGCAGAACGAACGATTCAATATTGGCAACAACAACGAAAACTGCCAACCACCCGACCTGAGTAAAGTGAGGACAGCAATATCTAATAAGGCTGCCCGAAATGACTGCCTTCCCACTGAGCTTTATAAAGCCGGCGGAGGGGACTTAGTAAGTAGCATCCATCAACTGATAAGCAAAACCTGGTCAGATGAAAGTTTGCCTAAACAACGGAGACTCAGCTCCGATCTAGAAAAAAAAGATCCCCTCTGAACTGCGTTAACTACAGATGCATAAATCTCCTCAACATCGCTTATCGTATTAGGTGAACACCTGAAACTGCTTACCAACAACCTGATCGCCCCTGATCATTGTGGTGATAGGCAAAGAAAGTCCAAAACCGATCAAATCTTCAAACTTTGACAGTTTCTGGAATTAGGATTCATATCGATACCCAGCAACTATTCATTGATTTCAAAGCCGCATACGACAGCATTTATAGGGATCAACTATACCAAAACTGGACATGGCTCTGTGTAGTTTTGGTACACCGCCCAAACTCGTTCATCAGTGGAGGATGATGATAAAAATTCTTCCTTTTCCATCAGGGTCGCCAACGACCTCACCGACACATTCGATACTAGAAAAGGATAAGGCAATCCGATGCACTGTCATGTGAGCTCTTTAGTTTCGCTCTTGAGAGGATTCTGTTTCTGTCCCAAAGCAATATTCAAACAGCAGTGGCAAGCGTCTTTGTTTTATTAGAACTTAGTGTTACGGTGAACCGAGTTCAGTCTGAAACAGCTAACAGTTCTTTATTGGACACCTTGCCAATCACATATTTGGAAGACTTATTTACCAACGACTCCACCAGCCTATGAATCACGCCAAGGCATTGTTTTATCTGTCTTGAGTCTCATTGGGTAGCTTTCAGCCCAAAAGTTCAGAGAGTGATTATATGTCAGAAGACCATCAAGGAATGAATTACCTTTAGTCAAGGTATGAATAACAGGCGGAGTTAAATGGCCCCATATATACTGTTGGGCCAAAAGAAGTCATCCGATGTTGTTGGGCTCTCATTTTTATCGGTTGTGGCTAGCGCAGTGTGTGCCGTTGGTCCGTCTTGTTGGAATCACATGTTTTCCAGTCCTAATTCGTTCAATTTCGACAGAAAAAACTCGGTTAACATGGCCCTATAGCGCGCACTTTAGACTGTCGTTTGACCAGCGGCGTTCTTGAAAAAAAGAGCCCGATGACTCCTCCAGCGTGAACAGCGCGCCATGCAGTAACTTTGAGTGGTTGTAATGGCTCATCGTGCATTATTTCTCGGTGCCCCAGAAGCCATAGTTTTACTTGGTCATGTACCAGCTGAGGTGGAACTGAGTCTCATCGCTCATCGTGCATTATTTTTCGGTGCCCCAGAAACCCCATTTTTGCTTGTTCATGTACCAGCTGAGGTGGAACTGAGTCTCATCGCTCATTATGATTTTGGTCAAAAAATCGTCCACTTCGGCCTCGATTTTGAGGATGGCACGGACGTAGGTTATACGCGTTTGCTGGCTGACAGTCAGCAGCTTGGTTGGCTCTATCTGGAAATTATCTGCAAATGATTAGACCGCTTTGGGTATTCGAAGTCTTGAAAACCTAGTGCTGCAAATCACATTATACATCTCCTGCAAGAGTCAGCTAGGCGTAACATTTTCCGGAAAAGTTTCACCCTTCAGCAATGTAAATCGGATTGCTGAATGGGAACAGTTTCCCGGGAAAATGCATCCGTGATAGCCTTTGTTTTCAAGCAACATATCAACGATGATTTTCTTTCCAATTTGTGTATAGAAACTTTAAAACGTACTCTAGACGACCGTGAAAGTCATAGAAATCCTCCACGATAGGGTCTTCAGTAGAGGGGTTAGCAAGCATATACAGGGCTATCGGGGATAAATTTTCACGGGAATTTTTCCATTGTAAGCAACGTAAATCAGATTGCTGAAGGAGAAAAGTATGGTGCACAAGCCTAATTTTAAAATCTTAAATATTGAGTTGTACTTAAAAGTCCGCAAGGTCCTGAGGAAGTGCAGAATCACCTTCCCCATATAGCCACCAGAATTCAGTGTTCTGCTTTTTAGCATCGATCCTATCGCGATCCGATACCGCCGTGCTAAGGCGGAGGAGCTCCGGAGCATTGTCGACGTCCCCCTCGCGGAGTAGCCGTTTTTCCCGCGCGCCACGATAGCGGTGGTATAAAACTGGGATACCGTTCCTGTGTTGTACTAACCCCAACGAATCGATGTAAATGAATGCCTCTGGTGGAATAAAGCCTGATATGAGCGTGCTCTCAATGTATAAAGCATTGGGGTAATAAGGCCCAAAGATCAAGCTGTTGTCGCAAGCCATCGCCCTTGCAGAGTACCTTCGCGTCACCTTAATCAGGAAATTGTCCATTCTATCCAACTGAGCCCCATTGCATAGAAACTCCTTAGGTATTTTTTATCCTAACCATTTTTTTTTTCTAATCATTGAAACATCTGCCCTCTGCCGTGCGAGGACAGATTTAAACCTTTTAGTAGTAGGGCGCAAACGTTACAGGTAGGCTGTTATTCGTGATCCTTACCGCTCTGGTTAGTATTTAAAGGGCTCCATTGAAATTAAATCCCATCCCGCCTTTGACAACGTATCCATTGTAACTTTTTGGTACACTTCTCGATGTTGTCTAATCGAAGGCAAAAAAAAAACAAAGGGAACCCATATTTTATTACAATTTCGTGCTCGAAAAGATTCTTTTTATAATCGACTTTCTTTGTCCTGTAAAACTTTTCCAGGGTCACACAAAAAAATAATAACTTTCAGCTTCACCCGTTCATCCATCTCCATCTCTCTGCCATCTCAAAGGAATTTCCAAAGACCAACCCTTCCCGTTTCGAGTTACAGGACGACGCCTTTTGTTTCTTGCTCGTGTTCACAATTTTAAAATTATTATGCGAGGGCTTGGGGGTAGCTCTTTGGGTGCGCGTACCAACCACAAGTGTGTCACTGTGTAAGTTTGTCAAAAAATCTCAGGACCACCATTTAAAATGGATGTGGTAGTTGCAAAGCAATTTCCTGTGTTCTCAATATTTTCCATGTGCCCATGTCCTTTGGGAGACCAAAAAGAAAAGTTGAAAGTCAGCAGGAAACACTGTTGTCATGGAAAGATAAATGCCAACATAGCGGGTCGAAAATGTCTCCATCGGCCTTTATTTTAATTACACCGTGACACCAGAGAAAATAAATTCCCCATCGCCAAAATCAACAGAAGGGGACACCGTGTAGACGAATGACTTCCTGTCGAGGTCAATAAAACAAACAGGTCCCGAATGCCAATTCTATCCATTATACCGAGGGATGTTTATTTATTCGGAGTTGGACTGCACTTTTGAATACCGACCGATTTGAGCTTAGGGTAGCTACCCAATGCATACTTCTGCAAGCGCATCCTCGTAAACTTGTTGAAAGTCATACCATTGCGACGACAAATCAGTTTGTGAAGGATATCGGCTATTGGTCCACCCAACAGGTATGATATAATAATTCGATTGGCAGTTCGGAGAAAGTAATTGAATTGGGGTGCGTCATTTTTTTTTTTTTTTTTTTGGCAAGAGCATGGAAGGTCCGTTGTTGTTCTATGGTCATAAAAATCCCCTATGACCATCAAATCTGGTCGGGCAATTACTGGCCTATCGGAACCAATTGGTCGTGTGGCTTGGGCTATAAAACCAAACACTTAACGGATGCGAGAGGAAAACTGATGAAATATGGCGGCAGGAAGTGCGGTAATATATCAAATCTTTATTAGATAGGTGGAACGCTCTGACTTGGCAATATAATCCGACAATGGAGGCGTATTTTCCAAATGCCTGAGTAATCGTATCGTTTTGGGAGTTTAATGAAATGTTTTATGAGAGAGATTAACGTGACTGTATTGAGATGGACGGGATATTGATTAGGGTGTCCCTTAACATTTTTACTTCATCGGTATATAAAGCAGAGAGATGGACTGTGATGGACTGAAGAATTTTCGACGGTTCTAGGTGTCCTTGGTTCAAAAAAGGAGTTTTTAGTGAAAGGATATTATGTCGTCAGAAGAAGTTTAGAGCCAGAGAAATATCCCCGGAACTTTTTAATTGCGGAGGGGATGCACTGGAGAAGTACATGCAGCAAAATTTCAAACTTAAGGGAATAGAAGCTAAAAACATCCCATGCTTCTCCAAATACCGGGATATATCGCAGCCAAATGTCCTATCCAAGGTAAATATTGTTTGATTTATTGATTTATATTCCAGCCCAATCTCCTATACCATGCCAAATCTCATATACCAAATATTTACATAATGCACACTTCGCAGATCCTGGAAAAAGTAGTCCAACTCGATACCCAGCACCTTGTTCATTGCTTTCAAAGCCGCATACGACAGCATTTATGGGCACGAACTGTACAGAGCCATGCCTAGTTTTGTTATACCGCCCAAACTCGTCCGTCAATGCAGGATGAGGATTGAGAATTCTCGCTGCTTCATCAGGTGGGTGGCCGCGGTGTAGTGGTAATGTGTTCGTCTGTTGAGTGGAAGGTTGCGCGTTCAATCCCAACCAAAATCCATTTCACTTTTTTTTAAAAGAAATAAAAAGGTCGGTGTAATACCTAAAAGTATGCACACCATCTTGAATTTCTTCAAATTTAACGAACACAAAAAAAGTGACTTCCCGAAGCTAGTTCGGACACCACCCATGGAGTTTAAGTCTCCACTACATCCAAAATCTTTCCTATCCTCTCTTTCTTCCCCTTCTCTAACGCTCGTACTATGGTAACATATAAAAGGGTATTCATAACCCCTTGCGTACGTGTAAATTATAAAAAAAAAAAAAAAAAAAGCGTCGGAGACGACTTCACACTTTATACCAAAAAAGCCAAGCAAGACTGTCATGTGACTTCATTAATCTGATTCTTGAGGTAATTCTGGACAATATTGCGTCTAATGTTGGATCCTTAGTGATAAATCGTTGCTGGTTTATTAGCATAGGCTAGAGATTTGACATACGCCCAACAAAAGTAGTCTAAAGGTGTCAAATCACACGAACAAGGTGATTCACAGCCATTTTTAGATTCGGATTCACAGCCATTTTTAGATTTGGCTAATCAAAGTCATGGTTGCATGCTCTGTATGGCATGTTGCACTTTGGCTTGTGTGGTTTAAATAAAAAAAAAAAACTTAAGGAATTAAATCAATAGATCGGCTTGGACACACCGAATACCTGGAGGGCCAGTTCATTTTTTTAGATACCCGTAGGGGACGGGGCCATCAGTATAAGGCCGTTGGTCTTTCGGTTCATCCGCCACCATCTCAGTTCTTGCCCTTGAAATTCCTAGACAACCTGCTGTCCGAATCTGTCAAAGCAGCTTGTCTAGGATTGCCTCAGACAGCAGGCTGGGCTTTGCAAGAGCACTGCCGTTGGCCTTTCGGTTCATCCGCCACCATCTCTAGTCAAGAGACCTGGCTTATCCTTGAAATTCCTAGACAACCTGTTGTCCGAATCTGTCGAAGCAGCTTGTCTAGGTTTGCCTCGGACATCAGGCCGGTCTAATTATCAACACTCGCACTTATCGTTTAGCAAGGCAAATCCGGTTGGATGAGACCAGTACCCGATGGCTACCACTTGGAGGTTAAAAATAAGCACATTCACAACTATTGGGCATTACCAATTGAAAGCCAGTTAGAGTCTATCCTAGTCCTACAACACCCAACCATTCTTATATAGATTATGGTCCCTCAAAAGATCGACGCCATTGAAGTGTGAATCGCTGCTCTGTCCTCTAGGAACCAACTCATCAATTCGTGTGAACAAAAATTCCACCATCATTCATACATTCACATACCAATATGACTTTACTGCCATTGTGAACAAATTTTGTTCAAAAAACAAGGGACCCAACATTCCAGCTGAGAAAACTACACACTATGACTTCAGGTGAACACAGAGGCCTTTGATGATAATCGCAGGGATTGGTGTTAGTCTGGTAGCGCATGTTTTGTATGTTGACGCATCCACTTAAATCAAAATAAACATAATCACTGAAAAAAAAAAAGTTGTCCTCTAAAACCTTTTTGAGAAGCCCCTCACATGCTTCTATCGACTTATATTCCGGCCAAATCTGCTATACAATGCAACACATACCTACCTACCTACAAATACCGGTGTGGCTTTTGGCCCTGCAGATCGATATCCTGGAAAAAAAAACTCAAGAAGTCCAAGCGTTCGGAGAGTTCCTATACAATCGCCAATTTTTGCGGATTGTAATGAAGGCTTCTCATCGGAGTTTGGTTGATTTCCTATCAGTGCGCATCCCCGGTCGGTGGATAGGGGGCCGCAGGGCTGTTTGAAATACTCAATACCACTAGCTGACCAAAAACAACTAAAGATTTGGACTACGGTGGGGGTGTCTAACGACCCCTGCCGATAATCGACCTGGCTGAGGGCACTACCAAATGCGCAGTCGCTAACGGAGTATCCGGATACCAGGCAACCTCCGAATTACCCTGCCTTGCCTACATAGCGCGAATCTACGATTTTCTCCGCCACTCGTGGGACCTAACATTGAGTACACAAAAAAAAAACGGGAGGTCGGTCCTCCAAAAAAAACCCTCTTCCAGCACCTCGGGAGTGACACCTGAAAGCACTGCCTACGCCAAGGCAAAAATGACTTCGGGAAAACCTTGTTTGAGCCAAGCCGGTAACTGTTGAAAGAAATGAACCACGAAGGCTGTTGAGTACACTTTTGTTATAACGGAAATGGTGAAGACAGTGGTTCTTAAATCTGGTTTGAACCCGAACCCTGATCAGGCAGACTTCCTCCCAACTAACCCAAATCTTAAAGCTTCAACCGGCTGTTCGGCTTCGAGCTCGCATCGCGTTGAAACTCCGCCTCTACTGAGAACAGGTCACCCATTTCTCCGACCCATACCCTCTTTCAGCATACTGTTATCCTCGCCTAGCAGGAATACCGTCTTTTACGTAAATACTCTGGGAAAACCCAGTCTAAACGTAGTGGAAGGATGTGCCAGGGCAGGTCAAACCTCTATGACTCTAAACACATCCGATCCATCGGAGAAGAAATTGGTTTTGGAGCCTGGTTCGATCCGCAGCCAAGAGATGCAAGGGGTAAGCCCGCATCCTCACTCTACATCTACCTACAATGATAAACGGGAACTCCATAAAATGACAGCCCGAATCCATAAAACCCCGTTCGTAGAGTGGAATTCAAGGCAAATTTCGTCTCTAAACTTGGCAAAGGAACAACTTCAACGTTTTGCCAGCTCTTCCGAGGTCACCGCGTCCAAAAGAGAACGGGCAAACTTCGTCTCTAAACTTGGCAAAGGAACAACTTCAACGTTTTGCCAGCTCTTCCGAGGTCACCGCGTCCAAAAGAGAACGGGCGGTGGAAGACACCACGAGGAGTGTCAACAAGTTAAAAATGGCTAATCCTCCGCCTCTCAGAACCCTTGATGGGACGTTCAGCCAGATATTAAAAGGACATCTGAAATTTGAAGTAATTGACCGTAGTGACCCGGATGGAAGTATAACATCTGAAAAATGTATGAAGATGAAAGTGAAGCTCCAGCTTCCTCCAAATCCTTCGCGACCATCCGGATACTGCGCCCACTTACAGCGACCTATCTCTATCTCTATCAGGGACACATTAAGAGGTTTTCCTGCGCTGACCAGAGGTCCAAAGACCTGTTTAAGATAGCAGTATCCAGGGCTGAAGAATTTTGGCCAGGAGCACAGCTATAGGCATTGGAAATGGACAAGATTCCTAACCACCCTCGAAGTCGTGCAAGAATCCCGGGGAACCATCCCACCCCTTTTACATTCTGAACATCATCAGGTTCAGTAATCCTCTTCTGATCACATTTCAACTTACAGCCTGCGAATTGGCATGGATATGGAAGCTAAGGGAGACTCCAGAAACGTCTGCATAATTGTAAACGAGGAATCCCTTGCTTTTTTATCAGCTACCGATGAAATCATATATTATGGGTTCAGTTCCATCCCTCATAACATTTACAGGTGTGACAAGTCGCAACCTCTCTCAAGTCACGCAAGTCTCTCCCTAGCACTGCACCATCTCAATCGGACGTCGACGATAAGTCGGCGGAGATAGAGATGGTTAGTGCACCCACCTCACAACAGAATGTTCCGTCATACCGGTAGGGATGACACTATGGCGACGAAGTCGGGGATGGCGGAAGCCCCAAGAAAACAGGATTCATATCCAGAAACCAATAATGATACCTTCTCCGCGGTTGGCACCAAGTCAATAGACCTGCCGCTGGGTAGTGTTAGGGTTGCCAACTGAAGAAGCTTTTTCTTGGCTGAAAAGGAATGTAATATCAACGAAGCATATAAGCATCTTCAGCGACAACCAAGCGGCAATCAATTTCCAGGAACGAATCTTGTTCAATGTTATCTCTTCGTGAAAATCGGTACAACTACTTGCATTCGCCGACGTATTGACATCATTGGTCGGATCCAACGTGATGTCATAGCAACGTTTGCTTCCAATAATGGGCTAAGCCGCAAATGAGGGAAAGACTGTGTATATGCTGTCAACACGAAAGGACACACAACATCGAGGAATTGGACAGAACGTCACCGTTGACAGATAGAACTTTGAGGTATTACGGAACTTTGTCTATCTCGGCTCCGCTGTTAACTCTGACAACAACATCTCGTCAGAAATTAAACGAAGAATTACTCTTGCCAACCGCTGTTTCTTCGAGCTAAGAAGGCAATTCAGTAGTAAGGCCCTATCTCGAACTACTAAGGAGATCCTATATAAAACTCAGTTCATCCCAATACTGCTCTACGGCGCTGAAGCATGGACCGTCTCAAGAGCGAATGAAGAAACCCTTGGTCGATTTGAGAGGAAAATTCTTCGAAAAATCTTCGGTCCCGTTTGCGTTGACAGGCTATGGAGTCGAAGATTTAACCAAGAACTATACGAGCTGCACAGCGACATGCCCCTTCTCAAAAAACTCCACATTGGGCGTTTTAGATGGCTAGGACATGTAGAACGAATGGACACCAATACTCCGGCTAGCAGAGTCTTCGATTCCCAGTCAGACGTCGGACGCAGTAGAGGAAGACCTCGCCTTAAGTGACGTACACAAGTAGAAACCGATTTCAACCAAATTGAGGAGTGCGCAACTGGAGGCAGTTAGCTAAGGTCCGGTCTAATTGGGGAGGCACGTCGGTTGAGCCCCAGGTTTGTTCCGGACTGTAGCCCCACATAAGTAAGTTGTAGTAGAATCCATATTGACTGTTGTCAAAAAAAAAGTAGGAAATTCTTAGCTCCACATACCACCAAAGAAAACGGGGGATTCCATCTTGGTAGGAAAATATACAGAACTCTGGGAACACTTCGCGTGACTAAACATTCCAATAAAACCGCGTGAACCCTATCCGCAATGCTCTTGTTCCCAGTATCGCTCACCAATAAAAGTTGACCTTCGAGACAGGCTTGTTGTTGTTGGCAGATCATGGCCATTCCACAATCATGTATGTCAAGACATGGTCTTGGTTTCACATAGCTAACTGAAAACCTGTGACAACCATTTTTGACACAAGTGCCCTAATAAGTGGAGACATAGTTTTTCAAATTGTGTCCTCATTCACTCCTGTGCAGGAAGTTATCTAAATCACCCCAACAAGCAAGTTAATTCTGAAAATGTGCAAGTGATTGGATTTTTTTTTTTGAAATCGTCCTTTCCAGTGTGCAACACTCTCGTAAACATGTTGATTGACAAAAGCAAATAATAACCGAAAACAGTTTCATATTTACAAGTGTTGAAACTTCGATGACTGGTGAAGAGAAAACGTGCTCGTCCTTGTCGATTGGTTCTGAATATTTGATTGTGAAATATTGGATACACGACGGATTCCCGTAGTGTCCTACATTTATTATATCCTCTGCCTTATGTTCTGCAGTGCTGTGTGTGTGTGTGCCTTTATGTATCTATCAATGCAGGAAGATTTATCGCTGAAGTGTGTCTAGGAATTGAATTCGGATATCGGTGAGAAGAAGACGATGGAAATGTTAAGGAGGCATGTTGAGTTGGTCCTTCTTATTTCGTTATTTATTGCTTAGATTCGGAGCTGTGAAATGTTATGAATAAATTTGCATGACCAGGGCTAATGGATGATTTAAGTTTTCAAGTCGAACAATCTTTTAAGGTTACAGATTGGATTGTTTTCTCTTGTTAGCAGGACGTTTGCAGGGAGTTCGGAAGAAAGTTTTTAATATCCATTGGGATAGGCAATGTTTATTGAGGGATTCATTTGGGGTTAGGCTTTGATCGACAGTTTTGAAGGACTTTATATGAGATAGAGTTGGTGTACGTTTTCTTTGCAACAATAAGGATCATTTCACCTACACAGTGTCTACTTTGTATCAGATAAAGTGTGCCGCTTTAAGGAAAAGGGTGCGGATTAAGCAAACATTTAGACTTCTGAATAAGGTGTGATGAGTTCCATTTATTTCTCAAAATCGAAAAAGGGGAAACGCTCCTAACAAATACGTCACATTTGTACAAGGTGGGCCAATAGAGATCACCCTATTGGAAGATGCTCTTATTTTTACAAATGGCCGCCAATGCGAAATCTGTTTTGACATTTGTGGACTAGACAGATGTAAAATAAAAGTAAACAAGCCATTGAGCGATACACTCTGTGTAGTGTTGGCGCAGCGCGAGTTCCTTCGCCGATTCCCCGGACGTCCGACAACGACTGCGCAAACACTGCACCGTATGGCCACCAACCTTGAAGAATATGGGACCACACGAGACGTTGCCAAGGGTGGCCGATTTCGGAGCGCCCGTTGTGCCGAGAATATCGCCGCTTTGAGGAGGATGTCGAGCTGTCAACGTAAACATCGACCAGACTCCGTGCCTCGCAATCAGCCATCAACCGATCTTCCCTAAGGCAAATTTTGGTCAAAGACTTGAGCATGTTCCGTACAAAGTACAGTTCGTGCATCAGCTGCTGACTGTCAGCCGGCAAACGCGTATAACCTACATCCGAGCCATCCTCAAAATCAAGGACGAAGTGGACGATTTTTTGACCAAAATCATAATGGGCGATGAGATTCATTTCCACCTCAGGTGGTACATGAACAAGCAAAACTATGGCTTCTGGGGCACCGAAAATCCACGAGTAATGCACGAGGAGCCATTACACCGCTCAAAGTTACTGCATGGTGCACTGTTCACGCTGGAGGAGTCATAGGGACTTTTTTTTCGAGAACGTCGCTAGTCAAACGACAACAATGAACGGTGCGCGCTATAGGGCCATATTAACCGAGTTTTTTTCTGCCGGAATCGGACGAAGTAGGACTGAAGGACATCTAGTTAAAACAGAACGGAGCAACGGCACACACTGCGCCACAACCGATATTCTGAAGGCGGCGTTCCCGGATCGACTCATCTCTAGTTTTGGCGATTTGCACTGGCCCTAATATCTCGCCCGATTTAACCGTTCCAGACTTTTTTTGTTGGGTTTTTTGAAGTCCCGTGTTTACGTGAACAAGCCCGAGATCCTAGAAGCCCTCAAGGACAACATTCGACACGATTGCGACAAGTTTTCGCCGAAGTGATGAAAAATGTCATAAAACAAGCCCGTATGGCAATCAATTGTGACGGCGCCCATTATGCTTCTCGAATTGACCAATAAAATTCTAAAAGTTCAAATAAACAGAATCGAAGTTTTTCCTTTAGGAACAAAATGAGATCCAAACAACATCGGATGACTTCTTTTGGCCCACCTTGTATAAAAAAACAGTAGTGGATTAATTGTTGGAACTAAACATGCCACCGTTGACCTCATCTTGGGAATTATTCAGCTGCAGCCTGGAATGGAATATGTGCATTCATGTGAGTACTCGTCTTCCTATCTATCTCATCTGCTGCTGCCAAGACTTTGCACGGGGATAGAGACCATGTCTACGGTCAAGGTAATATGCACCCAATGGTCACCACGGGAAATCTGAGAGTCGTAGTTGATGCAAACTCAAGGCTTCATATCGTAACTATTTTTTAAGCAAGTATTTTTTTTTCAAAATCGAATAAAACACTCAAATTTGCATCAAATATTCAAAAAATTTCTTGTAAATATTGTGCGAGGCTCCGTTTCAAATGGTCCATTCGGAAGGTCCAATTTGGCTTTACTTATCCAAGCATTTCAGACAGTAATTCACGAATTAAGCGTGTTATGTTATCCTGTAAGGGTTCAATCGTGCTCTGATTGTCGACATAGACTAAAGACTTTACATAACCCCAAAAGAAATAATCAAGAGGCGTGAAATCGCATGATCTTGACGGCCAACTCAAAGGGCCATTTCGGGAGATAAGCTGCTTACCAAATTCATCCTTCAACATTTCCATTGTTTCACGAGCTATGTGGCATATGGCACCTTCTTGATGAAACCACATGTCAACCAAGTTCAACTCAGCCAGCTGGAGAAAAAAAAAGTCGCGTATCATGGCTCGATATCGTCTGCCGTTGACGGTAACGTATCTCCCACGGTCGTCTTTGAAGAAAAATGGACCGATGATGCCACCAGCCCAAACAGCACACCAAGCTTTACTTTTCGGAATGCATCCGTAATTCTTGTATGGCATGTGGCTGTTCATCACTCCAAATGCGACACTTTTGCTTATTTGCGTATCCGTTGAGCCAGAAATGAGCCTCATCGCTGAACACAATTTTTTCGATAAAACAGCGGATTTTCATAGAGCTGTTCTATGGCCCATTCATCAAACATTTGACGTTGTGGTAGGTCATTCGGCTTCAATTCTTCTTGCACAAGTTGAATTTTGTGGACTTTCAAATCCAAATCGACACGTAAAATTTTGCATGTGGACATCAATTGCTGTCCAATTGCTGAAAACGGCGGCGAATTGACATTTCACGAACTTCATTAACATTGGACGCTACGACTGCAATATTCTCTTCGGTACGCACTGTACGCAAGCGAGTCGATGGTTTAATGTCCAATAAAGCAAATTTGGTCCGAATTTGGTGATAACAGCACAAATTGTTGATTCCCCATAACGACAACCATAACATGGTCACAACAAACGGTGCAGATTTTTCACACAGCACGAATTTTGATAAAAATTTCCAAAATTTGCAATCGTTGCTCGTTTGTAAGTATTTCCACGATTAAACGGCAGAGTATACTGAAAACTTTTCACTCTGACAGATGACGTTTGGACGCCATTACTTGCCAGAGCACGAATTTTGATAAAAATTTCCAAAATTTGCAATCATTGCTCGTTTGTAAGTCTTTCCACGATTAAACGGCAGAGTATACTGAAAACTTTTCACTCTGACAGATGACGTTTGGACGCCATTACTTGCCAGAGCACGAATTTTGATAAAAATTTCCAAAATTTGCAATCGTTGCTCGTTTGTAAGTCTTTCCACGATTAAACGGCAGAGTATACTGAAAACTTTTCACTCTGACAGATGACGTTTGGACGCCATTACTTGCCAGAGCACGAATTTTGATAAAAATTTCCAAAATTTGCAATCGTTGCTCGTTTGTAAGACTTTCCACGATTAAACGGAAGAGTATACTGAAAACTTTTCACTCTGACAGATGACGTTTGAACGCCATTACTTACCAGAGCACGAATTTCGATAAAAATTTCCAAAATTTGCAATCATTGCACGTTTGTAAGTCTTTCCACGATTAAACGGCAGAGTATACTGAAAACTTTTCACTCTGACAGATGACGTTTGGACGCCATTACTTGCCAGAGCACGAATTTCGATAAAAATTTCCAAAATTTGCAATCGTTGCTCGTTTGTAAGTCTTTCCACGATTAAACGGCAGAGTATACTGAAAACTTTTCACTCTGACAGATGACGTTTGGACGCCATTACTTGCCAGAGCACGAATTTTGATAAAAATTTCCAAAATTTGCAATCGTTGCTCGTTTGTAAGTCTTTCCACGATTAAACGGCAGAGTATACTGAAAAGTTTTCACTCTGACAGATGACGTTTGGACGCCATTACTTGCCAGAGCACGAATTTTAATAAAAATTTCCAAAATTTGCAATCGTTGCACGTTTGTAAGTCTTTCCACGATTTAACAGCAGAGTATACTGAAAACTTTTCACTCTGACAGATGACGTTTGGACGCCATTACTTGCCAGAGCACGAATTTTGATAAAAAATTTCCAAAATTTGCAATCGTTGCTCGTTTGTAAGTCTTTCCACGATTAAACGGCAGAGTATACTGAAAACTTTTCACTCTGACAGATGACGTTTGGACGCCATTACTTGCCAGAGCACGAATTTTGATAAAAATTTCCAAAATTTGCAATCGTTGCTCGTTTGTAAGTCTTTCCACGATTAAACGGCAGAGTATACTGAAAACTTTTCACTCTGACAGATGACGTTTGGACGCCATTACTTGCCAGAGCACGAATTTTGATAAAAATTTCCGGAATTTGCAATCGTTGCTCGTTTGTAAGTCTCTCCACGATTAAACGGCAGAGTATACTGAAAACTTTTCACTCTGATAGATGACGTTTGGACGCCATTACTTGCCAGAGCACGAATTTTGATAAAAATTTCCAAAATTTGCAATCGTTGCTCGTTTGTAAGTCTTTCCACGATTAAACGGCGAGTATACTGAAAACTTTTCACTTTGACAGAAGACGTTTGGACGCCATTACTTGCCAGAGCACAAATTTTGATAAAAATTTCCGAAATTTGCAATCGTTGCTCGTTTGTAAGTCTTTCCACGATTAAACGGCAGAGTATACTGAAAACTTTTCACTTTGACAGATGACGTTTGGACGCCATTACTAACCAGAGCACGAATTTTGATAAAAATTTCCAAAATTTGCAATCGTTGCTCGTTTGTAAGTCTTTCCACGATTAAACGGCAGAGTATACTGAAAACTTTTCACTTTGACAGATGACGTTTGGACGCCATTACTTGCCAGAGCACGAATTTTGATAAAAATTTCCGGAATTTGCAATCGTTGCTCGTTTGTAAGTCTTTCCACGATTAAACGGCAGAGTATACTGAAAACTTTTCACTTTGACAGATGACGTTTGGACGCCATTACTTGCCAGAGCACGAATTTTGATAAAAATTTCCAAAATTTGCAATCGTTGCTCGTTTGTAAGTCTTTCCACGATTAAACGGCAGAGTATACTGAAAACTTTTCACTTTGACAGATGACGTTTGGACGCCATTACTTGAAAGAGCACGAATTTTGATAAAAATTTCCAAAATTGCAATCGTTGCTCGTTTGTAAGTCTTTCCACGATTAAACGGCAAAGTATACTGAAAACTTTTCACTCTGACAGATGACGTTTGAGCGCCATTACTTGCCAGAGCACGAATTTTGATAAAAATTTCCAAAATTTGCAATCGTTGCTCGTTTGTAAGTCTTTCCACGATTAAACGGCAGAGTATACTGAAAACTTTTCACTCTGACAGATGACGTTTGGACGCCATTACTAACCAGTGCTGTCAACGTGAAAAACGTAATTCTTAAGAAACCACACGTTATAATTGCATTGCCTACACAAAAACATTTCTCATTCAAATATCAGAGAAAGTTTGTCCCATTTTAGGATTGACACTTCTAGGACAAACTATGAATTGAAAATTTTCATTGAAAAAGGATACGAACACCATAAGCTGGGAGCACATTGCACACATGTATTCAATTGAACCAAACACGTGAGCCGAGGAAACGTGCATTGTTATCCTGTCACTGTTTCGCGTGCAACTTTAAAAATTAATTTGCAACTTGACGCAACAGAACGGGACTTTAATTTTCATTTCATTGATTGAAATCGCAACTCGAGATTGTCGACCACGTTGACAATGGCAGAAACCACTTAATAAAAATTTTAATTTAAATTTGGATGGTTGATAACGTCCTATATGTACCTGCAAGAGGAAGTGTGTATTAAATTTAAATTTAAAAAAAAAATGGAAACCGTTTCCAGCTGATGGAAATGCAAATCAAGTGGGAAATTTATAATTAAAAATAAATGAGGAAAATTGAAGTTAATCGTCGCAAGAGCTATGTGGTCCATTGGTAGAGAAATTCAATACCCATTGCGAAGGTCCTGTTATAACCTTTTTTACAATAATATTGCTGCAAACAACGTCAGACGTTTTTGGTTTCTCGAGGAACCCAACAAAAAGCAATTAAATCAGAAGGATAATAAACTGAAGGATTAGGTTTGGTAAGAGAAACTGTCGGCGTTCGCCAGCACACTAAGACCATTATGGTCCACTGTGATACCATGTGGATCTTGTCTGTTCTTCTACTATCCGTGTGAAAACCATTTTGAGCTTTTGCTGAAGCGAAGGAGGCTTTTCACGTCCGTTTTTGTCTAAACACTGAGATTTTGACAATAGAAAGCTCCAAGACATAACTTTCTTTTGTTTGATAGAGCCGGTCAGTTACAAGGGAAATGGAGTATCGCTTCTTCCTCCTCTTCGTCCATGCAGATCCCAAAGAAGTCGTTTGAGTAGAGGTCTAGCCTTTTTGGCGTGCTGCCTATTAAACAGTGCCCCGTGATGACACCTATGGTGACGCTGATATACGGTCTATCTGGGGAAATCAATCCCTTTGATCTTTCCAAATTTAGCTTAGGCCAAATTTGTTTGGTCACTTGACACATAGTTCCAAGACTCCATTTGAGGTTTGATTTGCTATTGGCATGTTGCGACGGGCTCAGTGGCGCGATGGTTAGTGCGATAAACTGCCGTGCAGAAGGTCTGGGTTCGATTCCCAGCCGTAGCAACACCTAAATGACTTTTCACTGGCCCTTCTCTCTTGATGATCTAACAAATCATCCGAGTAGTATCAATTGTTATGAAAAGCTTATCTCTACTTAGCAGTTCGGATTCGGCATAAAACAGGAGGTCCCGCCATCGTGCTAAGAAGTACACACGCACACATGAATGGTTGTGAGAAAAAGGCTAGGCCCTGGGTACTTACGAGCCTGTTGCGCCATAAAATTTTATGTTGCGATAGTAAGCTTTTTGATGTAGCGATAGGAATACCTGATGGTTTGGTGTTGTAGAACGATGGTACACTCTGATTGGCTTTAACTTGGCAATGCCAAGTGGTTGTAATCCTGACTACTCACCGAGTACTTACATTTAACCTACAAGTGGTAACCATCGGGTACCGGTCTCATCCAACTGGATTTGACTTGCTAAACAATTAACCGCGAGTGTGGTTTAACACGACGAAAAACAGCAACTGCAACACTATAAACAGCCAGTTCAGAATGGCACGGAATGAATACTAGGCCTGCTGTCCCAGGCGAACCTAGACAAGCTGCTTCGATATAATCGGACAACAGGTTGTCTAGGAATTTCAAGTGTTAGTCAGGCCCATTGAACAGAGTTGGTGTCGGATGAACCGAAAGGCCAACCGCAGCGTTCATTCCCGTATTGGATACAATTACACGAAAGACCTGACAAGCGTGATCTTCGACATTAACTTCATTTAAAACCTAACGGACATGTGAAGTGCTGATAGTTTAAGCATCGACTTGTCTCTCCACATAAATCATCAACATTACTCTTCAGTTCCATGGAGCTCAACAACACTTACTTACTTACTACTCATCGGGCTCACGACCCTTTTATCCTCTGCGATCCCAGGCTCATTGCTTCCAGTTGTCTAGATCAAGCGTTCTAGCATCCGCGATAGTTTGGTCTTTGAAACGGTAGTTACGTCTTCCTTGCCTTCTCGAACCTGGGCGCTGAGATTCGAAGACCATCTTAGCTGGAGCATTATTGTCCATTCGCTCGATGTGGCCGAGCTAATGTAGTCGACGTGTTTTGGCTTTTTGGACTACATTGACATCTTGGTACAGCTCATAGACTTCGCGGATGTATCTCCTTCTCCATTCGCCGCTCCTCGCGCACATTACCGAAAATCCGTCGAAGTATTTTTCTCTCGAAGAAGCCCATTATCGGCTTTCCCTTCTTACTTATCGCCCAGCCCTAGGCGCCATAAAGCAGAACTGGCAGGATAAGGGTTTTGTAGAGCACACATTTCGTCCTTCGAGCAAGGAACTCAATTGTTTCGCCAAATCGAAGTATCAACGGTTTCCTGGGGTAATTTTTCACCAGATCTCCACTAGGCTGTCATTTGTGGAGTCTATGTTTACTCCTAGGTATGTAAACTCTTTAACTACCTCGAAAATTCTGCAATCAAGAGTGACGTTGTGTCCTTGGCGGTGAACAGATGCTTTTTTGTCTGTTGATCCCATGAACCAAAGGTTATAAAGTCATTGAGAACAAAAAAACAGAAACAAGAGGCTTCAGGGTGCGGGCGACCGTTGTGCACGTGCACACATGAGAAACGAGATCTAAACATATGGCGGGCTGTGGCAGTACGACCCGCCATAGATCATTTTTCTTGTATGCACTGCGTCATCTGTGTGACTTATCTTTGCATGTATACACTTATTCTTGTCTCCATTTACTTCCAGGCCTGTTCTTCAATCGCCGTAAACGCTTCGGAACTCTGGGATCAACCGATGATGATCTATATTGTCCACATAGCCCAGGAGCTGGACGGACCTGTTGAAGATAGTGCCTATCAGGTTGACACTTTCCTTGCGCACTATCTGCTCCAGTAGGAGATTCAAGAAGTCGCATGATAGCGCGTCTCCTTCCCAAAATCCGGTGCATGGTTGTAATAGTTCGGAGAAGCTACTTCCAAACTGCACGTTGCAACGCGTGTTTTCTAGTGTTACGCTACACAGCTGAAACAGTTTTGCCAGGATTCCGAATTCCGCCATCGCCATAAAGAGCTCCTGACGATTTAAGCTATCGCATGTGGCTTTTAAGTCAATGAATAGCCATAAAGCAGAATTAGCAGTATAAGGTGAGTTTCGACTTGAAATTTGTTGGTATTTTCCAAAATTTGCCTCAAAGCGAAAAGTTGGCCTAAAGTCGATGTGCCGGGCCGGAGCCCACACTGGTACGCGCCGATTAGTGTGTTGCAGAACAGTTTTAGACGTTCACACAGTACGTTCGATAGGATCCTGTATGCGATATTAAGCAGGGATATGCCGCGATAGTTCTTGCAAGACATAAAATTGCCTTTTCATAGATGGGTAGCTGATAGTCCAGTCGTCGGGTTTCTTCCACCAATACTTGGTTGATGATTTGGTGCATAAAGATCAACAATAAGTCACCAAAAATGACAAACCTTGCTGATAACCTTGTTCGCGTAATTGGCTGGAGAAGGAGCCGTCATGTCCGCAATGTCTCTCTTTATAAACATACAAGGATCTGATAAATGACAGGACTAGAAAAGTTATATCGAACGTCCTCGACAGTTTTTTTGCGAGATGTCTGTCGGAACTCATAGATTTAGGTACATAGAAAGTGAAAGCTCCTACATACCCAGTGCCTTCTCGAATAGAACGAGCCCTTGCTTAAACCACTCATTACTCAGTAATATTACGTTCCCATTTACTATACTTGATACGTCAACTCCGGCAAAGTCCTTTCTTCTTCCTAACTAACAATGTCCACCACATCAGCATAGTGTCAATCACGTCATGCACTCCATCGATTTGCAAGCCCCTTCCTCTATAGTCATTCGCTCCATGCCACTCGTCCTTCTGCCATTCTACAACCAAGAAAATGTTGCACACACCACTAACCTACCTAATGCCTGACATTTAATCAACTCTACTTACGTTCTAGCAGTCAGTCCTTAGGGGTTACAAAAAACGGATTCCAAAACCACACCACAACATCAATAATCGTTGCCTGCTCCGCTCTCCGCTCTCCGAGTGCCCGCTGCCAAAATGATTACCAGGCGATTGCATATAATTGATTTAATGGAAATTGCCGAATATCCTTTAACAAGCCAACCTTACCAGAGTTTGAAGTTCAAAACTAATATGCACACCATATGCCAGTTTCGACGAAGCGAAATAGTCATAATAGTCCTTCGTGTCGGAGCAATCATCGCTGCATGAGATGCAAATCACGATTTCGAGAAGTTCTCCAATCGCATGCCAGGAGCAGTTCACATAACATTCGGAACGGCAAAAGTCCAAAAATAACAAATGCACATCCTGGCAATATCACCTTTCACAAGCGGACAGTCATGTGTGTGTTAGTCGGGCGCCAAGTGAATTATCCACTACCTACATGCCACACAGGGAGGCCGATAGAAATTCATTTTTGCGTCGAAATTACCCTAGGTGAGGTGACAGTTTTTGGCAAAAGGACAATGGACATGATTTCGAGTGCACAAAGGCAACAATTGGGTGAAGGCGTTTCGAAATAACGACCCAATTGCGAGGCAAGGTACACACCTCCACACCCGCAACAATGCAGTGAATTCAAATGTCACACAATCGTAACAAATTGGTGTCGTTGAGTTGAGCCTTCCTTTTACATTGCCCATCCTTGTAGTATTTGCGGCAGGCAGGCATTTAAGGACAACAAAAAAAAATCTCCCCCCACCCCCAAATAACTATTTTCGGTCATGCACTTACGTAAGGAACAAATCCCGGTGCACTTGATTTGTTAGAGTGAGCCAACTTGAATGGGACAAAGGGAGGGTGTGTGACATGCTGGTGGTGTGTGGAGCTTGAGCTCCACCCTGCCTCCTTGTCTCCTTGCCTCCTTGCCTCCTTTTATCTTCATGTTCGCTCATTGTTTTGCAGATTATGCGAAAAGTTATTGTTGCCAGAAACACCTTCAGCAATTGTTTTCAAGAGTGGCAAGGAGTTTTATGGGGCGTGCTCGGTTCCCTCCTTGTTATAGCGTGTATGTCGAGGCTTTGTTGTCATGCAGTTTTAGGATTCAGCTTTGCAGTGGCATAATATCTCTCTTGAGTTCAGAGAGGATCCAAATGGATGGAAGTTTTCATTTTTCTGAGGCTTTTGTTTTGATTTATCGGTTGTGTCAGGAGGCAGGTTGTAGGCAGGTTTGTGCAAAAGACTGAACGACACTTATCAAGGTCTGTTATGACTGAAAGTAGGCTCACCGTGATGGATGGATAAATTATTCGCAAACTTGAATATGACTGTCAAATAGATCAACGCCGATGTGACAGTAGATGCAAACGTGTTTTCACGAAAGTGGACAGTTGACAGGGGATGTTAGAGTTTTCAAGGCTTTAAGGGGCATTCATATATGAAGAAGGGTTCATGGTCTAGGGATTTATGATTGTCAAAGATGACCTTTACCACATAATTCATTTGAAGTGGAAGGAATGGAGGTATGGGTGTTGTAGAAAGAAAGCGAACAGTGAGGGGATTTTACTTGGAAAAGCGCAGTCATTCGTTGTAACTTGGACTATACATCGATAGTACGATACTGCTCTGATCTAATAAGATTTGACTTGCAAAACTGACTACTATCAGTGTGGATAACAAGACGGATCACAGCAAAAATACAAATTCTTGGCGCAATAGGCATGTTAGTACCCAGGGCCGAGCTTTCTCACAACCATTCATGTGTGCGTGTGTACTTTTTCCTTCTGCGCGGAAGTTCGTCGTCGCACTAACCATCGCGCCACTAAGCCCATCAGACGAATTACAGTAGCACTATACAAAAATTGGGCTGAATGGCTGACACGTAATACATCCAATGCTACCCTCAGATGAAGAGATAATCAAAAGCATGTTTATCACGGTAGGCCTAGCCATAGTACCAGACCCATAAAAACGTTCTGGTTAACACCCGAACGCAGGACACGTTACCTTGGTGTAGTTTTCAAAATCATCTGTAAGGCACGAACTTCATTCTTGCTAAGGACCGAGATTTATCTAACAGCTCTTGTATTCCTAAGTCTATCACCTCCTAGACATCGGAATTCCATTCGTTCCCGCGAATTCGGATGGGGCCTTCATAGATCACCTGCTATAACACAATTTGCGGCATATCACCCTAGTACCGAATGACAGGATAGTTATCTTTCTGCGGGTTGCTCTATCCACCATCTGAGGACACGTCTAGTTGAAGTCCAACCCCCCTGCGCCTCAGATGAACACTCGGACATATCCCTCCAGGTTGGGAATTCTGCTTTGGGTTAGTTACTTACTCATGAAAAAAGTCGCTGTTAAGAAGTAACAAGAGCTTCGAAAAGGACAGATCTTATTGTTAATGACCTTGCCTGACGAAAAAGGCGAGGTTCGTATCCACACTATCAATGTGTGAACAATTAACAGAGTAGGTGCAGTTGAACAACTAGCGGAAGCCCGAAGCTTTTACTAAAAAGACATAACTGCCATCCTGGAAAAACATTAGGATGGCCGGGCAAAATGCAAGACTGCGCCATCTATTTCAGTTGTGAGCAGAAGCAGCGATTATTCGTGAATGGTTCATACGAGAACCTGAAGCGTCAACTAATGCAAAGTCCTTCCTTCTTCCTGACTAACAATTTTTGCAATTTCAGCATAGCGTCAATGATCTTATCAACTCCATCGACATAAATGCTGACCTTGCAAGAAGCCTCATGCTTTGATGCTTTGAGAAGCTTTTCAAGTTTGACGTTCGGATAAGGCGTTAAGCAGTAGGTCATGTTTTTAGTGTTAAAAATAATAATTTCTCACCAACAATTGAAGAGATTTACTAGGCTTGACGCCTTATATGGGTTGTTAATGCCAGATACGTCATTTTACAACATGACTTGTTTCGTACGCATTGTAACAATCCTCTTCGAGGATAAATTCCCCAACGTAAGCTTTATATGCTTACCAGACTCCCGCGGACGAAAAATATGATTTTGCGAAGGACTACTTCCACGACCTCCAAGGCAAAACTTATGAGCGAGTACCGAAGTTCGAAGCTCAAATCGTTGTCGGAGATTCTCACGCAAAGGTAGGAACAGAGGACATATTTAGCACTATTGCCGAAAACACGACCTTCATGACATCAAGTCTCGCAACGTACTGAGGCTAATTGACTACGTTGCGGAACGAAATGTCACTATAGCCAGCACACGGTTTTTTAACCTCAATTTCCATAGGGGACATGGCGGCCTCCTGATCAGCAAACTATCGATCAAATCGATCATAATGCGACACAAGACGAGATAGGATTGAAGCGATCATTCGACTGGATGCACTGGATAAGTGGCTAGCGTGTTGGACTACTAAGCACCAGGTCACGGCCTTAAATCCCAAAAGTGACTACGCCCAAGTTTTTTTTTATCACTGCTCCACATTTTGCGAAAGTCTTAAAAATATCCAAAAAGTACCACTGTCATGAGAAGGTTCTTAAATCCAAGCCCTAGCCTTTTCCAACAGTCTCGAACAGAATCCTGTCGAGATGAACGAGCAAATATCGTAGTTGAGACACAGTCGATGCTGAGGATATTGAAGAATCACTTCTGCAGACTGTTTAACAGCGATGGCGAGCAACATTTCGCTGTCGGGCAGAACGAACCATTCATATTGGCAATGACAGCGAAAACTGCCAACCACCCGACCTGAGTGAAGTGATGATAGCAATATCTAAACTCAAGCTAAACTAAGGCTGACGGCCTTCCCGTTGAGCTTTATAAAGCCGGCGGAGATGATTTGGTACGTGACATCCACCAACTCATATGCCAAACCTGGTCGGAAGAAAGTATGCCTGAAGAAAGGAACTTCAGCATAGTTTTCCCGATCCACAAAAAAGGAGACCCTCTGAACTGCGCCAACTACAGAGGCATAAGTCTCCTCAACATCGCCTCAAAGATCCAATCTGCCGTATTATGTGAACGCCTGCAACCGTATACCACCAACCTGATCGGCGCTTATCAGTGTGGTTTTAGATTAGCAAAGTCAACACCCGATAAAATGTTCACACTTCGACAGATCCTGAAAAGAATCCAAGAAGTCGAAATCGATGCCCACCACCTATTCATCGATTTCAAAGCCGCATATGAAAGCATTCATGGAGTCGAACTAAACAGAGCCAAGTCTGGTTTTGGTATACAGCCCAAACTCGTCCTCCTGTGTAGGATGACGATAGAGAATTCTCGCTGCTCCATAGGGTCAGCAACGAACTCACCGACACATTCGATACCAAAAAAGGATTGTTGCAAGGTGATGCGCTGTCATGTGAGCTTTAAACTGATTCTTGAGAGGATTGTTCAAATCCCCCGGGCCGACACCAGATGCACAATTTTCCCAAAATCGGTGCAACTACTAGCATACGCCGAAGATATCGACATCATTGGTCGGACCCAACGTGATGTCATAGCCACGGTTGCTAGTACAGAGAAGGAAGCGGCAAAAACGGGTTTAAGTATATGATGTCAACACGAATGTCCACACGACGTCGACGAAGTAGACAAAACGTCACCATTGACAGATTTAACTTTGAGGTAGGAAAGGACTTTGTCTACCTCGGATTCGCTGATAACTCTGATGACCTGACAACTCGTCACAAATGAAACGAAGAATAACTCTTGCCAACCACTGTTTCTTTGGGCTAAGAATGCAATTTTGTAGTTAGGCCCTGACTCGAACTACTAAGGAAATCCTTTATAAGACCCTGATTATCCCAGTACTGTTCTACGGCGCTGAAGCATGGACCGTCTTAAAAGCGGATGAAGAAATCCTTGATCGATTCAAAAGAAAAATTCTTCGAAAAATCTTCGGTACCATTCGGCTATGAAGACGAAGATTCCACCAAGACCTATACTGCATGCCCCTGGTCAAAAAGCTACGAATTGGGCGTTTAAGATGACTAAGTCATGTACAACGAATGGACACCAATACCTGGTCGCAGGGTCTTCGATTCCCAGGCAGACGTCGGACGCAGTAGAGGTACGCCTTGCCTTAAGGGCCACGCACAAGTAGAAACCGACCTCAACCAACTTGGATTGCGCAACAGGAGGCAGTTATATAAGGAACTGGCTAACTGGAGAGGCATGTTGGTTGAGGCCCAGGTTCATTCCGGTCTGTAGCGCCACTTAAGTAAGTAAGTAAGTTAGTAACTCTGCTGTTTGCTTGAACTCTTGACCATGATTTTTCGCTGATGTTGGTCTCAGCCCCCAAGATCTGGCTTACTAGAGTTGGTTTTTAGAGTTCTTTGGCGCGGTTTGCTTTGTTTTGTTTTCCCGGTAAGGGTTCTGCATCATTCATTTGCCCTCAATTAAGGAATGGGGTCAACCTTTGAAGTGTGAAATTTTCAACCGCCCAGAGTTCTTTGGCGATGGACATGAATATGCTACAGCAGCTTCTGATCCTTGTTCTGTATTGGCTACCCTAACTGGGACTTATTATCCCAGTTTGATCCACTTTGCAGTGGATAACGTCGTCATGTTCTTTGGAATTCTTTTGCTGCCGCGTGGTGCTTTAGGCATTGCAACCCTCGCTAGTAAAAAAAAAATGAGAAGGCTTCAATCCGCTGTGCAAATCGTTGAATACCCTTTCCCATTCCATCTTTCAAAATAATGTTCAGTCAATTTTTTACTATTCCCTACCGTTTGTCCAAAAGCAATGTTTTTTTTTTTTTAAGTGGGCGTGGCCTTGTACGGATTTGAAAATAGTTCTACACTTATCCTGCTTTGCTGGAAAGAGAGTTTATATACCAAATTTCAACACTCTAGCTCAAAATTTAAGGCCCAAAAATCGGTGACACACAGGCGGACGGAAGGATCGACGGACATGGCTAGGACGACTCATCTGGCGATTCTGTGTCGATCCATATACTTCGAGTTATAGCGAAATTATTTCTCTATGTTGCAAACTTTATGTCAAAACTAATGTACCCCTATGGGATAAATATGAAGGAAAATAAATTAACAGAACAGGAAAACGAAGAGTCATAACCACACAACTGAGAATGAGGAAGAAGAAGACGTATCTGGTTTTTTAATGCAACTCCACTGGTTATCATAAGCATGCCACAGAACTCGGTAGAAAAATACGTACTATGCTAACAAAACCCTTCAGAACTTCTAAAAGGATCATCCTCTGACCAATTGTGTAATTAAACACTCTTTTCTGCATGCCACCATCACATACCTGACGAATGTCCTTTCCTCTAGTCACCAGCATTTCCTCGATTCACACACCAAATTCTAAATGAATCCGATGACGAGCAGAATCGGCGCCACCAAAATCCGCTTACTCTTCGCTATTCAATGTGGTCCCATCCCCAACGAGGATATAGTGTTTCCTTAAATCCTTCGCAACAAATCGATTTTCATTAACAGAAGCACTTAAATCCTACAAAAAAAAAAAAACACCACACACACCTATACCGATGTTGGTGGTGGTGGTCGACAGGCATGATGAGACAAGAAAAATCAATCTCAATCCCAAGGTTAATCCGTTAGGAATTGTCCACATCTGACACATGAGAGTCAACGTGTATGCTATATCGCGGCCCATATATCCTCACATGCGTGAACGTGTCTCCATAGGGACGATGATAACGGCCGGGATGTGGTGCCAGGGTACCACTTGAAAATTTATAACATGCTCAGGTTCAATTTTTCTTTTTCCGTTTGGCTGTGGTGGGCGTGGTACTGTGGTACTGCAGCTGGGGGACATGAGGCATTGGATTTTTTTTTGTGCTCGGCTCCATTCAGCCGCCAACGTGTACGTGACTTGGGATTTTGTTGCTGAATCATTCAGAGTTGTGCGGATAAGAAGGACCTCACTTCCATTTTTGGGGAATTTCACTTTAGTGACGTGTCCTTTTTCACTTTTCTTACTCTTATTGCTTCAGTTTTACTGCCATTCAGCTCGTTTTGCAGTATCTTGCCTCGTTGTCAATCTCCTCGAATGTATGTGTGAGTCCCCATGAGGGAGCTGAATTTATTCGGCATTCAAGGCATGTTAGCAAATTTGTGCCTCAAAGACGCGTGCTGAAAGAAAAGCACATGGACTAGGAGAAGATGGAGGAATGGAATTGTTTTACTGGTGAATCAAATTTTCCTCACACGTCATTGTGTAGATAGACTTTTCACGATGAGCTCCGGGAAGTGGTGTAAACGATGACATTACGATAATTGAGAACTTTTCCCAAGGGTGGACGATAGCAGGGTAGGGAGCAATTAGCTTAAACAAACATGGCTAGGAATGCTGTAGCTTATACAAACCTCAGATGCTCACCCATAATTGAATGAGGAAACTATTTGAGTTAGACCTAGATTGATCCTTTGAGGTCCTTAGTTGAGTTCCTATATCACATATACCGACAAGGTGTATTGACATCAAAGTAATTTTGATTTGCATGCATCATGAAAGGAATGAAGACATTTCATGACCAAGGATAGGTCTTCGGTCTTGGCATGTTTGTGTGTTGAGGGGAAAAAAAAAAAAAAAAACTGACGAGAAGCAACCTGAACACAACCATTGTAATCTGAGGCATGTATCGTGTCGCACGGTTTGTTAAATTGGCAATTTTTTATGCGGAACTTCTGTCAAGGAAACACTTTTCAAATATGTTAACTCACAGGGGTAGGTGTGCTCATTAAATTTCATGCAGGTACTCAAAATAATTGAACACGAAATGCTGAGCACGTTCCGTTTGGGTGGGCAAAGTTTTGTCGGTAAGGACGTTGTGAAATATTTGTAAAATTATACAGACATGCTGCTGATTAGGCCTTTTTTTATAAAAGTTATATTTTAAGAGGAAAATTAGGAAAATAGTTTTCAATCGAGTTTTCTATTGCTTTTAGGAAAAGGGTCTTCCAATAGGGATTCCGACAGTTGATAGCGTCCATATTGTTAAAGCTACATTGGTCAAATTTGGTGAATTTTTTTCAGCGTGTTTCACCAAACAACCATGGATGGACATAGCACTCAAAAACACGTGCAAATGTTGAAATCTTTTTGTCGAACTAGGTGTTCTGTTCGGGTTACGTTACAGTCATCGTAATCCTCCTACCAGAGGCCTATTCGTAACGTGGTGATTCAAGGGTCCAGTAAACGACAAACTAATACCAGTAAGTCGAAGAAACGCAGGATTTGCAAAAAAATCGCCGCTGTCGCAGTCTAATTCAAGTCGCTCACAAGAACTTGTCCTTTCGCCGACCATAATTTAGCGGATTTAGCGTTGTGACTTAAGCTTGCACTTGAACAAAATTTAACAGAGCCAGGAGCTGAAGGAAAACTACGGCCCGAATTCTGGTATTCCTAAGACTAATTAAGGGAAAACCGATAGTTCTCCTTGATCAATTTGTCGATGTTTCAGATCGACACTTCAGTGTACTGGCGTCCGGGTCGGGTGTGTTTGCAGGTCGTCTGTAAAAGAGTTTAAGTCTCATCAGAAGTCCGCTTTTTCATCTGTGCAGTGCGTCAATGAACGCGTTTCTGTACGCAGACTCTTCTACCAGGCTTAAGACAGCTCGCTTCCCAATAAGCGTTTTGAGACATTAGTAGCTTGTGAACACTGATTAGTCCCCAAATCTCCAGGTCCTTTTCCTATTTAGAAAAATTGAATCTGCTTATAAATCGAAAGGAAAAACCATCTTCGTCCAGTAAAAGCTAAAAAAATATTAGAAGGCTAAATCCATTCATCACCACTACAGCTTTATCCTGATTTAAGCATCACTTTCCAAAATCGCGCTAAATATTTACTTAAAATTCCAACCCTTCGCAGAAGTTAATCTTTCGCATGGTTTTATTGAATTTCACAAATCCCAGATGTGCTCCCTCGGAGGCTGCACTCATCTGCATGGCTCCATTGGGGGAACGCATAATTGAATGCAAAAATAAATGAAAACTCATTGATTCGCCCGTGGAGATAAGCTCAATTAAGCACATAGATACCCAACACACACACACAGCTGGATGAACGCACCCAAACCACGTCGACTTAAATATGCACACATGCTGATTACAGTACGCTTCGACAGTCGCGGCTTAACTCCTGTCAATTTGGCGCCAGCCACAGGACCATTTGCAATTTCGTCTATTTGCATGTATTCAATTAATAAAGCTGTTGGTACAGTGTGTGCGTAAAAATTACATCCTTTGAGTACATAACCGTTGTGCGTAAAGTAGTTGAACTGAGAATCCTTTCAACATACGAACTCGTGTTGGTGGTAACACATGTCGTTTGCCAATGTGACAACAGTACGTGGCCTTTGGCGTATTGAAAGGACTCTCACTCCAAGCGATAGCACGACTAGCATTTGTCGATAGGGCTTAGTCTGTCTCTCGTTAAGGATTCTATTAAAATCAACGTCAACACATTACAAGAACCGACTCACACTCAACGTTATCGCGGCATCGCACAAGACAACCCCTTGAACTACTTGCAGATAGACTTGCCTCCCATGAGGATATCGTTTAGTTGTGATGTTGTGCTTGTGAGATGTTTATCCCGTGGATTTAGGGTGACAGAAGAGTGGGTTATTTCGTCATAAGGATATAGTGATGATGTCGTGGTGACGGTGTCTCGTATGAGGTCTTTGACATTTTGTTGGAATCGTTTTGCCTTCTACTCCTTGCTGTTGTTGGTCCTTTTTGTACGCCAATAAAATATAAAACATACTGTTATGGGCTGGGGAGGTTTTGATGGTGGCGACGAGAGTATACCATGTGGAGCTGGGTGAAATATTCAAAGGCAAAGTAATTCTGTCGATGGATGTAAGGCGTTTAGGGCGCCCTGATATGCCCATCGAAGGCATGTGAATTGGCTTTTGTGTTATTAGATTCCCGGGTGGAAATAAAAACAGAATTGGTGTTTGTATGTGGATGTATGCAGATTTATTAATTCAAGCTCGTCGTTGTGTTATCTATTTCGATATTTTTTAGCAGATAAAAGATAAATCTATCAGCATGATGTGGAGTAAGATAAAGCCCGATAAGGGAAACATATTAAAGTGGTAGATGATGGAAACGGTTTCGGAAAGCAAATACAAAGTTTCGAATAGATTTTGGCAAAGGATGACTCAAGTTAAATAGCATAACCAATGTTTTTCTAGAAAGAATATAGCAAGAACGAAGAATCGATATCCATCAAGACAGATGGATCAGGGATGGACTGTGGAACGGCATATTTTTAGTAGAAATAGTAATGCACAACCTCAACTTCAGAGGACGAGTGGAGTACAATGCCTGAATAAGGCGAAATATAAGGTGGAAGTGACTGATCAACTTTGACATTCTCTTAGTGGCCCCTACTGGTCGTTACTTCCTCAAAACGGACACAATGAAACTAAATCTCATGGATGGCAACACATTTAGAGACTTCACGCAGGCAAAGAGATGCATGAGGACCTTTCTTGTCACTGAAAAGTGTGATCCTCATGCGTGTGATCCTGTCGCTTTAGGAAGACTTAACTTGAACGCTGCTATTTAGCGTGAGACAAAGACAAAAACATGAGCAGCTGGAATTTATACTGATAACAGTTAATCTGGAATTTTAGAATTTTTAAGAGCAAGTCAGGAATTTCGAACAGAGAATGTGCCCAATCGCATAATTGGTACTGATGCCCCGATATCTTGGGGTAGAATGAATGGATTTTGTCTTCATTGTTGCGGACTGGGGACTTGAAAATCTTCACGTTGTAAGGGTGTAAGGGGCACCCTAACAACGTGAAGATTTTCAAGTAATGGATAGACAACTTCCTTAAAAATACCAAACAGCCCCGGAACGATCACGGGCACCGACTTAAGGGTTGTACCTAATAATATTTAAGCACAGTATACATGCTGCGCCAGTTGCTAACCAACAAATTGAATCAGTCCTTGAGCGGAACCAGACAGATATTACCACGACTCACTAAAAACGATGGATAGCAACAGGAACACTTATTGGTATGATATCCATACCAGTAAAGGTGTCCATGCTACGATACAGACGGGTTCTTAGTCATGAATGATTCACTGTAAGCTGGGTTTGGATCCGCATCAGAGTTAAGCTTAGCAATAGCAATCTCATATGAAGACACGCCCCCACCGAGATGAAATCTATCAGGGAAGGAATGTTACGACCTACACGATGTCTGTGCAGTCTAAGTGCAGAGCTAAGCTTAGCAATAGCAATCTCATATGAAGACACGCCCCCACCGAGATGAAATCTATCAGGGAAGGAATGTTACGACCTACACGATGTCTGTGCAGTCTGTGGGAATTAAGATGTAAAAATCGAACTTGGTGGTTTCATTATGAAAAACGGGATGGGAAACATCTTCAGCGGGTATTTTGAAAAGCACAGCTTACAGGAGCCTCTTTAAGAAACGTGAAAAGATGGCTTCCGACAGATTGCAACACCATGCAATACTGTGAAATTTTTTTTTGATTTTGAATCTACAAGGAAAAGTGGTGATCTGCCGATGGTGAAACACCAACCAAATCGACCATATACTCAAACGTCCGAGGCAAGTATCCAACACCTTGGATGCACATGAACTTAAAGTGGTTAACGTTGATTCTGAGCATTATCCCATCAACGAAAAATTTAAAGATCGACTGTCAAACCTTGTGAAGCTACAACTGAATATAGGCAATGAAATCCAAGAAAAGGAAAGGAAGAGTCTACAAGCAACAACTTGAGGAGAGACTGTGCCTCGCCATCTTCTAATATCAATATTAAGATGGACTATCGCAATATTGCTATTGAGATTGCCGAATCCACCATAGGCTCCTTACTAACTTACATAAGTGGTGCTACAGTCCGGAATAAAGCTCAACCAACATGCCTCTCCAACTATCCCGGTCTTTAACTAACTGGCTCCAGTTGCGCACTCCAAGTTGGTGGAGATCGGTTTCTACTTGTGCGCGCCACTTAAGGCGAGGTCTCCCTTTACTGTGTCCGATGTCTGGCTGGGAATCGAAGACTCTGCGAGCCGGAGTATTGGTGTCTATTCGTTCTACATGTCCTAGCCATATTGAACGTCCAATGCTCGTATAGTTCTTGGTTGAATCTTCGTCGCCATAGCCCGTCAACGCAAATCGACCAAGGATTTCTTCATCCGCTTCTGAGACGGTCCATGCTTTAGCGCCGTAGAACAGGACTTGGATCAGGGTTTATATCAGGGTTGCCCTCATGTACTGCTAAACCCATTTTTGTCTCCTCCTTGTCTATACTAGCAAACGTGGCTATGATATCACATTGACTCCTACCAATGATGGTAATATCTTCGGCGTATCTTCGCAGTGGTACCGATTTTCGGAAAATTGCGCCTCCGGTGTTGGCTCGGGAGTTTTGCACAATCATCTGATGAATACAATTAAAGAAGTCACACGATAGCTCATCGCCTTGCCTACATCCCTTTTTGGTATCGAATGTGTCGGTAAGGTCGTTTCTGGCTCTAATGGAGTAGCAAGGATTGGCGGTATACCAAAACTTGGCTCTGTATAGGTCGTCCCTGTAAATAATGTTGTATGCAGCTTTGAAATCGATGAATAGGTGTTGGCATACTTTCATCCGACCACATTTGGCATATGAGTTGGTGGATGTTACTTACCAAGTCATCTCCGCCGGCTTTATAAAGCTCAGCGGGAGGGCCGGTATTTCCGGCAGCCTTAGGCTTGAGTTAAGGTTTTGCTATCCACACTTCACTCAGGTCGGTTGGTTGACAATTTTCGCTGTCGTTGCCAACATTGAATGATTCGTTCTGCTTGACAGCGGAATGTTGTTCGTCATCGGCGTCTAACAGTCTGCAGAAGTGAATCTTTAATATCATCAGCGTCGACTGTGTCTCAACTACGATATTTCCTTGTTCATCATGACAAACCTTGTTGCCTTGTATCCTTGGCTTTGCCATTTTACACTTTGGTAAAACTTGCGAACATCGTTCCTGGAGTGGCACCTCTCTATATCATCGATCGCGGGCTTTTCTTGCTCTTTTTTCTTCTTTCTGAAAAGCGGGTGTTCTTGTAGGCCTCGTTCTTAACTGCGATCATATGTCGACAGTCCTCATCAAACCAGGGGTTTCTCGCTGGCTTGCACGAGAAACCTAGCACATCAGTTGCGGCTGATCTAATGGCTTTTTGGCATCGTTGCCATTGTTCCCCTGCATTTGATGCTGGTGGTATAATGTTAATCGAGAGGTTAGGGGATACGCGTTGCGCTAAGGTCTTGGCGGTCTCTTGCGATTGCAGTCTTTCGACATCAACATTTTTTTTTAATATTTTTGGATTGTTGTGGCGTCATGGATATCCGCATTCTAACCTTCCTTTCTAACTTTCTTTTAACCAAATTTGGCTTATGAGTTGGTGGATGATATTTTCCAAGTCACCTCAGCCGGCTTTATAAGGCTCGGCGGGAAAGTCAAATGTTTTCACAGTATTTCTGTATTGTTGTGGGGTAGTGGATATCCGCATTCCTACCTTGGCTGCAGCAAGGTAGTTCGGACATCCAAAATACTGGATGCGTGCCTCTTGTCTATCGCAATGTGATCAATTTGGTTGATCGTTCTTTGACTGAAGACCGCCATGTCCCCTTTCGGATATCGAAGTGACGAAACCGTTTGCTATCTATAGGGGCATTTCGTTCCTTAGCGAAGTCGATTAGCTTATGTCCGTTGCCAGACGTGTTGTCGTGTAGGGTATGTTTTCCGACAATACTGCTTAAGATGTATTCTCTTCCCACCTTTGCGTAAAAATCTCCCAGAATGATTTTAACATCGTACTTCAGTAGGTTTTGTCCAGGAACTCATAGAAGAAATCCTTAGCTATATAAATCTGAAGCTTATGTGGCCGAATTTGGCCTTGTTGCGGATTGTTATCATGCGTTCGCTAATTTCTTGAAAACATAAGATTTCTTGCCTAAGTCTGATACTTATAACAAATCCGCATCCGAATAGTCGCTGTTTCTGCCCACTACAACACGGCCGGTAGTATATGTCACAGTTTTTCATAGTCTTTTTGCCCGGCCCATCCCATCGTATTTCCTGGATGGCAGTAATGTCGGATTTGTATCAGTTTATGGCTTCGCTAGATATTCGATTGCATCTTTCCTGTTTAATGTTCTCACAATCCAGGTGCAGATACGAACGGCGTTTTCTTTTTTTCGTTCAGCAGGGTCGTCAACAATTAAGTCAGTCCTTTCCGAGGCTATTAGTTACGTCGTCACATTAAGTTTTTTCCATGGTTGAACCCAAAGCACAAGCCCCAACCTGGAGGGCTAGTTCCAATTTATTAGATAACCCTAGGAAACGGTGCCATCAGTATCCACTACTAGATTGAGCGCTGCCGTTATTCTTTCGGTTCATCCGCCACCATCCCTGTTCAAGGGGCCTGACTAACCCTTGAAATTCCAATGAAGTAATTAAAACCATTTGGCGATGAAGGGTGGCTAGCGTGGACTTAGGTCCATGCAGTGATGTGTGAGTAAAACTATGTGAAGCATTGTAGGTACTAGGTATCTATAATATCTAGGCACAAGGTAGTCAAGTAGGTTAAATCTCAGTTGATATCATGGGCAGGCTAGTCTTTTGGGAGAATGATTACTTGAGAAAATCATAAGCTAACCTTTAACAACGTCAGTAAATATCTCCTGATATCCTTTTTCCTTTTTTATAAATCTTCTTTTTTTTACCTTGTCTTCCCTTAAGGATTTTCAATCACATAAACGGGCAAAATAAACTTTTAAAACCTGGCATGGTGAATACATGTAGTGATCATGGCACGATAATTAGTTGTAGGTTGGTGATAGTAGAAAGATCCCCTCCATTCCGACGAGTTTTCGCCGTACTACCACTAGCGTGCTTCCTCTACTTCAAGGTACTATAATACCAATTCAACCCCCTCCTAACATGGTTTCAACAAGACGGTGCCACATGCCATACTGGCAGAGAAACAATGCAATCACTGCATGAGTCATTTCATAACCACACGATTAGGAATTGACTCATGGATCGGCCGATTTTACGATCAGAATTAATAGATCTTGCGGTTTAACGCCATTGGAATTGTATCTATTGGTTTTGTTCAAAGTTAATGGTCTATGCAAACAAGCCCACGACCACCAATGCATTGAAAGAGGGAATTGCGAGGTGTGTTAATGAAAATCAGCCACATTTGTACGAAACGGTCTAAGGAAATTTCAATAAAATCGTGCGCCCTTGCCGATATTGCACACATAACCCCAATCTGTATAATTTATGAATAAACAAAAATTTTGGACATTGGACATCACAGTACTTCGCACATGAATGCAACGAACTACATACACGTAACAACACTGGCGACTGAGGCCATCGGCTGGGACAGATCAAGACATTTATACAACAGAGAGAGAGACAGATAGATACAAAGAAGGAAAGACATATAACATACACCTACGTGGCACAGATGAGGAGACATAGATTCATATTGTCTCATATTATCGCCCAGGTGGCCTCAGATAAGCTGGCAATTTTCGTAGAGAAAACAAATGCTGCCGAAGCTGGGGCTTGAACCCGCAGCGTTTGGCTTAGCAGTCAACGACGCATTCCTCTGAGCCATGGCCACATAACATTTTGCGTGAGTTATAGGACATCCGTTATTTTTATCACTCCGAGTACTTTGGGAACTTCTGAAACAAATGTCTCAGTTTTTTCAGATCTTTCCTCGATAGGTCTTTCAATCGAGCAGATTCATCAACCATTTTTTTTAAACATCCATCCAGGGACAGCATAGTTAGACATGTATAGGGTGTCCGGCGGGAAGGTATACTACTTTGTTTTGCCGCCATTTTGGTAAACATTAGTCTTGACAGGTCATATTCGGCAGTCGTGAAGTACATACGCGGCAAACTTATTATGGAAACATATGCGATAAACCATCGTGTTTTAATCGCTAAAACATTTTATCAAAATCAATCATCGATTACTGTGACGATGTGAAAGTTACGTGAAATTTTTGGCAGAAATAACGTGTGCAAACAAAACGCACTATGTATCGTGTAGTGAATGAATTCGAAGAAAGAGGGTCTGTAGCAGGGATGGAAAAGTCGATACAATTGTATCGAATTCGATACAAATGAGTTTGCCTGAGTACAAAAGTACATTTCGCCTTAATTCGATACAATTTATCTTTCTCTGTATCTGTATTGTTCCAAAAATAAAAAAATAAAATTAATTTACGTTGACTGGATTCTACTTTTCGCGACCATTTTCCGTTCTTGACCACCTCAATCTTTTACTTAAAAAAAACATCTACGATTCAGAAATCATACAAAAGATGTTAGTTAATCGGCACAAGGGACAAAAAATTATAAGAAATTTGACAGCGTCAGAGAACTCCAAAATTATTTCCAGCATTGCTAATCGCCAGTACTTTTCAGTAGTAGTTGATGAAAGTACTGATTCTACTATTTGCAAGAATCTAGCTATTGTGATAAGAGTATTTAATGTTAAATGCCAAGATATGTTTCTCGCGCTTACAGAAATAGAAGACGGGTCGGCTTTAGGCATTTTCAATGAAATACAAAAATTTTTTGAGGAAAAATGCATAACCATTCAAAAACATGGTGGGATTTACAGCTGACAACTGCTCAGTCATGATGGGAAGGCTTAATGGCGTTCAAGCCAAAATTAAAGAAGTTGTCCCTAGTCTCATTGTTAATGGTTGCGTCTGTCATAATTTGAACTTGTCTTCAAAAGCTGCATCTGTTGAACTCCCAGCTTCAATCGACAGTATAATTCGAGCAATATGCCATCATTTTTGCAGCAGCGCTTCAAGGAGGCAAGATTTTAAAAAATTTCAAGAATATTTTGGAACAGAGCTTCACGTTATTCTTAGCAATAACGCAACGCAATGGCTTTCCCGTCAGGTATAAAAAAAGTTTCTTTAATTGATACTCTGAATATTAGACAAAAATTACTATGATGTCGTAACTTATATATATCTTTCTTAAATAGGCTGCAATTGATCGAATAATCGAACAATGGGACGCGCTTCAACATTATTTTAATTTGGCTGACTTTGAAACCCATAATACAAAAGAAAAATTAAATTTTATATCCACTTATCTCAATAGCATGACAAAACTTTATTTTTATTTCCTTTCATATGTCTTGGACATGATCAACAAATTAAATTTAGAAATGCAGTTGGAAGATGATTATATGGATTAATTATTCCTAGAGTTAAAACGTTATTCAAGCAACTTTGCAGGAATTTTATGTTAAAAAAATTTATCGACAAGCAGGACATATTTCAGGCTGATATAAAAGAGAATAATATTTCTCTGGAAAATGTATACTGTGGCGATTTAGCAGAAACTTTTTCCTTAGAAAACAATTTAAATAATCAAGAAGTCTTAAATTTTAAAGAAAACGTAAAAAAAAATTATATTAACTCTTTGGAAGACATAAGGAAAAGAATCAATATTCAAAATCCCTTTCTAAATTCAATGGAATATTTTACACCAGAAGGAGTTGTATCAGGAAAATTTAATTCAATATTGACATTTGTTTTTGAATTTTTTCCTAACGAAAAAAAGAACATTCAAAAAATTAACAATGCATATAGAGCACTTGCCGACTTCGAAAAAATTCAAAAATTTAAAAATTATTCAATTTCAGAATTTTGGGCTGAAGTTAATTTAATTAAAAACGAGTGTAATGAGCTGATGTTTTGATAATATTTATAGAATTGCTCAAGCCGTCCTTTCTATTCCACACTCATCAGCAAATGGCGAAAGGATTTTTTCTTACCAAACATTATTAAAATCCAAATGTCGAAACCGACTTCAAGTCGAAACTTGCTCGGCTTTAAAAGAAACTAAAAATTTGATTAGAAACTCATCCTGTCATGAGTTTCAAGTACAGGGCAACATTTTGAATACCAATGTGCAAAATGATAATATTAAGCCTGAAGAGCTAATAGAATAATTTATAAACATTTTTTTTTAGGTAGGTACACGTATAGTTTTGTTGTTATGAAGTCAATAGTTTATGTTTATTTATGTTATTGTTTTGTTAATTAATTTTTTGCTATGTTTTTGAAAATAAAAAAATTTTAATTCTCTTTTTTTATACGAAAAATTGTTTTCAATACAATTGGCTCCATTTCAATACAATATTACAACAGTTTTCAGTACAAATCGAAAATGGCATTTTCCATCCCTGGTCTGTAGTTAATAGGCCTAAGCATGAACCACAACGTACTGTAAGATCGGCTGAAAACATTACTGCTGCTCAAGGAAGTGTTCAAAACAATAAATCAACCTCAATTCGATGCTCAGGAGCATGGTCTTCAAGGAACAACTTTGGGCACAATTTTGCACAAGGATTTTCATTTGTTTCCATTTAAGATTCAGTTGACACAGGAGCTTCTTCCATAAGACCATTTTAGCCGCCGTACATACACCACTAGGATGTTACAGCTAGCCCATAACAACCCCGATTTTCATGAAAAAATCATAATGAGTGACGAGGCACATTTTCATTTGAATGTATTTGTGAATAAACAGAATAATCGGTTCTGGGCAATGGAAAACCCTCAAGTCATTCATCTGTCACCTTTGCATCCATTAAAAGTTACAGTCTGGTGTGCAATTTGGTCGGTAAGGTCATTGGACCTTTGTTCTTTGAAATTGAAAACGGCGTAACGGTAACTGTGAATGGGGAGCGATATCGTGATATGATTGAAAGCTTTTTAATGCCACAACTGCATGCTTTGGGCTTGATTAACATGTGGTATCAATGACACGGGGCCACATCGCATAGAGCCACCAGGATTACAATGGAATTACTGCAAGACCTCTTTCCACAACAAGCAATTTCAAGAAATAGTGATGTTGATTGTCCTCCACGGTCGCCTGATTTGACTGCTCTGGACTTCTTTTTGTGGGGATATTTGAAAAGCAAGGTTTATGCAAACAAACCTGCAACGCTTGTAAAGGGTTTTTCAATAAGAGCGCTACAAACGTTTTTTTAAATAAAACAAAAACGGTTTTGGATATCAATGAAATTCTTTGTTCTTGTTAAAGTACGTTCGATGCCGTTATGTATGAAACTCGATTTCTTTTGCATTGCCACCACGGGCACGCTTGCAGAAGTCCAGACGAAGAACCCAATTTTCGATGGTTTTCAAGCATAAATCGGCTGATACTACTGCAATTTCACGTTCGATACTCGTACGAAGTTCATCAATCGTCTCTGGCTTGTTGGCATAGACAAAAGACTTGAAGTAGCCCCACAGGAAATAGTCTAACGGCGTCAAATCGCACGAGTCGGCCAAGCGTCTGGACCATTTCGTGAGATAACACGTTCTCCAAACTTGGTTTCTAAAAAATGGATTGTGGCATTCGCTGTGTGGCTTGTGGCACCGTCCTGTTGGTACCACATGTCCTCCAAGTGCATATCATCCAATTGGGGCCAAAAATGTTCGGTCATCATTGAACGGTAGCGATTCCCATTCACAGTAACGTGCCGGTCTTGATCATCACGGAAGAAGTACGGCCCAATGACGCCGCCGGCCTATTAACCACACCAAACCGTAATTTTTTCGGGATGCAATGATGACTCATGGAGTACGTGTGGATTGTTGCCTGACCAATACCGCATATTTTGTTTATTGACGAAGCCATTCAGCCAGAAACGAGCCTCATCGCTGAAGATGATTTTACGATGAAAATCCGAATCATTTTCAAGTTGTTGCTCAGCCCAACATCACGAACATACGACGCTTCAAGCGGCTACAGTTCTTGCGTCCATTTAATCTTGTAAGGATGTAGGCCAAGATCTTTTCGCAAAATTTGCCACAACGACGTCACAGAGATGCCCAACGCTTGAGAACGACGTGTGAGAGGTACATTTGGGCTTTCTTCAACTGAAACCTCAGCGGCAGCAATATTCTCGTCACTACGGGCACTTCTTTGTCTCACTGGCACGGCAACATTTTGTACTGTGCCGCCGACGCTCAATAGTTGATCCGCTAGGACGATAATGACGACCATAAATTGGACGTATCGCTCTTAACGTTGAGGCCTTTGACTCCGAATTTCGGTTGTAAATTTTAATAATTTCGACTCGTTGTTAGATCGTTTATCTTTCCATCATGAAATGGCACACCTTACTGAAGAGAAATGTCAAAAGAGCGGCAAGAAATATAGCGTCGTTTGCTGTCCCTGTCGCAAAACTTTTGTAGCGTCCCTGTTGAAAAACCCGATACAACTCAAACAAAATATTCGCGATGAAATCAATGAAATACCGCGTGAAAGGTGTGAGAATGTAATGAAAAATGTACTCAAAAGGGCTCGCGGACACCCTGTATTTGAATACAAAAAGTTGCAAATAAATATTTTGGAAGTAAATGTTTTCCAAGATCCTTTTGGTAAAACCAATTGAATTCTTAAATTCAGCATTTGTATGCATTAATGTCTAAAACTCTATTAAATACACACGTTTAATTTTTTCCAAGTCTCTTCTGAAAAACCAGCACTCATTCTCAACCTCATGCTCTTGCATATGCATACAGAACTGACATCCCGGTAATGTCCATTACTCAGAAGTTCCTTATAGGATCGCCCGTAAATAATGTAAATTAAGTAACGAAGAGTAACTCGCTGTTCCTCTTTTGCAAAAAGAAAAAAAAAAACAACCAATTCCAGGCTATATTTTCCAAAAATGCAATAAATTTAACACACCGGCTTCAGCCAACAGACTGCAACCACTATAGGTATAGCATAACAAAGCTCGTCCGCCATATCCATTAAAAAGGATGTGCATGCACATTGCACATGCTGCTGCGCTCAGGTGTTACGTCGAAAAAGTTCCGCAAACACTGTGGCGTATACGTAATTTATTAAAGTGGTAGTTATCCATTGAACCGTAAAGGATGTACAGTTGACTGAGAATTATTATTGTCCTTTAAAAAAAAAGAACAAAGTGAACTAGGAAATATTTCTGTAAACAAATTTCATTTAGTGGTGGGTATCCTGCAATACTTTCAATACTTTGTATGATGTGATGAAAGTAAAACCGGAAACGTTATTGGTTTTGCTTTTCATCCTCAGGGATGGATATGGTAATGATTGGAATTGAATTGCCGTAAAAAGTCCTTTTGTGAATAATTCTCAACAAAAATAGTTTTTCTGTTCTATCCTTCCTAATCGATCGACTTTTACCTGAATTATGAACGATCATAACCTTTAAAATTAGCTTTTGGTATGATTTTCCTTTTGCTATGCCGGTAGTCTTCAGTTGTGGTAGTACATGGATCTGCGTACATGCATACTTGGAGGACAGTTTTATGATGGGTAGTTATGTCAGTAGACTCGAAACAGGTTGTTAAGCTTGGATTGATGTGATTTTTTTCTGTTAGACATTCTCAGAGCAGTTTTTATCCTCTGATACGTGGAAAATATAGTGATCTACAGGCAGAATGGCCTTTGAAAGCCAGGTTGAATCAGAATGTAGTCAGAGGATACAGATGTCTGTTTAGAATTCCAGCGTTTCCTCCTAAGTTCATTTTCCAGCAGTTGAGCTGACTTATTCTTAGAAGCTTTTTGGCTGCAGATTCTTGCATGTAAGTGTCTATTAGGCTTAGGATGGTTGCAAGTCTCGCTGTTGGTGAGTCTTATTTTTCAGATTTGAATTGAATTTTTCAGATGGGTGACTTTATTTCTGGGTCCCCATCAGACAAGTCCTCTATACGTTAATATTCGTCTTACAATGGCCGTGTTCTTCCACAGAATAATCCTGAGGGGTCTGAAACCCCAGTTTTTTTCCGAATATTCGGTTACACGTATAGAAAACTGTTGTGGCCCTTTTTTATGCGTTCCATTTCAGGTTTCTGTCAAGTATGTAGAGTGTGTAGAAATTTCCCTTTAATAAGTCTCAGAACATCGTTTGCATGGGCTTTGACTTTCACCCTCGAAAATAGAAACCCGAAAACTATTCTTGTAATTTACTGGGTTATGACTAGGGTCTAACATAGGATTTGTGCTCCTACCGAAGATTGGAGAGCCTGTGTCGTCATGTCTTCCTCTCTTAAAAGCACCTGCAGCTGGTTCAGGTTGGGTCACAACCTCACCTGCACCAGCTATTGGTCTCTTAGATCTCTTAGTTGTAGCCGCAGCTGAGGTGGAGGGATTACAGCTCTGAAGACGCTTGTGTCCGTCTTGTCCTCTACTTCATCTTTTACAGGGATTGAGAGATTGCTTGCCGTCAGGCAGTCTCTTCAGCACACAAATACTTACACCCTGCGTTATCTAAACACCTAAGATTCTTCGGGATCAGAGAAAGAGGAGGATCCCGGTGGCGATGGCATGATCCATCGGTTACGTCGGCAACCGATCACCCATAGCTCTCCTTTAGCTCCGATTCTGGTATCTCTCTTGGTGAGCGTGTGGTTCGTAAACAGCTGGGCGGTAATACAAGGGATCATCAGCCGTGGTTTTGCTTGGATTTTCTCAGGATCCGAGGAGACCATTCTGTATCCATTCATCAAAGGTCGTCCTATCAGTTCTTTCATGCTCGTGGTACTCGGTGCGTGCATTGCGCAGCGAGCGAGCGGCTCACTCTCTGCTAATGCTAGACTTTGTAAGAACTCTTGAGCTTCATCAGCCGTGATTTTGTCTTTGACTTTTTCAGGATCTAATGAGATCACTTTTTATCCTTTTTCCTCCATCAAAGGTGGTCCCATCAGTTGTTTTTTTAAGACTTAGGCAACTATTTTCTCCAAAGGTTTCTAATTTACCTAATCTCCTCATCGTCAACTTGCAGGATTTTACTCTACTGCGGATGGATTGAATAAAATCCAATAAATGGAATCCACTTAAGGAAATTAGTGTCATCCTCATCGAGAAGTATTTTCTCCATTTGGATGTCAATTGCTCCTTCGCTTCATCAGACGGATCTCGGAGCAAGAATATATCCTCTTCCTCCGTCAGTAGTCGTTGATAATCGGTATTTATAGGGTTTGGATTCCTTTGCACTCGTCCTTTTTATTGTTTTGGTAATTTTGATTTTGGACCCATGAGTAAGGGGAAGAGATGTCATCCAATACACACATCCTGTGTACAGGAAATTGGAAATTCGATAAAAACTGGAAACTAATTGTCTAGAGTTTGCGTTAGCCGCTGAGCACTCCTCGAAGCACGCAGGTATCGTCGATCACCTAACCAGTGACTGGATTTTCTTCAAAAAGCTAGAACCCAACTCTCTCAACTGAGGATCTTGTCTAAAGCCTTTGCTGACATCTTGTGACTGTGACTGGATTTTCTTAAAAATGGTAGAACCCAACTATCCCAACTGAGGATCTTATCGAAAGTCTTTGATGGAATTCTTAGTGACTGACATCTTCCAAATGTATACCTACCAGTCCAGTCTTAACTGTCACTGTGACTGGATTTTCTTCAACAAGCTAGAACCCAACTATCCCAACTATCCCAACTATCCCAACTGAGGATCTTGTCTAAAGCCTTTGCTGGAATTCTTAGGGACTGACATCTTCCAAATGTATACATACCAGACCAGTCTTAACTGTCACTGTGACTGGATTTTCTTCAAAAAGCTAAAACCGAACTATCCCAACTGAGGATTTTCATCACTGAAAATTAGAATTACGTCCTCTGGAGTGCCAGAAGCATTTCCCGCGGTTACTGATGACGTGTTCCGATAGCCTCACATGCATTCCCCGGTTATTGATGTCATACACTAGTCTTCAAATGCATTCCCCCTGTTATTTAAGTCGTGTTCTAAGAGTTCCTACAATTTTACGGATCGTGAGGAGTTCGTCTCACTTGTCGCGGTAAATTTTACCGCAACAAGGCTTACTCTCTAATCCTTCTTAAATCCTTTCGTTCCCTCGTCGCAAACCCAGAACTTGGAGGAAGTGGCGGGCAGCCACTGGTCCATGACCTTCAGATCCGGGAATGCAACCAATAACAGGTATAACGAGTGCGACAGAGTAGTCCACTCAGGAAGAAGATTGCCCAACTCTGTTCGGTGCAGCCCTAGGGAAATTAGGGAGACTCACGACAGAGCAACGCCACGCAAAACGTGCGACAGGAGTCCACGAGGAAACGCGGTCGTCGGAGCCTAAAGGACGTGGGATACTCGCGACGGGCAGCATCGGACAGGAGCGGTCCGAAAGGTTCGATGGGTGAGGGAGGACGATCCCTCGTCGACCACAACACGATGATGACGGGTGGGGGAGGACGATCCCAGGAACCTACGCCCCATCAAATCGTTTGCGCCACCGCATTATTGGCGCAAATGCAAACAAAAAAAGTACGAAGGCATGGGGTAAACGTTCTCCTATTTCACCCAACGAGGGAACAACGGAGGAGCAGCAGAGGCGTGGGCCGGACGGCCCAAAAGATACCCCTCCAACAAAGTCGCAACATGGAAAGATAGGTTCGATGGCAAAGATAAGACGATATCTTTCTTCCAACGCTGGAGCAATGGAGGAGCAACAGAAGTGTTTAGGCGGACGGCCATGTATAAACACGCTCTACACACACACGGACACCCAAGACATGGGACATCATGTCTAAAGACAGTCTAAAGACAACTGTCAAAGTATCCAATGGCAGGTGTCATATTACCCGACAGCTGTCAAAACGGCAAACGTTTGTCGAAAGGGACAGCGAGACGTGTCCAAACACCATCGACACCCAAATCAATGGCCTAGAGCCCAACCTGAAAATAATGTGAAGATGGCCTCCGAATGGAAATCCCTGACCCCAAAATCTGCACGCGAAACCATAGTTCGCGGAAAATTTTGTTTTTGACAGTTCATCGTATCCTCCTTCCTCAAAGCTCACTGCTTCTGAGAAAGTGCGGTGCCCTCCTTCCTTCCTTCTGACATTCAATCTCCTCCATCGTAGTTCGGGTTTCGTATTGGTCGCGGTCAATCAAACATAGGCAGTCGGGGTAAATGTTTTATTGTCAGAAAATGGTTGTCCAGGATTGACACCGGGGTTTTCCTAGGACACTGTAGTGACTACGGAAAAACCAGTATGAGTGCTATCCAATGGGGGTACCCAATTGGAATGAGCAAATGGGAGGTGTCTGGCAGCGATAGCTCGCGTAGGGGAAATACCTGACGTCGATGCGTTAAATGCGCGGTAAGACCAGTCACGTGTGAACGCGGGTATCTCAAGACTAGTAAGCGCGAACGCACTTTCCAGCCAAAGAAAGGATGAGAAGTCGCAGTGGGCTTACGAGTGGAGAGTACTAAGTGTGAATGTATGATTGAATGCAAAACGGGATCGATTCTGGACAACGGAATCGTGGGAACAAAGAGAATCCACTTCTTGGATATCTAGCGGATCGGTTAGACGTGCGTTTTTTGATAAAAATAAAATCCTCGCGGATAAATCTTCAATTAGTTCTTGTGAGAATTTTTTTTTGTGTTTGAAAATTCCTCCCTTTTTTTTGGAAATAAAAACAGATTGTCGACGAGGAGAGGAGATATCAGGAAGGGAGGAAGGACAAGGGAAAAGAGGTGGGAGGAATAGAAGAGCGGAGGAAGACAGGAGGAAAAGAAGAAAATAGATAAGTAGAGTGATTTACAGTGGAAAATCGAGTAGTGCAGAATAGTGTTAAATTGGTTGGTTGTTCCGCTTCCGACAGGGATTCTCGAGTAAAGACGGGACACGCGACACTTGTTAAATTAAGTTCTTCGTTAAATTTCGGGAGAAAATTTCGTTCGGGGGTCATCTTTCCTTGTTTGATAAACTTATTGTCCAACACCAAGTTCATCACAATAAAATTTAATTGGGCGCACCACCCCCATATCATATTTTTTTTTTTTTCATCGGTTTTGTTTTTTTTTTGCTTGCTTTCTTTTAATTTTCAGGTTTCGTAATTTCCCGAAAATTACGTGGCGTCCAAAAATTTTTTGAGTTTCGTGTGAACACGAAATTCGAACCCACCCCGCACGCTGAGTCAACGGGGCTCTCGTAGTACACATACGAGAAGTTGTGAATCTTCGTGTGAGTGATCTGTGTTTGACAGTTCGCAAACATAGGAATTTTCGTAGCCCACTGAACGTTCGAAAAATCCAAGGGCAGACATTTGTTGGAGTACAAAACTGCCTCGAAATTCTCAAGTGTTCCGCTGTGTCGAGGGACTCACGTTCTTCGTCGCATCACTCTTGCTTTTTATCCGACCATGAAATTATTTTTTTTACTTTGCTTACCAAAGTAAAAAATAATTTCCTGCCGGGAACAGAACCAATGGGGTTCCACTGAAGCGGTTTCAAAAGGCGCGCTGTGTTACGACCACAGCACATCCGTAGCACACGAAGGCAACGCAACTCATGATGCCGCCTGACGGGGTATGGAACGAAATTCCTTAACCACGACTATCTAGTGAGGTCATTCCCGTTGCGCCACGACCCCAACAGCCTAAAGGCCACTCATTTCAAAAAAGGATGTTAAATAACAGCGGTCTTGTAAGGAACCAAGACTCTTCCACATTGCCTACATTTAATTAGAGCAACAACTGTCCCATATATTAAATTTAAAACATCAGTTCTATATACCAGATACTTTCACAAACCGACTATAGACCTTCCAATGTGAAATTTCTTCGTCCTGAACCGTTGAAGTATAACTTCACTCAGAACCAACCGACATAAAAACATGTGTTTGAACAACCGTATTTCTAGATAATTGTATCAAGGCATCCAATTCGATTCAATTAGCTTAACCAATATACCCTGCTGTTCCAAAGGCAACTCCCATCCTCAACTATGGATACCACAGCCCCGCATAGCTTTGAGAGGGTGTACGTATACCAAATCAAAACTCTTGTATTTTCAGTCCCATATTCCATACTGCAAACAAAGCGATATTACACAATCAAAATTTGAATAGGAATTCAAAGTATCTAACATCTCCAGCACCAGCACTGCGTCATATCCCATGAATCTAATTTTGAATTCTCCGAGGAGGCTTTCTGCCATATACCCTGTTTCGCATCATCATCATCGAATTTACATATTTCATCGAGGCAAACCTCTTCCGGAAGTTTTCGAATTTCTGCAGCCCTCTTCCCGGAATCGATGTGGGCCTGTTTGTAGACCAACAAACACACACCAACACACCAACACAGCAGGACTCAGTTTGGAAAGAATAAATGGAATTTCATATAAAATCATTTCTATGTATGTATGCAAATCGGAAATATTATACAAAGTTTGGGGGGCCCTCCCGGCCTACACGAGGGTTTTTTTTTTTTTTGAAACCAATTTTCTCGACTTCACTCTGCGCGAATCCCTTGCCGTTCTAGGCAATCAATCATTATTGGCCGAGATAGCACATAAGGAAACTTGTTCGATGTGTGTAGGGCAACCTCCAAGAAACCGCAATATTTTTTTTTTCCACCCTACCCCCACCACGTACAAACATATAAAATGTGTTCTACAAAACTTGTTTACAGTTATAATGGAGTTTTCATGAGATGCACATGTACTAGGAAGGGGTGAACAAGATCGGTGACAGTGGGGCGAAAAATTGTTTGACAATCTTATTGACGTTCTTTTTTGCACACATACGGGAGGGAGCGTATTTACATCTATTTGCATCGCGGTTTGGATACATTTTGTCTGTGGAATCCTTGATATCATTCTTTAAGACTTTATTCGGGGAAATGGTAGGCAATTTGATTATATGTACACAAAACCGTTTTCTTTTAGCTGATGTCTATCGAATGCGACCTTCAGTTTTCCTTTGGCGACCGCTCGCTGGGAGCCTAGTATCATGACCATGACCGTAGACGAAGTGTAACGTCTTGAGAGCAGCTGTGAGAGCGGCGGGGTAGAAGACTTAATTTTTTCTAGACAGCGGCGTATTAATTCCTAACATAAGGCATGAACCGTGTCTCGGTTAGGATGCCCTCATATAGGGACACCTCTTCCTTTTCCAAAACGACAGGGACATAGGGAGTCAAGGATGGTGTCCACGGTGTCTCGGCTGAGATGGAGAAAGTGCACAACATACATGAGATGTTCCGACATATTCGGACATTCGAAACATAAATGAGTGGCGCATGACCCACAACGCAATGGCTGCATTCCATCTCGTGATGCGTATCATATCAGAGAGATATTATGGTTGATGGTTTAAAAGGATTTTCGATAGCAAAGATAGAGCGCGGTACTTAAGAAAATTTTCAAACGTCTTGTTGAGCAGATATTTAGAAGATCTCGATACTCTGTCATATCTACGCAATCCAATGACATATCGTACGATGCCAACTAAGTCACAAATGTGAATTTATCTCGCAACCATACATCAAGGTTGGTATGATGAGGATTTCGCCAGTAAGATACACACTTTAACGGGAATGAAGGATTGTGTCGACCACATTGTAAGGAGGTTGCCACAGGTGTTCCCAACAACAGTATTGATATGACTGCTCCAGATAAGGGTGAGGCTAAGCACCATTCCAAGATTTTTGGCGGTTTCCACATCTGCGTTTTAACATAAGCGAGCGAATCTGAGAGGAAAACCATCGTTTTCCGATTGGTGTACAACTTATTCTTATAAGCGGGGTACGTTCCACTCAAAAAGTATACAGACTTTTTCATTAGGAAGGTGAATTTGATCTAAAGGGTTTGGTAGTAAGCTCATCGTCTTCGAGTGTTCTTCCAATAGACCATGATCAATGCGCCTAAAATCCCAGTATTCGCTAGTTTGGACAACGGGAGAGAGTTTAAAGTCGAATGTCATGTATATAACATCATTGGTAGGACCCAATGTGATGTCATAGCCACGTTTGCTAGTATAGAGCAGGAAGCGGCTAAACGGGTTTAGCAGTAAGTGAGGGCAAGACGAAGTATATGCTGTCAATATGAAAGGACACACAACATCGACGAATTGGACAGAACGCCACCAATGACAGATATAACTTTAAGGTAATACGGGACTTTATCTGTATCGGCTCCGCTATTAACTCTGACAACAACATCTCGTCAGAAATTAAACGAAGAATTACTCTTGCCAACCGCTGCTTCTTCGGGCGAAGATCAGTAGTAAAGCCCTCACTCGAACTACTCGGGATCTCACATATAAGATCCTGATCATCCCAGTCCTGCTCTACGGCGCTGAAGCATGGGCCGTCTCAAAAGCGGATGAAGAAATCCTTGGTCGATTTGAGAGGAAAATTCTTCGAAAAATCTATCGCGACGAAGATTCAACCAAGAACTATACGAGCTGTACAGCGACATGCCCCTGGTCAAAAAAAACTCCGCATTGGACGTATAAGATGGCGAGGACATGTTGAACGAATGGACACCATTACTCTGGCTCGCAGAGTCTTCGATTCCCAGCCAGACGTCAGACGAGGAAGACCTCAACCGATTTGGAATGCGCAACTGGAGGCAGTTAGCTAAGGACCGGAATAATTGAAGAGGGATGTTGGTTGAGGTCCAGGTTCATTCCGAACTGTAGCGCCACTTAAGTAAGTAAGTAAGTCATGTATATAAGGTCATGCTTGGAAAATGCAGGTGCTGACAGTTTATCATAGACTTGACAAAACATCATCGTGATGAGGGAGACAACATCCTAGGAAAACGGATTCCCTAAAACAGCTGATAACAACTTACTGCTTACTGCAAGTTATACACCCCCGCTGCTACTCAAAAACTTGAATCTGTCCTTGCACGCTACAGGGCAGATATAACGTTGGACAGCACCCGATATACCAAAATGAATAACATCTGCCATTTATTACAACTGCAACCAATGACTGCACGTTTCATAATGCGTAATCCTTGTGCAGACCCGACTGAAGTTTAGAGTAGTAGTCTTGAATACCTTTAGTGATCGCCTGGCTATAATCCGCGTACCGATGAAATACCGATAAAACTGAAGACTATAAAAAGACTCTACAGAGATTCTTTGGAATACGATGTGAAAATCGTAAATGGGAAGTTGGAAGGCACGAAGACACAGCATATACACGAAACTACAACCGATAATGGCTCACATTATCATTGCACCAGAATATAACACCACGATCAACAGCACTAGATTCCCACCACTTCGAATCCACGAAGTAACCTGGCGATCAAATCAAATCGACCATACGCACGCATACACCATCCTGGACGTACATACATTTAAAGGTGCAAACGTTCTTCGAAGTAAAATTTAAAGCTCGACTGTCCACGTTGAAGAAGCTTGGTGCAAAAAAGGGACTTTCACGTTGATCGCCTTACCTATTTACTTACTTACTTAAGTGGCGCTACAGTCCAGAATGAACCTGGGCCTCAACCAAAATGCCTCTCCAATTAGCCCGGTCCTTAGCTAACTGCCTCCAGTTGCGCACTCCAAGTTGGTTGAGGTCGGTTTCTACTTTTGCGCGCCATTTAAGCCGAGATCTTCCTCTACTGCGTCCGCCGTCTGGCTGGGAATCGATGACTCTGCAAGCCGGAGTATTGGTGTCCATTCGTCTTACATGTCCTAGCCATCTTAAACGTCCAATGCGGAGTTTTTTGACCAGGGCCATGTCGCTGTACAGCTCGTATAACCTTGGTTGAACCTTCGTCTCCATATCCCGTCAACGCAAACGGGACCGAAGAATTCTCCAGTCAAATCGACCAAGGATTTCTTCATCCGCTTTTGAAACGGTCCATGCTTCAGTGCCGTATAGCAGGACTGGGATGTTCAGGGTCATATATAAGATCTAGAAAGTAGTTCGAGTGAGGGCTTTACTACTGAATTGCCTTCTTAGCCCGAAGAAACAGCAGTTGGCAAGCGTAATTCTTCGTTTAATTTCTGACGAGACATTGTTATCAAAGTTGATACCGGAGCCGCGATAGACAAAGTCCCGTACTACCTCAAAGTTATATCTGTCAATGGTGACGTTCTGTCCAATTCGTCGATGTTGTGTGGCCTTTCGTGTTGACGGCATATACTTCGTCTTGCCCTCATTTACTGCTGAACCCTTTTTTGCCGCTTCCTTCTCTATACTAGCAAACGTGGCTATGACATCACCTTGAATCCTACCAATGATGTCAATATCGTCGGCGTCCATAGTAGTTGCACCGATTTTTTGGAAAATTGTGCCTCTCGTGTTGGCTTGGGAGTTTTGCTCAATCTTCTCAAGAATAAAATTGAAGAAGTTACATGAAAGCGCAAAGCCTGGCAAAAATCCTTTTTTGGTATCGAATGTGCTGGTGAGGTCGTTTCTGACCCTGATGGAGCAGCGATAATTCTCAATCGTCATCCTAGTGGGCAAGTGTGGGCGGTATACCAAAACGAGACATGGCTCTGTTTGGATCGTCTCCATAAATTCGGTCGTATGCGGCTTTGAAATCGATGAATAGATGGTGGGTATCGAGTTGGACTTCTTTGGTTCTTTCCAGGATCTGCCGAAGTGTGAAACTTTGATCGGTTGTGGACTTTCCTGGCCTAAAACCACACTGATAAGGGCCGATCAGGTTGTTGGTAAACGGTTACAGGCGTTCACATATTACGGCATATAAGATCTTGTAGGCGGTTTTGAGGAGACTAATGCCTCTGAGGGTTTCCTTTTTTTGTGGATCGGGCAAACAATGCTGAGGTTACATTCTTCAGGCATACTTTCATTGGACCAGATTTGGCTTATGAGTTGGTGGATGTTATTTACGAAGTCCTCTCTTCCGGCTTTATAAAGCTTATCGGGAAGGCAGTCATTTCCAGCAGCCTTATTAAGCTTGAGTTTAGGTATTGCTATCCTCACTTCACTCGTTGATCGTATTAGTGAGCCGAAAATTGACAAAGGCTACGATGAACAACTGAGTGAGGGACTGCCCAATGTGCTATCATCATCCAACAATATCAACACCCAGTAGATACGATTCCTCAATATAGCCACCAGCCACACCGAAATAGATGCCATTTAGGCCTATTGCGAATAAATTTTCCCGGGGATTTTTTATTTGTCAGCAATGTAAAACAGATTGCTGAATGAGAAAAGTTTCCCGGAAAAATTTATTCACGTTAGGCCTGCTTGCCTTCTTTTAGGAGCCACATGGTATACACAACAGGAAAAACCCAGCCTTGAAAGTGCCGCATATAAGTATAAATCGACTTCAGCCAATTTGATGTTCGCAACTGGAGCAACTTAGCTGAAGATGGAGCTAATTGATGAGACATCTAGGTTAATGCCGAGGTATAACCCCGGCCTGTAGATCAACGTCAGAAGAAAAAGTCAAGTACCTGGGTTTGATATTGCACCTGAAATTGAATTGAAAGGACAAGATACAGAAACACTTAAAAAAGCCACGTAAGCTCTTAACCCTAGCAAAAAGATAATCTAGCAGAATTTGGGTAAGCAATCGTACACCACTTCCTGGTTTCACGTGGACGCTCTTATAAAAAAGCCACAAAGCGAAATATTCTGTTTACAGCTCACAAGATCAGCTTGCTTATGTTTTTGCTGATCTCTTAGATCGTGCCCTCAATGACATAACTAATTGGCAATCAGACCGCCAATGCTGTGCAGCTTGTGGATCTCTTAGATCCTCTCTCTTCTACTGCTCTAGATGGTATCCAAAATCGTGCCCTCAATGACATAACTAATTGGCAATCAGACCGTCAATGCTGTGCAGCTTGTAAGACCGAGAACCTAATCGCTATGGACCCCCTTATCTTGATATTTTATTCTGGGGACATCTTTGGAAACCAAACAGTTGCTTGGCATTTGAGATACATCACAACAGATACCCTCTCAGGGTGGACACACAACTATCCTACCTTTTCCTATCATCAGGGAGGGCAAGGTATCTAAAAATCTGTCAAGATTACGGAAAACTTCCAGATTACCGATCCGAGTAATCTCAAATGGCAGTCGGATTCACACGGATCAGTTTAAAACTGATGCTGGTGGCAGGAGAGGCGTCTTTCAGGGTGAACACACAACTATCCCACATCTATTGAGATCACGGAAAACTTCCAGATTACCGTTCCCAGTAATCTCAAATGGCAGTCGGATTCACACGGATCAGTTCAAAACTGATGCTGGTGGCAGGAGAGGCGTCTTTCAGGATGAACACACAACTATCCCACATCTATTGAGATCACGGAAAACTTCCAGATTACCGTTCCCAGTAATCTCAAATGGCAGTCGGATTCACACGGATCAGTTCAAAACTGATGCTGGTGGCAGGAGAGGCGTCTTTCAGGATGAACACACAACTATCCCACATCTATTGAGATCACGGAAAACTTCCAGATTACCGTTCCCAGTAATCTCAACTGGCAGTCGGATTCACAAGGCTGATCTCCATGACTAACACTGCGTTGAGGGTCTTCCCGTCTTCTCCGATGCTAATCATTGTAGCGCTTTCAAGGCGGAAATCATGGCAATTGAAGGAACTGTTTCCTGGTTGAAGTGTAACGTGATATTTAGAAAAAAAAATGTTCAGAGTCACCCAAGCGGCAAATCCCTGATCCCTGAAAACTCATATATCCACTAATTCGATTACATATGCAGAACTTGAAAAAGTTGGACCATAGAAATCTTCCACAGAACTCTAAGGATGATGAGCTGGCTTGACCACTTGACCACACACCACCACACTTTATGCCTCTCGAAAATTGTAAACCATATCTTGGGTTGGATCCCGAACAAGACAGAAAAATCTCGATGGGCAAATGGCACATTGTGCCAATTATCCAGGTGATGCTGGCCTTTTTTAACCATGAAGTCTCTCTGTGCCTAATTAATTTGAAAAGATCTCCAAATCGGAACTGTCATCGCTGTCCGTACACTGCTCCATAGTTCCACGCGCTAAAATACTAGACCTCGTCAACAATGACTTCTGTTGAAGTTGTCTGGATGACTTCCTCCGTTCAGTGCTCTCCAAGATGACCCTATCTAGGAGACTTTTTCATTGATAACTTTGGGGATCTGAACATTTTACACTCTATAGTTCCCATATGCAGACGATAGATCCATGTGATATCACAACGGACCTACCTGCTCCTACTATGTGAGTTCTTTATTTGCAGACAGCAAAACTTAGCCCATAATAACTCCAGTTTTGGTTCTCGAGCGGGTTCTTACGCCTTTAATTTGTTTTCCCAACCAAATCCTTTTAACATCAATTTTCAGAGGACTACTTTTCGACAAAATCTGCATTTTTCCTTGGAATTTTTCACACCAACCAACTCTTCCTCCATACCAATGAACCAAGCTGGAAATACCTGAATATTTATAGCCCTCAGAACATGCAAATATCTTCCGTTGGTTCGCATCGTTCCATTCCAATTTTGTTGTCACAAACGGAAGAGATGTATGACTATTGACCCCCTCAAGACCGTGTGCATATTTTAAACTGCTCCTCACTTCATAATCCTATTTGTCGACCCTTTTAACTGACCCGACGAGAAAGTCAAACCTTTGCCATCCACCAGGCTACCTACCTGCTCCCCTTAACCACCAGTCATATTTCACCTTCTGACAGGACAACCTGCCCAATTGCATTTGCCTTGGCCATTAATCAAGCGAAAGTCAAGCCTTTTTGTATTTACATCGCTGAACATCGCCATCCCAGGCTTAGAGCAAAAGCCTTCTTCCCGGGAGAGGTGTACCAGGTACATTGTGGCCTGAATGCATTTAACCTCTGCACACCGAAATGCCGGTCGCCTACTTTAACTGTCGACTGTGTGTGTGCTGCATGCACCGATTATGCTCACCACTAACACATACCACTAACAAGTACTATTAGCTGCATGTCCTTCATAGTTGGGAGGCTAGGGTCAAGCTGCCTACACAACTCCGAATATACTCCTGCTGTTGCATTCAGGCGTATAAAATATGTAAATGGAATCAAAGCTGCATCCAAATCGGAGGGTGATCCTATCCATCGAGCGGAGGAATTCAGGAAGCATTCCAGAACCAGCTTCCTCAACCGAAAAGATATTTCCACTGTGAGGTGATAATAGTTTTGTGGTTTTTTTTTCCGCCCCACTACGGCCTGGACAGTTTTTGTGTGCTCCGGTGTGTGAAAATGGAATAGGGGTTGGACTCGGGGCTGTGACGAAATGGTATGGGCGTGCCAACAATGTTTTGCATACTCATTAGTTGTGGTTTCACTTGATTTGCATCCGCATAGATGTGCTGCTGGTTTTTTTTTTTTTTTTTTTGTCCCAGTGGGGTTGGGCTGAGCAACGCAATTATATGCCATCGCTCTAGGGGGATGGCATTGGGATTTGTCATGGACATGCACAACAAAAATCGAGTACACAACACAATTACGATTCATGATGATTCGCAATTAGGCGAGCAAAAGACTTCCTAACTCACACACACACACACAGAAGAGGACACATTTGTGCCGATTATCTGGCGAGCTTAATCCTCTTAGAAGTGCAGCAGCATTGGCCGTAATTGGAAATTCATCCGGAAGGAAGAATCCCCAACATAATGGCAGTTGGCGAATAATTAGATTCTAATAGCTGATGCATGATTGGATAATTGGAATTAACGGTAGTCTAGGAGTTTTTTTTTTTTCATTTTATAGTTTCGTTGCAAGGAATCTGTTGAAATAATTACGCTCAACTGAATCGAAAGAGGACTGCCTAGTGACGATAATGGGAACACTTATGGGGGATAAATTAGGTCTGTTGAACGGGTGTTTTGGTTTTGAAATTTTTGGAACGTGTTGGATTAGAAGGTTAGAAAAAGAAGTGTGGTCACAACTTAACTTTGAAAGACTTAGGACTTAGGAAGAGGGAAATTGTAAATCAACTTTGGCTGGAGCAACATTTTATTCGCATCGAGTTCATCGTCGATTACTTAATCCTGGCAACAAGAAAACTTGAAGCTCTGTATGCCTTTTATGAAATGCTCTCTCTGTTCACAGCTCATACATATTCAAATAGCTATAAGGAACGGAACGGATATTTACGGAATGGCACAGAAATTCGAGCGGAACTGCTCGGTAGTAAAAGCGGTCTGCCCATAACTTATGGGTGGGTGAACTCACACTTGTTTTTAAAATTGAAACACTTTAGGCAAAAGTTGAGCCTGTTCAATAGCTCTTGTAGGTAAGTCCGCCAGGTTTTATAGAAGATGCGATATAAAATTAAGTCCCAAAAACGTGTCTGTCCCGTATGAATGCGATAATCTCGAAAACTTCTGAGCGGATTTCCATGCGATTTTGACTGTTATCATCTAGATTTCCTTTGAGAGGATAAAGTGTACTAAAACCTCCAATAACACTTTTAGACACTGAGCATCCTAGGAGCAGTCTAGGTCTAAGTGCCAGAACTCAAGTTTTTCGCCATTAAACAGCCCCTAACTCAACAACAACTTATTGGACTTAAAAGCAAACCAAAAATAGTATTTAGTCGTCGAAGATTCATTTCAGCTATTAATCATCATTCTGAATTGTCTTAAGGCTGAGCTATTCTCAAAACGAGTCATAAAATCATCGCCAAGAATTCTCCATCAGTGGGGACGACATCCAACATCCATCTCTGGGGACAAACGCAATACTGCCAGTTATGCTACAGAGAACACGAGACCTAACAGTGCCATGGATGGCGATAGTTTTTAGAAGCTGCTTGAAACTAAACCACGTGCCTTACTCGCTCGAGTGGTGTTTACACCGAAGGTAGGCAAACGCGGCCATGAGACCGCGAAAGGCTTCACACCAATCAGTACTAAGACATACTGGAGCGTGTTCTAGACATCCACATGCGAAGTTTTCCAGAAGAATTTTCGCTATACAAATCACTGCATGCGTACCTAAAAAGTAGGTCCGCGGAACCGGCTCACACGAGGTAATGCGGGCAATCGAAAAATCCATAAACTATAAAGAATACGCTCTAGCCTCCTTCTTAGATGTAGAAGGAGCTTTCAACAACGTCCTCAATGGAGGTTTTCTTGAATCTCTGATCCAGCTGGGTATAGAGGAATCTATTAACCAATGGATTGCTTCTATGAACAAGAATTATCCAGGCAGCACTTGGCAAGGGTCAATTAAACAAATTTGCCAATAGAGGAACGCCACAGGGTGGCGTCATCTGTTCTCTACTCTGGTTAAAGGTTATGAATAGGCTAGTGAAACTAGACGCGGAACAGGTCGAAGTTGTCACGTATTCGGATACTAGTGCCAGGAAAATTCTCCACCGTTATAAGGGAAATTATGTGGGCGTTTCTAGACGAGGTTAGCACCTGTGCTGCATAGCGGAATTGGTGCTATTCACCACCAAAATCAAAATACCCGATTTTATCCTCCCCCGTTTAAATGGCCAACCACTCATTCTATCTTCCAGCGCTAAGTATTTGGTATCATGCTTGACCCAAAACTTAAATGCAAACAAATCATCGAACACAAACTACGGAAAGCGTGTGTTGCCTTCTACGCCAGAAAAACCTTTGGAAAGAAGTAGGGACTTGAACCGAAGATGGGCTTTTGAATGTATACAGCTGTGGACGTGGTAACAAAATGGACAGACAAGTTCTCCTTGGATTCATTCCGAACCGCCACTTCTGCCTTCCTTTCTACATAGCTGTGGTAAAATCAATTCCCAACTATGGCTCATTGCTGTAATGGCCCCCATAGAGTAAAGGAAAAAAAAATTATGGCGCAACAGGCTTGTTAGTACGCAGGGCCTAGCTTTTTTTTCTCACAACCATTCATGTGTACGTGTGTAGTTCTTAGCACGATGGCGGGACCTCCTGTTTAAGCCGAATCCGATCAGCTAAGTTGAGATAAGCTTTTCATGACAATTGATACTACTCAGATGATTTGTCAGATCATCACGAGAGGAGGGCCAGTGAAAAATTAGTAAGGTGTTGAGATCGAACCCAGACCTTTTGCACTGCAGTTTATCGCACTAACCATCGCGCCACTGAGCCCGTCAGTAAAGGAAATAACCTCACAAAACTAAAAATGCTGCAAGGAACAGCTAGTATGGGCACTACTGGCGCACTGAGGTCGGAGCCAAGGAATGCCCTTACTGTGGTATTGCATCTCTTATTAACGATACCGCTTTATGCAGCTCAGTAAGACTCAAGAAGTCAGGATGCTGGACTGCAAATGGTATGGTCACGTTTCCAAAAGACTATATCACACCCACACTAAGCTTCAAGAAAGGCTTTCATGTAGGTTTTCCTACCAGAACTCAGTGGAAAAGCATCGATGTAGTAAGAGATTTTGACATGGTCGTCTACACCGACGCATCCAAGATGAACCATGGTGTGGGTGTCCGAAATTTCTCCAGCGTATTCCAAGTTGAACTACAGGCAATCCGAGAGGCTTGCACGCTACTGGGACGTGATACTACGAAAAAGCAATATCAAGCGGCCATAGGTAATCAAGCGGCCATTAAGGACATCAACTCGGCTACCATATCCTTCAAGCTGGTACAGGAATGCCGGAACAAACTCTTCAGGGTCACATATCCCAGGGCACAGTGACATTGAAGGAAATGAGAGTGCAAACGAGCTGGGCAAGCAAGGCTCAGCACTATACGACGAACGCTTCAGGGTCACATTTCTCTGGGTCCCAGGACACAGTGACATTAAAGAAAACGAGAGTGCAGACGAACTGCCCAGGCAGGACGCTTCAGGGTCACATTTCTCTGGGTCCCAGGACACAGTGACATTAAAGAAAACTAGAGTGGAGACGAACTGACCAGGCAAGGCTCAGCTCCACACGGCAAGGATCCATATTCCCCTAGGTACGGTTAAGGGACTAATCCACCCTAACTTCCTAAAGACGGCCGACTCGAAATGGAAAAGGTTATCGAATTGCGTCATATAGAGGAAGATATGGCCTTTCCACCACAAGAACAGTACAAACGACTTCTTAATACAACCCGCCCAGGCATCTCTAGAATTTCGACGATAGTCACGGGACACTAGCCAATTGGAGACCATGCCGCCAAACTAGGGATGCCATACAATCCCCAATGCCGCAGTTGCTGAAACACAAATCCGGCATTAGACCAACCAATCCTTGACAACCTTAGCGACATCTCGGGTAAGAGGCTACAAGATCTTATCCGTTTTCTAAACCTCACAGGCTGGATCTAGAAACAGCCCTTATCACATCCACAACAATCATCATAATAAAGGCCACACAAGTCGTGGTAACAAAAATGACATGCTGAACTGCCCCTTCTACCTACCTGTTGTACAAATTGAATCGTACCCGGGAGAAGTCCAACCGGGTTACTAGTTGAAGATGTGATGGTGTATCATCTCTAAGGCTTTTGTAAAGTTTCCGGGGATGTGTGTACATGTGAAATTTGAAATAACTTACGCCCAAGCAATGGAGAAATATGAACTGTTTAGAGCCTCTAATTGAAGGCTTAAAGCAGTTCTGACTATTTCATCATTCATTGATATAATTAATGAAAAACATAGAAATATGGATAAATACAGGAAGGTCATTTTTTTATTTTCGTTGTTTTTGAGTTTCGGTAAGGAAATCTTTAGATGTTTAATGAAGTGCGCTAAATATTTTTCCATAAGGCTTCATATAGGCAATATTGCTGGAGGCGAAATCGTCATCATAGTGCTTAATCGATGGGAATTTGTTAATTGGAAAGCTATGGCGTTGATATGGCAAGTTTTCATGCGCACTATGTTCTATCGTAACAGTATTTTTGTCGGCAGAACGTCAATTAGATATAATGAGACTTTTCGATCATCATAAAAGGACTTTATTCGAATTCCAATGATATAACGGGTGATCCAAGTAGAGATACTTTTTTCAATAGCCTTTTTTGACAGATCGCGTGTGAGTCGTGTCATGCTGTCATGTTATTTTTGTTTAGTATTGTTTGGCATTTCATAATGGAAAGACTTATGCGTGAACAACGTTTACAAATTGTTCAACTTTGTTATGAAAATTCACGTTCTGTGAGGAATGTGTTTCGTGCACTTCGCTCAACTTATGGTCAACATAATCGGCCCACTGAGCGTACTATTCGCAACACCATCACCCATTTTGAGACCCAGCATTCATTATTGGATAATATTCGACCGAATAGACCACGTCCAGCACGCTGTGAAGAAAATATAGCGGCCGTAGCTGAGAGTGTACACGAAGACCGTAGAGAGTCGATTCGGCGCCGTTCGCAGCAACTCGGACTGACGTGTGGAACGACTTGGCGCATTTTACGTCAAGATCTTAAATTGAAAGCGTACAAAATACAGCTTGTGCAACAACTGAAGCCACTCGACCTTCCTAAGCGACATCGCTTCGCTCTATGGGCTCTTGAAAAGTTCCAAGAAGATCCGTTTTCGACGTTTTCGAGGCAAATTTTGTTTAGCGATGAGGCCCATTTCTGGCTCAATGGGTATGTAAACAAACAGAATTGCCGCATTTGGGACGAAGAGCAACCTGAAGAGATTGAAGAGCTGCCACTTCATCCAGAGAAAACAACGGTTTGGTGTGGTTTGTGGGCCGGTGGAATCATCGGTCCATATTTCTTTAAAAAGTATGCCGGTGCGAACGTAACCGTCAATGGCGACCGTTATCGTGCCATGATAACCGACTATTTGATGCCTGAAATTGAAGCTCGTGATCTCGGCGACATTTGGTTTCAGCAAGACGGCGCCACTTCCCACACATCGCATCAATCAATGGACTTATTGAGAGAACATTTCGGTGAGCACATAATTTCACGTTTTGGGCCGGTCGATTGGCCACCAAGATCGTGTGATATCACACCGTTAGACTTTTTCCTGTGGGGATATGTAAAGTCAAAAGCTTATGCCGACAAACCCGCTTCGATTCAGGCCTTGGAGGAAAACATCACGCGTGTCATTCGCCAGTTACCAGTCGAAATGCTCGAACGAGTGATCGAAAATTGGACTCAACGGATGGACCATCTGCGACGTAGCAACGGCCAACATTTGATAGACATAATCTTCAAAAAATAAACGCCAAAGAATGTTCTTTCAAATGATAATAAACATTCGCCATTAAATTTGAATTTTCTGTGTTTGTTTCTTTAAAAAAGTAGGGAACCTCGAAATGGATCACCCTTTACCACTACACTACACATGCTGAAGGAAGCGTAAAGTAGATTTCACGACGTTCCCAAGTTTTGAAAATTAACTGCAACCAAGAGTCATAATGCCGCATCTTGGAATAAGGAATTCCGGTGGTAAAATCGATCATTATTCGGATATTTGAAAGGGACTCTCCAAGAACCTTGTTCTTTACGTACTTAAGTGGGAAGTGGCGCTCTGGTATGGAATGAACCTGTGCATCAACCAAAAAGCCTCTCAAATAAGCCCGGTCCTCAGCTTACTGCCTCCAGTTGCGCAATTCTAATTGGACGAGGTCGATTTTTACTTCCACCGTGCACTGAAAACGACGTCTTCCTCTGCTGCGTCCGACATTGAGGACTCTGCCAGCCGGACTATGGGTGTCCATTTGCTCTATATGTCTTAGCCATCTAAAACTTTCGTACGGAGTTTCTTATACGAAGTTCAAGTCACTGTATAGCGGTTAAACCTCTTGATAGAATCTTTGTCTCCATACCTCGTCAATTGTATAAGAGTGCTGGGGAACTAGTTGGAAGCCACTCTAACGCGAATCGGCCAAGGATTTCTTCATCCGCATTGGATACGGTCCATGTTTCAGCGCCGTAGAGCAAAACTGGGGTAATCAGGGTCTTATATAGGACCTCCTTAGTAGTTCCAGTGTGGGCTTTACTACCTAATTGCCTTCTTACCCCGAAGAAACAGCGGTTGGCAAGAGTAATTCTTCGTTAAATTTCTGACGAGATGTTGTTGTCAGAGTTGATAGCGAAGCCGAGGTAGTCAAAGCACCTCACTACCTCAAAGTTATATTTGTCAATTTTGACCATTTACCAACAACCTGATCGGCCCACATCAGCGTGGTTTTAGCCCAGAAGAGTATACAACCATAGATAGAACGGTTGTGTACTTTTCTGGCCTAAAACCACGCTGTTGTGGTCCGATCTGGTTGTTGGTAAATGGTTTTAGGCGTTCACATATTTTGGCAGATAGAGTCTTGTAGGCGATGTTAAGGAGACTTAAGACTCTGTAAGTGGAGCAGTTGGGTGGGTCTCCATTTTATTGGGCCTCCTTTTTAGTGGATCATCACCGGCTTTATATAGCTCGGCAGAAAGGCCAGCGTTTCAGCAGCTCACTTCACCTATGTCGGGTGGTTGGTCCCCAACATTGAATGGTTCATTCTGCCTGACGGCGGGAGATTGTTCGTCAATACCTTTTAATAGTCTCAAGAAGTGGTTCTTCTATATCCACAGCATAGACTTTATCTAAACAAAAATGTTTCCTTGTTCAACTCGGCAGGATTCTGTTCGAGCCTTGTATCACTAATTCCTGGCGGAGCAGGGTGGGCCAAAAGAGATCACCCTACTGGATGATGCTCTTATTTTTGCAAGTGGCCGAGAATGTCAAATCTGTTTCACACAATCTGTAGAATACAAGTGAATAAGCCATGCAGCGATACACTCTCCAAGAACGCGGAATAATCGAAGTGGACGATTTGTCAATCAAAATTATAATGAGCGATGAGGCTCATTTCCACCTCAGCGGGTGCGTGAACAAGCAAAACTATCGCTTCTGGGGCACCGAAAATCCACGAGTAATGCACAAGAAGCCATTACACCCGCTCAAAGTTACTGCATGGTGTGTTGTTAACGCTGGAGGAGTCATCGGGCCATTTTTTTTTCGAGAACGCCGCTGGTCAAACAATTTGACAAATTAGGACTGAAGGATATGTGGTTCCAACAGGACGGAGCAACGGCACACACTGCGCGAGCCACAACCGATTTTCTGAAGGCCAAACAACATCGAGCGGCTTCTTTTGTCCCACCTTGTAGGTTTTGTGCAGGAAGTCGTAGAAGCTTAATTTTGTCCGTTCGAGTGTGAGCTCATAAAGGCAAATTTCGCCTTAATAAGGTCATACAGCATATCGCGTATAGCATCGCTGATTCTGTTCTCTATAACACGGACTGTATGTAGTAGGTGTCACTGATTATCATCCACTTTTGTCCGGTCGACCAGACGGTATTTCCTGTATGGCAGTAATGTCATAGAGCTTCCGTTAGTTGCTGGGCTGCACCTTTTTTTATTAAGCCTTCTCAAATTCCAGGTGCAGGTTCGAACGTTGTTTTTTTTTTCCATTCCACGATAAGGTCAGTCCTTTCCAAGGGTCTTTGTTGCTTTGTCACAACGCAGGGAACAAAGTCTAACCTGTAGTGCCAATTCAAGTTAATCAAACACTCCTCAGACACGACACGTTCATTATCCACTACGGGAGTGCGTTGGGAGCTGTTATCTATTCGGCTTATCCGCAATCACCTCTATTCGATGGACCTGACTAACCTCTAAAAATGCTATAAGGCCTGTTATCCGAAGTTGTCAGAGCAGTTCATATGGGAATTCATTTATTCTGACCTAACTTCGGCTGTTTTTTTTTTTTTTTTTTTTTTGGAAATTCTTCCGTCTATGGACCTAACCGCTAGCCCATTTTCATCGTCAAGTGGTAATTGGCTACCTTGGAAAGAGCGTTCATTTGTCTGCCAGAAGAAGCGTTCTTTGGGAGGCTAGCAACTCCATTTATGAGTGCATGCTTGATGTTAACACGATCCATGCTGTCCTGAGGAAATCAGTGAAGTAAGATGAGTACGAATAAGCTATCGAACGCCATCTGTCAAAGCGGATGTCGATGGAAAAAGTGTTGCCAATCTAATAAATTTAGTATTCGGATAACTAAAAACAAGGTCACCCATAGGTACCACCACCAGTTGTGACATTCATAACGTGATTTCAAATAAATCTTTCAGGTATCCCAAGTCTTCCCGTTGCCAATAGATTGCGTTTAATATTTTTCCATGAATATAGCACCTATCCTGTGAAACTTCACATTCACATGACATATGCAATACTAATTGCTTTTCAAATTCCACACCACCATAATGTCCTTAAACCATTCATTCATGTACTTCAAAAATCTGATATTGCGGTCACCTCCCCAGGATTACTCATGTGGACGACCATATTTTACCCAAGTGCATAATGCATTCAAATTCTTTGAAAAAGTCAAAAACGTATATCCTCACCCTTTCAGCTCCGGCAGCCCCACCGCAGAGTGTTGATTTATGAAGATTATCCCCCAGTGAGGGAAGCAGACTTGGTGCCCACAGAATCATTAATTTCAATTAAACGTTGCACTCCAGCATACCAGCGTTCATACCACTGGAGGAACAAAAGCCACACCATATTCCATGTACGATGTATCTGCATGTAACATCACATGTTACTGTCATTCCGCACTGATGGCATATTCACCAGCAAGTGTGCTTCCTTTATGTGCTGTCTACATGTGTATATATTTCCGATTATTAATCCAAAAAACGCTCCCACGACTCGATATCCCATAATAATGGCGCTGAAAAAAGAAAAATGAAAGGAATTGCGAATTCCTTGCAAACCCACCCCCACTAGATATGGAAGCCAAGAGCGCCAGTTGAAATCACTCATTCGAATATTGCATTCCGAACGAAGCAAATCGAGTGAATCCACATGAATGCATCCTTGCAGCAGCCAGCCACCAATATAAACTCATACACATGCACACAGACCAGATGCAGAAGATTAAGGATCATGGATAAAGGAGCGCACAACGAGCGAGAGATTACCATCCTTTTCGGGGGAACTCGCTGCAAAATGTTGTTCTGTCTCGTTGGGCTTCGCCATGGATTTGCATGAATGCGGCAGGCGGTAGGTGGGAACTGTTGCGTGATTTCTCAATTCGGTCATTCCAGGAAGCACACCACTACCACCCATCGGAACCACGTAAACGTGGATGGAGTACTCCTCTGATGGGTTTTGTATAGACTGAGTGACGCCGCAACGGAGCGGGGGTGTGTTCAATGAATTTCTATTGTAATATCGTTTCGATTGTGGCATCCAATTGATGACACACGGAATGCAATTTATGAGCAAACGTCGATTTTTGAATGCAGATTTTCAACAGATGCTAATGCTGATGCAAATGATGATTATGATGGCGATGATGATGATGGTATTGGTGGTGATATTCTCGCCTGATTGCTAAAAGTTTCGATTACGAGATGAGAAAAAGGAATTAATGTCGAAATTACTGATAGCATGGATTCGAATTTGGATGGCGACTTTTGTTCGAAAAGGTTTGGTGTGTGGGTGGGAACATCTTTTTTTGTTTAAGTTCGACGGAATTCAAATAAGATGGCTCTAGCATATTCTTTCAATGATTTGAGTTTGGGAACGTCCAATCCAATAATGATTTCTAGGCAAGACAGTGCAGATTTGACGGGGAGGGTGAAATGAGAGAACTCAGAACTGGAAATTGTTGGAAATGGTTTCCAAATGAACATGAACATGCTGAACGGATTTCGATGTGGTTGTCACTGTTCTGATCTGCATTTCACTAGGAATATTGTATTCAAAATTGCTCCATCACCTACAGGAGCTGAGCATTCGAAAAGCATTCGATATCTTAGTGATGATGATTGGGTGTTATAGAACGAAGGTAGACTTGGCAAGGTTTAACTTGGCAATGCCCAAGTGCCTATTTTTAACCTCCAAGTGGTAGCCATCGGTTACTGATCTCATCCAGCCGGATTTGACTTGCTAAACAATAAGCGCGAGTGTTAATAACACGACGAAAAACAGCAACACAAACAGCCAGGTCAGCATGGCACGGAATGAATACCCGGCCTGCTGTTCCAGGCGACCGTAAACAAGCTGCTTCGACATATTCGGACAACAGGTTGTCCAGGAATTTTAAGGGTTAGTCAGGCCTTTTGAACAGAGATGGTGGCGGATGAACCGAAAGACCAATGGCAGCGTTCAATCCCGTAGTGGATAATGATGGCCCCGTGTCCTAGGGGTATCTAATAAATTGGAACTGGCCCTCCAGGTTGGTAGTTGTGCTTTGGGTTAACTACCCAGCCATGAAAATAAATAAATATTTACGAAGCAACCAATAGCCTTGAAAAGGACTGACTTTATTGTTGAGACTCTGCTTAACGAAAAACGGACAACGACGTTTGTATCTGCACCTGGAATGTGAGAACATTAAACAGGAAAGGTGAAAGCGAATAACTAGCGGAAGCCCTAAACTGCTACAAAGCAGACATTAATGCCATCCAGGAAATACAATGGGATGGGCCGGCCAAAAATGAAAAACTGTGACATCTACTACGGACCGTGTTATAGTGAGCAGAAACAGCGACTATTCGGATGCGGATTTGTTATAAGTGCCAGACATAGGCAAGAAGCCTTATATTTCCAAGACATTAGCGAACGCTTTGTAACAATCCGCATCAAGGTCAATTTCTCCAACTTAAGCCTTATATCCGCTCATGCCCCAACGGAGAAAAATGATGATATAGCTAAGGATTGCTTCTATGAGCTCCTTGACAAAACCTTTGAGCGACTACCGAAGTACGATGTTAAAATCGTGCTGGGAGATTTTAACGCAAAGGTAGGAAGAGAAGACATCTTCAGCAGTTGGAAATCATAGCCTAGACGACAACAATTCTGGTAACGGCCTTAGGATTGTTGACTTCGCTACGGAACGGAATGCCACTATAGCCAGGACACGGTTTTCTCACCTCGATATCCATAAGGGGACATGGCGGTCTTTAGATCAACGAACGGTCAACCAAGTTGATCACATTGCGATAGACAAAAGGCACGCATCCAGTATTTTGGATATTCAAACATTCCGAGGAGCTAACATCGACTCGGACCACTACCTTGTTGCAGCCTAGGTAAGAATGCGGATATCCACCACTCCACAACAATCCAGAAGTACTGTGAAGTACCTCGAAAGACTGCAATCGTAAGGGACCTCCAAGACCTACGCGCGACGCGTATCTCTTAACCTCTCGATTAATAAACACCATACCACCAGCATCGAATGTCGAAGAACAATGGCAACGATGCCAATAAGATAGGAAGAAGGGAAGAACATCGGCTTTTCAGAAATAAGAAAAAAGAACAAGAAAAGCGCGAGATCGAGAATATAGAGAGGCGCCAATCCAGGAACGATGTTCGCAAATCTTTGCAAAGTGTAAAACGTCAAAGCCAAGGGTACAAGGTTTTAACAGAATCCTGTCTAGATGAACAAGGAAACATCGTAGTTGAGACACAGTCGATTCTGAAGATATGGAAGAACCACTTCTGCGGACTGTTAAACGGCGATGACGAATAACTGTCGGGAATAACTGCCTTCTGAGCTTTAAAAAGCCTGCGGAGATGGTAACTCAGATCTACCAACTCATAAGCAAAATGATCTCGGATGATAGTATGTTGAAGAATGGAACCACAGCGTCGTTTGTCCGATCCACAAAAAAAAGAGACCCTCTGCACTGCACCAACTACTGAGGCATAAGTTTCCTTAACATCGCCTACAAGATCCTATATGCCGTGTAATATAAGTAAACGCCAGAAACAGTTTACCAACAACCTGATCGGACCTTATCAGTGAGGTTTTAGGCCAGCAAAGTCCACAACTGATCAATTTTTTACACATCGGCAGGTCCTGGAAAAATCCCAAAAAGTCCAAATCGATACCCACCACCTATTCGTCGAATTCAAAGCCGCATATAGAGGCGATCTAGAGCCATCTCTAGTTTCGGTATACCACCCAAAACTCGTCTGTTTGTGTAGGATGACGATGGAGAATTCTCGCTGCTCCATCAGGGTCGGAAAGGACCTCACCAACACATTCCATACCAAAAAAAGAATTAAGGCAAGGCGATGCGCTCTCATGTGACTTCTTCAATCTCATTCTTGAGAGGATTGTGCAAAACTCACGAGCCAACACCAGAGACACAATTTTCCAAAAATCTCTACAACTTCTAGCATACGCCGACAATATTCACATCATTGGTAGGACTCAACGTGATGTCATAAATGTGTTTAGCAGTAAATGAGGGCATGCCAAAGTTAAGGCTGTCAACACGAAAGGACACACAACATCATCGAATTAGACAGAACGTCACTATTGACAGAGCTTACCTTGAGGTAGTGCGGGACTTTGTATATCTCGGCTCCGCTGTAAACTCTGACAGCAACATCTCGTCAGAAATTAAACGAAGAACTACTCTTGCCAACCGTCGTTTCTTCGGGCTAAGAAGGCAATTCAGTAGTAAAGCCATCACTCGAACTACTAAGGAGATCCTATGTAAGATCCTGGTCAACCCAGTCCCAGGCAGCGACGTAGAGCTGAAGCATGGACCATCTCAAAAGCGGATGAGGAAATCCTTGCTAGATTTTAGAGGAAAATTCTTCGAAAAATCTTCGGTCCCGTTTGCGTTGACGGACTTTGGAGACGAACATTCAACCAAGAACTATACAAGCTATACAGCGACATGCGCCTGGTCAAAAAACTCCGTATTGGACGTATAAGATGGCGAGGACATGTAGAACGAATGGACACCAATACTCCAGCTCGCAGAGTCATCAAACGTCGGACGCAGTAGAGGTAGACCTCGCCTTAAGTATCGCGCACAAGTAGAAACCGACATCAACCAACTTGGAGTGCGAAACTAGAGTCCCTCATCTTGGAACGTGGACTCTAAACTACAAAATATGTTAAGCTCATTGAAATCCGACCTTGACAGCATTGTAAATCCAACAAAGAATAGTTCCATTCCATTTCGTTTAAAACGAAACCAAAATCTTGAGCCAATAGCCATGAATGGCACTTACGTCGAAGAAACCGAAAAACTTTCCATGCTAGGTATGTGTGTTAGTGACGACTTACGTTGGGACGTCCACATATTACAAGTCACTGAAACCGCAGCGAAATGTCTAGGTTTCTTAAGTCGACGTAAGAAATATTTCACCCCTTCTGATCGACCCACAATATATGAATCGTTTTTCAGCCCTTAACTTGAGTTCAACGCCAACGTCTTATCGAGTGCACAAAAAGAACATTGCACCTCCTAGATAGGATTCAAACGCGTGCGAAAAAACTTATGGGAGACACTAGAAAAGCGAACTCTTTAGTTTCGCTCGAACATCGTCGAAATATCTCCTGCCTTACATTGTTTTATCGCTGTTTTAACAACAACTTCTCAAATGAAATAGCCAGCTGCATACCTCCCATTTAACAATTCAGAAGCAAAATTCAAGCCTATATAGGGAGGAAAGCTGAAATGTGGAGAATCGTACCTCCCATTCAACAATTCAGAAGCAAAATTCAAGCCTATCTACGGAGGAAAGCTGAGATGTAGAGAATCGTACCTCCCATTCAACAATTCAGAAACAAAATTCAAGCCTATCTACGGAGGAAAGCTGAAATGTAGAGAATCGTACCTCACATTCAAAAATTCAGAAGCAAAATTCAAGCCTATCTACGGAGGGAAGCTGAGATGTAGAGAATCGTACCTCCCATTAAACAATTCAGAAGCAAAATTCAAGCCTATCTACGGAGGAAAGCTGAAATGTAGAGAATCGTAACTCCCATTCAACAATTCAGAAGCAAAATTCAAGCCTATCTACGGAGGAAAGCTGAAATGTGGAGGTTCGTACCTCCCATTCAACACTTCAGAAGCAAAATTCAAGACTACCTACGGAAGAAAGCTGAAATGTGGAGAATCGTACCTCCCATTCAACACTTCAGAAGCAAAATTCAAGACTATCTACGGAGGAAAGCTGAAATGTGGAGAATCGTACCTCCCATTCAACAATTCAGAAGCAAAATTCAAGCCTATTTACGGAGGAAAGCTGAAATGTGGAGGTTCGTACCTCCCATTCAACACTTCAGAAGCAAAATTCAAGCCTATCTACGGAAGAAAGCTGAAATGCAAAGAATCGTACCTCCCATTCAACACTTCAGAAGCAAAATTCAAGCCTATCTACGGAGGAAAGCTGAAATATAGAGAATCGTACCTCCCATTCAACAATTCAGAAGCAAAATTCAAGCCTATCTACGGAGGAAAGCTGAAATGTGGAGGATCGTACCTCCCATTCAACAATTCAGAAGCAAAATTCAAGCCTATCTACGGAAGAAAGCTGAAATGTAGAGAATCGTACCTCCCATTCAACAATTCAGAAACAAAATTCAAGCCTATCTACGGAGGAAAGCTGAAATGTGGAGAATCGTACCTCCCATTCAACAATTCAGAAGCAAAATTCAAGCATATCTACGGAGGGAAGCTGAAATGTGGAGAATCGTACCTCCCATTCAACAATTCAGAAGCAAAATTCAAGCCTATCTACGGAGGAAAGCTGAAATGTGGAGAATCGTACCTCCCATTCAACAATTCAGAAGCAAAATTCAAGCTTATCTACGGAGGAAAGCTGAGATGTAGAGAATCGTACCTCCCATTCAACAATTCAGAAACAAAATTCAAGCCTATCTACGGAGGAAAGCTGAAATGTAGAGAATCGTACCTCACATTCAAAAATTCAGAAGCAAAATTCAAGCCTATCTACGGAGGGAAGCTGAGATGTAGAGAATCGTACCTCCCATTAAACAATTCAGAAGCAAAATTCAAGCCTATCTACGGAGGAAAGCTGAAATGTAGAGAATCGTAACTCCCATTCAACAATTCAGAAGCAAAATTCAAGCCTATCTACGGAGGAAAGCTGAAATGTGGAGGTTCGTACCTCCCATTCAACACTTCAGAAGCAAAATTCAAGACTACCTACGGAAGAAAGCTGAAATGTGGAGAATCGTACCTCCCATTCAACACTTCAGAAGCAAAATTCAAGACTATCTACGGAGGAAAGCTGAAATGTGGAGAATCGTACCTCCCATTCAACAATTCAGAAGCAAAATTCAAGCCTATTTACGGAGGAAAGCTGAAATGTGGAGGTTCGTACCTCCCATTCAACACTTCAGAAGCAAAATTCAAGCCTATCTACGGAAGAAAGCTGAAATGCAAAGAATCGTACCTCCCATTCAACACTTCAGAAGCAAAATTCAAGCCTATCTACGGAGGAAAGCTGAAATATAGAGAATCGTACCTCCCATTCAACAATTCAGAAGCAAAATTCAAGCCTATCTACGGAGGAAAGCTGAAATGTGGAGGATCGTACCTCCCATTCAACAATTCAGAAGCAAAATTCAAGCCTATCTACGGAAGAAAGCTGAAATGTAGAGAATCGTACCTCCCATTCAACAATTCAGAAGCAAAATTCAAGCCTATCTACGGATGAAAGCTGAAATGTGGAGGATCGTACCTCCCATTCAACAATTCAGAAGCAAAATTCAAGCCTATCTACGGAGGAAAGCTGAAATGTAGAGAATCGTACCTCCCATTCAACAATTCAGAAGCAAAATTCAAGCCTATCTACGGAGGAAAGCTGAAATGTGGAGAATCGTACCTCCCATTCAACACTTCAGAAGCAAAATTCAAGACTATCTACGGAGGAAAGCTGGAATGTGGAGGATCGTACCTCCCATTCAAAAATTCAGAAGCAAAATTCAAGCATATCTACGGAGGAAAGCTGAAATTTAGAGAATCGTACCTCCCATTCAACACTTCAGAAGCAAAATTCAAGCCTATCTACGGAAGAAAGCTGAAATGCAAAGAATCGTACCTCCCATTCAACACTTCAGAAGCAAAATTCAAGCCTATCTACGGAGGAAAGCTGAAATATAGAGAATCGTACCTCCCATTCAACAATTCAGAAGCAAAATTCAAGCCTATCTACGGAGGAAAGCTGATGTGTAGAGAATCGTACCTCCCATTCAACGATTCAGAAGCAAAATTCAAGCCTATCTACGGAAGAAAGCTGAAATGTAGAGAATCGTACCTCCCATTCAACAATTCAGAAGCAAAATTCAAGCCTATCTACGGAGGAAAGCTGAAATATAGAGAATCGTACCTCCCATTCAACAATTCAGAAGCAAAATTCAAGACTACCTACGGAAGAAAGCTGAAATGTGGAGAATCGTACCTCCCATTCAACACTTCAGAAGCAAAATTCAAGACTATCTACGGAGGAAAGCTGAAATGTGGAGAATCGTACCTCCCATTCAACAATTCAGAAGCAAAATTCAAGCCTATTTACGGAGGAAAGCTGAAATGTGGAGGTTCGTACCTCCCATTCAACACTTCAGAAGCAAAATTCAAGCCTATCTACGGAAGAAAGCTGAAATGCAAAGAATCGTACCTCCCATTCAACACTTCAGAAGCAAAATTCAAGCCTATCTACGGAGGAAAGCTGAAATATAGAGAATCGTACCTCCCATTCAACAATTCAGAAGCAAAATTCAAGCCTATCTACGGAGGAAAGCTGATGTGTAGAGAATCGTACCTCCCATTCAACGATTCAGAAGCAAAATTCAAGCCTATCTACGGAAGAAAGCTGAAATGTAGAGAATCGTACCTCCCATTCAACAATTCAGAAGCAAAATTCAAGCCTATCTACGGATGAAAGCTGAAATGTGGAGGATCGTACCTCCCATTCAACAATTCAGAAGCAAAATTCAAGCCTATCTACGGAGGAAAGCTGAAATGTAGAGAATCGTACCTCCCATTCAACAATTCAGAAGCAAAATTCAAGCCTATCTACGGAGGAAAGCTGAAATGTGGAGAATCGTACCTCCCATTCAACACTTCAGAAGCAAAATTCAAGACTATCTACGGAGGAAAGCTGGAATGTGGAGGATCGTACCTCCCATTCAAAAATTCAGAAGCAAAATTCAAGCATATCTACGGAGGAAAGCTGAAATTTAGAGAATCGTACCTCCCATTCAACACTTCAGAAGCAAAATTCAAGCCTATCTACGGAGGAAAGCTGAAATGTAGAGAATCGTACCTCCCATTCAACAATTCAGAAGCAAAATTCAAGCCTATCTACGGAGGAAAGCTGAAATGTGGAGAATCGTACCTCCCATTCAACACTTCAGAAGCAAAATTCAAGCCTATCTACGGAGGAAAGCTGAAATGTAGAGAATCGTACCTCCCATTCAACACTTCAGAAGCAAAATTCAAGCCTATCTACGGAGGAAAGCTGAAATTTAGAGAATCGTACCTCCCATTTAACACTTCAGAAGCAAAATTCAAGACTATCTACGGAGGAAAGCTGAAATGTGGAGAATCGTACCTCCCATTCAACACTTCAGAAGCAAAATTCAAGACTATCTACGGAGGAAATCTGAAATGTAGAGAATCGTACCTCCCATTCAACACTTCAGAAGCAAAATTCAAGCCTATCTACGGAAGAAAGCTGAAATGCAAAGAATCGTACCTCCCATTCAACACTTCAGAAGCAAAATTCAAGCCTATCTACGGATGAAAGCTGAAATGTGGAGGATCGTACCTCCCATTCAACAATTCAGAATCAAAATTCAAGCCTATCTACGGAGGAAAGCTGAAATGTAGAGAATCGTACCTCCCATTCAACAATTCAGAAGCAAAATTCAAGCCTATCTACGGAGGAAAGCTGAAATGTGGAGAATCGTACCTCCCATTCAACACGGAGGAAAGCTGAAATGTGGGGAATCGTACCTCCCATTCAACAATTCAGAAGCAAAATTCAAGCCTATCTACGGAGGAAAGCTGAAATGTGGAGGATCGTACCTCCCATTCAACAATTCAGAAGCAAAATTCAAGACTATCTACGGAGGAAAGCTGAAATGTAGAGAATCGTACCTCCCATTCAACAATTCAGAAGCAAAATTCAAGCCTATCTACGGAGGAAAGCTGAAATGTGGAGAATCGTACCTCCCATTCAACACTTCAGAAGCAAAATTCAAGCCTATCTACGGAGGAAAGCTGAAATGTAGAGAATCGTACCTCCCATTCAACACTTCAGAAGCAAAATTCAAGCCTATCTACGGAGGAAAGCTGAAATGTGAAGAATCGTACCTCCCATTCAACACTTCAGAAGCAAAATTCAAGCCTATCTACGGAGGAAAGCTGGAATGTGGAGAATCGTACCTCCCATTCAACACTTCAGAAGCAAAATTCAAGCCTATCTACGGAGGAAAGCTGAAATGTAGAGAATCGTTCCTCCCATTCAACGATTCAGAAGCAAAATTCAAGCCTATCTACGGAGGAAAGCTGAAATTTAGAGAATCGTACCTCCCATTCAACGATTCAGAAGCAAAATTCAAGCCTATCTACGGAGGAAAGCTGAAATGTAGAGAATCGTACCTCCCATTCAACAATTCAGAAGCAAAATTCAAGCCTATCTACGGAGGAAAGCTGAAATGTGGAGAATCGTACCTCCCATTCAACACTTCAGAAGCAAAATTCAAGCCTATCTACGGAGGAAAGCTGAAATGTGGAGAATCGTACCTCCCATTCAACATTTCAGAAGCAAAATTCAAGCATATCTACGGAGGAAAGCTGAAATGTGAAGAATCGTACCTCCCATTCAACACTTCAGAAGCAAAATTCAAGCCTATCTACGGAGGAAAGCTGAAATGTGGAGAATCGTACCTCCCATTCAACATTTCAGAAGCAAAATTCAAGCATATCTACGGAGGAAAGCTGAAATGTAGAGAATCGTACCTCCCATTCAACACTTCAGAAGCAAAATTCAAGCCTATCTACGGAGGAAAGCTGAAATGTAGAGAATCGTTCCTCCCATTCAACGATTCAGAAGCAAAATTCAAGCCTATCTACGGAGGAAAGCTGAAATTTAGAGAATCGTACCTCCCATTCAACGATTCAGAAGCAAAATTCAAGCCTATCTACGGAGGAAAGCTGAAATGTAGAGAATCGTACCTCCCATTCAACAATTCAGAAGCAAAATTCAAGCCTATCTACGGAGGAAAGCTGAAATGTGGAGAATCGTACCTCCCATTCAACACTTCAGAAGCAAAATTCAAGCCTATCTACGGAGGAATGCTGAAATGTAGAGAATCGTACCTCCCATTCAACAATTCAGAAGCAAAATTCAAGCCTATCTACGGAGGAAAGCTGAAATGTAGAGAATCGTACCTCCCATTCAACACTTCAGAAGCAAAATTCAAGCCTATCTACGGAGGAAAGCTGAAATGTAGAGAATCGTTCCTCCCATTCAACGATTCAGAAGCAAAATTCAAGCCTATCTACGGAGGAAAGCTGAAATTTAGAGAATCGTACCTCCCATTCAACGATTCAGAAGCAAAATTCAAGCCTATCTACGGAGGAAAGCTGAAATGTAGAGAATCGTACCTCCCATTCAACAATTCAGAAGCAAAATTCAAGCATATCTACGGAGGGAAGCTGAAATGTGGAGAATCGTACCTCCCATTCAACACTTCAGAAGCAAAATTCAAGCCTATCTACGGAGGAAAGCTGAAATGTGGAGAATCGTACCTCCCATTCAACACTTCAGAAGCAAAATTCAAGCATATCTACGGAGGGAAGCTGAAATGTGGAGAATCGTACCTCCCATTCAACAATTCAGAAGCAAAATTCAAGCCTATCTACGGAGGAAAGCTGAAATGTGGAGAATCGTACCTCCCATTCAACACTTCAGAAGCAAAATTCAAGCCTATCTACGGAGGAAAGCTGAAATGTAGAGAATCGTACACAAACCGAAAAACACGAATGTGGAATGCTCTACCAAACTCTGTTTTTCCTTTTCCAATATACCTTCCAGGCATTTAAAACCAATGCGCATCGGTATCCCCTTTCTTTTAATCCCGCAATCCCTTAACCCCCGCACTGTGCTAAAAAAATATTAAGGGCAATCATAACCCCTTAAGTGCGCGCAGGTTATAAAAAAAAGGCAACATGAGTGAATCTAGTCAAACTAGGGCCTCGTTTTTTTGTCGGTTTGGTGGTTTGGTTAGGGATGCCGCTGTGGTAGACCTTTGATACAGGAACGTCAAATATTAATATAGCCAGGGTCGACGTCTTCTGGCAAGATCTCATAACCCCCGCTGATCTAGCGAATGGCCTGGGCCGCAAAATGACTGGACTTTCCTCCTTTTAGTCTGCCCCGACTGGCCTAAGGGTCTTGTGACCTTCGTTCAAAAGTATGTGAAGCGATAGGTGGAGGATTCAATCACAACGCCTATTCCGGCCTAGTTTCATTCAAAGGTTAGCATTGAGGGCACATTGCAAACTCACCGGAGACACCCAACTAAAAGCAAACTTCCGCTAACCTAATTGCTCCAAATGTCTGAGCATACGCTAGCCATTGTTAAAAAATATTCAAATTTATTCAGTTAAATTAAAATCCACACCACCACTCGTGTATGTATGTGTACTCACCTAATCATAAAAATAAAAATTCCTCACAGCCGATTGTCATGAAATTCCCAGGCGTACGATGTCCTGTCGAATTTTGTAAAATATCTACTCAATCGTCGACACACCCGTCGCGGTCGTCCGATTCCACCTCACCTCGGGCAGGATGTTCCCGATTACGGTATCTGTAATCCAATTTGTAACGAACACACTATGCAACCAATTGCATTGGTAGTCGCTAGGTACGCACTACACTACCACCAGCATTCCAATTATTTGATACAATTTCCCCGGAAGCAACAGTAACGCAGTTAAAACATTTCCACTCAATTATCGCACTTTGCACTTTTTTTTTGCACGTGTAAGGATATTTTTTTTTTTTGTTGTTACTGTGTGTGTATTCAATTAGCGACAAAGGCATGCATACACAATGCAAAAATTATGGATAACAAGAGAGTGAGTGAGAAAAAAAAAAAAAAAACGTCAAACTTCACCGTCCTAGGGAATAATAGAGCGACAACACGAATACCGATGTACACCACGTGCACGTGCTTGTTAAGGGCGTCACAGGCGAAACAACAAGCCACAGTGTGTCCCAGCTCCTAGAAGGCGTACAGCAGGAGTACACAGCAAACCTACCGCTGGCTGAACTTGATAATGTTCTGTTATAACTTTTCAGCAAAGTTTCTCCCTGTATCTGGTCCTTGTTGGGTGTATAACACGACCGCAGAGCAACACCGCAACTGGTTTCATCCAAATGAAGGAGGATATCCTGCAAAGAGAGGAGTCGGTTAGAGTGGGTGGAAATTGGAAAAAAAAATTAAAACATAAATTTTTTTTAAAAGCTTTTTTCTTAGGTGGTAGATGGTGGATAATATGATTTTTTTTTCTTTCTCTGGTCAGGAACTTGTCTAATTAGGAACTTCATTTTGAAGGATTTCGTTGTAATTATCCTGCAAGTTAAAGTTTTGCACTCTGGCTCCATTTGGGGCTAGTAAATGGTTTCAATTGTTTTATGTTCTCTTTTGGTCAGCGAGGAACTAAACATTGCAGGACCGCTCTGAAGGAAGGGTAAGAGCATTAAGACTTGAAAAACTTTGTTGTTTAATAATTTGGAAATTTATGAATAAAAGTTGGACATTGGTGCGCCGTACTTTTTTTTCGAAATTCAATATCTCCTGGAGGGGGTTGTATTTACAGAATGAATGGTTAGGGAAACTTTTTTATTGCCCAATAAGGTGGAAGGCAAAGAAAGGAAAAGTCACTGCTGGCTTATTCAAATTGGAGGTAGGGAATGTGGAATAAAGTCAAACGCAACGGTAAAATATGCGAATACTTTTAAAAGAATTTATGCGTAGCCTTGAGTGAAGGAAGCCTTTGGTAAACAGCTTTCTAATGTCAAAGTGATAATGTGCGTAGCCAAAAAGACGTCAGCTCATGCTTATATCAAGGAGTGTACGAAGAAGGCCCAGATTGGGTAATAACGAGGTCATGCAACAATATGTTCTAGTAAGCAGAAACAGCGACTATCCGGATGTGGTTCTGATATAATTGCTAGACTAAGTCGAGAAGTCGTCTGTTTCAAGACATTAACGAACGTATTGTTGCAATCCGCATCGAGTCAAAAGTCTGCAACATAAGCCTTATATATGCTCACGCTTCGATGGAGCAAAAGTTTCATCTAGGGAATGGCTGGTTCTAGGAGCTCATGGATAACATTTATGATTGACTACCGAATTTAAAAATCGTGCTGGGAGCAGAAGACATCTTCAGCAGTATTGTCGTAAAACACAGCCTACACGACAATACGTCTGGCAACGCACTTAGGATAATTGACTTCGCTACGCAAACCAAACGCCACTATAGCCAGCACACGGTTTCCTCGCCTCGATATCCATAAGGGGACATGGCGGTCTTCATATCAACGAATGCTCGATCAAATTCATCAAATTTACGCGATGGGCAAGAAGCCATTGACTCGGACCACTACATTGTTGCAGCCAAGGTAAGAATGCGGATATCCGAGACGCCACAACAAACAAGAAATACTGTGAAAAAATTAAATATGCCGATGGACTGTAATCGCAAGCAACCGGGTGTTCTTTAACCACTTTAACCATACCATCAGCATCGAATGTTGAAGAGACCAATGGCTACTATGTCAACATTCCATAAAAGCAGGCGTAACTAGTGACTTCTACCAGAATTCTTACCTAGCCGCATAGAAGCTCAATGCGGTGAAAGTTACTCGGAAACTTCACCCAGTTGAGATCAGAAGCTAACAGTAAGTCATTCCTCCTGTCCCTGTCTGTCTCGTCTTTCCTCTTCCTCCCCCTCCAACACCAATATTTAGGTGTCATAGGACCCAGGTGTCAACCAAGCTGAGGGCCCAAACGAGGAGTCCAGTAGCGAACGGGGTATCCGAATACCTGGCGAACTTCGGATTTTCTCGCCTTACATGTTCACTTCGGATCTCAACGCATGTGCACCTCCTCAAGTCCTGGGACCATTTAACATTTAAAATCGAAAAAAAAAAACAAATAGACCGGTTCTCCTTCCAAACCGTCCGTCAGCAGGATCTCACAACCTACTTTTGGAATTGCTGCTGAAGCTCTGGAAGGGATTTCGAACTGCAAAAATTCAAGCTAGCAGTCCCACATCCGAACCAATAGCTGCGTGGAGCTAAGGGTTAGGAACCTCACCCACCATCCCTAAAGGTCTTTTCGAAGGAGTACTGCAAACCCTCGAGTAGGTATTTACTCGCTCCTTCCCAATCTAAGAGAACCCTGGAAGCAAAAATCTGCAAAGCTACATGCTCGTAGCTAGCCGCTTCCAGTATTCAATACAGACAACGCGACGAGGCGGCAAGGCGCATGGAAATCATATAAAAAATTCTGGAAGTGTACATGACCCGACCGTAGTGAAGTGAGAATAGCTATATCTTAGCAAAGCTGCCAGAAATAACGGCCTTCCCACCGACCTTTATGAAACCAGCGCAGCTGACTTGGAAAGTAACGTTCACCAACTCATAAGCCGAATTTGGTTCGATGAAAGTATACCTGAAGAATGCAAACGAGACCATCTGAACTGCGCCAAGTACAGAGGCATAAATCTCCTCAACAAAACTTAAAAGATCCTAGCTGCCACAATATGTGCACGCCTGAAACCCTTTGCCAACAAAATGTTCGGCACTTATCAGTGTGGTTTTAGAACAGGAAAGCCAACCACAGATCAAGTTTTCAGATTTCGGCAGATCCTGTGAAAAAGCTAAGAAGCCCAAATCGATACACACTGGCTACCGCCCTTGCATCGATTTCAAAGCCGCATACAACAGAATTTATAGAGACGAACTAAACAGAGCCATGTCTAGTCTTGGTGTACCGCCTTAATTCGTTCGTCTGTGCAGGATGACGAAGGAGGATTCTCGCTGCTGCATCAGGGTCGGAAGCGATCTCACCGACGAAAAGGATTTACGCAAGGCGATGTGCTGTCATATGACATATTCAATATGATCCTTGATAGGATTGTGCAAATTTTCCGAACCAACCCCAGAGGAACAACTTTCCAAATATAGGTGCAACTTCTAGCACACCCCGACGATATTGACATCATTGGTCGGACTCAACGTGATGGCATAGCCAGGTTTTCTAGTATAGAGAGGGTAAGAGTAAGTACAAGCTGTCAACACAAAAGGACACACAGCATGGAAAAATTGGACAGAATGTTCCCATGGATAGATATAACTTTGCTGTAGTGCGGGACTTTGCCTACCTCGGCTCCGCTATTAACTTTGAAGACCTGAGATCTCGTCAGAAACTAGACGAAGAATTTCTCTCGCCAACCGCTGTTTCTTCGGACTAAGAAGGCAATTCAGTAGTAAAGCCCTCACTCGAACTACCAAGTAGATAATATGTAAGACCCTGATCATCCCAGTCCTGCTCTACGGCGCTGAAACATGGAGCGTGTCAAAAACGGATGAAGAAATCCTTGCTCGATTCGAGAGGAAACTACTTCGAAAAATCTTCGGTCCCATTTACGTTGACGGTTTATTCAACCAAGAACTATACAAGCTTAACAGCGATATGCCACTAGTCAACGACATGCACGTTAAAGATGGCTAGGACATGTAGAACGAATGGACACCCATATTCCGGCTCGCAGTGTCTAAGATTCCCAGCCAGACGTCGAACGCAGTAGAGGAAGACCTCGGACGCAGTAGAGAAAGACCCTTGATTCTCAAGAATCAAATTGAAGTAAATGACATAGCTACGCCTTGCCTAAGCCCTTTTTTGGTAACTAATGTGGTGGTTTGGGCAATTACAAAAACGATGGAGCAGGAATCCTACATAATCGGACGAGTTTTGGCGGTATACCAAAACTTGACATGGCTCTGTATAGTTCCTCTCTACAGATGCTGTCGTATGCAGCTTTGAAATCGATGAATAGGTGGTGGGTATCGATTTGGACTTCTTGGGTTTTTCCAGGATCTGCCAAAGTGTGAAAATTTGATCGTTTGTGGACTTTCCTGACCTAAAACCACACTGATAATGGCCGATCTGGTTGTTGGTAAATGGTTTCAGGAGTTCACTTATATTACACGGCAGATAGGATCTTGTAGGCGATGTTGAGGAGACTTATGCCCCTGTAGTTGGCGCAGTTCAGAGGGTCTCCTTTTTTATGGATCGGGAGAACGATGCTGAGGTTCCATTCTTCAGGCACACTTTCAACCGAGCAGAATTGTCATCCAAGTCATCTCCGCCGACTTTATAAAGTGCTCCGAGAAGGCCGTCTTTTCCGGGAGCCCTGTGAAGCTTGAGTTTAGATATTGCCATCCTTACTTCACTCAGGTCGGCTAATTGGCAGTTTTCGCTGTTGTTCCCAAAATTGAAAGGTTCAATCTGCTGAGAGCGGAATGTTGTTCGTTATCGCCGTTTAAAAGCCCGCAGAAGTGGTTCTTCCATATCCTCAGCATCGACTGTATCTCAGCTACAATGCTTCCTTGTTCAACACGACAGCCTTGTTCAAGCCTTGTATCCTTGGCTTTGCCGTTTTACACTTTGGTAAAACTTGCGAACATCGTTCCTGGAGTGGCACCTCTCTATACCCTCGATCGCGCGCTTTTCTTGCCCTTCTTTCTTCCGGTGTTCTTCCCTTCTTCTCTGCCTATAGAGCTCAACGGCAGCTCTCATCTTCACCTGCAGCCATGAAGCCGTGTAGGCCTCGTTCTTGGCTGCGAGCATGTTTCGGCATTCCTCATCAAACCAGGGATTTCTTACTGGTGGACTCGAGAAACCTAGCGCATCAGTTGCGGCTGATCTAATGGCTTTTTAGCAGCGTTGCCATATTTCATCGACATTCGATGCTATGGTGTTAATCGAGAGGTTAAGGGATACGCGTTGCGTGAACCCCTTAGCGGCTTCTCGCGATTGCAGTCTTTCTACATTAAAATTGTTCTCAGTGTTTTTTAGATTGTTGTTGCGTGGTGGATATCCGCTTTCTTAACTTGGCTGCAACAAGGTAGTGGTGGCCCGGGTCGATGTTTGCTCCTTGGAATGTTCGGACATCCAAAATACCGGATGAGTGCCTCTTGTCTGTCGCAATGTGGTCAATTTGGTTGACCCTTCGTTGATCTGGAGACCGCCATGTCCCCTTATGGATATCGAGGTGAGGAAACCGTGTGCTGGCTGTAGTTTCATTTCGTTCCGTAGCGAAGTCAATTAGCACAAGTCCGTTACCAGACTTTGTTGTCTTGTTGGCTTTGTTTTCCGATAATACTGGTAATGATGTCTTCCCTTCCTACCTTTGCGTTCATATATTCCAGCACGATTTTAACATCGAACTTCGGTAGTTGCTCATAGGTTTTGCCGAATAGCTCATAGAAGCAATCCTACGCTTTATCATCTTTTTCCTCCATTGGAGCGTGAGCGCATATAAGGCTTATGTTGGTGAATTTGGCCTTGATGCGGATTGCTACAATGCATTCGCTTATGTCTTGGAAACAGAAGACTTCTTGCCTTAGTCTGGCACTAATAACAAATCCGCATACGAATAGTCGCTGCTTTTGCTCACTATAACACGGTCCGAAGTAGATGTCACACTTTTTCATACTCCTTTTGCCCGGCCCATTCCATCGTATTTCCTGGATGGCAGTATTGACTCATTTTAAGAAGCTAAGGGTTTCTGCTAGTTGTTCGCTTGCACCTTCTCTGTTTAATGTTCTCACATTCCAGGTGCAGATAAAAACTTCGTTGTCCTTTTTTCGTTAAGCAGGGTCTTAACAATAAAATCAGTACTCTTCGAGACTATTAGTTGCTTCGTAACCGTTAGTTTTTTCCATTGTTGGGTAGTTACCCCAAAGCACAACCCCCAACCTGGAGGGCCAGTTCCAATTTAGTAGATACCTCTAGGACACTGGGCCATCAGTATCCATTACGGTATTGAGCGCTGCCGTTGGCCTTTTGGTTAATTCGCCACCATCTCTGTTCCAGAGACCCAACCCAACAACGTTAAAGACCCAACAACACCCAACTATCAGAATGTCTAACTATCTTGCTTTTTTCAAAATTTCTTTCGGTTTAACCAAAAATTCGTTTTTCTGAAAAGTGGGCATGCAGGCACAAAACACATATCCGATTGCAGCCAAACCAAAGATGTGTGAAGGTTTTGGTTAAAATCGGTATGAATCTTCGACAAACATTCTAAGGTCCAATTTGTATACATATATAGGATATCATCAAGGCTAAAAATACGAAATTTGCTTCACAAAATATTAACTTTTCGATGACCTTCTCTGAGCATCGCTCACTTCACGGTCTCATGATGAAAACAGTTTCTGAAAACTGTCCATCAATTATCGCCGACATTGGGATTAAATCGTTTGAAAATAAACTCACACACCCTACACACACAGCATGGCGGCTTTTGATATAATTCGCATATTTATTGTCCCGTTATGATAGAAATACATCTCTTGACTCATGATGTTATGCTCTATACATGACCGTCATGGTGTGAGTTACTTCTTTTGCTGCTGCCAGTTTGTCTGCACATCTCTGCTTTTATGGGAAAAGTGTCCTTTTCATGTCGGCACTTCTATTCCAACCGTATAGCTTCATTGCCTTATCCAGGCTGACAGAAACGTGCTACTTCATAGCTGAGATTAAAACTAAATATTTACAAGGGAAGGACGAGGGAGCTAAAATCCAATTAAACAGAGATGTCTCCATAGAAGAAAGTAAAAACAAACAAAAAAATTATCCACCACATCCTTCATCTGCAGGGGGTGAAAAAAATTAGTTATGTATACGGCCGGGTGGATATCTCGATTCCAATTTCAATCTTGGGAATTCGTTTTCCTATTCATTACCACACCGTAATCAGGATAATGACGTGACAAATTCAAATACATTTACGACTTTCAATTGAGTGCGTGACCATGCGATTCTGTCGCCAAAAATACTCTCGCTATCGGCGTAAAGTATTTTTGGAAGCGGTGGATTTATTTTTTTTATTTAGTTTCTTGAGTTGGTGTTAAAATTCTAATAAACTCGTCTGAATTGAAAATGGCAAGCGTTTCATTATAATAGCGTGCTTGACGAAGCATGACCCAATCGCTGGAGTGAAACGACCTACATATCAGTCGTTCCTGCCATGTAAAAGTGCGTCGTGGTCGTGGGTTGATTTCATATTTTATCTCGACCATCCAGATAAGAGCCATGAAGGCTGAGTGAACATAAAATTTTTATTGAATCCAAGAGGGGGCGCTAGTTAATATTCAAGAAAATTTAACAAACCGTCTGTTGTGTTATATTAATTTTTATGACCGCTGACACGGTGTTACAAGATGCGTGCGTGAATGTTAATATGTGCAGATTTAATCGGTGGATTTAATGTTATTAATATCGACAGTGTTTGTTCTTTATTCGCCATTGCGATGGTTTAGATAGCAACTAGGAGAATGAAAGTGGAATCACGAAAAGTGAGCCTGACGCTTTTTTTTTATAGAAAATGAGCGGTTCTCGAAGATCATTCGGAGATTTACCAAAATCCAGCTCCATTCTACCTCACCCAAGACAGGCAGCGATGCAAAAAATACTCGATTTCAAGGCGGGTTCGAGTACAGAACACAAACCCCGAGTGGAAATAGGATATTCTCCATGGCAAACGACGAGCGGTCCTCGAAGATCAAACGGAGCTCCATTCCACCTCACCCAAGACAGCGATGCAAAAAATACTCGATTTCAAGGCGGGTCCTGAGTACAGAACACGTACCCCGAGTGGAAAGAGCATATTCTCCATGGCAAACGACGAGCGGCCCTCGAAGATCAAACGGAGCTCCATTCCACCTCACCCAAGACAGGCAGCGATGCAAAAAATACTCGATTTCAAGGCGGGTCCTGAGTACAGAACACGTACCCCGAGTGGAAAGAGCATATTCTCCATGGCAAAAGACGAGCGGTCCTCGAAGATTAAACGGAGCTCCATTCCACCTCACCCAAGACAGGCAGCGATGCAAAAAATACTCGATTTCAAGGCGGGACCTGAGTACAGAACACGTACCCCGAGTGGAAAGAGGATGTTCTCCATGGCAAACGACGAGCGGTCCTCGAAGATTAAACGGAGCTCCATTCCACCTCACCCAAGAAAGGCAGCGATGCAAAAAATACTCGATTTCAAGGCGGGACCTGAGTACAGAACACGTACCCCGAGTGGAAAGAGGATGTTCTCCATGGCAAACGACGAGCGGTCCTCGAAGATTAAACGGAGCTCCATTCCACCTCACCCAAGACAGGCAGCGATGCAAAAAATACTCGATTTCAAGGCGGGACCTGAGTACAGAACACGTACCCCGAGTGGAAAGAGGATGTTCTCCATGGCAAACGACGAGCGGCCCTCGAAGATCAAACGGAGCTCCATTCCACCTCACCCAAGACAGGCAGCGATGCAAAAAATACTCGATTTCAAGGCGGGTCCTGAGTACAGAACACATACCCCCGAGTGGAAAGAGCATATTCTCCATAGCAAACGACGAGCGGTCCTCGGAGATTAAACGGAGCTCCATTCCACCTAACCCAAGACAGGCAGCTATGCAAAAAAAAAATCAATTTCAAGGCGAGTTTTCAAGTTTGACAGCGTCAGAAGTGAGGCACACCAGGCGCATGCAACCCGAAAGGAAACGTCCCCGTCACCGGGTTAACACCAGTAAGTTGGCATTCGTCACTTGCACTTTGAAGATATCTGGCCTTTTGTCCAATTACCGGTACTTCCTAAAAATGTGTTAGAAACGCGAAGATTTTCGTAAGAAACTGAATATGAAGTTGATGAGGATAATCAATTTGCCAATGCCAAGCAGAAGGAGATTCTGCATCGGATCGATACGATTCATGTGTCTCTATTAAGCTCAAAGGTTTTAACTAGAATCAAGGCTATGTTTCCTCAATCCTATCTCAAGTTTGGTGTTGAAATGGCCGGCAATCTTTCGCAAATTAAGTCGGATTACGATGATGAAAATGGCTGTCATTGACTTTGTCCGGAGTAACTCCTTGGAGAGTGAACAAGAGGATATGGAGACAATCGAAGTGAAAGAGAGCATTCAACAGATGGCGTTACCGGTGTGTCGATCACTATCCACCATTCCTTTACTAATTCCCGTGTTTAGAGTTGACGAAAACAGCGGTTTTGATAAAAAGGACTGATCCAAGGACGAAATTTCCATAACAACATTACCAAAGTATTTTTATCGGAACCTTTTCAAATTTCTATAAATATTTACCCAAAAAAAAAAGTTGATCTAAAAAGTGGGCGTGGCAGTAAACTGATTTTACAAAAGTGTGCATTTCTTCTATGGGCCTATACGCGGACGATACTAGTTAAAGGGAATCGACGATCACCCACCTTGATGTGGTGGAAGGGCTTAAGTAATTTCCAATGAACCAAAAAGCGGAACCGGATGCTTATGTTGAGAGTCACTCCTACGCTTTAATTGTCAGGCCTACCCATGCCGGGTAGGTCAGAAGCGAGGGAATGTAACTAAAAGGTTATCTACAAGGTAAGATGGGAAGCAAGACGATACCTGCATGGCTGAGGGAGTGCCCAGTCGCTATCGCAAACTCTAGATACTACCGGACTTCTAGTTATAATCGAATTTCCCCATTCCGTTAAACAGGGGCTGAGCACAGGATTACATTGCAGTGCCCGATTCCCTTGCACTCATCCGTTTTTTTTGTTTATTAGTGTGGTAAGGATTTTTTACCCACAAGTACCTACGGAGTAAGAGTTAGGATTCGTTGGTCAAAAATCGAAACCACGAGTAAGGGGGAAGACTCGTTGGTAAAAAAAAAAGAAACCACAAATATAAAAAATAAAAAAACGGACGAGTGCAAGAGAATCGGGCACCGAATATTACGTCATAGAAAAGCCTCTTACTCCGTGATCCCTTAAACTGAAAAAAAAGTTTCCGATGAGAGAATCAAAATAGCAATCGACAACCAAATGGAGAAACTACTTCTCACTGAAGATGAAACCTCCGCCAACACCAGTTCATCTAAAATTTCCATATGGTCAACTGTGTTCAGCCGAAGTAGAGTCAAATACTCCAAGTTGACGATCAGACGATTAGGAAAAAACTAAAATTTTAGGTTGAAGAGATCCCCTAAGATTTCATAGAGCTTAAGAGTTTTAAAAGAGTCACGGAACGAGTACTTCGGGCATAGAGGAACTAATGGGACCACACTTGGGTAAGGGCGCCAGCCTATCTGGGACAAATAATGGTCTCTGATGAGAAAGTTGAAGTCAAAATCAATGCTAATGATTCCTTGGATACCCCCAGCAGTTGATGAGTCACTCGCTGAGAGGACATGCAGACATCGAAGCTAAAGGAGAACTAGAAGGATCGGTCACCGACTTTATGGGCCATTGCACACCAGAAGATGTCACAATTCTTACAGACTCCGCAGCAAAGGACTTCAATAAAAATGCTGGAACTGCTGGAAAATTAACTCAGAAGGACACGCTTAAGTTCTAAACAGATATCTGGCGCAGCTGTATCTTCTGATTACATGCTGCCTCACCTTGACTTTCGAAGACCACATCCCTCCAAGTTGACAGGAGTGGAAGAGAAATGAACTGTACACCGAAATCAGATCCATCTATACTGAGGGTTCAAAAATGAACGTAGGTTTGCGGTGGGAGTATTTTCCGAAACACTACTATTTTTCGTTCCCTGAGCACATCAGTGTCTTCCAGGCGGAGATATTGGGTGAAGCAGAGGCAGCCAAAGTAAACTTAATGCTGGCGATACTACCAGATGATATTGCTATTCTTACCATCCTAGTCAGGCTGCAATTAAAGCAATCTCTGGGCTCGAAATGAAGTCCAAGCATGTGAAGCTTTGAAGAGTTGAAAGTTCTTGGCGTCCAACATAATGTTTAGTAATGTTGAGTACCCAAGACAGAGAAGTGTATAGGCCAATGAAATTGCTGATAAACTAGTGAGGAAAGGATCAAAACTGGTGCCAGAGTTTTGATCGGGCAGACCAATTAACCCGGTCCTTTGGCTGTCGAACCGCCACTATGTGATCTTAAATCATAGGTGAGACAGAAAACTCTGGGTATCACCAAAGACAGGTGGAGATTCTTCCACACCTGTGCAATATCCAAGAAAATGTAGCCCAAGTATGACAAAGCTAGGCCCCACAAACTTCTCCAAAGAAATAGGAAATCTGTTTCGAAACTGGTGGCGATACTTACTGGACACAACTTATTCAAAAGCCACAAATCTTTGTAATGGCTGCGGATACCCTCCGCCTTCTATGCTACTGTCTAGGCGTCAGTCAACTAAAAAACAACCACTTTGGGAAAGATCTATCACGGATCTATCCGAAACCGCTCTCTCTAATCTTCTTAGGTTTGTAACAACAACCGGATGACTGGAAAGGGACTAGTAATGGACTGTAGCGAGATAAAGGAAGGATCAATCAAAGGTATAAAGATGGCTCTATATTGAGTGTGATGAGGACGACGTGAACCCTCTATCTCATCAACCCTCCAACCTAACCTAGGTTGGCACCATGAGTATATTCACCAAATTGCATTGCCCCAGCTAATTTAAGACCTAAAAATCGATAACAGGCGAACCGATAGATATGAGGAGATCGGTTCAAAAACCGGGTTTGAGTGGATCCATTTCCTTTACCGTTGCATGGTATCCCAATGTGTGTTGAGTTCAGGTTGTCTTGGTTGTCTTTCTGGGGACTTGATAATATCAGATTTACAAATCATCTTCCATGTTGTCCTAAAACTTAGCAAAACGCAAAATAATCCGTCCAATCATCCACAGAAATTGTCCATCGATAGATAGCCCCAGCTCCAAATGTTAACAGTGTCCATTTTCCGATGTCATCTTTAAGGTCCAACGCAGAGTTCTTTGGATCAAGTCTTTGTCACTGTTCAGCTTTGTTAAGTTCTTGATTTAATCTTTGTATTCATAGCCGTTCAACGCAAACGGGACCGACGATTTTTCAAAGAATTTTTCGCTCAAAAAACTTCTCTTTCGTGGGCTGGTGGAAATCTAAAAAGACACGATGAGCACATGCCCAAAGTAGTGTGGGACTTTAACCCACTAAAGCCATCACCATCACTGGTACAACCCCAACAGTTAAATACCATATGTCCAGACCGGCTTTAGCACTTGTTTGAATAACAGCAGCTTTTTATCAAGGTTAAGCTTCAAATCTTTTCCGAGTAACCAGTACAGTTCTCGGTATTTATTTTTAAGTTCTTCGCAATCTTTTTTACATGCGACTTCCAAGTTTAATTTTGCATCGAGTGTCAATCCGAGATATTTCGCTTCCATTTACAAAAGGGACTCGAGCCGTATTGAGAAATACTGGCAAATTGTTTGATTTGCTCGTGCAATCCGCAAGGACTTTGTTCGTTAAGAGCGTTTGCGATTTCATATTTGTTTCCTCAATTGTTGCGCCAACTGCTAGTATAGCTGTATCGTCAGCAAACGTGGCAACTATTGTATCTTTTTTTTTTGGGATATCACGTGTAAATACAAGGTTGCGATTGGCCCCTTATGTCAGTTCTGTTTTGACATTTGTGTAGTAAACACATGGGAAATACACGTTAATAAACAATGTAACGCTACACTGCTCCAGAACGCGGAATATTGGTGACTATTTATCTGAGCAATAATCGGTCGGTGACTTTGGCACAACGTGAATTTCGTCACAGATTTCCTAGCCGTCCAACGCCTACTGGTGAAACACTGCGACGTTTAGCCGCTCGCCTCGGAGAGACTGGCACAACACGAGATGCTGCCAGGCGTGCCAGACCCCGGAGTAGCCGTTCTGCAGAGAATATTGCTGCTGTAGCCGAAGATGTCATGGAAGCGCCGTCGACATCGACCAGACGACGTGCCACTCAAATGGGTATCAGTCGACGGTCTTTACAGCGAATTTTGGTACGAGATTTGAAGATGTTTCCGTACAAAGTCTAGACGGTGCATCAGCTGTTAGCTGCTGACCGCCAATCGCGTCTAACATACGCTCAAGCCGTCCTTAATCACCACCAATGGTGATTGACGTGAATTTCGTCGCAGATTTCCTAGCCGTCCAACGCCTGCTGGTGAAACACTGCGACGTTTAGCCGCTCGCCTCGAAGAGACTGGCACAACACGAGATGCTGCCAGGCGTGGCAGACCCCGGAGTAGCCGTTCTGCAGAGAATATTGCTGCTGTAGCCGAAGATGTCATGGAAGCGCCGTCGACATCGACCAGACGACGTGTCACGCAAATGGGTATCAGTCGACGGTCTTTACAGCGAAATTTGGTACTAAATTTGAAGATGTTTCCGTACAAAGTCCAGACAGTGCATCAGCTGTTAGCTGCTGACCGCCAATCGCGTCTAACATACGCTCAAGCCATCCATAATCACCACCAAGAGGAAGATGATTTTTCATCAGAAATAATCATGAGAGATGAGGCCCATTTCCATCTTAGCGGGCACGTAAATAGGCAAAATTTACGCTTCTGGGGCACTGAAAATCCGCGTGTTATCCACGAAGAGCCATTACATCCGCTCAAAGTCACTGTATGGTGTGCTGTTTTGCTGGAGGAATCATCGGATCTTTTTTCTTCGAAGACGTCGCGGTCCAAACGGTTACTGTGAATGGTGAGCGCTACAGAGCAATGATGAACGAGTTCTTTCTGCCGCAACTTGATGAATTGGGATTGGAAAACATTTGGTTCCAACAGGACGGTGCAACGGCACACACTGCAGGTGCCACAACCGATATGCTGAAGGATGTATTTCCCGGGCGCCTAATCTCCCGTTTTGGCGATTTGCACTGGCCAGCAAGATCGCCTGATTTGACCGCTTCAGACTTCTTTTTGTCGGGCTTTTTGAAGTCGCGGGTTTATGTCAACAAGCCTCAGACTCTTGCAGCTCTTAAAGACAATATCCGTCAAGAATGTGAGGACCTATCGTCGGAAGTTTTGGCCAAAGTGATGGAAAATGCCATAAAAAGGGCTCAAATGACAATCAACTGTGGCGGCGGCCATTTACACATCATATTCTCGACTTGATGTAAAAAAAAATTAAAAGACCAAATAAAAATAATCCACAAGAAGAATTAAAGTTTTTCATTTTTTTTTAAATTACAGCCAAAAAACATCGGAAGGTTATTTTTGCGCCACCTTGTAGGAGGTACAAGAGTGGTCGAAGGACGCTTCCTTGGGAAACTCCTGCGAATATTTCTTCGAACTCCGAATATTCGTTTCCAAGTTTCACACGGAAGAGTCCATGCTCAAGATACGACACGAGGATTTCATTTTTCAGAACTTGTCTTAGCTTGCATTGAAGGCGGCCTATATGCCAAACTTTGTCAATAGCTTGCTATGCGTCAAGGAATACGGCTGAGGAAATTTCATTTTCTTCGAAAGCTTTCTCAATCACATCAGTAATTCGATAAACTTGGTCCATAGACGAATGTTTACTTCCAACACCCAAATTGATGGTCAGGTAAAAGGAGTTTCTGATCAATAACGGGGTGAAAGCGACCGAGTTTTATATTTCAAAAACTTTTAAAATTATCGGAAGATGTGAAATAGGTCTGTAAGATTTTATTTCTTTCGGTGATTTTCCTGGTTTGAGAACCATTATCACTTCCGCGACCTTTCACTGTCTTGGTATGTATTCTAATGTAATTGCTGGGTTTACAATATGGAGGAGTTTAGTTAATGCTCTTACGGGCAACATTTTAAGTAGTTCTTCTGTAATTAGGTCATAACCCGGAGCTTTCTAAGGCTTTGATTTATGTATTTCCTGCTTAAGCTCGGCAATACTTGCATGTCTAACTAGATTAGTGTCGGTAGTCTCGAATAAATAAATGTTTTCTGGACCATCAAATCGTCGCTTGAAAAGCAAACTGTCATAAGTCAAAATTCATACATTTTCAGAAAGGCGGTTTAAAGTTTTTTATTACTTTAAAAAATTATTTTTGTCTTGAATTTTAATAAATACCAAAAAGTTGTAGAATAAAAAAGTATTGTATTTTTGTCTTTTTTCAAGTGGGATAATAAAGTTACTAAAAAAGCCGTTTTTTTAAAAAAAAAAAAGGTTTTAGACTTATGTCGTTTCGCATCAAAATAACCACTAATTTAAAAAAAAAAAAACAAATGAATAATTTTTGAAAAAAGTGTCGTTTTGTTTTGAAATGAAACCAGCAATGTTTTTAGTTTGAAAAATATTGTTTTATTAATAAGTTAAAAAAAGTGAACTTTTATTAAAAAAAATATCAAGGACAAACATAACGGTTATATTAAAGTTATTTTCTTATTTTCTCTGCCAAGTGTTGATCATATTTTTCTTGCAGAGTATCTTTATTTTCACTGTTTTCAAAGGCAATGCAGTCCTCACATTGGTCTTTTTTTGGATTTAAAGCTATATTATAGTTATTAACAAACACTTGGTGAAATACTTTATACTTTGCAAAAGGAACTTTTTTGATATTGCACTGTTCAACGTACTTTCTACGTATCGCTGCAATACAAATACCTCCATCGATGTACTCTTTATTTGAGTTTGCTCTGCAATAATGGCTTGGAATGCGTGGTATTTCGTCAATATGATCCTTAATTCCTTGAAGGACATCGGCATCAGTTTTATTTGAAGGGGTGTGCTTACCTCTTAAGTCCGTTTCGACAGTATTAGTAACATATTGATCTCTCTTATCTAGAACGGTTCTAATCGGCCTGTCGTTGATTTCCAGAGTTGATTTGAAAAAGTTTTTGCAGACTCTACTTCTAGAGTTTTCAACGGTGAAATAAAATGCATTGTTGTTTTGTCGAGGCTTTCAGATATTGGAGGTAGACCCTTCTCCAACTCGTACTCGAGTATACCTATATATAGGTTTTACTTCAATCATTGAAGCTGCTATGAAGTTTCGTTGCTTTTCTTTACATCCGTAGTGCCAGTATTTTCTAAATATTTGTAATCTGTTCTGTTCATTAATTTTCGACGAACATCCAAGCCTACACTGACAAACAGGACCTATCTTTTTTTCTTCAATTATCCGCTTAGTCCTGGAACTAGAAATATAAGATTCTCCTAAGCTTATCGCAATTTTTGCTTTATGTCTTGCCCATTCAGTTTTGCGATTTTTCCTTTTTCTGGAGCTTGACTTCTCATTTTCATCGGATTCTATGTCCACTGGTATCTGGCTTGAAGGTGCCAAATTGAAGGCGATTTTCGATGATCTACTTTCACAGTAATCTGGGTCTTTGTAGTCGTCATCTGCAGAAAAATCCCCATCTTGTGAATCTGAAGTTGAGTCTGAATTAAAGTCTCCATTCGGATTTCTGGTTATTAAATTAGAGAAACTGGCAATGGTGGTACTACATCCCGGTACAGAAGTGTTCTCATCGCAAGTTGGCGTATGCGAATTCAGCTGATGATAACTATTTCCAGAAGATGCATTGTGCTCCATAGCTGTACCAGCTAATTCCGTAGATAAGTCACAGTCGCAGGCGAGAGATGGTAAAACAGAACCCTTTGTTTGAAGGTACGGTGAGCCAAGTTGATTTGAAGATGAACCTTCGTTCTGAAAGTAATTTTCAGACTATAATATTTATTACCCATAAAATGACACCAAATATATTACTTACAGTATTTTCGACGGTTATTGCATTATGAAAATATCGAGGGACATTTTGGCGAGAAGGTTTTTGTTGAAAAATTGCCCATTCTTGTGTATTGTCAATATTTTAACTTCGTGCCAGCTTAACCAGTAATTTTGATCGATTAGTAGGCAATCTTAAAAACACCCAAAATAAAAGTAAAATAATACCTAGGTTATTGGTAAAGTGACACTTCTTTAAGTAATCAAATGAACTTTGTAGTTGATCAACTACTTTCGTTCCAAGGTAAAATGACTAAATGCAAGTTGAAACGTTTTAACACAAAAATATTTTACTAAAATTTGGTAGTAAAAAAACATAACACGAAAAGTGTCACTTTTCCAGACACATTTATCACGATTTTATTTTTTTTTTTTTGAAGCAAAGTGTTACAAATGAAAAGTGTCGAAAATAAAAATGGAAACTTACTTGTTTTTTTCGGAGCAGTCTGCCATTTTTTCGTTGTGACTTTTCCGCATGAACAAAATACAACCACTCACACTGATGACTGGCACAAAACTAAAAAAAGACACTTTTCTGGAATAACGGCTAGGGATGTTTCCTTAACTGCAAAACGACACTTACGCCCTCACGCTGTCAGCTTAAGAGCTATAGTTATGACGGTTTGACAGAAAAATTATATTTTTTTTTTTGCGAATCGTTCTGTATACTTAACTCAAAATCGACGAATTTTGACTTATGTCAGTTTGCTTTTCAAGCGACGAAATGGTTTAAATGTTTCCTCAAGATGTGCGGCAAAAACGTCTGCTTTTTCCTTATCGCTTTTTTCCCAAACGTCTTGGGTTACCCTAATTGATGGCACACGGTTTTTTTTACCGCTTTATGACTTGAATTGCTTTCCAAAGTGAATGCCGAAAACTTTGAATTTCGATGGTTTAAATGTTTCTTCAAAAACGTCTGCTTTTTCCTTATCGCTTTTTTCCCAAACGTCTTGGGTTACCCTAATTGGTGGCACAGGGTTTTTTGGCCGTTTTATGACTTGAATTGCTTTCCAAAGTGAATGCCGAAAACTTTGAATTTCAAGTCTCTGGCTGAGGCGGAAAAGGAGCCCGAGTTTGTGATCTCCGACGGTTAGGCTTTGCAGATAAGTTGCTACTGCATGGTTTTTAAAGTTTTCGCTCAAAATGACCAAGTCGGCACTACCAAAGGCCAAGCTTTCTCAAAGCCATTCATGTGTGCGTGTATACTTTTTGCACGATGGCGATACCTCCTGTCTTAAGCCGACTCAGGACGGCGAATTTGAGATAAAGTTTTTCTTGACAATTGATAGTACTCAGATGATTTGCCAGGGTTTGATTCCCAGCTACGGCTGGGAATTCTACGCGGCAATTCATCGCACTAACCATCGCGTCACTAAGATCGTCTTAAGCCTGGCACATCAAATCGTGTTTCCTAGGTGACAGTAACGTCTGCATTGTACAATCTTAGGACAGCATTTCCTGGATGACAGTAATGTCTGCATTTTACCAGCCTAGGACTTTCGCTTGTTGTTCGAGTGGACCTTTTCTGTTAAGATTTAACTAACATCGCTGACATTTTTTCCATAAACCCAATCGTCAATAACAAGGTCAGTCCTTTCCGAGACTTATTTTTGTTTCATCACAATGGTTTTCCATGTGATTGGGTAGTTAACCAAACAACTAACAAAAACTTCATCCAATGGGGCCAGGTGCAATCTATTAGACAGCGCCGTCAGTATGTGATACCAAAGAGTATAGAACTACATAGAGTACGCATCACAGCTGAAAATTGTGTTGCCGTTTCAGACGCGGGCGGTAAGTGCGAAGAGCAAATTTCGTCATGTATGCCTCGGCTATGCTGTTTTTTGATGCTGGGGTAGTTATGTGAACCCAGGGGTATCAATATCAGTACCCCAAACAGAAGATTCTTATTGTATGAGATGCGCACCCTATGCAGTTCTATACTCCTTGGTAATACGGTATTGAGAGTAGGCGTTGGCCTTTCCTCTCCTTAGGTGGTCAGACTAACCCTTAAGATTCCAAAATGGCCTGTTGCCCGAATATGTCTGAGCAGATTATGTAAGCTATTCACTTTGGCCATTATAATTGGAATCAGCGTTGAGTTCATCTTGGGAATTCTTCTCCTGCCCGCTTGCAAATGGAATACCCGCTCTGATCTGCTGCCAGCAAAGTCTTTACGAAGTTGTACACATCCTATCTACGGTCAAGTATTCGAAGTTTATAAGCATCAGTTATAGATGAAAATGTTTTTGCTTTGATGGAATTGCCTCTATTTCTGATGGTGTATCTTGAAAAATAAGTACCTTTCGTTGGTAAGCCTTATGTAGGTACTATGGAAGCTAGAGTTTTTTTTTTTGTCGATCGCTCAACAAAACGTAAGTATAAGCGATGGCCGAAATATGACATTGCAATCATGATCAATGATTCCGCATGTTCCCACAGAATCTAAGCCTAAAGTTTAAATATTGCTAAGGCTAAGGCTAAGCTTTAATAATAGTCAACCCACGATTACACGGTTTACAAAACATTACCTCAAGCACATTCAAGATAGACTATCGTACATTTCGAACTCTAGAAATGTGGGTTCAGGGTGTGTTTCTGCTTTTTTATGGGTTTTATGTTGGCGCCGACCTCCTAATATCCACCCAATCATCTTCCTTGTCTGTGATATTACATTAGACGCTCCAATAAACAATTTTAATTAAATGCCCTTCTGCAAGGATGAACAACATTTGAGAATTCTAAGGACCCAGGTTATAGAGGACTCCGTTTTGGTGAATCAAACGGAGTCCTTTATTTAACTTTTAAACGAACAGCTTTCCGTTGTACGATCCTATGATAGATACCCATCTCCATAACTCATTTGCGCATTCATTTCTACTCTTCCAACTTGAAATTGCAATCCCAACTCTATCTAGAACCTCATGGACTGCTTATTTATTCGTCGGTTATATCCTGAAAAGTCATTATTACTCCGAAATTACAGTTATTTGTCATTAACTAAATCAGCAGTGTACATCCATCCTGACTCATCCTCTTCCAAATTGAATCCTAACCACGCCACTCCAAAACAGACTCGTCGCGAAACTTAATTCGCATTTCCACGTTTTTTTGTTAGTAGAATTCCATCACTCCCCATCGCCGTGTCCTGCTCTCTCAAGCGCTGTTTAATTAAATTTATTTTAATCCTTTCGCCAATAAATTGTGTCCACCGAAAATGTTGAACGCAACCGGAAGAGCGCACAAGATGCCAGATAGATGGTGCAACCTACAACGGCAGCGTTATTAAAATTTCTGCAACACAACCTCTCATGCAGCAGGAGCAACCGAAAATTAAAATGAAAATTCTGCCCTCAGCGTTTATCCTAGAGGAAGCATCGTGGTATCCTGTGCTTTGGCCCTGTGCATTGCAAAGTGTCCTTACGTTGGCGTTGTCAACTTTACGGGAATTTAATTTTTTTTAATTTATAGACCACGCCACGCAGTTGGGGTATTGTGTGGTCCAGAAGCTTCCGAAGGAGTGCAGGAGGTTTCATTTTCTCAACATCCTTGTTTTTCTAGGGTGAGCGTGAAATCTTTTTGTTGACAAATTACACATTTGTTGGGCGACGAAAAAAAAACGAAAATGTGAACAGAAATCCTTTTGGGGAGGGGTGGTGCTATGTGGGGCTTCTAATTGCATACCGTAGGTATATGGCATCCTTGTTGCTGATACGATGTCATTGTGTAGGGTTATGTTGCCATGAATGGGGTTCATCATGGTTGGATGGGTTTAGTGTTACTGGTCTGGAGTGGCGTCATATTTTCCAAAAAAAAAAAAAAAAAAAAAAAACGAAGTGCAAACTCCAATTATCGTTCATTAACTATTAAGTTGGGGAGGTGGTAGGGGGGTGTTCAATTTTTCAGAACGCACCGTCATCTGTTTGGGTGCGATGCTATAACAAAACCGTGTGAATACTGTTGCGGTTTGTGCGGTTACTATGTATGTGCGTGACTGTGTGAATGCACTTGGTATGGTAACTTTATTGGCAAATTGGTTTGCGAAATTTTGCATTTTTCGTGCGAAATTATTTTGGTTGATAAACCACAGCCAGGACCAAAAACCAGACAACCAGCGTGTGAAGTCGAAATTTTCGCACAATTGGGAAATTATTGCAATGGGCTTGCTGTGCCCTCCTGGGAGCTTGTGATTGAGGATGGTGGAGTGACCAACAAGGCCATAACCGTTTTCGGTGAAAACATATTTGTGGCCGCACTAATGTACGAGTGTAGTGACAAAATTCGATTTGAATTGATGAAATTGGCAGGTGTATCGGTAGAAAAATGTCTACAAGTGGGGACTAAGCTGAGGACATTTAAATTGTTTATTGGAAGAGTGGAAGTGTTTGTCAGCAACCTTGGATGTACCTCTATTATGGGTTCATGAACTTGACTTCCTGAATACTCAGATCAAATTGGACTGATGAGTCAAATTTACACGGCACTTTCACCCGTTATGGTGTATGAAGTATCCATCGATGGTGATGTTGGCGCAGATAACATACACTTTTAGATCTGTGACGTACTTAATTGGCGCTTAAGTCCGGAATGATCCTGGGCCTCAACCAACATGCCTCTCCAATAAGCCCGGTCCTTAGCTAACTGCCTCCAGTTGCGCACTCAAAGTTGGTTGAGGTCTGTTTCTACTTGTGCGCGCCACTTAAGCCGCGGTCTTCCTCTACTGCGTCCGACGTCTGGCTGGGAATCGAAGACTCTGCCAGCCGGAGTTTTAGACTTCATTCGTTCTACTTATCATCACCATCTTAAACGTCAAATGCGGAGTTTTTTGACCAGGGGCATGTCACTGCACAGCTCGTATAGTTCCTGGATGCATATTCGTCTCCATAGTCCGGGACCGAAGATTTTCGAAGAACTTTCCTCTCGAATCGACCATGGATTTCCTCGTCCGCTTTAAAGACGGTACATGCTTCAGCTCCGTTGAGCAGGACTGGGATGATCAGGGTCCTTTATAGGATCTCCTTAGTATTTCAAGTGAGGGCTTTGCTACTGAATTGCATTCTTGGCCCGAAGAAAAAGCGGTTGGAAATTCTGACGAGATTTTGTCGTCAGAGTTAATAGCGGAGTCGAGATGGACAAATTCCCATACTACCTCAAAGTTTTATCTGTCAGTGGTGACGTTCTGTCCAATTCGTCGAGGTATTGTGTTCTTTCGTGTTGACCTCATTTACTGCTGAACCAATTTTTGCGGATTTCTTCTCTATAATAGCAAACGTGGCTATGACATCACATTGTCCTACCAATGGTGTCAATATCGTCGGCGTATCCTAGTAATTGCAACAATTTTAGGAAAATTGTGCCTCTGGTGTTGGATCGGTAGTTTTACTCAATCCTCTCAAGATTCAAATCGAAGTCACATGACAGCGCATCGTCTTGCCTTGATTCTTTTTTGGTATCGAGTGTCTCGGTGAGGTCGTTTCCGACCCTGATGGAGCAGCGAGAATTCTCCATCGTCATGCTACACAAATGGACGAGTTTGGGCGAACTACCAAAACAAGACATGGCTCTATAGTTCGTCTCTATAAATGCGGCTTTGAAATCGATGACTTGGTGGTAGGTATCGATATGGACTTCTTGGGTTTTTTTCCAAAATCTGCCGAAGTGTGAAAATTTGATCGTTTGTGGACTTTTTTGGTCTCAAACCACACTGATAAGGGTCGATTGATGTTATTGGTAAACGCTTTCAGACGTTCACAAATTACGGCAGATAGGATCTTGTGGGCGATGTTGAGGCGACTTATGCCTCTGTAGTTGGTGTAGTTCAGAGGGTCCCTTGTTTGTGGATTGGGCAAACGATGCTGAGTTTGATTCGTCAGGCATAATTTCATCCGACCAGATTTGGCTCATGAGGTGGTGGATGTTACTTACCAAGTCATCTCAGCCAGCTTTTTAAAATGCAGCAGGAAGGCCGTCATTTCCGGCAGCCTTTCAAGGCTTGAGTTTAGATATTGCCACCCTCAGTTCACTAAGGTCGGGGGGTTGGCAGTTCCCACTGTCGTTGTCAGTATTGAATGGTTCGTTCTGCCTGACAGTGGAATGTTGTTCGTCATCGCCGTTTAACAGTCTGCTAAAGTGGTTCTATCATGTCCTCAGCATCGACAGGGTCTCAACTACGATGTTTCCTTGTTCATCTCGACAGGATTCTTCTCGAGACTTGTATCCTTGGCTTTGACGTTTTACACTTTGGTAAGACTTGCGAACATTGTTCCTGGAGTGGAAACTCTCGTTCGCGCGCTTTTCTTGCTTTTTTTTATTAAAACTTGCGAACATTGTTCTTGTGTATTCCGACAATAACGCTAAGGATGTCTTCTCTTCCAGCCTTTGTGTTAAAATATCCCAGCACGATTTTAATATCGTACTTCGGTAGTCGCTCATAGGTTTTGTCAAGGAGCTCGTAGAAGCAATCCTTAGCTAAACCATATTTTTCCTGCGTTGGGGGCGTGAGCGCATATAATGCTTATGTTGGCGAATTCGGCCTTGATGCGGATTGTTACAATGCGTTCGCTAATTTCTCTTAAACATAAGACTTGTTGCGTAAGTCTGGCACTTATAACAAATCCGCATCCGAATAGTCGCTGTTTCTGCTCACTACAACACGTTCCGTGGTAGATGTCACAGTTTTTCATCCTCTATTTGCCCGGCCCATCCAATTGTATTTCATGGATGGCAGTAATATCTGCTTTTTAGCAGTTTAGGGCTTCAGCTAATTGTTTGCTTGCACCATTCCTGTTTAATGTTCTCACATTCCAGGTGCAGATACGAATGTCGGTGTCCTTTTTTCGTTTAGCAGGGTCGTTAACAATAAAATCAGTCCTTTCCGAGATCAAAATCGACCTGGTGAATCAACAATTCATGATGTTATCACCAAATTTCACACCAAATTTACTTTGTTGGACATTAAACCTTCGACTCGCATGCGTACAGTGCGTACCGAAGAGAATATTGCAGTCGTAGCGTCCAATATTAATGAAGAGATCGTGAAATGTCAATTCGCCGGCGTTCTCAGCAATTGGGCATGTGTAACTCAACGACATGGAAAATTTTACTTTTCGATTTGAGTTTGAAAGCCTATAAAATTCAACTTGTGCAAGAATTGAAGCCGAATGAATGGCCATAGAACAGCTCCATGAAAATCCGCTGTTTTATCGAAAAATTGTGTTCAGCGATGAGGCTCATTTCTGGCTCAACGGATACGTAGATAAGCAAAACTTTCGCATCTGGAGTTATGAACAGCCACATTCCATACAAGAATTAGCGATGCATCCCGAAAAAAAGGAAAGTTTGGTGTGGCTTATGGGCTGGTGGCATCATCGGTCCATTTTTCTTCAAAGACGGTGGAAGAAACGTTACCGTCAACGGCGTACGATATCGAGCCATGATGCGCGACTTTTATTTTTCCCCAGCTGGCTGAGTTTAACTTGGTTGACATGTGGTTTCATCAAGGCGGTGCCATATGCCACATAGCTCGTGAAATAATGGAAATGTTGAAGGATGCATTTCATGAGCAGCTTATCTCTCGAAATGGCGCTTTGAGTTGGCCGCCAAGATTATGCGATTCAACGTCTCTTGATTATATCTTGTGGAGTTATGTAAAGTCGTTATTCTATGTAAACAAGCCGAACACGATTGAAGCCTTACAGGATAACATAACACGCGTAATTCGTGAATTACTGTGCGAAGTGCTCGAAAAAGTGACACAAAATCGGACCTTCCGAATGGACCATTTGAAACGGAGCCGCGGACAACATTTACATGAGTTTGTCCTTAAAACATGAATGGCAAAGGCCTATTTATCAATTACAGTAGAAATTTTGAAAATTTGAAGCAAATTTGAGCGAAATGCCTTCCTAGCCTTTTAATAGTCTGCCAAAGTGGTTCACCAATATTCTCGGTATCGAAAAGATACAGCAAAACCTTGTATCCGTGGCTGTGAAGATTTACACCTTGGTAATACTTGAAAACATATTTTCTGGAGTACCACCTCTCGATATTGTCCATCGCTCACTTGTCTTGCATTTTTTAGTTCTTTCTGAGAACCCTGTTTTCTTCCCTCTTTCATTGAATCTCAATGGCAGCTATCGTCTTCACCTGTAGCTTTGCCTTGTTGGCCTCATTCTTGGCTGCATGCATATGCCGACAATCTTCATCAAACCAAGGGTTTTTTGGTGTTTTTTGTTCTTTCTGAGAACCCTGTTTTCTTCCCTCTTTCATTGAATCTCAATGGCGGCTATCGTCTTCACCTGCAACTTTGCCTTGTTGGCCTCGTTCTTGGCCAACACCAAGGGTTTCTTGGTGTTTCTTGTTCTTTCTAAGAACCCTGTTTTCTTCCCTCTTTCATTGAATCTCAATGGCAGCTATCGTCTTCACCTGCAGCTTTGCCTTGTTGGCCTCGTTCTTGGCTGCATGCATACGCCGACACTCTTCATCAAACCAAGGGTTTCTTGGTGTTTCTTGTTCTTTCTGAGAACCCGGTTTTCTTCCCTCTTTCATTGAATCTCAATGGCAGCTATCGTCTTCACCTGCAACTTTGCCTTGTTGGCAATCTTCATCAAACCAAGGGTTTCTTGGTGTTGAGCGCTTGTTGACATGGTTGCCATTCTTCTGGGATATAAGCTGCTAGTGGTATGAAGTTAATGTAGAGGTTAAGCACTGGGCCTCGTCAATAGTAACTCCTGTAGAAGCTGTCTGAACAAAGAGGACGAGGAGAGCAAGTCCCATTTACTCTGTCCATGTTCAGCTCTTTCCAATAAATGAAGACTTTGCTCGTAAATTTTTCTCATACAACCCTGGTGACCTAGTAAATGTAAACATAGGTAACATCTTCCGCTTATCAAGGCGCTCGGGATGGTTCATATAAGAAAATAAATGAAAAAAACAACCGTGGTAAAAAAAAAACGGACCTTCCTACGCCGGCCCGCAGCTAACTTTACAGAACCAACCAAATTTATAACAACAATTTCACGAATCTAAGTTTAAATAATTCATGGAACTCAAAGTGATTTTATAAGAACCCAGACGTATAATTTTGGCTCGACTGCAACTTATTGGACAAAACCAAACCACACACTTTGTGAATAATTTGAATTTTAGTGATGACATCCAAAACAACCACTGTCAAGGCAATCTGCCAATCGAGAAACCGCCTCTTCGCCTCTTCAATAGCCTTCCTCTACAGAAACCAATTTTTTTTTTTTATTTTTAGTTTCACCAATTCTAATCTTATATGACGGTCAATATGGCACACACATGAGATACAACAAAATGAGATACAAAATCGAACAAAAACTGAAAATAGATCAAGTTCAGCGATAAATGCAAGGCGCGCAGCATGTGGATGAGATATTTCGCAAACTGTATCTACGAGGAATTGCACTTCATGTAGCGCCGGTCGCTGCGGATCTGTAATGATGATGAGTCTCAAAGGAAAATTTATTATTGTTGGCAGAGCGTGATGTTACTCTTGCTTGTCCGAATGGATTTCGGATATTTCGCAAGCATATATCCGTGAGATGTTGAGATACGAAAATATTTAATAAGTATCGGTATGGTGTCAACCGAATGAAAATAAGCAAACATTTTAAATTTTAAAGTAAACTTTTGCAGTCAGTTGTAAGCTAAGCACGTGTGTTAGATTGTTTAATGAGGTTGGAGAGAACGCTTGAAATGACCTAGTGAGTTGTGAATGCGTTGTTGGAAATTAAAAAAAAAAAACATTTAGAGGCGAGATCGTTATTACTCCTCGTCACAGCACACATCCTGAATCGAATACTCGATCAAACTCAAATCAAATCGCCCAGATTTTGAAAGTAGTAAGCTCCAACAGTATTGCTCACCTTCTATGCTCTTGTCCATCTCTTTCAGGAGAAAGGAAACTTCACCTGGGAGACTACTTCTTCGATATTCTTGGTGAGCTGGCTAGTATCAATGTCAGAACCCTCTTACGCTACATAGTCAGCTCTGAATGGTTCAATTAGGCGAACGAATATAGGGAAGTGGACGGATCTATGTGGTTCCACAACGGACCTTTATGGTCTTAGGTGCACACTCATCGCGTGCTAACCTTAACTCCAAGGTGAATCTTCATTTTGTTTGATTTGGACGGGCAGTTACCAAGAAGATGATTTATTGTTGTTTCTTCCTCTTCGTCCATGCAGCTCCAGCAGAAGTCCTGGCCCTATTACGTGACAACCTATTAAACAGTTTCCAGTGACGACACCTATGATGGCGCTAGTGTATGGTCTAGCGAGCGAATTCAGTCCCTTGGATCTTCTTAAATTCAGTTTTGGTCAGATTTGTTAGTTTCTTTGACACGTGCTCCCTCTGAGATTTGAATTGCTGTTAGCGTGCTGCGCTATCGCTTTTGCATGTAGCGATAGGTTTACCAAGAGGTCCGCTTGGAACACGCTGCAACGATCAGGAAGACGGAAATACAGGCTGAGGTCTAGCCTATCAGAGAAGACCTACTCCGTCATTTATTTTGGAGCCATCGGTGTAAGAACGAATAAATCACAGGTTTGTTGCATTCCCATGACGATCTCTCAGGGATTGTGATCTGAAAACTCTTATCAAAGTTTAACCTGGTAAGAGTCAAAGTTTTACCTCGTACTGTAAGATGCTAAGTTCAGTGAAATCCATTTATTTTGGCGTACTATTTCAATGGGATCTATGGAAATCCAATTGTCCGACTTTAGAGTCTCCTTCACACCTAGCAGATTCCGTGAAGCATTCGATCTTGCATAGTAAACAAAAAGATATTATCCACGACTTCGCCCATCAAAGCTCCGGAGGCACGTGTGAAGTTTCTAGTATCCCATAAGACGTGTCCTCAGGTGGTGGTTAGACAAATCCTCTGCAGGTATGTAGGGTAGATAGGAAATCAAATATCAATCTTGGACTAAACCAAGCTAGGGTTAAACATCTTCCTAGATGGCAGTGGAAGGATGCCCGAGTCGGTTTCAATGATGGCGTCACAATAAGGTTGTCCATGTCCATACTTATGATTGATAGCACCAGTGAACAACCTAAATGTCGGAGCAGCTCAATCCGACATTTTCGGGCAACACGTCATTAAGGAATCTCAATGGTAAGTAAGGCTCCTTTAACAGAAATGGTGGCGGAAGAGCTGAGAGATAAAATCGAATCATTCTGAATGGATTTTATGAACGCACGCATTCATCCCTTGAAAATTAAACAAATTCTGTCGATAAAATCGAATCACTCTGACTCGATTTTATGAACGCACACATTCATCTCTTACAAATTATACAAATTTTGTCGATATAATCGAATCACTTTGAATCGATTTTATGAACACAAGCGTCAACTCTCAATCCCATAGTGGATACTGATAGACCCGTGGCGAGGGGTATATATCTAACAGGTACAAAAATTGTCGCTGGCGCACCCTTGGTTGCGGGTTGTGCCTTCGGTTAACTACCCACTCACACTCACTCAGACATTACTGCCTTCCGGGAAATACAACGGGATGGGCCGGTCAAAAAAGGATGAAAAATTGTGACATCTACCATGGACTGCAAATATTTGGATGTGGATTTGTCAATAGTGCCAGATTTAGACAAGAAGTCTTATGTTTTCAAGACATTAGCGAATACTTTGTTACAATTCGCCATTTGGGACAAATTCGCCAAAATAAACCATTTATGCGCTCATGCTTCGAAGAAGGGTGAAGATGATGTTTGCGAATGATATCTTCTATGATCGCCTTGACAGAACTTATGGGCAACCGCGAAATCCCTCACAGAACACGAACTTCTTAACCAATCCATTAACACCATACCACCAGCATATATTGCCGAAGGACAAATCTACGATTAAGATGTCAACAAGCCATTGGATAAGCCGCCACTAATGGGCTAGGTTTCTCCTACCCAACAGCAGGAAGCCCTGGTTTGTGGAGACTACCTATAAACGCTCGCAGGCAAGAGCGATGGCTTCTAGGATAAGCTGCAAGTAAAGACGAGAGCTGCCATTAGTTCTATAGGCAAAGAAGTAGGGAATAACACCTGCCTTTCAGAAAGAAGAAGAAAGAACAAGAAAAGCATTCCATATAGAGACGTGCCACTCCACTGATTGTGCCAGAGATACAGGCGCGAAAATAATTCTTTCGGGTGAACGCCGAAAGTTCTGAGTTGAGAAACATCGGATTCTGGGGATATGGAAGATTTACTTCTGCAGACTCTTAACGACGATGATGAACAAGCTAACGCTTTGAGGAAGACCGAACCATTCACAATTGGCGATGATGATAGCGAAAACTACAAACCACCCGACCTTTGTGAAGTAAGGCTAGCAATATCTAAACTCAAGCTTGTCAAGGCTGCCGGAAATGACGGCCAGCCCAGCGAGCTTTATAAACCCGGTGGAGATGACTTAATACAAATGTTTCTTTGGAAATTTTTCTACTTAGGCTTCTCTATTAACCTTGACAACGGCATCTCCTCAGAAATCAATCGAAGAATTACACTTGCTAACTTGCGGGCTAAGAAGGCAATTTAGTAGTAAAGCCCTCACTAGAACTACCAAGGAGAACCTATGCAAGACCTGATCATCCCACTCCTGCTCTACAGCGCTGAAGCATGAAATCCTTAATCGATTCAAGAGGAAATGTCTTCGAAAAATCTTCGGTCCCGATTGCGTTGACCGGCTATGGATACAACGATTCAACCACAAACTATACGAGCAGTACAGCGACATATCCCTTGTCATCAAAAACCTCGCATTTGACGTTTAAGATGGTTAGGGCAATACTCCGGCTTGTAGAGTCTTCGATTCCCAGTCAGACGTCGGACGCAGTAGAGGAAGACATCGCCTTAAGCGGCACGCAAACGTAGAAACCGACCTCAACCAATTTATAGTGCGCCACTGGAGACAGTTAGCTAAGGACTGGGCTAGTTGGAAAGGCATGTTGGTTGAGGCCCAGCTTTATTCCTGACTCAATCAACAATTTCGGCATTTGGTTGCCGCTGAGCTCTTCATAAAAGTGTCGAGATAAGGAAGGAAGGGATGTTTCTGAACTACTTAATCACAAACATCCGATCAGAACTAAATCTGTCCCTCTACCACTTTTTTGTAAATAGGAAATTTATCCCAATATTCGTCTTTCTTTCCTTTTCTGTTGAAATGGTAGCGACCCTTGTTATGAACAACGACGCCAAAGTATGGTCTGTAAGGACTTACTCTGTCAATGAAAGTCTTCTTGGCGTTTATTCTCATTCAAAAGTCTTCGAAGAATATTTGGTCCCGCTTTTCATTACGGCCTTTGGAGGTTAAGAGAAAAATATATTCTGGAGGATATATAGAGAGGGAATTGTAATTCAATGCTCTCCAGAAGCAAAGTCTTGAATTATAAGCCAGATCATCTACGACGTATATAAAAACCATCCCTGGTAACTGGAACTACAGATCAGGACATGTAGAAGGGAACGTTAAAGACCTGAACCAACATATGACCTCGTAACTGGGCTTACAGATCAGGATAACTAGAAATGAACTTTGAAGACCTCAACCAACTTATGACCTGGTAACTGGAGCTACATACTTGAGAAACTAGAAAGGAACGTTCAAGACATCAACTACAGGCTAGGGCAGCTAGAAAGGAACGTTGAAGACCTCAACCAACTTATGACCTGCTAACTGGAGCTACATACTTGAGAAACTAGAAAGGAACATTCAAGACATCAACCAACTTATGACCTGGTAACTGGAACTACAGGCTAGGGCAGCTAGAAAGGAGCGTTGAAGACCTCAACCAACTTATGACCTGGTAACTGGAGCTACATACTTGAGAAACTAGAAAGGAACGTTCAAGACATCAACCAACTTATGACCTGCTAACTGGAGCTACATACTTGAGAAACTAGAAAGGAACGTTCAAGACATCAACCAACTTATGACCTGGTAACTGGAACTACAGGCTAAGGCAGCTAGAGAGGAGCGTTGAAGACCTCAACCAACTTATGACCTGGTAACTGGAGCTACATACTTGAGAAACTAGAAAGGAACGTTCAAGACATCAACCAACTTATGACCTGGTAACTGGAACTACAGGCTAGGGCAGCTAGAAAGGAGCGTTGAAGACCTCAACCAACTTATGACCTGGTAACTGGAGCTACATACTTGAGAAACTAGAAAGGAACGTTGAAGACCTCAACCAACTTATGACCTGGTAACTGGAGCCACATACTTGAGAAACTAGAAAGGAACGTTGAAGACCTCAACCAACTTATGACCTGGTAACTGGAGCTACATACTTGAGAAACTAGAAAGGAACGTTGAAGACCTCAACCAACTTATGACCTGGTAACTGGAGCCACATACTTGAGAAACTAGAAAGGAACGTTCAAGACATCAACCAACTTATGACCTGGTAACTGGAACTACAGGCTAGGGCAGCTAGAGAGGAGCGTTGAAGACCTCAACCAACTTATGACCTGGTAACTGGAGCTACATACTTGAGAAACTAGAAAGGAACGTTCAAGACATCAACTACAGGCTAGGGCAGCTAGAAAGGAACGTTGAAGACCTCAACCAACTTATGACCTGCTAACTGGAGCTACATACTTGAGAAACTAGAAAGGAACATTCAAGACATCAACCAACTTATGACCTGGTAACTGGAACTACAGGCTAGGGCAGCTAGAAAGGAGCGTTGAAGACCTCAACCAACTTATGACCTGGTAACTGGAGCTACATACTTGAGAAACTAGAAAGGAACGTTCAAGACATCAACCAACTTATGACCTGCTAACTGGAGCTACATACTTGAGAAACTAGAAAGGAACGTTCAAGACATCAACCAACTTATGACCTGGTAACTGGAACTACAGGCTAAGGCAGCTAGAGAGGAGCGTTGAAGACCTCAACCAACTTATGACCTGGTAACTGGAGCTACATACTTGAGAAACTAGAAAGGAACGTTCAAGACATCAACCAACTTATGACCTGGTAACTGGAACTACAGGCTAGGGCAGCTAGAAAGGAGCGTTGAAGACCTCAACCAACTTATGACCTGGTAACTGGAGCTACATACTTGAGAAACTAGAAAGGAACGTTGAAGACCTCAACCAACTTATGACCTGGTAACTGGAGCCACATACTTGAGAAACTAGAAAGGAACGTTCAAGACCTCAACCAACTTATGACCTGCTAACTGGAGCTACATACTTGAGAAACTAGAAAGGAACATTCAAGACATCAACCAACTTATGACCTGGTAACTGGAACTACAGGCTAGGGCAGCTAGAAAGGAGCGTTGAAGACCTCAACCAACTTATGACCTGGTAACTGGAGCTACATACTTGAGAAACTAGAAAGGAACGTTCAAGACATCAACCAACTTATGACCTGCTAACTGGAGCTACATACTTGACAAACTAGAAAGGAACGTTCAAGACATCAACCAACTTATGACCTGGTAACTGGAACTACAGGCTAGGGCAGCTAGAGAGGAGCGTTGAAGACCTCAACCAACTTATGACCTGGTAACTGGAGCTACATACTTGAGAAACTAGAAAGGAACGTTCAAGACATCAACCAACTTATGACCTGGTAACTGGAACTACAGGCTAGGGCAGCTAGAAAGGAGCGTTGAAGACCTCAACCAACTTATGACCTGGTAACTGGAGCTACATACTTGAGAAACTAGAAAGGAACGTTGAAGACCTCAACCAACTTATGACCTGGTAACTGGAGCCACATACTTGAGAAACTAGAAAGGAACGTTCAAGACATCAACCAACTTATGACCTGGTAACTGGAACTACAGGCTAGGGCAGCTAGAGAGGAGCGTTGAAGACCTCAACCAACTTATGACCTGGTAACTGGAGCTACATACTTGAGAAACTAGAAAGGAACGTTCAAGACATCAACCAACTTATGACCTGGTAACTGGAACTACAGGCTAGGGCAGCTAGAAAGGAACGTTGAAGACCTCAACCAACTTATGACCCGGTAACTGGAGCTACATACTTGAGAAACTAGAAAGGAATGTTACAAACCTCAACCACCTTATGACCTCGTAACTGGAACTATAGGCTAGGGCAGCTAGAAAGGAACGTTGAAGACCTCAACCAACTTATGACCCGGTAACTGGAGCTACATACTTGAGAAACTAGAAAGGAACGTTCAAGACATCAACCAACTTATGACCTGGTAACTGGAACTACAGGCTAGGGCAGCTAGAAAGGAACGTTGAAGACCTCAACCAACTTATGACCCGGTAACTGGAGCTACATACTTGAGAAACTAGAGAGGAATGTTACATACCTCAACCACCTTATGACCTCGTAACTGGAACTACAGGCTAGGGCAGCTAGAAAGGAAAGTTGAAGACCTCAACCAACTTGTTAACTTGTATCTGAAACTACAGCCAAGGCCAAATAGAAAAGAAAGTTAAAGACCTCAACCAACTAATGACCCTGTAACTGGAACTACAGACCAGGACAACAAGAAAAGAACGTCAAAGACCTCAACCAACTTATAGAGCTACAGTCCAAGGGAACTAGAAAGAAATAGTAAAGATCTCCAAACACTCCGGACTCTAGCAATATTTTAGTGCTTAGTGCTTAAAAAAGTTTAAGAAAAACGCTTATCCAGCCCCTTCATACAACTCCTTCGCTTTATCGATAATGGACTAACAGATTCCACCAACGAAAACATTTCAATCGCCCTGTCAATTGCAATCCAAACGACTACCAAGGTCCTTGCACAAATCCCTTTACCATATAACCTAATAAAACCCCCCTCATCGCACGTATACTAAGATCCCATACCTATGCCAGGCACGTTGCTTAAAAATTTGCACTCTCCGTAACGATAATATGCAAATCAGCATTACCATCAGCGAATAATTGACGAGGTCCTGCCATCAAACTAGGAGTAAAATAAATTAACAAAAAAAAAAACATTAAACCATTAAATAACGCAATTAAGTTGCGATAATTTAAGAAAAAAAAACACTAAATCGAGCTTTGTATTCCCAGCCCACCTCAAGCACTTAAACTGAGGAGTAAAAACAAAACAATATCCTTGCTACTCTTCCTTCCCGGGAATGTACTTTCAAAGGCTCATCACGAAAAAGGGATTCCAATCACGTCGAGTATATTTCATAAAACTCACATTATCACCATGAGAACAAAAAAAAATGTGAAAGCTGGTGTTCGGGGTCTCCTTTGCGTTCCATCTCGCTACGTGACTCGGATATAGACTTTCAAATTGCAATGCAAATGATGACAAGGGGCACAGGGACAGGCGTACTGCGCATTGAAAGGACATCGCTTCCGGCGGTAGGGTCGCTTCAAAAAGACTCGCAAACAGTTTCTCAATTTTAATGCACTTTGCCTCAAGTCGGTCGTCATCGTGCGACATCCTACAACACATACAGAGGTACTTCCAGGCAAAAAGGAAAATTCTATACAAAATTCAGAGAAACTTGTCCTGTCGGTGCTGTCGATTTTCACCATCCCATCGAGAGGGTCTTTGCAGCACAAGATATCCCTAGTGTCTCGCGTCCATTGGCTATTTGTCTAAGGGCAAAAGGGTGTGTGCACATGCACATCTCGCCCATGGCATTGTGTTGGCTATTGCCACCACTATTCCTTTCCAACAAGGATACGAACATTTAATGCATTTCATAGCAATTGAGAGATAAGAAAACCAGACCACCTCTATATGCACACCAAGCCTAGAAGGACACTCTACATGAAAGCAATTAGCTCAAGGCTATAGTCTTTGCATAAATTAAAGTATTAATGAGCGAAGAAGACCTGCGACAGAGTGCCAACGCATGCCATCGACTGCCTCGTTACAAGCTCGAGGACATTTCACTTAAACGGTGTCTGTATCCTTAAAGCAATAGACGATCGACGTGCCCCATACCCAATAGGATTCTACGTTTGAATGGGGTGTTTCAATCGTAAGAACTATCAATTGAAATTAATATCCTTGCACTTGTTCTGCTGAAGGATTTATCTGGTCGAGAGATGACATTATGATACAAAAGGCGAAAACTTTACTTGGCAGTGACAATGGTCCTTGCGATTTAAAAAAAAAAATCACTTTATGAATGGGAAAACTTTCTGTCGACAACACTTTAGTCGCCACTTCCGGGAGAACAGTGGAAAGGAGCTGAGGAAGGTGGATAATGGAATTGACTTCATTTCGGGAGTTAATGACAATTTGCATATCGCGGATGTGTTTTTTTTTTTTTCTGTGTCCTTTCGCGAACGGTGGAGGAGGAAATTAAATTTTATGAGAAACGAATTCGATTTAGTTCCTTGCAGGACATCGTTATTAAATTTTATTTTTCCCTTTTAGAGATTCATGTTTTTTTGAGCACAGTTCTGGTATTCCTGGGGGTGGTAATGAAATGTGGGTGACATGTAATACCATTGATGTTGGCAACTGTCCTGAGTCCATTTTTTTAAGATTTTTAGTTCCGATATTATTTTGAGGCATTTAAACTCAAAAAAACAGGACAATGGCAACACAAGGCAGATGCCTTAAGCCGTTTGTAGGCTCTGAATGGAAATAATATTTTGACTATTTCTTGGCACTTCGTTCCCGCTTGTACTTATGCTCGCAATCCCGGAATTTTGAGGAAGCGGTGGGCGGCAATGGTTGCATCGATAGTTGGTCCACTACCTTCAGATGTGGAGAATTCAACCGAAAATAGGTACAGCAAGCGAGTGAGGATAATCTTCGTGCGGTACAGTGCCATGAAGAGTGGGGACTCACATGAGCGTGTGACAGGCGGTCCTCGAGAATACACCACCTTCGAAGCCAACAGACGGTGGGAGACTCCTACTTACTTCTTAAGTGGCGCTACAGTCCGGAATGAATTTTACAACAAAAATGCCTTTCCAATTGGCCCGGTCCTTAGCTAAATGCCTCCAGTTGCGCACTCCGAGTTGGTTGAGGTTGCGGTTTCTACTTGTGAGCGCCACCTCGAGCGAGGTCTCCCTCTACTGTGTCCGACGTCTGGCTGGGAATCGAACACTCTGCGAGCCGGGGTATTGGTGTCCATTCGTTCTACATTACCTAGGCATCTTAAACGTCAGAGTTTTTTTGACCAGGGGCATGTCTCTGCACAGCTCGTATAGTCCTTGGTTGAATCTTCGTCTCCATAGCCCGTCAACGCAAACTGGATTTTCGAAGATTTTTCAAAGAATATTGCTCTCGAATCGCCCAGGATTTCTTCATCCGCTTTTGATACGATCCTTGCTTCAACGCCGTAGAGCGGGACTCTGATGATCAGGGTCTTATACAGGATATCCTTAGAAATTCGAGAACGGGCTTAACTACTGAATTGCCCTCTTAGCCCGAAGAACCAGAGGCTGGCAAGAGTAATTCTTCGCTTAATTTCTGACGAGATGTTGTTGTCAGAGTTAATAGCGGAGCCGAGGTACACAAAGTCCCGTACTACCTCAAAGTTAAAGTTATCTGTCTGTGGTGACGTTCTGTCCAATTCGTCGATGTTGTGTGTCCTTTCTTGCCCTCATTTACTGCTAAACCCATTTTTGCCGCTTCCTTGTCTGTAATAGCAAACGTGGCTATGACATCACGTTGGGTCCTACCAATGATGTCAATATTGTCGGTACAGAGTCTTGGAAATTTGTGTCCCTGGTGTTGGCTCGTGAGTTTTGCACAATCCTCTCAAGAATCAGATTGAAGAAGTCACATGACAGCGCATTGCCTTACCTAAATCCTTTTTTGGTATCGAATGTCTCGGTGAGGTCGTTTCCGACCCTGATGGAGCAGCGAGAATTCTTCATCGTCATTCTACACAAACGGAAGAGTTTGGGCGGTATACCAAAACTAGACATGGCTCTGTATAGTTCGTCTCTATAGATGCTGTAGTATGCGGGCTTTGAAATCGATGAATAGGTGGTGGGTATCGATTTGGACTTCTTGGGTTTTCTACAGGATCTGCCAAAGTGTGAAGATTTGATCGCCTGTGGACTTTCCTGGCCTAACACCACACTGAAAAGGGCCGATCAGGTAAACGGTTTCAGGCGTTCACATATTACGGCAGATACGATTTTGTAAGCGCTGTTGAGGAGACTTATGCCTCTGTAGTTGGCGCAGATTCGAGGGTCTCCTTTTTTGTGGATCTGGCAAATGATGCTGAGGTTCCACTCTTCAGGCATACTTTCTTCCGACCAGATTCGGCTTATGAGTTGGTGGATGTTACTTACCAAGTCATCTCCGCCGGCTTTATAAAGCTCGGCGGGAAGGCCGTCGTTTCCGACAGCCTTATTAAGCTTGAGTTTAGGTATTGCTATCCTCACTTCACTCAAGTCGCGTGGTTGGCAATTTTCGCTGTCGTCGCCAACATTGAATGGTTCGTTCCTCCTGACAGCGGAATGTTGTTCGTCATCGCCGTTTGACAGTCTGCAGAAGCGGTTCTTCCATATCCTCAGCATCGACTCTGTCTCGACTACGATACTTCCTTGCTCATATCGATAGGATTTTGTTCGAGCCTTGTATCCCTTGGCTTTGATGTTTTACACTTTGGTAAAACGATGTTCGCATCCTGGAGTGGAACCTCTCTATATCCTCGATCGAACGCTTTTCTTGGTATTTTTCATTTTTCTTAAAATCCGGTGTTCTTGCTTCTTCTCTGCCTATAGAACTCAAAGCCAGCTCTCGTCTTTACCTGCAGCTTAGCCTTGTAGGCATAGTTCTTGGCTGCGAGCATCTGTCGGCATTCCTCATCAAACCAAGGGTTTCTTGCTGTTGCGCTCGAGAAGCCTATCACATTAGTTGCTGCTGATCTAATGCCTTATCGGCATCGTTGCCATTGTTCTTCGACATTCGACGCTGGTGGTATGGAGTTAATGGAGAGGTTAAGGGATACACGTTGCGCCAAGGTCTTGGCGGTCTCTTGCGATTGCAGTCTTTCGACATAAGATTTTTTCACAGTGTTTCTGGATTGTTGTGACGTGGTGGATGTCTGCATTCATACCTACATTCTGCTTTTATTTTATATCATCGTTTTCATTTTAATTTTGTTTTTTTCTTATTTTCGTTAGGCTTTGTTTCAGGTTTTACACGGTGAGCTAGCTCAGCCTCTTGTAATCCTCCCACGAGAAGTTGCGAATCTTCATGTGAGTGATCTGTGGCTAACAGAAAATTTCGTAGCATTTTTTCTTTTCAACTTTTTCATCCTATTCCCAAACATGTGTCCAAATGTCTAAGATGTCCTTTGCATATCTACATTCCATAGTCACCAAAAAACAACTAAACAAAACTAACTGTTTAGCGTATCTGGTCTCTAGCTAAATACCTCCATTTGCAAACAAAAATTTAGTTAAGGTGGACTTTATGAAGCCAATTAATAAAAAAAAAAAGCCCGAACTCGAACAATTGAGGAGATCCTTCATAACAGCTTTATTCTGACAGGCTCATTCCGGACAGTAGTCATACAACAAGTAACACATTTATTCCTAGCTTTCCAAACATATCATTGCACACAAAATAATTGAATCCGCACCTCTGCAAATATTCATCCCCTCCCGACCCACAACATTTCCAGGTTCCTGAACAGACATCAAATTCCCGTTTGTTTAGACAAGCGTATTGAAACAAAATTGAAAATTCAAATGCAAATGCAAATCCAAAACAAAAAGAAAAACAAACGAAAAACCAAAAAGGACGAAAGAAAAACTTCAACTGAATTTCAAATGGAAAAGTGCTGTCGACCACTGAGACAACCTAGATGGATGCTGATGCTGTCTAAATTATGATGGATGAACTCAACCGTCCACATAAAGACTGAAAACAAAGAAACTCTTGCCATTCAATTGGAGGAGCGTGCCTTAGTTGATGCTAGGAATTTGAATAATCGATGAAATTTTTCATAGATACTTTCTTTTTGGGTGATTTTTATTCTATTTTCCTGCTGTTTCGTCCTCGCATCCAATTGGCATTGGATCCTGTTCATGTTTTTTTTTTTCCTTTTTATTTGAAATTTGACGTGCGAAATACAGTTAAAGCTCCTATCAGTTGAGCAGGCGATGTCCGTAACTGACATGGATGAATGTATCTTCATGTGGAATTTGTGTTTTAAAAACAAACGAGAGGGTGTTTGTCATGTGCAGGTACACTCTGGTTAAATGAATGTCATGGTTGCATTTGTCCAGGATATATAATCAAACATTTGTTGCATAATCCAATGAAACCAGCTTAGGACGTATTGATTTTGGTTTTGGGGTGGTATGTCATATGAGTGGGTGCCGGGATGGATGCAGCATGCCTTCGGATTGGGTGAGGAACGTGATATCGCTTGAGTCCACAAAGTTGATTTGCTACATAATCGAATGTCCGGTTGATTATAAACGTAATGGTTACACAATAGCTTAACAGGGATTGTGGTAATTGGATGGTCAGTATATGAAGACGTACCAAACCCTGAACTACTTAAAGTCTAAGACTTACAGATGCAGCTGTATTCAGTCGAAATAAGGCTTACTTTCATATTATTCTATATGTGGTAGCAACACCATAAGCAAAAGCCTTGTCGAAATGACTTGTGCAATTGCCCATGCTGATGACCTCAGATCAAAACAATGGCCTTGCACAATGATTTGGTAAAACCATTGGTGTCAATTAACCTAGAGACTCAGAAAGCCAGATTTTTTTGTTGACGACCACACCTAAATGAATAAAAGTCCGACATGACTTAGCAAGCTTGCAGCAGATAATTAGATAGAAGGCTTTGATGTTTGACGATAAGACTTGAATGTTCAGAATCACCATAACAAATGGCGACACATTTGTTGGAATACCTTTAGAAGCTGTCAAAAAAGGGTCAGACAACATTACCGATTGCATTTACGGTGGAGATGGAGATGGATGATTCAAGCAAAAATTTTGAGAGCCATCCACCCTTTCAAAAAAATCCTCAAGGGAAGTTTAAGATGGCTATAGGACTTATAGAGCAAAGAAACCCCAAACTCCCAGCTCAGTAAGACCTAGCCGCGAAAGAAGTGCTGTGCACAACTTGAAACCGACCTTAGTTCACGTACAGTGGATAACTGGAGCCAACTTACTAAGAACAAAGTAAACTACGTACCTAGCCTTGAGTACCGTACGCAACTCGAAACTGGCCGTAACCAACTTGCAGTGGGTAACTGGAGCTTACTTTTTAAGAACCGAGTAATTATAGACCTAGGCTTTGGTACAGCAGACAACTCGAAGACGACCTTAGCCAACGTGAAATGAGAAGTGGAGTAAAAAAAAAATACAAACTTTTGCCGCAACAGGCTCGTTAGTACCCAGGGCCTTGCTTTCTCAGAACCTTTCATTTGTGCGCGTGTACTACTTGTACGATGGCGAGACTTTCTGTTTTATGCCGACTCAACGGCGAAGTTGAGATAATCTATTCTTGACAATTGATATTACTCGGATGATTTGTCAGATCATCACGAGAGGAAGGCCAGTGAAAAATCCTTTTAGGCGTTGCTACAGCTGAGAACCGAACCCAGACCTTCTGTGCGACAGCTCATCGCACTAAACATCACGTCACTGAGCCCGTCGTGGAAGTGCAGTCAATAGCAATAATAATGTTTCAGCTAAAATAATCTTTGAATTCTGAGCTCTAGGCTCGAGACAACATAGTGTACCGAACCTCCTGTTAAGAGACCAAGCAATCGTGGAAACAGCTTGTCCAGGAACGAAGAGTTTCTGCAGCTGCAGTGGTTACCGAAGCTTTTACCTTCCAAATTTTATAGTCATGGCTTGAGATTGCACAAGAACAAGTTATCGTTGAAACCGCGTGTCTAGGATGGAGGATTTTCTACAGCTGCAGTGGTTACAGGAAGGTTTGAAAGTTCATAGACATGGTCTACAATTTTACAGGTATATTAGCTGGGGGAGTTATGTATAAAATTAGTTCCAATAAAAACAACAAATTCTCTGAGCTGGATTGCATAGCCTTGCATCGGTTTGATCCGCAAGTATTAATTATTCCCTTGAGCTAGCAGTTGACTCCATAGTTATGGAAACCCCAGAGAATTTATTTTCTTGTATTAGTTCCGGACCTACTGCTTGAAAGAGACCTGAAAATGTCGTTGAAAGCAATTATTCATAGTGACAGAACGGTCCTTGTTACGAGCGAGTGTTGATAACAAGACGACAAACCCCAACACTCTGAGCAAACTGGTTGGAATGACTGGTATGGAATATCCGGCCCGCCGTCCTCAGGTGAACGCATTTGTCTGGGCTGCCGATTTGGAGTTGTGTTTTGGGCTTACTACCCAATTAAACTAGAAAAATTTTTAAGGATGCAACTAAGAGCCTCGAAAAGACAAGTTTTACTGTTGATGACCATGCTAAACGGCAAAAGGACAAGGACGTTCGTATATGCATCTGGAACGTGATAACATATAACATGAGAGTTGCAGGCAAAAAACCACCTGAAGCAGTTAGTTAGTGGACATTACTGCCATCCAGAAAACACGATGGGATGGGCTGGACAAAAAGAGAATGGAAAACTGGGATACGTACTACGGACCGGCTTAAAGTTAGCAGAAACAGCGACACTCGGATGTGAATTTGTTATAAGTGTCCGACTTGGGCAAGAAGTCTTCTAATTTTAAGACATTAGCGAAGTTTTTGTAACAATCCGCATCAAGGCCGAATTTGACAACATAAGCCTTATATGTAGTCACGCTCTGACGAAATAAAAAACAATACGGCGAAAGACTGCTTCTTCGAGCACCTGGACAAAAGTTATGAGGAAATACCAAAACACGATTTTAACCACCACGCTACAACAACGGACTGAGGGTAGTCGACTTCGCTACGGAACGAAAGACCACTGTATCCTGGACACGATTTCTTCACTTCGATATCCAAAAGGGAACATGGCGGTCTTCATATCAACGAACTTTCAACCAAATTGACCACAATTGAGAACATTCCGAGGATCTAATATCGACTCGGATCACTACCTGATTGCTGCCAAGGTAAGAATGCGGATATCCACCACAAAAATCCAGAAATACTGTAAGAAAAAAAAAATGAATGATGAAAGATTGCAATCGCAAAAGACCGCCAAGACCTTCCTGCAACGCGTATCCCTTAACCTCTCTATTAACACCACACCGCCAGCATGAAATATCAAGGAACAATGGCGACGATGCCAAAAAGCCGTCATATCAGCCGTAACTGATGTGCTAGGTTTCTCACGCCCACCAGCGAAAAACCCTTTGTTTGATAAGGAACGTCTACAGATTCTCGCTGCCAAAAACGAGGCCTACAAGGCTAAGCTACAGGTGAAGAAGAGAGCTGCAATTGAGCTCCACAGGCAAAGAAGAAGACAAGAACACCAGCTTTTAAGAAAGAAAGAGAAGAGAGAAAGAAAAGCGCACGATCATGGATATAGAGAGGTGCCACTCCAGGAAAGATTTTCCCAAGTTTTGTCAAAGTGTAAAACGTCAAAGCCAAGGATAAAAAAACCCGAAAAGAATCCTGTCGAGATGATTCTGCGGACATGGTAGAACCGCTTCTCTAGACTGTTTGACATTAGATACTCGCAACGACAGCGAACACTACCCACCACCTGACCTAAATGAAGTGAAGATAGCAATATCTAAACTCAAACCTTACAAAGCTGCCTGAAATGACGGCCTTCCCGCTGAGCTTTATAAAGCAGGCGGAGATGACTTGATAAGTAACATCCACCAACTCATATGCCGAATCTGATCGGATGAAACTATGCCTAAATAATGGAACCTCAGCCTCGTTTGCCCGATCCAAAAAACAAGGAGAACCTCTGAACTGCGCCATCTACAGAGGCATATGTCTACCCAACATCGCCTACCAGATCTTATCTGCCGAAATATGTGAACGCAGGAAACCGTTTACCGACAACCAGATCGACCCTTGGCCAGGAAAGTCCACAACACATCAAATTTTCAAATTTGGCCGATCCTGGAAAAAACCCAAGAAGTCCAAATCGATCTTCGATTTCAAAGCCGCATACGACAGCATTTATAGAGACGAGCTATACAGAGCCATGTCTGGTTTCGATATACCGCCGAAACTCTTCAGTTTGTGTAGGATGACAAACGATGAGGTATTCTCGCTGCTAAATCAGGGCATATAAAGACCTCACCGACGCATTCGATATCAAACAAGGATTTTAGCAATGCAGCGATCTGTCATGTGAATTCTTTAGTCATTTTCTTGAGATGATTGCGCAAAACTACAGACCCAACACCAAACCATATCTCGATACAATTACTAGCACACGCCGACGATATTGACGCGGCACTCGAAGTGATATCATAGCCAGGTTTGCTGCATATAGCGGCAAAGATGGGTCCACCTCTAATTTAAGGTAAAACCATGTATATACTGTCAACACGAATGGATGAACAATATCGGTGAATTGGACAGAACGTTACCGTTGACATATAACTTTGAGGTATTACGCGGCCTTATCTACCTTGGCACCGCTATCAACTCTGCCAACAACATCTCGTCAGAAGTTAAACGAAGAATTACTCTTGAAAACCGCTGTTTCTTCGGGCTGGAAAGGCAATTCAGTAGTAAAGCCCTCACTCGAACTACTCAGCAGATCCTATATAAGGCCCTGATCATCCCAGTCCTGCTCTTCAGCGTTGAAGCATGGACAGTGTCAATAGGGAATCAAGAATAAATGAAGAAATCGTTGGTCGTTTCTAGTGGTCTAGGTCCCGTTTGCGTTGACGGCCTATGGAGACGAAGATTCAACCAAGAACATGCCCCTAGTCAAAAAAAAAAAAGATGGCTAGGACATGCATAAAGAATGCACACCAATACTCTGACTCGGAGAATCTTCGAATCGCTGTCAGACGTCAGATGTAGTAAAGCGAGACCTCGCCTTAAATAGCTTGCACCGACCTCAACCAACTCGAATTGCGAAACTGTAGGCAGTGAGCTTAGGACCGGACAATTTGGGGAGCTATGTTGAGTGAGGCCCAGTTTCATTCCGGACTGTAGCGCCACAGTACGTAACTGCCCATCCAGTATTACTGTGCCTCAAACTTTGCTTCTACGTTCATTTGTATACATTCTTGCCAGAAACCAGACCTCTAGTTAAACGTCGATTCCGAACAGCAAGCTTGATAACCTTTCCACGAATGTAGAGTACTCTTCAACTTCCGACTTATACAAGTACTGGGACTGTGAAACATATTTAGTTGTTGTTACTTCGGGACTTGAATCAGGAGATGCAAGTGGTAGTTGAACACACAAAGCTTTAAGCCACTGTAACTGGCTAAAAAATGTCTTCAGACCTGCATGTCGTATGCTGAACTTCAAAATCACAACTAAGCGTTGTCCAAATCAAGCCACATGTGGTCCCACCTCGACTATTTCAACATATTCGGTCATATTAGGTCAGCACTTGATACCAAAAGATTTAAGTCGCCAATTAAAATGTACACTGCGTCCTAGAACTGCATGCTTTTCGACGGTTGATTCCGGGTAAAATTTTCATTTGCAGGCCGCAGAGACGAAGGGGTGGATGAAATGGCATGCTTTTCAACAGTTGTTTCCCTACAAAGATTTCATATAGAAGCTCCACAAATGAAGAGGTGGACGAAATAAAAAAAAAAGTTCGCAAATCCGAAAATTTAGACCTAGTTGAGTACTTTTACGCGATCTAAATGTTCTGAAAAATTTCAGTAGGGCCGACCTTAATTGGAAAATCAAATAGGTTTCAGAAGTGGCTATGAAACGGAGCTACCATGTAGTGGTATATCAATGATCCTTCTCAGACCTCTAAGTGTTACTTTTACGAAGGAGTAATGGTAAAACATACAACAAGTCTTGGCCGTATAAGAAGTTCAGAAAGATTAACCTGAAACCCACTAGGAGTATTTTCTCATAGACCATAAAAGGTCAAAGCTTTACTTTTGCTATAGAATAAAAAATTCAGAGTTTGAGGAAGACTTTGGGAACCTTTTGCAAAAGTTGAGATTTTTAATTGGTTATGTAATTATCGAAATGGAGATCAAGATAAAAACTGCAGGGTCAGGTTTTTGTAAGAGTGCCGTTTCTCTGTCGGATGACAACCTTTAGGTTCGAGGTTACATGGAAGACCAAACCCTACTATCGTGTTGCCAGATGAATAGCTGCAAGCAACCTGACAAGAATCGAAGTGGAGTGAAGGCTGGCTGCATTGTCTCAGGCAGAGATCCGTTTCTCTGTCGGATGACAACCTTTAGGTTCGATGTTACATGGAAGACCAAACCCTACTATCGTGTTGCCAGATGAATAGCTGCAAGCAACCTGACAAGAATCGAAGTGGGTGGAAGGCTGGCTGCATTGTCTCAGGCAGAGAGGTGATTAGATCTATGGGTTCTGCGTCTTTCTGATTATTGTAGTGTGTTCCAGGTAGAACTCATAGCGATCAAAGAAGTATTATCCTGGCTGAAAGAGAATGTAAAATCTGCCAAGGAAATTAACATTTTCTGGTACATCCAAGCGGCCATCAAATCCTTGGAATCAGTTTCAACAAATTCAAAGGCAACCCTAGATTATTGTTCATATCTGCAAGAGATATCAAAGCAGTTTAACATTCACCTACGCTGGGTGCCTCGGCATAGTGATATTCCAGAGAACTGTAAGGCTTCGAGAGGCATGGGAACAAATTACCAGTTGTACCCGACACGGGTGCACTAGGTATTCCCATCGCTACATGTGAAAGCTTACTAGCACAACATGCTCCCAGCAAATCAAATCTCAGGTGGAGTCTTGGCATTAGGTGTCAAAAACGCAAAAAAAATTGGCCAACGAAATTTCACCTATGCTGGGTGCCTCGGCATAGTGACATTCTACAGAAGTGTAAGGCTGATGAACTTGCCAGGCGTAGGACTAATTTACCAGTTGTACCCGACACGGGTGCACTAGGTATTCCTATCGCTACATGTGAAAGCTTACTAGCACAACATGCTGGTGGAGTCTTGGCATGAGATGACAAATAACCAAACAAATTTGGCCAAAGCTGGATTTAAGAATCCAGATCCAAGGGACTTATTTCGCTCGATAGACCATACATTAGCTCTACCATACGTGTCATCACTGGACTCTAATTAATAGGCAGGTACGCATAGAGGCTAGGCCTTTACTCAAACGACTCCTGTAGGAGCTGCATGGACGAAGAGGAAGAGGAAGCAAAACTTTTTCTCCTTTGTAACTGCCCGGCCCTATCAAACAAAAGGGAGCTCCATCTTGGAACTGCGAGTTCTTTCAAAATCTCAGCGATTTGACAAAAACGGAAGTGAGAAGTCTCCTCTGTTTCATAGCATTAAAAGCTCAAAATGGTTTTCTCACAGATAGCACGGAGAATGGACAATATCCATGTGGTACCACAATGCACCAAAAATGGTCTAAGTGTGCTGGCGAATTCGCTGGCAGCCACTCTAACCTAATCATACTTAAGGTTCCTTGAACATCGAAGAAGTATTGATGCAATAAAGTCGGATGACGTGTGATCCTTCAATCCACAAAATTATCCTCGTTAGGACATAGGACATGTCATTTTCTCACAACCATTTATGGTTCATCTTGCAATATTGCGGAACATACAATTTGATGCCGAATCCAATAACTGATTGATGATTTGATTATTTGTAGGATCATGGCAAAAGGAGTGCAATAATTGGTGTTACATGATGCTAAAGGTGTTGACTAAAATCCAAACCCCTGAGCAAAGAAGAAGTAACCTGCAAATAGCCATCATAATAGGCCAACACGACTTCTAAGAATTCAACTTGAGTGATGTCAGTCAGCTCTTCAATCTTGCGTAACATAATCTCGCTAGAATCAACAACAAAATATGATAAATCCAACATCAACTATCCACTCAGACTAGTTATACTAAACAAGCACAAACAGGGGCACAAATACATACTTAAAAAAAAAAAGAAATCCTTCCTCGTCAGGATAAGGCGAATGAAATCTTGAATTTCACCTAAAAAAAATGTAATTTGTCAAGTTCTTGGATCGGCAAATCTGTTTTTCCTCATCTCATACTTCAAAGGATGCTAAGCAAACTCGGGTACCACCCTGCAGTATCCTTTCTTAATATTTTTTCCATCCTTTTGATGTTGTTGTTGTTGTTGTTTTCTTGCGAGCATCTTTTTTCACAAGCATATTCTTTTAGTCACTCTAACGGTGGTGTCCAAGGAAGATGAAATTGTTTTTTTTTTTGTTTTCTTCGTCCTTTTGAAAAGGAGTGGAAAATTCAACATTTGCTTTGGACATGCTTATCCTTACCATGTTTATATAAATAAATTTTTTTTTTAGGAACATTTTTTTCCAACAAAAAAAATAAATACAAGCACACATCCCAAGTGAAGTAGTAGAGGAAAGTAACACTTTCGTCCTTTTGTATTGTGAGCTGGCAGCCCTGAACTTTATTTCAACTTGAGTTGAGCCGAGCAACAAAAGCAAAAAAAAAAGGAGAAACTGCTCGAGTTTATCTAATTAATTGTTTGCGAAATGGAGCGTGCAATTTTTCATTATTTTCACTACGGCATGGATACGGATAGAGTTTAAGATGTTTCTCTGGAGGTAAGAAGTTGAATTTTTTTTTTATTCCTGCAATTGACAGGAGTATCCCATGATGTTGGATGAACTTTGTATTAAAATGTGTTTCTGGTCGATGTTGGCTTTGGGAAATTTCAAAAGTTCCACAGTTGAGAGCTAAATTGGGGTACGATGCCTGAAAAGGATAATTGGAAGTCGTCCTTTGTGACTGATTGGGCACATTTTAGTACTTCACTTCAAAAGGATACATCTGATTACACAGAAATTTACACATTCCCAGCTGACAACACGTCTCTGCATATGATGAGCGCTAAATAGACTCACTTAAGCTGTGCCAAAGGACTCTGTGAATATATCCTTTCAAATAATCATCATTATCTCAGTTATATAGTTTCTAATAACTGTAATCGCTTGGCAAGCAGCATTCATCTTTCAGATTTTCGTCACGCAATTGCTCATTTCTCATCGGTCTTACAGACGCGTTGTCTGCAATGCAAGGAGCCGGAGCATGAGATATGAATAGAGATGCTTATCCTTGTGCACACCTGCTGGTGTAATGTGCTTCAAAAGATGAGAATGCACTTTTTTGATGGCACACTATAAGTGGAGAGGATTGTTGGCTACGCTTATGGAATGAAGTGAATATCTCGTCGACTAGTAAACACAAAAACTTGTCACTTTTGCATTGAGGGGTTCTTGAGAATCTGAGCGGAATTTAAGGAATTCCATTTGCCTAAACTGATTGTAAATTGATTATGAGGCTATCTTTATGGTTGATGGCAAGTAAAGGTCAGGTTAGGTTAAGACCGTAAAGGTCCATTGTGGTACCACGTGCAGCTGTCGACTTTCCTTTATTTGATCGCCTAACTGAACGATTCAGAGCTAACTATGCCGGGAAGGAGGTTTCCGACATTTATGTTGCTTAGCTCACCTATATTATCGGAGAAGTTGTCTCCTAGATGAAGCCTCCTTTTTTCTGAGAGATATGGACAAGAGCATAGAAGGATCATAACACTTTCCTTCACTTCTTCGTCGAAGCAGCTTCTACAGAAGTCATTGCTGAAGAGGCCTTGACTTTTAGCGTGTAGGTCCATAGGACAGTTTCCTATAAGGACACCGATTGTTGTGCTGATATTTGATACGTTGAGCATTTTCAGGCAGATGGTTAAGGTTTAGCCATAGTTGACTAGAGATTTGACACGTTGTGCCGTTTATCCATCTGCGGTTTGCCTTCTTGATCACACCTGTAATATGAATGTAGTGATGGGCATACTCATCGTATCTATAGGCGGTAGAATATCAAGTGTAGTACCCTGTCTGGCAAGCTCATCTGCCTTGCATTTCCCTGGTATGTCTCTGTGGCCCCGCACCTAAAAGTGGTGAATGGTAAAATGCTCGCGGGCTGATTTTGAATTGAACGAGATGGTTCCCAGGGATTTGATAACCGCTTGGCTGTCGTTGGAGATGTTAATATATTTCGTGCATATTTTCAGCCAAGATAAGGCTTCTGTGACTGCTATGATTTCCTCATGAATGATCGGGAAGGTGAAAGGATATGTTACCCACTCCAGATTCTGTTTTAGACCCATCGGTGAAAGAGTTATTGGTTCCGATCGAATCCGGAACCAATCGAATCGAATCTCATTCAAGGCTACTGGGAATGGTTGTCCAGAAGTTATGCTCAAAACTGAGTTTGATAGTGTGGTCGGTGTTTTCTCTAATATCAAGGTTATTCAGGAAAGGCCACGGTCGAGGATATAGAAAGGTGCCACTCCAGGAACGATGTTCCCAAGTTTTACCAAAGTTTAAAAGCCAAGCTCGAACAGAATCCTTTCGAGATGAACAAGGAAATATCGTAGTTGAGACACAGTCGATGCTGAGGATATGCAAGTACCAGTTCTGCGGACTGTTTAACGGCGATGGCGAAAAAAGTTCCGCTGTCAGGCAGAACGAATGACTCAATATTGGCAAATACAGCAAAAAATGCCAACCACCCGACCTGATTGAGGTAAGGATAGCGAAATCCATATTCAAGCTTATTTAAGCTGCCTGCGGAGATGACTTGGTAAGTAACATCCACCAACTCATAAGCCAAATCTGGTCGAATGAAAGTATACCTGAAGAATGGAACCTCGGCATCATTTGCCCGATTCAGAAAAAAGGAGAACCTCTGAACTGTGCCAACTACAGAGGTATAAGTCTCCTCAACATCCCCAACAAGGTGCTATCTGTAGTAATATGCGAACGCCTGATCGTCCCTTATCAATGCGTTTGTAGGTCAGGAAAGTCCACAAGCGATCAAATTTTCACACTTCGGCAGATCCTGGAAAAAACCCAAGAAGTCCAAATCGATACCCACCACCCATTCATCGATTTCAAAGTCGCATACGACAGCATCTACAAAGACTAAATATACAGAGCCATGTCTAGTTTTGGTATACCGCCCAAACTCGTCCGTTTGTGTAGGATGACGATGGAGCAGCGAGAACTCCATCAGGGGCGGAAACGACATCACCTCACATTCGATACCAAAAAAGCATTAAGGCAAGGCGATGCGTTGTCATGTTTCGTCTTCAATTTGATTCTTGAGGGGATTGTGCAAAACTCCCGAGCCAACACCAGAAGCACAATTTTCCAAAAATCGGTGCAACTACAAGGTGGGCCAAAAGAGATCACCCTATTGGAAGATGATCTTATTTTTGGAAATGGCCGCCAATGTCAAATTTGTTTTGACATTTGTGAACTAGACAGATGTAGAATACAAGTGAACAAACAATGGAGCGATAAACCCCCAAAAACGCGGAATAATCGTGTCTATTTTTTTGCGTAACAATTCATCGGTAGTGTTGGCGCAGCGCAAATTACGTCGCCGATTCCCCATCCGTCCGACACCGACTGCGCAAACACTGCGCCGTTTGGCCACCAACCTTGAAGAGAATGTGACCACACGAGACGTTGCCAAGAGTGGCCGGCCCCGGAGCCCCCGTTGTGCCGCGAATATCACCGCTGTTGCCGAGGATGTCGAGATGTCGCCGGAAACATCGACCAGACGCCGTGCCTCGCAACTAACCATCAGCCGATCGTCCCTAAGGCGAATTTTGGTCAAAGACTTGCACATGTTTCCGTACAAAGTCCAGTCCGTGCATCAGCTGCTGCCTGTCGACTGCCAAACGCGTGTAACCTACGCCCAAGACATCCTCAATCTCGGGGACGAAGTGGACGATTTTTCGACCAAAATCATAATGAGCGATGAGGCTCATTTCCACCTCAGGGGGTACGTGAACAAGCAAAACCATTGCATCTGGGGCACCAAAAATCCACGAGTAATGCACGAGGAGCCATTACTGCATGGTGGGCTGTTCACGTTGAGGGAGTCATCGGGCCATTTTTTTTTTCAATCGTTAGCCGTTGGTCAAACGACAACAGTGGACGATGTTCGCTATAGGGCCATGGTAGTTGAGTATTTTCTGGTGCGCTAATCACGCTGGATCATCGTGCCATTTTTTTTTTAAGAACGCCTCTGGTCAAACGACGAGTTTTTTCTGCCGCGATTGGACGAATTAGGATCGGAGGACATATGGTTCAACAGGACGGAGCAACGGCACACGAGAGCCATACCGATATTCTATAGGCCAAACAACATCGGATGACTTCTTTTGGCCCACCTTGTAAGGGTGATCCAAGTAGAGATACTTTTTTCAATAGCCTTTTTTGACAGATCACGTGTGAGTCGTGTCATGCTGTCATGTTATTTGCGTTTAGTATTGTTTGGCATTTCATAATGGAAAGACTTACGCGTGAACAACGTTTACAAATTGTTCAACTTTATTATGAAAATTCACGTTCTGTGAGGAATGTGTTTCGTGTACTTCGCTCAACTTATGGTCAACATAATCGGCCTACTGAGCGTACTATTCGCAACACCATCACCCATTTTGAGACCCAGCATTCATTATTGGATAATATTCGACCGAATAGACCACGTCCAGCACGCTGTGAAGAAAATATAGCGGCCGTAGCTGAGAGTGTACACGAAGACCGTAGAGAGTCGATTCGGCGCCGTTCGCAGCAACTCGGACCGACGTATGGAACGACTTGGCGCATTTTACGTCAAGATCTTCAATTGAAAGCGTACAAAATACAGCTTGTGCAACAACTGAAGCCGCTCGACCTTCCCAAGCGACATCGCTTCGCTCTATGGGCTCTTGAAAAGTTCCAAGAAGATCCGACGTTTTCGAGGCAAATTTTGTTTAGCGATGAGGCCCATTTCTGGCTCAATGGGTATGTAAACAAACAAAATTGCCGCATTCGGGACGAAGAGCAACCTGAAGAGATTGAAGAACTGCCACTTCATCCAGAAAAAACAACGGTTTGGTGTGGTTTGTGGGCCGGTGGAATCATCGGTCCACATTTCTTTAAAAATTATGACGGTGCGAACGTAACCGTCAATGGCGACCGTTATCGTGCCATGATAACCGACTATTTGATGCCTGAAATTGAAGCTCGTGATCTCGGCGACATTTGGTTTCAGCAAGACGGCGCCACTTCCCACACATCGCATCAATCAATGGACTTATTGAGAGAACATTTCGGTGAGCACATAATTTCACGTTTTGGGCCGGTCGATTGGCCACCAAGATCGTCTCATATCACACCGTTAGACTTTTTCCTGTGGGGATATGTAAAGTCAAAAGCTTATGCCGACAAACCCGCTTCGATTCATGCCTTGGAGGAAAACATCACGCGTGTCATTCGCCAGTTACCAGTCGAAATACTCGAACGAGTGATCGAAAATTGGACTCAACGGATGGACCATCTGCGACGTAGCAACGGCCAACATTTGATAGACATAATCTTCAAAAAATAAATGCCAAAGAATGTTCTTTCAAATGATAATAAACATTCGCCATTAAATTTGAATTTTCTGTGTTTTTTTCTTTAAAAAAGTAGGGAACCTCGAAATGGATCACCCTTTACGAGCATACGCCGAAGATATTGACTTCATTGGTAGGACTCAAGGTGATATTTTAGCCACATTTGCTTGTTTAGAGAAGGAAGCTGCAAAAATGGGCTTAGCAGTAAATGCTGTCAACACGAAAGGACACACAACATTGACAAATTGGAGAGAACGTCACCATTGACAGATATAACTTTGAGGTCGTACGGGACTTTGACTATCTCGGCTCCGCTATTAACTCTTAAAACAACATCTCGTTAGAAATTAAACGAAGAATTACTCTTGCCAGCCGCTGCTTCTTTGGACTATGAAGGCAATTCAGTAGTAAAGCCTTCACTCGAACTACTAAGTAGATCCTATATAAGACCCTGATCATCCCAGTCCTGACCTACGGCGCTGAAGCATAGACCGTGTCAAAAGAAGATGAAGAATTCCTTGGTCGATTTGAGAGGAAAATTCCCCCGTTGACAGGTTATAGAGATGAAGTTTCAACCAAGAACTATACGAACTGTACAGTGACATACCTCTAGTCAAAAAATTCCGCATTGGACTTTTAAGATGGCTATGTAGACATGTAGATCGAATGGACACCAATACTCCGGTTCGCAGAGTCTTCGATTCGCAGCTAGAAGTCGGACGCAGTAGAGGAATTCCACGCCTTAAATGGCGCGCACAAGTAGAAACCGACCTCAACCAACTTGGAGTGCGCAACTGAAGGCAGTTAGCTAACGACCGGGCTAATTGGATTGGCATGTTGGTTGACGCCTAGGTTCATTCCGGACTGTAGCGCGACTTAAGTAAGTAAGTACTATTGTAAGATCATTGCTGACTTAGGGGTTTTTGTGCAAAGTTTCTGCGAGAATTTCGAGTTTCGATCTTTTGTTACCTTTTCCAAGCTAAGAAATATTTTAACCCAGCCCTGCTCTTCTTTTGTGTATAAAGCCCAAGTACGTTTAGATCTTTGAAAACTGTTCTCATGTTTGAAGATTGACCCTGAAACATTCACTGAAATTACTGAACTCTATCTATAGACACGCAGTAGGTGTCTTTACCTGTCTTTCCCGTTACCTAAATTGCACCCTACAATTTGAGCATACACCGTACATAATGTGCGAAACAATCCGAAATCGAAGCTCAACTTTTCTTAAAAAATTGTTAAGATTCTATTTAGACCTCATTAGAAAAATGGTGACAGAACGGAATTGTGACAGCAAAATGCTTTCAAATCAGCCCGCAGTAGGCTGTATCATTGTCGAAATATGTCTTCTACAAGTTTCCTACTTGCAGCTATGATGATGTGCAAGTTGAATTACTAAATCGAAATTGCTTATAATTTTGGCCCGCATCAGAATATGTTACACATTTACACGCCTCAAGTAATTTGAAACAAAATCACGTTGTGGAATACCAAATGTCCATCATAGACTCCTCTTACTGACTCCTCCTGCTCAACTTTCGTCTGCTCTTCACAGAAAACCATGAACTCATCCAATCCATCTGGATATCCTCCGTCTGTATAAAGTGCATACAACAACAGGAAAAAATAAATCAGAGAAAATTTTCTACCATAAGCGATTAATTTGATTGAACCTCGGTTCATAAAGTTTTCAAATTACTGGCATCTACTACCGCATTACATCGATCTAATGAAGCGTCATTCATTTTCCTAGAATTGAGAAGTTGTACGATGTTATAGGTATCACGTAGATACACGTAGATACACGTAGATAAGCGTAGATACTCATAAATCCCTACAGCTGGTCAGGCAATCCATTGAAGTATCTCGTTCGAAACTTGCTTTTGTTGCGGGATTGAATTTTTTCTTTTATTTTCTCTCAAAACAAATTGATAAGCGAGTTGATGGAACATCTCGAAAGTGATTTCCCAGCTAGATAAGATTGGACAACAAAATCCGAATTAAACTTATCCAACATAGTTCGACTGTGTAGGTTGGAGATACAATTGGTGAAACAGAAAAAATAAATTTAAAAGCGTTTTGATGTGAATATAGATTTGCGAAAGATATTTCTATTGATTCCGATGGGAAAGGTTTCGAAGAGGATGTCCTTAAAGTGCCGACTGACTCAGAATTGTTTGTGTGTGCGTTTATGAAATCTAATGGAGTGTGTCATTGGATAGAAAAGTGTCATGTGAAGTTGAGAAGAATATGTCCTCGAATTCATAACACAAGTTTTTTTTTTTTTTTTTTGGAGAAGTAGATTTAAAAAAACAAATCGAATGTGACGTCAATTCATTTTGTTACGTTTTTTTTGTTGTGGTTGTAGTAGATCCTGGAAAATTGAAAAGAATCTTTGTTTAGTTTTTATCTAGGAGATGAAAAATGAAAAAGTGTCCTTTGATGACACAGTTCTTCTGAAATATTTTTTTTTTTTGTTTTAATTGGACTTTGTGGTGTTTTTTCTGGGAGCAGTGTAGTGCAAAAAATGCATGCTTTGATGATTTCGAAGGAGGTGCTGCTTTTGAGGCGTTTGGTATGCATGCCACATTGTGACTTTGACAGATGATGACTGCAACCACTAGATTTATTGGTTGTGTTTTGATACGAGACAAGTTTTTAACAGAATAATCGTGAAAACATATATGAATGGCGCGCCATTTTTCGATGTCGGTATGTGAATATTGAAAAAATTAAAAAAAGGAAAAAAACCGATTTCCATACATGAGATAATCAGCGAGGTAACCGTCCGAGCGGAAAGTACTCCCATTTTTGTACGATTCGGAGGATTTTAGCTTCGAGGTATTCTACCGAAAAGCTATTCGCAATATTTCTCCGACATTTTGTAACGAATGCTGGCGAATTGCGTTGAAGTGCATTCAGGTACATATTTCGTGCAATTTTTGACAGCTAAGTGGAATTCTTTTTCCGATTTCCTCCGACACAAATTCTTCGGGGAATTTGTTTACGAATTGAAAAGGGTGATCCATTTCGAGGTTCCCTACTATTTTAAAGAAAAAAATACAGAAAATTCAAATTTAATGGCGAATGTTTATTATCATTTGAAAGAACATTCTTTGGCATTTATTTTTTGAAGATTATGTCTATCAAATGTTTGCCGTTGCTACGTCGCAGATGGTCCATCCGTTGAGTCCAATTTTCGATCACTCGTTCGAGCATTTCGACTGGTAACTGGCGAATGACACGCGTGATGTTTTCCTCCAAGGCCTGAATCGAAGCGGGTTTGTCGTCATAAGCTTTTGACTTTACATATCCCCACAGGAAAAAGTCTAACGGTGTGATATCACACGATCTTGGTGGCCAATCGACCGGCCCAAAACGTGAAATTATGTGCTCACCGAAATGTTCTCTCAATAAGTCCATTGATTGATGCGATGTGTGGGATGTGGCGCCATCTTGCTGAAACCAAATGTCGCCGAGATCACGAGCTTCAATTTCAGGCATCAAATAGTCGGTTATCATGGCACGATAACGGTCGCCATTGACGGTTACGTTCGCACCGGCATAATTTTTAAAGAAATAGGGACCGATGATTCCACCGGCCCACAAACCACACCAAACCGTTGTTTTATCTGGATGAAGTGGCAGTTCTTCAATCTCTTCAGGTTGCTCTTCGTCCCAAATGCGGCAATTTTGTTTGCTTACATACCCATTGAGCCAGAAATGGGCCTCATCGCTAAACAAAATTTGCCTCGAAAACGTCGGATCTTCTTGGAACTCTTCAAGAGCCCATAGGGCGAAGCGATGTCGCTTGGGAAGGTCGAGCGGCTTCAGTTGTTGCCCAAGCTGTGTTTTGTACGCTTTCAATTTAAGATCTTGACGTAAAATGCGCCAAGTCGTTCCATACGTCAGTCCGAGTTGCTGCGAACGGCGCCGAATCGACTCTCTACGGTCTTCGTGTACACTCTCAGCTACGGCCGCTATATTTTCGTCACAGCGTGCTGGACGTGGTCTATTCGGTCGAATATTATCCAATAATGAATTCTGGGTCTCAAAATGGGTGATGGTGTTGCGAATAGTACGGTCAGTAGGCCGATTATGTTGACCATAAGTTGAGCGAAGTGCACGAAACACATTCCTCACAGAACGTGAATTTTCATAATAAAGTTGAACAATTTGTAAACGTTGTTCACGCGTAAGTCTTTCCATTATGAAATGCCAAACAATACTAAACAAAAATAACATGACAGCATGACACGACTCACACGTGATCTGTCAAAAAAGGCTATTGAAAAAAGTATCTCTACTTGGATCACCCGTTAGTAAAGCGATTTTTTCTCCGATGACAAATACCTCGAATGAAATTTTAACCTCCGACGAAATATGCGAAAATTGTCCGCTACGACGGATACCTAGGGCAGAATCTCTTCGCTCCTTTTATAAAATTTGGTCCATTATTACTCATTTGGACTAGTTTTTGATGATTGGATGTTGTAGAACGAGAGGAAACTCGAATTGGCTTTAATTTTGCGATGCCAAGTCGTTGGACTTTGACTACACACCAATTGTGCTTATATTTACCTCCACGTGGTAATTATCGAATACTGGTCTCATCCAACTCATCTCCTAAGTGCGAGTGTTGATAACAAGACTTAAGACAACAATACTATAAGCAGCAACGTCAGAATGACTGGCACAGAAAATCCGGCCTGCTGTCCTCATGCGAACCTAGATAAGCTGCTTCGACATATTCAGACAACAGATCATTTAGGAATCTCAAGGGTAAGACAGGCCCTTTGAACGGAGATGGTGGCGGATGAACCGAAGGATAAAGGTTGCGATCAATTCCGGAGTGATAAGAAAATCGCTAGATAAGTCGCATATTTAGTTGCAATACAAATCCAAAAAGGGTGGTGGTATTAGTGAGAAAAAATCTGACACTACTTTGGGCACGTGCTCATCGTGTCTATGAAGATTTCAACTAGCCCATGGGAAAACAAAATTCCGTAGTGGATTCTGATGGCCCCATATCCCAGGAGTATCTAATCAATTGTAACTGGCCCCGCAGGTTGGGAAGTGAGCTTTGGGCTAACTACCAATTTAGGTCGAAAAACATTGTTTTGAGGCAATTTAGGGACTCAAAAAGAACTGATTTTACTGTTGACGGCCCTGCTGATAACAAGGTTCGTATCTGCACCTGGAATGTGAGAACTATAAACAGGAGAATTGCAAGCGAACAACCAGTGGAAGCTCAAAGCTGCTTACAAGCAGACATAACTGCCATCCAGGAAATGTGATGGGGCAGAACGGATAAAGGGAGGATGAAAAACCATGATATCTACTAAGGACCCTGTCACAGTGATCAGAAACAGCGAATATTCGGATGTGGTTTTGTTAGAAGAGCTAGATTAAGGCCTCAAACACATTATCGAACGCATCGTAACACTCCGCATCAAGGCCAAGTTCACCAATATAAGCTCACTTTCAGATGGAGGAAAAAAATAAAACCGCGAAAGACTGTTCCAACCAACTAAAAATAAAAAAAAAATTTATGTCGCAACAGGCTCGTTAGTACCCAGGGCCTAGCTTTTTTTCTCACAACCATTTATGTGTGCGTGTGTACTTCTTAGCACGATGGCGGGACCTCTTGTTTTTTTGCCGAATCCGAACGGCTAAGTTGAGATAATCTTTTCATGACAATTGATAATACTCGGATGATTTGTCAGGTCATCAAGAGAGGAGGGCCAGTGAAAAATCATGTTAGGTGTTGCTACGACTGGGAATCGAACCCAGACCATCTGCGCGGCAGTTCATCGCCACTGAGCCCGTTTCTACCAACTCCTTGGAAAAACTTATGAGCGATTACCAAGATACGATGGTTAAACCGTGATTGGAAACTTTAACGCAAAGGTAGGAAGAGAAGACATCTTTAGCAGTATTGTCGAAAAACACAGCCTACGCGACAACACGTCGTCAACTGGCTTAGGCTAACTGACTTTGTTGAGGAACAAAATGCACACGCTTTCATCACCCTGATATCTATAATGGGACATGGAGGTCTTCGAATCAACGAACGGTCAACCAAATTGATCACATTGCGATAGAAATGAGACAGGCATCCAGTATTTTCGATGTCCAACAATTCCGAGGGGAAAACATCTACTATTTTGTTGCAGACAATGTAAGAATGCGGATATGCACTATGCCACAAAAAATTTAATATCTTGAGACTGCAATCACATAAGACCGCCAAGTTTTTCGCTGAACACGTATCCCTTAACCTCTTGATTAACACCATACCAACAGCATCGAATGTCGAAGAACAATGGCAACGATGCCAACAGGCCATTAGTTCAGCCGTAACTGATGTGCTAGGTTTCTCGCGCCCACCAGGAAGAAACCCCTGGTTTGATGAGGAATGCCGACAGATGCTCGCAGCCAAGAACGAGGCCTACAAGGCTAAGCTGCAGATGAAGACGAGAGCTGCCGTTGAGCTATATAGGCAGAGAAGAAGGGAAGAACACCGGCTTTTTAGAAAGAAGAAAAAAGATCAAGAAAAGGGCGCAATCGAGGATATGGAGAGGCGCCACTCCAGGAACGATGTTCTCAAGATTTACCAGAGTATAAAACGCCAAAGCCAAGGATACAAGGCTCGAACAGAATTGTCGAGATCAACAAGGAAATTGAGACACAGGTAGTTGAGACACAGTCGATGCTGAGGATATGGAAGAACCACTTCTGCCTAACATTCCGCTGTCAGGCAGAACGAACCATTCAATGTTGGCGACGACAGCGAAAATTGCCAACCACGCGACCTGAGTGAAGTAAGGACAGCAATACGAGCTTTATACAGCCGGCGGAGATGACTTGGTAAGTAACATCCGCCAACTCATAAGCCGAATCTGGTCGGAAGAAAGTATGCCTGAAGAATGGACTACAGAGGCTTAAGTCTCCTCAACGTAGCTGCCTACAAGATCCTATCCTATAGATCCGTAAACTAAAACCATTTACCAACAACCTGATTGGCCCTTATCAGCGTGGATTTAGGCCAGGAAAGTCCATAACCGACCAAATTTACACACTTCGCAGATCCAGGAAAAAACCTAAGAAGTCCAAATCGATACCCAAAACCTATTCATCGATTTCAAAGCCGCATACGGCACCATTTATAGAGACGAACTATACAGAGCCATGTCTCGTTTTGGTATACCGCCCAAGCTCGTCCGATTGTGTAGGATGACGACGGGAAATTCTCGCTGCTCCGTAAGGGTCGGAAACGACCTCACCGACACATTCGATAACCAAAAGGATTAAGGCATAGCCATGCGCTGTCATGCGAATTCTTCAATTCGGTTCTTGAGAGGATTGTGCCAAACTCTCGAGCCGACACCAGAGGCACAATTTACCAAAAATCGATGCAACTTCTAGCATACGCCGACGATATTAACATCATTGGCAGGACTCAACGCGATGTCATAGCCACGTTTGCTAGTATAAAGAAGGAAGCGGCAAAAATGGGTCTAGCTGTAAATGAGGGTAAGACGAAGTATAGGCTATCATCACGAAATAACGCACAACATCGACGAATTGGACAGAACGTCACCACCGACAGATAACTATAACTTTGAGGTAGTACGGGACTTTGCGTACCTCGGCTCCGCTATTAACTCTGACAACAACATGTCGTCAGAAATTAATCGAAGAATTACTCTTGCCAACCGCTATTTCTTCAGGCTAAGAAGGCAATTCAGTAGTAAAGCCCTCACTCGAACTACAAAGGAGATATTTATATGACCCTGATCCAGTCCTGCTATACGGCACTGAAGCATGGACCGTTTCAAAAGCGGATGAAGAAATCCTTGGTCGATTTGACTGGAGAATTCATAGGTCCCGTTTGCGTTGACGGGCTATGGAGACGAAGATTCAACCAAGAACTATACGAGCTGTACAGCGACATGCCCCTGGTCAAAAAAACTCAGCATTGGACGTTTAAGATGGCTAGGACATGTAGAACGAATGGACACCAATACTCCGGCTCGCAGAGTCTTCGATTCCCAGCCAGACGTCGGAAGCAGTAGAGGAAGACCTCGCCTTAAGTGGCGTGCACAAGTAGAAACCGACCTCAACCAACTTGGAGTGCGCAACTGGAGGCAGTAAGCTAAGGACCGGGCTAATTGGAGAGGCATGTTGGTTGAGGCCCAGGTTCATTCCGGACTGTAGCGCCACTTAAGTAAGTAAGTAATGACACCGGCCTCAAACCTAGCTTCATATTTTTTTATAAACTTTTCTCAGGTCATTCGAACGCATAGCTCCCCAGGAGCATTGATTGTTTATTGGTGGAAATACAGAGAAGCATTTAGAACGTAAAAACAGAAACTTTTGCTCACCAGCTTCATGGTATTGGGCGGCGCGGCGGTGTGCTCGTACACACATGAGAAACGAGATTCAAATATATGGCGGGCTGTGCCAGTACGACCCGCCATTGAACAATTTTCTTGTATGCAGTGCGCCATCTTTTTGTATTTATAATCTTTGGTGGGGCGCAGATGTAAAAACCGATCGCAACCCACTTGAAGTGCGCATCTGGAAGTCAGCTAGCTAAGGACCGCACTAATTGGATGGGCGTGTGAAAATTAATCTCAATTCACCTAACTGAATTTTTTTTATGCCACATTTATGGTAAATTCTTGAGGTTCCAGAACAGATCTGTATTATGAACTAGAAGTGCGGTGAAAGCTCCAGCTTTTCTTGTCTACAAAGCACAAGTACGACGATGTCTTGACTACTGTTCTCATATTTTGAGTTCTGCTCCCAAACATAAACTGAACTGAATGGGCTCCATCTAGAGTTACAGAACACTCAAGCCATCGAACGAATTTCCAGAAGAAGTATTTCCACCAATAAACAATCAGTGCTACTGGGGATTTATGGGTTCGAATCACCTAAGAAAAGTTTATAAAAAAATATGAAGCTAGGTTTGAGGCCTTGTGTGAGCCATTACTGTTAGGTATGCAATTTCATGAATCTAGACCGCTGTCATTAGGGGCGGTTTATTAGTATGTACGAGGGCAGATCTTATCCCGATATTAAAAAATAATATGAAGGTTCAAAGGGTAGGCCTTCCTGCTGAGCCTTAAGCTCAGCTTTGTACATGCCTTAAAATGGCAAAATAAATTCCTCCGTTGACATCTTATGTTATCCAGATTTAGTCCATTTGAATTGGCATTCACATAAAACCTCACATTAAAATATTCCAAAGTGTAAAGCGTCGTTAAAAAGACATACCCTCCCTTCATTTGGGCACCAAAATAAAACTTAACCCGGCCACATAAAAGTCGCAGAAACTGTTTGATTTTTTATTACAACGAAAACTTTGCAAATATTAGGCACCAACTGTAAAATTGGATTTTTATTGCAGTCCTATGGACTAAGCAAGTTTTTGTCAAAATGTAAGACCTATATGTGACAGGATTTATGTCCCCATTTGGCCGTGTGAAACATTTTATAAATATCTACTCCAAACTCGATATATCCTTCGATGTAATAAAACATTTGCCAAAACTAGTGAACATAACTTTTCATAGCTTCCTAGCTCCAGAAGACATACAAATACACACATAACATCCCTTACAGAGGTTTAGATAGGCAAAAACACGTAAAAACTACCAATAAAATGGTTTTATTCTCCCCTAACCCCAAGGCCAGATCCACCAAAACTAATGACGAAAAAAAAATGTTTTTCTTTGATAAATGCTTGTTGCAAAAATTATATAAAAAAAGGATAAAACCCCTCAAAGAATTCACTTTTTTGCATAAAATTCATATTAAGTCGCGTTTTCCGCTAACAGAAGTAAAAACCATAAATCTCAACAAATGCCAAAATGTAAAAATAAATGAAGCCTTCCTTCGGCAGCGTTAACCCCGCCTTAGCCCCTGCCTAGGGCACAGTCCAAAGCGGTCAAACTGAAGAGTATTCGAAAGGAAAGCGACCTTCGTCCTTTTTTTTTTAAGGATTGTGCACCCACGGTGATTTATTTAAATTTTTTTTTTCTCTTCTCAGTCCACGGTCGGGTTTGTTTGTGTCTTTTGTACAGCAAAACGATTGTAAGAGTGGATTGCGTGAGACCTAGTTGCACATCATTGCCGCCCCAAAAAGGTGGAGGATTGCCACCCTTAAAAACCATTTAGCGATGCAATCGTGTTGAATTCCAAACTGACGACTGAGGGCTGGGGGGAAGCATAAGCAAACGATATATTTTCCAATCCAATGGATGCATTATTTCATTAACTATCGCTATGGTCGGTCTTGGTCTTGAAGTACGTGTACATTATCCGGATGTATGTTGCATGTGGTGTGTGTGTGTGTTTTGTGTATTTTTAGTCAGGCGAATGCGAAGAATGCGAAAAATTCATTTCCATTTCACCTTTCCTTTGGATTCGGAATGTGTGTAATCGGTGGGGTGGTGGTGCTCGAGGAGGAGGGGTCGACGATAGTTGTACGGCAACAAACTTTATTAGCAATCTCTCGTAATAATTTTCCAGCTCTCAGGGTGAATGGTTTAGAATTTAAATTCACAAGACTTATGCAAGCTTTACCGAGCTATAAAAATTGATTACCCAACCAGAGTGTGGTGGAGGTATGCTTTGTTGTCGGTTGGTGTTGGAGATTGGAGTTTGAGTATGTGATGCAGTGGGGGGGCGGCAGTCTATTCTAGGAATCGCCTTGGCGGGAGTACGAGTAGTAATTAGAAAAGTTTGTTGCTTTTAATGGTCGCGTTATGGAGAACCCAGATAAGGATGTGAAATGTAAAGCAAAATTGAATGCAACTGGAGAAGGAGTATGTTCGGAGCATGCAAAAAGGATTTATGGTGGAAATTCATTCCGAGATAGAGAAATTTGCATTTCGGCATTGCAATTGCGTTGCAAAGTGGAAAAGAAACAATTTGTCGAAAGTGATTTTGCAGTTTTACATGAGGATACAGGTACACACTGGTTGCCTTGGATGGAGTTCTGGTAGTGTTAAGATTCTGCATGGGTCTGAGTTGCAAATGCATACCACACACGTCCTTGGGAATAAAGTGAATCAGAAAAACTTTGTATTTGTGCCATCTGATGGTATTGTAATGAATTCAGCTGTTGAGTGGAAGGATTTGCGTTTAATTTATGCTAAAATTCGTAACCCAAGGTAGGCCATGGCGCAAGAGATATTGAAAATCTGGCACTACGAGTCCATATGCGACTTTTACATTAATTTGTGGCTGTGAAGTTATATTTTCGCAGCAAAAAAATATGAACCGCATGAAGCTTATGAAGCTTCTCGTGACGGTTTTCATTATATTCGATGTTTGTCACGGACGGGCTCAGTGCGATGAACTTCCCTGCCGTAGCAACACTTAAAATGATTTTTCACTGGCCCTCCTTTAGTGGTGATCTGAATAATCATCCGAGGAGTATCAACTGTCAGAATAGCTTATCTCAACTTCGCCGTTCGGAGTCGCCATAAAACAGGAGGTCCCTCCGAAAGCTCGACCCTGTTTACTAACGAGCCAGTTGCGCCAAAAATTTTAGAAAAATGTTTGTAGTTTGAGTTTGATAACGAGCCCATGGTAAAGGGTTTTTCAATAAGAGCGCTACAAAAGTTTTTTTAAATAAAATAAAAACAGTTTTGGATATCAATGAAATTCTTTATTCCTGTGAAAGTACGTTCGATGCCATTATGTATGAAAATCGATTTCTTTCGCATGGCCACCACGGGCACGCTTGCAGAAGTCCAGACGATGAACCCAATTTTCGACGGTTTTCAAGCATAAATCGGCCGATACTGCTGCAATTTTACGTTCGATATTCGTACGAAGTTCATCAATCGTCGCTGGCTTGTTGGCATAGACCATAGACTTGACGTAGGCCCACAGAAAAAAGTCTAACGGCGTCAAATCGCACGGCCGAGGCGGCCTATCGACTGGACCATTTCGTGAGATAACACGTTCTCCAAACTTGGTTTCCAATAAATTGATTGTGGCATTCCCTGTGTGGCTTGTGGCACCGTCCTGTTGGAACCACATGTCCACCAAGTCCTTATCCTTATCATCCATTGGGGCCAAAAATGTTCGGTTATCATTGAACGGTAGCGATTCCCATTCACAGTAACGTGCCGGTCTTGATCATCACGGAAGAAGTACGGCCCAATGACGCCGCCGGCCCATAAACCACACTAAACCGTAATTTTTTCGGGATGCAATGATGACTCATGGAGTACGTGTGGATTGCTGCCTGGCCACTGCCGCATATTTTGTTTACTGACGAAGCCATTCAGCCAGAAATGAGCCTCATCGCTGAAGATGATTTTTCGATGAAAATCCGAATCATTTTCAAGTTGTTGCTCAGCTCAACATCACGAACATACGACGCTTCTGGTGGTCAAGGGGCTTCAGTTCTTGCGTCAATTTAATCTTGTAAGGATGTAGGCCAAGATCTTTTCGCAAAATTCCCCACAACGACGTCACAGAGATTCCCAACGCTTGAGAACGACGTGTAAGAGACACATTTGGGCTTTCTTCAACTGAAGCCTCAGCGGCAGCAATATTCTCGACACTACGGGCACTTCTTTGTCTCACTGGCACGGGAACATTTTATGCTGTGCCTGTGGATTCAAATTTTCCCACTAGACGCTCAATTGTTGATCTGTTAGGACGATTATGACGACCATAAATTGGACGTAGCGCTCTTAACGTTGAGGCCACTGACTCCGAATTTCGGTTGTAAATTTTAATAATTTCGACTCGTTGTTGGATCGTATATCTTTCCATCAGGAAATGGCAAGCCTTACTGAAGAGAAATGTCAAAAGAGCGGCAAGAAATATAGCGTCGTTTGCTGTCCCTGTCGCTCAACATTTGTAGCGTCCCTGTTGAAAAACCCGATATTACTCTGAACATACGGCTTTGCAGTCCAGCAGCCTAACCTCTTGAGTCTTAATGCGCTTCATTATAACTTCAATATGTAGGTCGAGAGGCAAGCGATGCAAGAGCACGGTAAGGGTATCCCGTGGCGTCCACCTCAGTGCGCCCTTGGTACATATACTGGCTGTTCTCAGCAGCCTTTTGAGTTTTGTAGGTTGTATCCTCTACTCAATTCGAGTCACCATACTAGTGAGCCAATGCATGAGAATTGGACGTACATAGATGTGTACATTCACAAGGTCATCTTTGGTTGAAGTTCCCACTGCTTTCCAAAGGTTTTGCTGCAAGCATAGATGGAAACACACGGCTTCCTTACTCTGTGTTTGAAGTTGTGTTTTTAGTTTAGCTTTGGGCCAATCATGGTAAATACCTAATGCTGGGAGGTATTGTGAGCAGTTGGCCATTTAGACAGTGAAGGTTGAAAACGGGTGTTCTGGTTTTGGTGGTGAACAGCACCAATTCCTTTTTGCTCGGGTCTACACTGAGGCCACAACTTGCCACAGCCTCCACGATTTCGCTTATCACGGAGGGAATTTTCCTGATACTAGTATCTCCACGTCATCCGCATATGCGACAACTTTGATCAGCTCGTCTAGCTTAACTAAAATTTTTATTCCTTACCATTAGCCATAGCAGAGGAGAGATGCAACAGCCCTGTGGCGTTCCTCTAGAGGCAAATTTGGTTAAATAGCTGTTGTCCAGTTTTGCCTGGATAATTTTTGGTCCGAGCATAGAGACCATCCTTTGGCTAATAATTTCATATATTCCCAGCTCAATCAGAGATTCAAGAACAGCTCGATGGATCGATTAAAAAAAACTAAGTCGTCTAAGTTTTTTCCATTATTAAGTCACCCAATTCGGGAATTTTTTCTTAAGAATAATTTCCTCTAGATTTAGTCAAACAACAATGATGCCCCGTCAGCTAGAATCCATGATGGCTGCCATTTTGTGGTGAATATTTTTTTCAATTGCAGCAAGCTAAAAGGTTTAGTACCGTGAACTTTAGATTTGAGAGAAACGAGTCCAAAGAAGTTTAATCAGTTCTGCGTAGCTATGTCACATGTCCTGGAGATTTATTTGCCAGAGAAGATTCTATGCACCACTAGCGCCAGTGGTACAATTAAAAAAGATAAAAGTCAGGGGTGTTTGTAATGCTACCACGTATTAACTGCATGTGACGTTGCTCCTACTTGCTTACTTAAGTGACGCTACAGTCCGGAATAAAACTCGACCTCAACCATCAACCATCCTCTCTTAAGTGGCTAGCCTGGTGCTTAGCCAACTGTCTTCAGTTAAGCACTTCAAGTTGGTTGAGATCGGTTTCTACTTCTGCGAGGCACTTAAGGCGAAGTCATCCTCTACTGTATCCTACGTCTGGCTGGGAATCAAAGGCTCAGCTAGGTGACGTATTTGTGTTCGTTTACTCTACGTCTCGTCCAATGCGGATTTTTTTTTACCAGGGGCATGTCGCTGTACAGCTCGTATAGTTCTTGGTTGAATCTTCGTCTCCATAGCCCGTCAACGCAAACGGGCCCGAAGATTTTTCGAAGAATTTTCCTCTCGAATCGACCAAGGATTTCATGATCCGCTTTTATTATGGTCCATGCTTCAGCGCCGTAGAGCAGGACTGGGATGATCAGGGTCTTATATGAATAACCTTAGTAGTTCGAGTGAAGGCTTTACAACTGAATTGCCTTGTTAGCCCAAAGAAACAGCGGTTGGGAAGAGTAATTCTTCGTTTAATTTCTGACGAGATGTTGTTGTCAGAATTAATAGCGGCGCCGAGACAGACAAAGCCCTACACTACCTTAAAGTTATATCTGTCTATGGAAATTCTGTCCAATTCGTCGATGATGTGCGTCCTTTCCTTTGGTCTAACCCTCGTTTACAGATGAACCCGTTTTTGCCGCTTCCACCTCTGGCTATGACATTACGCTGAGTCAGACCAATTATGTCGATGTCGTCAGTATTTGCAAGTACTTGCACCGATTTATAAAAAATTGTGCCTCTGGTGTTAGCTCGGGAGTTTTGTACAATCTTCTCTAGAACTATGTTAGGTAGGTAGGTAGGTAGGTAGGTAGGTAGAAGTGGCGGTTCAGCATATGAACCCCAAAAAGCGCTTATGTGGCTTTTTGTTACCACGGGTCTAGTGATCTTATTATGACGATTGTTATGGATGTGATACAGGTGGTCTCTTGGTCCAACCTGTGAGGTTTAAAACACGGATAGGATATTGTATTCTTAAACCCGAGATATCGCTAAGGTTGTGGGAGAATTATTGGTTTAATGCATTCAATCTGGCTCTTGCTAGTTCCAAACATATACAGATGAAACCGGAGAGGATTTCTATCTCATTTGTCCCCCCGAAACTGTGACAGTGGGGGTTGTATGGGATCCCTAGTCTGGCCTCATGGTCTCCAATTGGCTAGTGCCCCGTGACTATAGCCGTCATTCTTACGATATCTGAGCGGGTTCTGTTCAGCAGGTCGTTTGTCCTGTTCTTGTCGTAGGAAGACCACATCTTCCTCGATATTATGCAATTTGTTAACCTTCTCCATTTGGAGTCGGCCGTCATCAGGAAGTATATGAGTAGATTTGTCCCTTAACCGCATCTATAGCGGGATATAGGCCCTTGCCGCAAGTGAGACGTTAAGAGCTGAGCCTTGCCTGGCCAGCTAGTCTGCACGCTCGTTTCCTTCGATGTCACTGTGCCATGGGATCCAGAGAAGTGTAACGCTGAACGCGTTCGACCAGGTGGGCAAGTTCGTTCCGGTATTCCTGTACCAGCATTCCTGTACCAGCTTGGAAGATATGGTAGTCTAGTTGATGGATCAATGAGGATAGCAAGAAAGCTTTTTCGTAGTGCCACGTCCCAGTAGCATTCAAAACTCTCTAATGGAATACGCAGGCAAAATCGAGTAGGCGGTATGATTCTGATATTTTCGGTGATTGCAAGTAGACTCCAGACCTAACGCCACAGTTCGTCCTTGTTCCATCAGTGTAGACGCCCGTGTCGAAATCTCTTTCTACTTCGTTCCTCTTCCACTGAGCTCTGGTAGGAAAACTTACTTGGAAGGCTTTCTTGAAGCTTAGTGTGGTTGTGATTTTGTCTGTAGGAAACGTGACCATGCCGTTTGGTAACGAGTCCAGGATATTACTGTGGCTATACTGCTTTGCATTCAAGCATTCTGACTTTTGAGTCTTACTGAGCTTCATAACGCGGTATCTATAATGTGTAGGTCACGAGGCAAGAGATGCAATAGCACTGTGAGGGCATTCCTTGGCGCCGACTTCAGTGCTTCATTCCTGCCTATACTGGCGGTTCTTTGCAGCCTTTTTAGATTTCAGAATTTGTTGCCTTTAATCAATGCGGCCCACAATACTAGTGAGCCGTGTGTGAGAACTGGACGTACAATTGCCCAACAAACAATTTCGCTTCGATGAAGCACTATCGAAGCTATTACCCACCCATCAATACAACCAGTACGAAGTCTAATGGAAAACCATTTGGCACACTTTTAGGAAGCAATTTAGTTAGATAAAAACTTTTATCTAACTGGGATTCGAAATCGCGCTCTATCGCACGGTAGTCCAACACGCTTCCCACTAGGCTGTGGTCTGGGACATGAGAGACCAGCAAGTACAACGAAGCACTTGAATCGTGTTGCCTCATTCTCTGGTAGGTTCGCCATATTTTCACCTTTTCCCCGATCTTTTCACCTTTTCCCGTTTCATTTTCACCTTTTTCCCAATCCTTAAACCTTGACTTTTTTTTAAGCCTTCCTTCGTTAGCTCAATACATGCTTTGCTTCAGATTAACTTCGTGCAGCGATTATTCGTGAATGGTTCATACGAGTACCTGAAGCGTCAACTAATGCAAAGTCCTTCCTTCTTCCTGATTAACAATTTTTGCAATCTCAGCATAGCGTCAATGATCCTATCAACTCCATCGACATAAATGCTGACCTTGCAAGAAGCCTCATGCTTTGAGAAGCTTTTCAAATTTGGCGTTCGGATAAGGCGTTAAGCAGTAGGTCATGTTTTTTGTGGTAAAAATAATAATTTCTCACCAACAATTGAAGAGATTTACTAGGTTTGATGCCTCATATGGGTTTTTAATGCCAGATGCGTCATTTTACAACATGACTTGTTTCGTACGCATTGTAACAATCCTTTTCGAGGATAAATTCCCAACGTAAGCTTTATATGCTTACCACGCTTTCGCGGAGGAAAAATATAATTTTGCGAAGGACTACTTCCACGACTTCCTAGGCAAAACTTATGAGCGAGTGCCGAAGTTCGAAGCTCAAATCGTTGTGGTAGATTCTCATGCAAAGGTAGGAACAGAGGACATATTTAGCACTATTGCCGAAAACACGACCTTCATGACATCAAGTCTCGCAACGTACTTAGGCTAATTGACTACGTTGCGGAACGAAATGTTACTAAAGCCAGCACACGGTTTTCTAACCTCAATTTCAATAGGGGACATGGCGACCTCCTGATCAGCAAATTATCAATCAAATCGATCATAATGCGACACACGACGAGATAGGATTGAAGCGAAAATTCGACTGGATACACTGGATAAGTGGCTAGCGTGTTGGACTACTAAGCACCAGGACACGGCCGTAAATCCCAAAAGTGACTACGCCCAAGTTTTTTTTATCACTGCTCCACATTTTGCAAAAGTTCTATCGACAAAATTTTAACGTATGGTATATGAACAAACATCTGCGGAAGCATAAAAACAACCTTACAGAGGTTATACCATCATAACTTTGGTTATGCTTGTGAATTTTCCCGCATAATGCCTTCAACCCAAACAATCGACTGCAAAAATGCTCAACCTCAGCGCACAGGACCTATATAGGGCCTACAGAAATAATTGATTGTGGAAATTAGATATTAATGCCTTGTAGGGGAATAATTGTTATTTTGGGGCTGTGTACATCCCTAAGATCATCTTTGGTTGAAGTCCCCACTTCTTTGCAAAGGTTTTTCTGCAAGGCAACACACGCCTTCCTTACTGTATGTTCGATGTTGTGTTTCCAGTTAAGTTTTGGGTCAAGCATGATACCAAAAAATACTGGAAGATAGTATTAGTGGTTGGCCATTTAGATGAGGGAGGGTGAAATATTCCTTGCCTCAATCCTTTTTTGTATGTGTCGGTAAGGTCGTTTTCGACCTTGATAGACCAGCGAGAATTCTCCATCGTCATCTGCACAGACGGACAAGTTTGTGTAGTATTCCAAAACTAGACATGGCTCTGTATAATTCGACTCTATTAACTGTACAGAGCGATCGATATTTTCGATATCAAAACCATACCGACATAAAAAATGGCGCATCCAAAATAAATAGTATGAAAGGTATTCGGCACAACAATTTGTTAGTACAGTAAGTGGTTACACTTTTCAACCTATCGTATTCAATGACGAAAACCCTTCAAATGGCATAGTCGCCAATAGCATGATGCTGTTCGTTCAAATGGATGAACTCCTGAACATCTTCGTATCACTGAAAAATAAAAAGTCGGCGGGAGAGGACGGTGTCCCAAACGTCGTATTGAGACACCTGCCAGTGGAAGCAGTCGATATTTTCACCACGCTGTTTAACAATGCACTGAATAATGCACATTATCCGGTGCACTGGAAAACGGCGGTTGTACATCCTATCCTCAAAAAGGACAAGGACAAAACAAACCCTGCAAATCTACAGTCAATAAGCCTTCTGCCGAATGTAAGCAAGGTATTTGAGAAAATAGTCAATAGGGCTCTGCTTAAGTGGGTCGAGGAAAACAAAATTATTCCGGAAAATCAGTTTGGTTTTCGAGCGAGGCATGATACCATTCATGCCGCGTCGAAACTAGTGTCCGACATCCAATGGAATAAGTCCAAAAAAAAAATGCACAGGGGCCTGTCTGGTTGACTTTGAGAAGGCCTTCGACACCGTATGGTTAGAGGGGCTTTTCTACAAGCTGACAAGACTGGGCATGCGTAAACCCATGCTATATATGATTTATGAAATGCCTTATGGGAAAGAAGTTCGTTGTCAAATGTGGCAACGTAACTTCGAGTAAAGTGTTTGAAATTAAAAACGGTTTACAACAGGGGGCGGTGAACTCCCCGATATTGTTTAACATTTATACAAGTGATCTTGTAGGTTCTCTCAGTCACGCTATAGCGTACGCAGATGATTTCCAAAAAAACCGAAACAATTCTGTTCAGGACCCCAGTGCAGAGGGCTTCTTACGATACCAGAAAAAACTGGAAAAAATTTTGTATCATGCGACAGCATGGACGACCGTTGGCGGTGAGAAGTGAAGTCAAATACCTTGGCATCTGGCTTGACGAGTTTCTATATTTAAATAAAAATGTGGATGCTTGTCTGGCCAGGGCTAGGGGGGCTTATGCTCTGACAAGAAGATTGTTTCAAAGCAGTCAACTTGATTCAAGGGTGAAAGTCATTTGCTACATGACCCTCATAAGGCCGATCATCGCCTACGGTTGTCCTGTGTGGTTCAATATTTCACCATCCTACATGGAAAGGATACGGCTATTCGAGAGGCGCTGTCTCCGATCCTGCTTAGGATTGTACCGAACGCCGGACTCCGAGTACATAAAATATAATCGCTACGAGGTTCTTTACAATGGGGCCCAGCTGAACAGAATCGACAATTTCCTTATTAAGGTGATTCTAAGGCACGCTTGAAGGGCGATGGCTAGCGACAACAGCCTGATCTTTGGGGCTTATTACCCCAATGAAACATATATGGAGAGTACGCTCGTGTCCGGCTTTATTCCACCAGAGGCGTTTATTTATATCGATTCGTTAGGGTTGGTACAGGACAGGAACGGTATCCCGGTTTTATACCACCGCTACCGTGACGCGCGTAACAAGCGGCTAATCCGCGACGGGTATGTCGACAATGCTCCGGTGCTCCTCCGCTTTAGCACTTCGGTATCGGATCGCGATAGGACCGATGCTGAAAGGCAGAGTATGGAATTTTTGTGGCTACATGAGGGAAGTGATTCTGCACTTCCTCCTGACTTTGCGGACTTTTAGTCCACTCCTTAATTGTAAGATAAATAAAATTTAGAAACGAGGTCTGGGGCGGGGCATATGCACCATATTGGCGTACAATATGGTGGAATACATGCAGCCTGGGGGCCAAAAGTCTCGATCGGGATGGTGACCCCTCGGGGCATTTGCAACGAGTGCTCGCCACCCCGATTATAATTAAGTAAGGTGTAAGTAGTTTTAAGTAGTTTTAAGTTAGTTTTAATCTAGTTTAAGCTTTTTTATATAAAACAAAAAATGTTACTGATCAAAGTTTTTTTTAAATTTTCTTTGAACAAAAAAAAATGATCTACATAATAAAATAAAATAAAAACGACTAAAGCTGAAAAGCAAATAAAAAAGTTAATTTAAGCTTAGAGCGCCCGCTTAGGACCGATAATTAGTATAAGAAAAAATGTTAATTATAAGTTAGATTTAGTCATTTTTGTCTAGTTTTAAGTTATAGTATTTTAAGATAATAAAAATGAATTTAAAAAGTAAAAAAAAACTTTTCAACCTATTCAGCATAACTACACAAGTGACTCGATAGTTCTAACGCAAAGCCAGAAGGTCGACGCAGTGAAGAAGACCACCTCGCTTTATAAAGCACGAAACAGTTGAAGCCCACCTCATTGAACTTAAAAACCTCATGTGCTAAGTAAGGTGCTAAATAAAGAGGCCGACGTCCAGATTAGCTTCGTGCTATTACTCAAATAAGGACTTGCTGCTCTTTTTCCAGACCCTTTATCCAACTGATTCAACTGTTTAAAAGTTCTGACAAATATTCAGGAGTTAACCTGACTTGTATGTGCAGTAGCTCAAGGGCTAGAGTGTTGGTTAATGGTTAAAAGGTCAAAAGGTCAAGTATAGCATGTATTACCATTAGGTTTGTTTCACTGCACCTTCTTTTGCGAAAGTCGGATAAAGATCCAAGAACGTATCTACCGTCTGGAATCGGCGTACAATTGTGCGTCCCTTTGGTTTTTTTTTTTCAAAAATTAAACTTTGCACACACAAATTCCTGAAGATCCTAGGTTTTCGGCTTTGGATGGACCTTTAGTACGTGATATTTATTTATTTGGCATGACGAATTTCAAAATTTAATGATCTGAGCCGGCGTAAAGCTGGGAAGCACCAATTCTTTGAATCATTCCAAGAAGTAATGGCTGTTATCCATATATTTTGTTCCAGTCTATTTGAACACTCAGTTTCATACAAGCTATGGCTTCGAACGTCAATAACTCATAGAACCCAACATAAAAACCTACGGACGTTTCTATGCATTAAGGACTACTCTAAGAAATCGAAATATAATTGCCAACATCAGCAACCTTAGTGTAAGTAAGAAAACCTGAAACTTAATTTCACGTAATTTATTGTGCTACCCGTCATTCTATTCATTGGAATCACCCTTTACTGGTTTGTGACGTAAACCCAGCCGTATACACAAGCTTGACACCAACTTCCCTTTGGCTATATGATAAACAAAACTCTCGAAACTTTTAATTGTCTATACGCATCTCGAAAATTGTAATCCAACATTCGCCCCCTAAAAACCAAAGCAACCGACACACACAACGACGGTAGAGAGTAAAACCATCCTAAGAACCAACTGTGTTCTTCATTTTATCATGGCATACAACCCTTGGTAAGGCTTTCAATCCCTTAATCCGTTTCCCTAGTCAGTCGTTTGTGAAACATCACTATCTCCTCTCGTCCTTCAAACATCTAGGACGTAGGTATTATTTTAGTACTACAATAATCTCTTCGCTCCTTTAATTCTCCAAGCTCATTCTCATAACGCAACCGGAAACGTTAAAGGACCCCCCTACCCCTTCCATATTAAATTCGCCTCTAACGTCCTTGCAATTTGTTATATGAGCGGATTACATCCGTTATGAGGTTTAAACTATTCAACTGGAACTCGAATGTGCATTCGAGCAAATTAGATTGGATAGATAGACCGTTATCGGCGCAAAGGACCTTAACTATTTTCCATTTGGAAATAACGCCAAGGACTATTGAAGCACCATGATATCCAACATGTTGGCGTTGCTAAGGACTTTGTTGTTTCGGTAATAAATAAAAAAAAAAGAAAAAAAACAATACAAAGGGAAACAAAAATTCGCCTGCTTTAAAGGATTTATTACCGTTACACATATAAACATATGTATGAATATGCTTATGCTGCTATTAATAGTCTTAAGCATACATGGGATGAGAGCTTGTTAGGCAACCATTAATCTATCGCGTTCTTGAAAAAATGTATTAATCTTGTTCCTTCGTCCTGCGGAATGAGATTTTTCTTAGCTTCAGATTGTGATGGTGAGGTGAAGTGGCAACTTTTGAGGAAAACTTTCCCACTATAGCGACAGAACTTTGATATGAAAAACAAGACCCGAATAAGTTTTCTTCTATGAATTTTTGCTGCATCCAAAGGATGTGGAACGTATACCCATATCTTGCTCCGATAACGAAAAAAAAAACATTTTTAGTGCATGGAGATGTGTTTTTTATGATCTTGGATTGTATTAATATTTTTTGGTGAAACTGGAAAGAAATCCTTTTGAGAGGTTTTGGAAGGGGAAAATATGTTTTATAATGAGAATGGTGAGGGTTCGAGAGTGTTGGAGTTTGATGGGTCTTCGTGTAAGCAGCCACTTGGTAATATTACGGAAATGTTTTTTTTTTTTGTTTTTTTTGTGAATGCCCTAAGCTTCTTTATAGGATGACATGATAATGGGTGTAGTTAAACGAGATCCGTTATTTTTCTATGAAATTGAAAAGTTTACTCAGTAAAAGGTGGGCCAAAAGAGATCACCCTTTTGGAAGATGCTCTTATTTTTGCAAATAGCCGTCAATGTCAAATCTGTTTTGACATTTGTGGACTAGACAGATGTAGAACACAAGTGAACAAGCCATAGCGATACACTCCCCAGGAACGCGGAATAATCGTGTCTATTTTCTTGCGTAACGATTCATCAGTAGTGTTGGCGCAGGGCGAATTCCGTCGCCGATTCCAGGCCGTCCGACACCGACTGCGCCGTTTGGCCACCAACCTTGAAGCGTATTGGACCACACGAGACGTTGCCTAGAGTGGCCAGCCCCGGAGCGCCGAGAACATCGCCACTGTTACTGAGTATGTCGAAGTGTCGCCGGACACATCGACCAGACGCCGGTGCCTCGCAATTAACCATCAGCCGGTCAACCCTAAGGCGAATTTTGGTCAAAGACTTGCGTAGTATATTAGTGGTTGGCCATTTAGACGGGGGAGGGTGAAATATTCCTTGCCTCAATCCTTTTGTGGATGTGTTGGTAAAAACGAAGAATATCTCCGCTGTTGCCGAGTATGTCGAAATGTCGCCGATCGACCAGACGCCGCGGCCGGTGCCTCGCAATTAACCGTCAGCCGGTCAACCCTAAGGCGAATTTTGGTCAAAGACATGCGCATGTTCCCGCAAAAAAAACAGTCCGTGCATCAGCTGCTGACTGTCGACCGGCAAACGCGTGTAACCACGCCCGAGCCATCCTCAATATCGAGGACAAAAATGGACGATTTTTCGACCAAAATCATAATGAGCGATGAGGCTCATTTCCACCTCAGCGGGTACATGAACAAGCAAAACTATGGCTTCTGGGGCGCCCAAAATCCACGAGTAATGCCATTACACCCGCAAAAGTTACTGCATGGTGCGCTGTTCACGCTGGAGGAGTCATCGGTCCATTTTTTTTTTCGAGAACGCCGCTAGTCAAACGACAACTGTGGACGTTGCGCGCTATAGGCCAGGCGTGGCAGACCCCGGAGTAGCCGTTCTGCAGAGAATATTGCTGCTGTAGCCGAAGATGTCATGGAAGCGATCGAACAGACGACGTGCCACGCAAATGGGTATCAGTCGACGGTCTTTACAGCGAATTTTGGTACAAGATTTGAAGATGTTTCCGTACAAAGTCCAGACGGTGCATCAGCTGTTAGCTGCTGACCGCCAATCGCGTCTAACATACGCTCAAGCCATCCTTAATCACCACCAAGAGGAAGATGATTTTTCATCAAAAATAATCAATGAGCGATGAGCCATTTCCATCTTAGCGGGTACTGGGGCACTGAAAATCCGCGTGTAACCCACGAAGAGCCATTACACCCGCTCAAAGTCACTGTATGGTGTGCTGTTTTCGCTGGAGGAGTCATCGGACCTTTTTTCTTCGAAGACGTCGCGGGCCAAACGGTTACTGTGAATGGTGAGCGCTACAGAACAATGACCAACAAGTTCTTTTTGCCGCAACTTGATGAATTGAGATTGGAAAACATGTGGTTCCAACAGGACGGTGCAACGGCACACACTGCACGTGCCACAACCGATATGCTGAAGGATGCGTTTCCCGGGCGCCTAATCTCCCGTTTTGTCGATTTGCACTGTCCAGCAAGATCGCCTGATTTGACCGCTTCAGACTTCTTTTTGTGGGGCTTTTTGAAGTCGCGGGTTTATGTCAACAAGCCTCAGACTCTTGCAGCTCTTAATGACAATATCCGTCAAGAATGTGAGGACCTATCGCCGGAAGTTTTGGCCAAAGTGATGGAAAATGCCATAAAAAGGGCTCAAATGACAATCAACTGTGGCGGCGGCCATTTACATGACATGATATTCTCGACTTGATGTAAAAAAAAAAAATTAAAAGACCAAATAAAAATAGTCCACAAGAAGAATCAAAGTTTTTCATTTTTTTTTTAAATTACAGCCAAAAAAACATCGGAAGGTAATTTTTGCGCCACCTTGTATATATCGGATGTTTTTTTAGAGGTTGGTTTTTGGAATAGAGATAAGAATGACATTTTGTGGTCAAATCGGGAAACTTTAGTGTCATTTATGTTCAGTTTGGTTTGCCATTTTATCATGAACAGGTTGACAATTAAACAACGCTTGCAAATCGTGCAAATTTATTTCGAAAATAATGGTTCAGTTCGCGAAGTTTACCTCAAGCTCCGTCCATTTTATGGTCGACATAATTGTCCATGAGAGCAATTAATTCGGTTAACCATGGAGCGTTTTCGCACGATGTTTACGTAATACGCATCCGCAGAGACGTCGAACAGTGCGCAACGAAGAAACAATTGCCGCTGTAGAGCAAAGTGTCGAAGAGGACCCGAATGAGTCGATTCGCCACCGTGCACAGCAATTGGAGGTTTGTCCATCAACTTTATGGAAGATTTTGCGCAAAGATCTTGGCTTACGACCTTACAAGATCCAGCTTGTGCAAGAATAAAAGTCGCGAGACAATGCAATGCGAAGTGATTTTGGTGTATTGGCCGAAAATGAGATTGATATCGATGCCGACGAGGCTCATTTTTGGTTGAATGGCTACGTCAACAAGCAAACTTGCCGCATTTGGAGTGAAGAGAATCCACATGAGACCCTTAAGACGCCATTACATCCACTAAAATAGACTGTTTGGTGTGCTCTATGGGCTGGTGGAATCATTGGGCCATACTTCTTGCGAAATGATGCTGGAGAGTCAGTTACCTGACCGGTTTAGAGCCATGATAACCGACTATTTTGTTCCCGAATTGGATGGCATGAATGTGGATGAGTTGTGATTCCACCAAGTCGACGCGCTACACGCACACAGCGCACGTCACAATCGATTTGTTGAAGAAAACATTCGATAAGCGCATAATTTCGCGGAATGGACCTGTCAATTGGCCACCTTGATCGTGTGATTTGACACCTTCGGATTATTTTCTTTGGGGACATGCGAAGTCGCTCGTCTACGCCAACAAACCATAAACGTTAAGGGAAGCCAACATTCGTGGCGTTATTTGCCGACATACGGCCCCATATGCTCGAAAAAGTGGTTGAAAATTGGACCTCTAGACTTGGATTTATTCGAACCAGCCGCGGCGGCCACATTTTTTTTTTTTTTATATAATTTACACGTACTCAAGGGGTTATGAATACCCTTTTATATGTTACCATAGTACGAGCGTTAGAGAAGGGGAAGAAAGAGAGGATAGGAAAGATTTTGGATGTAGTGGAGACTTAAACTCCATGGGTGGTGTCCAAACTAACTTCGGGGAGTCACTTTTTCTTGTGTTCGTTAAATATGAAGAAATTTAAGATGGTGCGCATACTTTTAGGTATTACACCGACCTTTTATTTCTTTTAAATAAAAGTGAAATGGATTTTGGTTGAACGCGCAACCTTCCACTCAACAGACGAACACATTACCACTACACCATGCCTGAAATCATTATCCTTCCAATAAAGCCAAATGGATGGACATTATACCTCTATACCTCTACAAAAAAAACGATAGAATGATTCGATTTAAGTCAAATTTGCGCCATTTAAGTCGATAAGTTTCTGCCATTTTGAAGGTAATTTCAGTATACCTCTCTCTTAGAAACCCTGATCCTTATGATAAAAAAAAAAACTGGAAGCAACCAATTTTCACAAACCTCACTAATACAAGCAAAGTCGTTCGTCATAGGCAGGAACAGATAGTAATCACTTAGTGCTAAGTCCGGAACTACATGGTGGATGCATAGGAACTTACCAACGGAACTCCCGGAGCTTCTGACAAGTAACTAACGACATGTTTGGCCTTACGTAATTCTGATGAAACCCAACTCCTCTTCTATTGGCCAAAGCCGGCCATTTTTGAGCGATTGCTCAGCAAAGCTTCCCAAATTAATGGTCAAAACTATAAAAAAAAAATCCCAATTGTTGTTACAAATAACGTGAGATATGAACCTGATTGGCCATGCGGTGCAGACAAATCCCGCAGTACCTCAAAGTTATATCTGTCAATGGTGACGGTCTGTCCAATTCGTCGATGTTGTGTGTCCTTTTGTATTGACAGCATATACGTCGTCTTGCCCTCGTCTACTGCTAAAACCCATTTTTGCCGCTTCCTTCACTATACTACCAAACGTGGCTATGACATCACGTTGGGTCCTACCAATGTTGTCAATATCGTCAGCGTATGCTAGTAGTTGCATCGATTTTTGAAAAATTGTGCCTCTGGTGTTGGCTCAGGAGTTCTGCACAATCCGTTTTTTTTTTTTGTGCCACCACGACTGTTTACCTTAACATAAACCTAAAAAACTATGTAAGTCGGCCATATATTTTCAAGAGGCAATTGACTATAACCACCACAACAGGTTCTCCTGTTGCAACCTACTCCGGCGGTCCCAATCGGACACACTCCTGCTGAACCGCAGGCACTCTCCTCCGCCCTGAGTGACGACGTCTCGGTCGTACAGGAGCCGCCTATCCACAGTTTGTCGGAAGGCGTGGTATATTAGCGGAATCTATCCTGTATCAGCCCTCGACTATCCAAATATAGGAAAGCTTCGGGCGGAATAAAGCCACTCAAACGCACACTCTCAAAATATTCATCATTGGGGTAGAAAGCCCCCGAAGATGAGACTATTGTTCGAAGCCATCGCTCTTGCAGCGTCAAACCGAATGAGGTTCACCAGAAAATTGTCTATTCCGTTTATGTTGGCCCGGTGTATCCTGGTTGGAATAGTATTTTGTGTAGTCAGATACTGGTGTTCTGTGAAGTCCAAGGCAGCTCCTCAGACACTGCCTCTCAAACACCCGTATCTTTTCCATTTGAGATGGGGCAACGTTGAACCACACCGGGCACCCATAGGCAATCATTGGCCTAATGAGGGCCATGTAGCAAATCACCTTCACCCTGCTGTCAAGACGACTGCTATAAAACAATCATCTTGTCAGGGCAAATGCTCCCCTAGCTCTAGCCAGAGCAGCATCTACATGTCTTCCGAAATATAGATACTGATATAACCAGATGCCAAGGTACTTTACTACACTTTTACTCGCCAGTGGCTGTCCGTTTGGTCCAACGATCACCAGCTTTCGCCAGTTCTTTCTCGTATCCCTAGAGGCCTTAGACAACGGTGTTCTAAACAGGATAGTTTCTGATTTCTGAAAGTTGATTTTCAACTTCCACTATAATATCTCTAGATCTTGTCGAAGTCCCGCTGCAAAAGAGTTCGAATGACTTCGACAGAATGGGCTGTTCTGTACGCGATAAGATCGTCCGCATACGCAATTGCGTGAGTAAGACTGGTGTAAATGCTGAAGAGAATCGGCGAGCTTACCGCTCCCTGTTGCATTCTTAATGAAAAATTCCGTGGTAGAAGTTACATTGCCACTTTTAACAACAAACGGTCTACCAGTCAGCATATCATGAAGCATATATAGCAGCGGTTTACTTATGCCAAGTCTGGTCAGCTATAGATAGAGGCCCTCTAACCATACGGTGTCGAAAGCCTTCTCTAAATCAACCAGACATGCACCCGTGTCCTGTTTTTTGGCTTTGTTCCGTTGTATATCAAATACAAGTTTGGAGGCGGCATGCACTTCCTGCCTTGAAACCAAACTGGTTCTCCGGTATAATATTCTGCCCTAGCGAGGTATCTGTCGGAGCGGAAAATTCTCCGAATTCGTACGATTCGAACGATCTTAGCTTCGAGGTATTCTTCCGAAAAGCTGTTCGTAATATTTCTCCGACATTTTGTAACGCACCCCGGCAAATTGCGTTGAAGTGCGTTCAGGTGCACTTTTCGTGCAATTTTTTCCGATTTCCTCCGACATTTTGTAACGCACCCCGGCAAATTGCGTTGAAGTGCGTTCAGGTGCACTTTTCGTGCAATTTTTTCCGATTTCCTCCGACACAAATTCTTTGCGGAATTTATTTATGAATTGAAGTGATTTTTCGCCGAAGACATATTATACCTAGAATGGGATTTGAACCTCCGACGAAGTATACGTTGCGGAAAATTTCCCGCTCCGACGGATACCTCGCTAGGGCAGACTATTGTCCTCAGACCACTTGAACAGAGCTCGATTGAGAATCTTTTCGAAAACTCGGTGGGAGACTGACTTATCGACCGGAAATTCGCCGGATTGGAGTTATCCTTTCCCTCTTTTGGGAGAGGATGACCCACCGCCGTCTTCCAACGCACTGGATAGCATTATTCAGCGCGTTGTTGAACAGCGTGGCGTAAATGTCCACAGCTTCTGGGGGTAAGTGTCGCAGTACAATGTTGGGTATACCATCGACTCCCGCTGACTTCTTTTTCTTTATGGAATCGAAGGTGATCTGGAGTTCCACCTTCGAGATTAACAGGGAACTAGACCCACTTCGCTCGGCGACTATGTCGTTTGCCATGTTTTCGTCATCAAACCGGGTGAAACCACGGTTCTCAGATCGCCATTGCGTTATGTCGTTTCGGAGATAGAAATGATGGAGCAGGGCATTGTTTTCCAGGACGCTGTTCAGGCGAATGCCATTATTCACCTTATACACTTCCTAAAAGACAGCCCCCACTGATTCCACTTTCTCCTGAGGATCTTCAATAACATAGAAATCGTCGCCGAAGACGGCTTCCCCCGGATCAATTCCTGCTGTCAAAAGTATGTTTGTTTTGTCAGTTGTTCGTTGGAGCTTAATACACGGAAGGTCGTTATGACCTTTCCTCCTAAAGATCTTATTAATTTGTGGAAACATACTCGGGTCGCTGGAATTTACGGCCTGAATTCCGTTGTTCCAAAAAAAAATTAATGGACAACCGATAGTTCTCCTTGATCAACTGGTTGATGTTTTTGATCGACGCCTTGAGTGTACTAATCTCCTGGTCGCGTGGGCATGTCAGTCGTCTGTACAAGAGCTTAAGTCTTGTCAGAAGTCTGCTTTTTTGTCTGTGTAGTGCGTCAATGGTCGCGTTTCTGTACGTAGACGTTATGTTCTGCACAATCCTCTTGAAAATCAAATTCAGAAGTCACATGACAGCGCATGGTATCGAATGTGGCGGTGAGGCTGTCTCCGACTCTAATGGAGCAATGAAAAATCTCCATCGTCATCCTACGGTTTCAGGAGTTCACATATCACGGCAGATAGGATCTTGTAGGCGATGTTGAGGAGGCTTATGCCTCTGTAGTTGGCACAGTTCAGAGGGTCTCCATTTTTGTGGATCGGCCAAACGATGCTGCGGTTCCATTCTTTGGGCATACTTTCTTCCGAGCAGATTTTTCTTATGAGTTCATTGATGTTATTTACCAATTCATCCCCGGCGGCTTTATAATGCTCAGCGGAATTGCCGTCATTTCCGGGGTCTTATTAAGCTTGAGCTTAGACATGGCTATCCTTACTTCACTCATGTCGGGTGGTTGGCAATTTTCGCTGTCGTTGCCAACATTGAAAGATTCGTTCTGCCTGACAGCGGAATGTTGTTCGTCATCGCCGTTTAACAGTCTGCCGAAGTGGTTCTTCCATATCTTCAGTATCGACTATGTTTCAAGTACGATGTTTCCTTGTTCATCGTGTTGGATATCCGCATTCTTACCATTGCTGCAACAAGGTAGTGGTCCGAATCGATGTTAGCCCCTCGGAATGTTCAGACATCCAAAATACCGGATGCGCGCCTCTGTTCTATCGCAATGTGATCAATTTGGTTGATCGTTCGTTGATCGGAAGGCCGCCATGTCCCCTTATGGATATCGAGGTGAGAAAACAGTGTGCTGGCTATAGTGGCATTTCGTTCCGTAGTGAAGTCAATGAGCCTAAGTCCAGACGTTTTGTCGTGAAGGCTATGTTTTTCGACAACACTGCTGAAAATTTCTTCTCTTCCTACCTTTGCGATAAAATCTTCAAGCAGGACTTGAACATCATACCTCGACAGTCGCTCATAAGTTTTGTCAAGGAGCTCGTAGAAACAGTCTTTTGCTGTATCATATTTTTTCTCGTTTGGAGCGTGAGTTCATATAAGCCTCATGTTGGAGAACTTGTCCTTGAGACGACTTCTAGCACGTATAACGAATCCAATTCCGAATAGTCACTGTTTTTGCTGACTATAACACGGTCCGTAGTAGATGTCATTTTCATCCTCTTTTTACCCAGCCCATCCCATTGTATATCCTGGATGGCAATTATATCTGCTTTGTAGCCATGTAGTACTTCTGCTAGTTGTTCGCCGGTACCTTTCCTGGTTAATGTTCTCACAATACAGGTGCAGATATGAACTTCGTCGTTTATTTTTTTTTGTTTGGCAGGGTTGTCAAGAATAAAATCAGTCCTTTCCGAGGCTATTTGTTGCTGTGTTACGTTAGTTTTTTTTTTCATGGGAGGGTAGTTAACTCAAAGGATATCCCCCAACCTGGAAGGCAAGTTCCAATTTATCAGATACCCCTAGCACACGGGGCCGTCAGTATCCACTGCGGGATTGAGCGCTGCCGTTGGCCTTTCAGTTCATCCGCCGCCATCTCTGCTCCAGAGGCCTCACTTACCTTTGAAGTTCCAGGACAACCTGCTGACTGAATATGCCGATGCAGCTTTTCTAGGTTTCCCAGCAGGCCGGGAATTCATTACGTGCCATCCTGACCTGGCTGTTTATAGTGTTGCAGTTGCTGTTTTTCGTCGTCTTATCAACACTCGCGCTTATCGTTTTGCAAGTCAAATCCGATTGGATGACACTAGCATCCGATGTTTACAACTTCGGGGTAAAATAAGCACCAAAAATTCCAAGTTAACGTCAATCCAAGTTTGCCCTCGTTCTACAACATAGGTGAGGTTAGGTTAGGTTAGGTTAGGTTAGGTTAGGTTAGGTTAGGTTAGGTTAGGTTAGGTTAGGTTAGGTTAGGTTAGGTTAGGTTAGGTTAGGTTAGGTTAGGTTAGGTTAGGTTAGGTTAGGTTAGGTTAGGTTAGGTTAGGTTAGGTTAGGTTAGGTTAGGTTAGGTTAGGTTAGGTTAGGTTAGGTTAGGTTAGGTTAGGTTAGGTTAGGTTAGGTTAGGTTAGGTTAGGTTAGGTTAGGTTAGGTTAGGTTAGGTTAGGTTAGGTTAGGTTAGGTTAGGTTAGGTTAGGTTAGGTTAGGTTAGGTTAGGTTAGGTTAGGTTAGGTTAGGTTAGGTTAGGTTAGGTTAGGTTAGGTTAGGTTAGGTTAGGTTAGGTTAGGTTAGGTTAGGTTAGGTTAGGTTAGGTTAGGTTAGGTTAGGTTAGGTTAGGTTAGGTTAGGTTAGGTTAGGTTAGGTTAGGTTAGGTTAGGTTAGGTTAGGTTAGGTTAGGTTAGGTTAGGTTAGGTTAGGTTAGGTTAGGTTAGGTTAGGTTAGGTTAGGTTGGGTTAGGTTAGGTTAGGTTAGGTTAGGTTAGGTTAGGTTAGGTTAGGTTAGGTTAGGTTAGGTTAGGTTAGGTTAGGTTAGGTTAGGTTAGGTTAGGTTAGGTTAGGTTAGGTTAGGTTAGGTTAGGTTGGGTTAGGTTAGGTTAGGTTAGGTTAGGTTAGGTTAGGTTAGGTTAGGTTAGGTTAGGTTAGGTTAGGTTGGGTTAGGTTAGGGTAGGTTAGGTTAGGTTAGGTTAGGTTAGGTTAGGTTAGGTTAGGTTAGGTTTTATTGGATACACGCAGTGCGCGTGCACACTTTGACCACAAAAGTCCGTTCTGGTACCACGTGGATCTGTCGACTATCCTATATTCGTTCGCCTAATTGAACCATTCAGAGCTTACTATGTAGCTTAGGAAGTTTCTGACATTAGCCAGCTCACCTTGATTATCGAAGGAGTTCTCTCTTAGATGAAGCTTCCTTTTAACTGAGCGAGTTGGATAATAGCATAGAAGGTGAGTAATACTTTCCTCCTCCTCTTCGTCTTTTTTTTTTTTTTTTTTTATAATTTACACGTACTCAAGGGGTTATGAATACCCTTTTATATGTTACCATAGTACGAGCGTTAGGGAAGGGGAAGAAAGAGAGGAGATTTTGGATGTAGTGGAGACTTAAACTCCATGGGTGGTGTCCGAACTAGCTTCGGGGAGTCACTTTTTCTTGTGTTCGTTAAATTTGAAGAAATTCAAGATGGTGTGCATACTTGTAGGTATTACACCGACCTTTTATTTCTTTTAAATAAAAGTGGAATGGATTTTGGTTGGGATTGAACGCGCAACTTTCCACTCAACAGACGAACACATTACCACTACACCGCGGCCACCCACTAAACAGCTTCTCTTCACACAGCTTCGTCTAAACAGCTTCTACAGAAGTCATTGCTGTAGAGGTCTAGTCCTTTGGCATGTAGGCCTTTCGGACGGTGCTATATAATTACACCGATAATGCTGCTGATGTTTGATCTGTTCAGCATTGTCAAGCAGATGGAGCCCTTCTGGTCAAAGTTAGGCCAGAGTTGCGTGGATGTTTTACACGTTACGCAGTTTATCCATCTGCGGTTTGCCTTCCTGATCGCAACTAGCTTGATCTGTAAGTTACATGTAGCGATGGGCATACCCATAATATGTACTGGCGGTAGAATATGAGGGGTTATGCCCTGTCTGGAAAGCTCATCTGCTTTGCAACTCCCTGGGATGTCTCTGTATCCCGGCATCCAACAGAGGTGAATGGTAAAATGCTCCGCCATCTCGTTAAGAGACAGTCGTCGTTCGTGGGCTGATTTCAAATTGAACGAGATTGCTTGAAGGGGTTTGATTGCCGCTTGCCTGTCACTGAAGATGCAAATATGCATCGTGGATATTCTAAAACATCCGCCATCCCGTTGAGAGACAGTCATTTTTCGTGGGCTGATTTCGAATTGAACGAGATTGCTTCAAGGGGTTTGATTGCCGCTTGCCTGTCACTGAAGATGCAAATATGCATCGTGGATATTCTACAACATCCAACCATTTAAAATTCCTGAGTGCAATACATTTTCCTAACAAAGACTAAAAAACATTAAAAAAAAAAAACAACAAAGAAACCATCATAAACCATAAATATAATTGTCCTCCGCTATATCTACCTCAAGGACAATTAACCTCCTTTTTTCCCAAATCCATTGCCAAGAAAAGGAAACCTTCCTCCATTTGATTCAAGCCCTCCATTGGTCGGGCCACATTTCTTTAACTTGCCAACACGTTCCGGTGGCCATGAACGCACCTACACCCTCAAGTACACCTCATTACGTTCCAGTTTTATTGCAGCACACTTACTTTTAAACTCATTTTTTATTTACTTAAAATATTAACTTACTACTAGACAAAAATGCTTAAATCTAACTTATCAATAACTGGTTTACTTAATCTAACTTATCGGCCCTTAGTGGGCGCTGTAAGCTTATATTTAGCTGTCTTATTTTGCCTTTAGGCTTAAATTTGTCGGTTTTTTGGTTTTATATTTAATATTAATTTACAAAGAAAAAATTGAAAACTTTGTTTAGTGAATTTTTTTGGTTTTATATAAAAGCTTATTGTAGATTATATATAACTTAAGACTACTTAAACTACTTAAGCCTAACTTAAGACTACTTAACTACTTAAACCTAACTTAATTATAATCGGGGTGGCGAGCCCTCGTTGCGCATGCCCCGAGGGGTCGCCATCCTGATTGCGTCTTTCGGTTCCACTTCAGCCTGCGTTCAACCATATTGTACGCCAATATGGTGCACAAGCCCCGCCCCAGACCTTTTTCCTAATTTTAAAATCTTAAACATAAAGTTGGACTAAAAGTCCGCAAAGTCCTGAGGAAGTGCAGAATCACCTTCCTCATATAGCCACCAGAATTCAGTGCGCTGTTTTGCAGCATCGACCCTATCGTAATCCGATACCGCCGTGATAAAGCGGAGGAGCTCCGGAGCATTGTCGACGTACCCGTCGCGGATTAGCCGCTTGTCCCGCGCGTCACGTTAGCGATGGTATAAAACCGGGATACCGTTCCTGTCTTGTATTAACCCTAACGAATCGATATAAATGAATGCCTCTGGTGGAATAAAGCCGGACATGAGCACACTCTCCATTTATTTTATGTACTCGGAGTCCGGCGTTCGGTACAATCCTAAGCAGGATCGGAGACAACGTCTCTCAAACAGCCGTATCCTTTCCATGTAGGATGGTGATACATTGAACCACACGGGACAACCGTAAGCGATGATCGGCCTTATGAGGGCCATGTAGCAAATGACTTTCATCCTTGAATCAAGTTGACTGCTATGAAACAATCTTCTTGTCAGAGCATAAGCCCCCCTAGCCCTGGCCAGACAAGCATCTACATTTTTGTTAAAATACAGAAACTTGTCAAGCCAGATGCCAAGGTATTTGACTTCACTTCTCACCGCCAACGGCCGTCCATGCTGTCCCATGATACAAATTTTTTTTCCAGTTTTTTCTGGTATCGTAAGAAGCCCTCTGCACTGGGGTCCTGAACAGAATTGTTTCGGTTTTTTGGAAATTGATCTTCAATTTCCAATCATCGCAATATCCCCTAATGTGATCGAAGTCACGTTGCAAAAGTATGTTGATGACTCCGATTTTAGGACATGATCTGTAACCACTAGATCATCTGCGTACGCTATAGCGTGTCTGAGAGAACCTACAAGATCACTTGTATAAATGTTAAACAATATCGGGGAGTTCACCGCCCCCTGTTGTAAACCGTTTTTAATCTCAAAGACTTTACTCGAAGTGACGTTGCCACATTTGACAACGAACTTCTTTCCCATAAGCATTTCATAAATCATATATAGCATGGGTTTCCGCATGCCCATTCTGGTCAGCTTGTAGAAAAGCCCCTCTAACCATACGGTGTCGAAGGCCTTCTCAAAGTCAACCAGACAGGCCCCTGTGCATTTTTTTTTTTGGACTTATTCCATTGGATGTCGGACACTAGTTTCGACGCGGCATGAATGGTATCATGCCTCGCTCGAAAACCAAACTGATTATCCGGAATAATTTTGTTTTCCTCAACCCACTTAAGCAGAGCTCTATTGACTATCTTCTCGAATACCTTGCTTACAGAAACCATCATAAACCATAAATATAATTGTCCTCCGCTATATCTACCTCAAGGACAATTTACCTCCAAATCCATTGCCAAGAAAAGGAAACCTTCCTCCATTTGATTCAAGCCCTCCATTGGTCGGGCCATATTTCTTTAACTTGTCAACACGTTCCGGTGGCCATGAACGCACCTACACCCTCAAGTACACCTCATTACGTTCCAGTTGTATTGCAGCACTCTTTTGTTTCCCAAATAAAGCACATGCCGTGTCACCACACCGCCGCCATAAAGGCCTTAATATATTTTAATTGCGAAGAATTTAAATTAATTTCAGCACAATGTTGCAATAAACATAAAAATCACACCCGCGAGTCCATACACGAAATCCTTGTTTTTTTTTTTTTTTTTTTGTTCGTTTGGTTGGCTTGGGTGTTAAGTGTTGATGTTAATTAATATCCGAATTATAATTTCATTTCACACTCGCCGAGCAGAAAACAAAAATAAACACCATTTCGGCGAATTTTGTAACGAAATATAAAACAAAAAAAAAAAAAAAAAGAAGAAAAAAACTGTAATTTACGATTCGCTGCAAACATGTTTATAAATAAAGTTCCATCCAACAAAAGATCGTGCTTCTGGCCTGTTTAGCCTTATGGCGCGTATGTGGTATTTTTAAGTTTAAGTGGGTCTCTAGTTTATTTAAAATTGGCCACAGAAATATTCTCGTGCAACCGATTTGGGTGGCCGAACCGAGGGACGCCAACCAGCCACCCAGTCAGCCAGCATCGGGGATATTCGATTCCGTGGGAACGGTGTCAAGGGGGCGAATTGATAAATGTCGGAGCGCCTCGCTTTGAAGTGGATTATCACATCAGCATGATGTTGAACGTAATTATCTGGTGTAATTGGCTGTGATGATGTTGCCATTAGGCTGTAAGCGACGCGACGGGTTGTTGTAAAGATATCCAGTGAGGATGGGTGTAATGTGGATAGGATTGGGTTTGTAGCTAAACAGATGGGGGAGAGCGTTGTTGGGAAAGCGAGAGAATCATATTGATTTCATTTATCCAGAAATGACATCTCAACCATCGGCATATTTCATTATTTTTTACAAGCGATATGTCCACTTCAACTGGTCATTATGCTTCCTCGATAGTGACGTGGATGCTACTGCTGATGCGACAAAAAACATTATTCTCCTGGGTATGGAATCATTTATCCCTCACGGGGTAAAGAGTATCAAACCGAGGTAATCGGATGGCATGACTCGAGTTGTAAAGAGCCTGTTGGGGTGAAAAAGCTATGTTTTCGGTAATATAAGTCCAACCCTATTGAGAAAAACCCTTTAAATTTCAAACGACACAGAAGTGACTGCAATGCTCACATTAAGCGTGTCAAATTCTTCCTTGACCAAAAGTTGAGGCAAAAAATACTGCTACGTCCCAAAGATAGTAAAACTCTTTGGTCGTTTGTAAAAAAAATTGAGAATTCGACCTCATTTACAATAACATTCCAACTGGCACCTCTCTAGACAAAGCCAATCTGCTCGCTGCTCACTTTGCAGATAATTTCACGCTGCAAGTGTGTGCCCAGTCTCCCCCAGTACTACAGAACGTAGAACATTCTATGGGACCAAATCTACTTTAGTACTCTTACAGTCGCTAGATTGATCGATCTTGACATACACAAATCGGATGTTCCAGATGGTATCTCTCCCATAATTCTGAAGAGGTGCTCTTCAACGCTGGCAAAACCCCTGCGTAAGCTTTTCCATCTGTCCAATTCATCAGGACTCTTTCCGAGTCGATGGAAAACTGCATTTGCCCAGCCCTTCCAGAAAAAAGCCGAATTCTCTCTCCAACTATAGACCAATCGCACTTATCTCCGTTTTTTTTTTAAGGTCATGGAAAAGCTGATAAGTCGTCACCTTATGAAATATCTTTAGTCATGCAAGCTACTCAATGACCGACAATACGATTTTCGTAGAAACAGGTCCACTGGTGATTTGATGTCATATCTCACCGAAAAGACGAACCAATCAGTCTACGCTGGTGGCGAAAACAAGATCGTTGCACTTGATATTTCAAAGGTATTTGACAGGCTAGTTGACTTTGCTACGGAACGAAATGCCACTACAGCCAGCACACGGTTTCCTCACCTCGATATAAATAAGGCGGCATGGCGATCTCCAGATCAACGAACTGTCGACCAAATTGATCACATTGCGATAGACAAGACCCACCATCCAGTGTTATGGATGTCCGAACATTCCGAGGAGCTAATATCGACTCGGACCCCTACGTTGTTGCAACCAAGGTATGAATGTGGCTATCCAACACGCCACAACAGTCCATAAATACTGTGAAGAAATGTTATGAAGAAAAACTGCAATCGCCAAGACCATCGCGCAACTCGTATCCCTTAACCTCTAGATCAACACCATACCACCAGCATCGAATGTCAAAGAAATATGGCAACGATGCCAAAAAGCCATTAGATCAGCCGCAACTGATGTGCTAGGTTTCTCGAGTCCACCAGTAAGACACCCCTGGTTTGATGAGGAATGCCGACAGATGCTCGCAGCCAAGAACGAGACCTGCAAGGCTGAGCTGCAGGTGAAGGCGAGAGCTGGCATTGAACTCTATAGGCAGAGAAGAAGGGAAGAACACCAGCTTTACAGAAAGAAGAAAAAAGAGCAAGAAAAGCACGCGATCGAGGATATAGAGAGGTGCCACTCCAGGAACGATGTTCGCAAGTCTTACCAAAGTGTAAAACGTCAAAGCCAAGGATATAAGGCTCGAACAAAATCCTGTCGAGATAAACAAGGAAATACCGCAGTTGAGATACAGTCGATGCTGAGGTTATCGAAGAACCACTTCTGCAGGCTGTTAAACGGCGATGACGAACAACATTCCGCTGTCAGGCAGAACAGACGATTCAATATACGAAAGCGAAAACTGCCAACCACCAGACCTGAAAGAAGTGAGGATGGCAATATCTAAACTCAAGCTTAACAAGGCTGCCGAAAATGACGGCCTTCTCGGAGAACTTTATAGAGCCGGCAGACATGATTTTTTAAGTACCATCCATCAACTCATAAACTAAATCTGGTTGGATGAAAGTATGCCTAAGGAATGGAACCTCATCATCGTTTGCACGGTCCACAAAAAAGGAGACCTAGAGGGTCTAATGCGCCAACTACAGAGGCATTAGTCTCCTCAACATCGCCTAAAAGATCCTATCTGCCGTAATATGTGAACGCCTGAAACCATTTATCCACAACCTGATCGGGCCTTATCAGTGTGGTTTTAGGTCAGGAAAGTCAACAACAAATCAATTTTTCACACTTCGACAGATCCTGGAAAAGACGAAGAATTCGAAGTCGATACTCACCGCCTAAGCATCGATTTTAAATCCGCATACGACAGCATTTATAGAGACGAACTATACAGAGCCATGTCTAGTTTTGGTGTACCGCCCAAACTTGTATATTTGTGTAGGATGACGATGGAGAAATCTCGCTGCTCTATCAGGATCGGAAACGACCTCACTGACACATTCTATACCAAATAGGATTTAGGCAATTCGATGAGCTGTCGTGTGACTTTTTCAGTTTTATTCTTGAGAGGATTTCGCAATAACCTCAGGGGCACAATTTTCCATAAATCGGTGCAAACTACTAGCGTACTCCGTCGATGTTGACATCATTGGTAGGACTCAACATGATGTCATAGCCACGTTTACTGTTTATAACGGCAAAAATGTGTTCATTAGTAAATGAGGGTGAAACCAAGTATATGCTGTCAACACGAATGGACGGACAATATCGACGAACTGGACTAAACGTCAACATTGACAGATATAACTTTGAGGTTGTACGGGACTTTGTTTACCTCGGCTCCGCTAGTAACTCTGACGACCTGATATCGCGTCAGAAATGAAACTAAGAATTTCTCTCGGCAACGGCTGTTTTTTCGGGCTACGAAGGCAATGTAGTAGTAAGGCCCTCACTCGAACTACTAAGGAATTCCTTTATAAGAATCTGATTATCCAGTCCTGCTCTACGGCGCTAAAGCATAGACCGTATCAAAAGCGCATGAAGAAATCCTTGGTCGATTCGAGAGGAAAATTGCTCGAAAAATCTTCGGTCCTGTTTGCTTTGACGGGCTATTGAGACGAAGATTCAACCAAGAACTAAACGAGCTGTACAGCGACATGGCCCTGGTCAAAAAACCCAGCATTGGACTTTTAAGATGGCTAGTACATGGAGAACGATTGGACACCAATACTCCGGCTCGCAGAGTCTTCGATTCCCAGTCAGACATCGGATGCAGTAGAGGAAGACCTCGCCTTATGTTATGTGGCGCGTACAAGTAGAATCCGACCTCAACCAACATGGAGTGCGCAACTGGAGGCAGTTAGCTAAGGTTCGGTCTGATTGGAAAGAGATATTGGTTGAGGCTCAAGTTCATTCCAGACTGTAGCGCCAGTTAAGTAAGTAAGTAAGTTTCCTCAAAGGAATAAAAAACATTTATTGAGAAAATAGTCGATTGGTGTTATTTTTATTTTTACCGACGGTCATTGTCTTCAACACACAATTACTCTTTCTGCCACAGATCCCATCTAAGCATATCCGTTTGATTTTCATCCAAGAATTTATCGTCATCATACCCGTGGTCGGAAAGACCATTTTCCCTTCGTTGCCCCCAGCCAAATAAGTGTAAAAAAATTTTTAATTCAACCACTGACAGTCGATTTTTCACGAAAACGCTGTTTTTGGCCATACGGTATAGAATTTTGAAAAACATCATTGGACGGTACTTCTTTAAAAATTCGGAAGAGGAGCGTGTTACTTTCAATGGATATCGCTACAGAGCAATGGTCAATGAATTATTCTTGTGTAGCTGATTTGTGGTTTTAAAAAGATGCCGTTATGTGCCCTGCAGCCAACAAACCAACCCCTGTATTGAGGTAAACGTTTGATGTAAACATCATCTCAAGAAATGGTCCTGTCGAGATCTTCTAATTTCACACCATTGTGTTACTTTTAACTTGAATTTGTGAAATCTCTTGTTTACGTCGATATGCCTGAAACGATTGAAGCTTTGGAAGCCGACATAACACGGGTTATCCATGGAAAACCGACAGATATGCTTGACAGAGTGGTGGAAGATTGGAGTCACAGAGTGGGCCATTTAAGGATTAAACGTGGGCATCATATGAAGGAAATTATCTTTACTCATTAAAAAGCAAGAACCATACTAAAACTTAAAAAAAAAACTATTTTCCTCAGTACATTGATTTTTTGTGTTTTATTTAAAAAAAAAAAGTCCAAAAGCACTTATTGGATCACCTTTTCTGAAAGGTGAGAAAATATTTTTGTAAACCTGAGAAGATAAAAAGCTTCTGTTGAGGAAATGGACTTTGATGCGGATTGTCACAATACATTCGTTCATGTCGTCGCGGTAGAAGGAGTCTTGCATAAGACTTCTGACAAATCGGCATCCGAAAAGACGCATGTTCTCCTCACTAAAACTGTGGACCGTAGTGAATGAGAAGATTTTCTCCATCTCTCCCACATCTGTTTAATAATTTTGTTATCACAAGAAAACCACTCTAAAAATTATCCCCCCACTACAAAGTTCGACACCCTCATCCCAGCACAGACCTAACACCCAAATAAATACTATCACGCAACTATTTGACGTATTTGCATATAATTGAGTGCCGCACATATTATTTCCAGTCAAATACATAACACGATAAATCCGTGTGTCCCCATTTAGGTTTACCTCCACTCCCAGCCACTCACCCATCCCAGCCAACTAAGACCCTTATTCCCCAACTCCACTATCTCGTTTCGCAGCTTTAATAATATGATCCTCCCAGGGTGACATGTCACGCCACCCGCCACATCTACTGTTAAGTACTTTGTATCCATCAATACTGTCGTAGCTTATCACCACGAAGGCAGGGCGCGGTGCTGCAATTTGTCTCATTTTGCAACAGCACTTTGTCCACCCCGCCAACCCCTAATGCGCCGTTCACTCACAACCCCTCTGAAATTGATTACTCATTTTATCGCCACCACTTGTCACCGCCGGTAATGAAGTTTGATCCACAAAAAAAAAAAAAAACACCGAACTACTACCAGTGTATAGGTAGTGAATGAATGAGATTTCCAAAAATATCCAAAACGAGGGGTCGTCCCATCCCCCAGATACACATTGTGTTCGGGACAAATTGTCGCCGAAATCAATCATAAGGACTCGCGTAGTGGCTACCCATCAGCGGTGGTGAATCTGAATACAATTTCGGAGCATTTTGGTGAATTGCGTTTTTTTTTTTATGTTCGAATTTTTTTTTTTTCTTAATTTCAACACTACATCGAGCTAGTTTTGCCGAATTGGATGTGAACATTTCCTTTTTTTTTTTTTGTTGTTTTTTTTTTTTTTTTCATTAGAATCGTGCGGAGTGTACATCCCAGTATGGGTAGAGGAAAACGAATGCTGAATCGCAAGGATCAAACATTTTTCAATATGATGACTCGGTGTGTTGAGCGCTGAATTTCTATTGCACGAGTGCGATTCAATTCGACGACCAATTAGTGCAGAATATTGATTTCGGATGGCAGTTCAGGGATATACCATGCGAATGGACAGATTTGTCGTCGACTAATGGAAAATTTTACGCAATACTTTGGGGGATGTTGTGAGTTGGTGGATATTGTTTCATTTGGTTATAAAAATTTTCTTTTTAAGAATTTAACGAGTGCTTGATGATTAGTTTGTAAAAAAAAATCGTTAAAAAGATTTCACAGAGGTTTTGGTTTTTTTTTACTTTATTGCAATAGAAAACATAATTGTGACATCTGGCATGTTGAATTGAATTCTTTTCATATCACTGATCCACATGTGTTATTTATTTTATAGCTTGTGCTCCGCTCAAAGGACTATGAAACTTTTATTGTTTTACCAAAGTGCGGATGTTATTAATAGGAAGAAAGACAGATGATAGATGTTGCATGTAGTGGAGACTTACTCCATGATGTCCGCACTAGCAGTTCGCTGAATTTTTTTTATTTCTCTAAATTATGAAGGGTGTCCCATAATTCACGCTAAATGTAATTTTGATAGCAAATACAGATTTTTAATTAAAAAAAAAACTTTCAATTAAATTGATTGATAGGTTAAACAGATAGCATGTTGGATAAATGGCCGCCACAGCTTTGCTAGCAAGTAACGGGTGATCCAAGTAGAGATACTTTTTTCAATAGCCATTTTTGACAGATCACGTGTGAGTCGTGTCATGCTGTCATGTTATTTTTATTTAGTATTGTTTGGCATTTCATAATGGAAAGACTTACGCGTGAACAACGTTTACAAATTGTTCAACTTTATTATGAAAATTCACGTTCTGTGAGGAATGTGTTTCGTGCACTTCGCTCAACCTATGGTCAACATAATCGGCCTACTGAGTGTACTATTCGCAACACCATCACCCATTTTGAGACCCAGCATTCATTATTGGATAATATTCGACCGAATAGACCACGTCCAGCACGCTGTGAAGAAAATATAGCGGCCGTAGCTGAGAGTGTACACGAAGACCGTAGAGAGTCGATTCGGCGCCGTTCGCAGCAACTCGGACCGACGTATGGAACGACTTGGCGCATTTTACGTCAAGATCTTCAATTGAAAGCGTACAAAATACAGCTTGTGCAACAACTGAAGCCGCTCGACCTTCCCAAGCGACATCGCTTCGCTCTATGGGCTCTTGAAAAGTTCCAAGAAGATCCGACGTTTTCGAGGCAAATTTTGTTTAGCGATGAGGCCCATTTCTGGCTCAATGGGTATGTAAACAAACAGAATTGCCGCATTTGGGACGAAGAGCAACCTGAAGAGATTGAAGAACTGCCACTTCATCCAGAAAAAACAACGGTTTGGTGTGGTTTGTGGGCCGGTGGAATCATCGGTCCATATTTCTTTAAAAATTATGCCGGTGCGAACGTAACCGTCAATGGCGAACGTTATCGTGCCATGATAACCGACTATTTGATGCCTGAAATTGAAGCTCGTGATCTCGGCGACATTTGGTTTCAGCAAGACGGCGCCACTTCCCACACATCGCATCAATCAATGGACTTATTGAGAGAACATTTCGGTGAGCACATAATTTCACGTTTTGGGCCGGTCGATTGGCCACCGAGATCGTGTGATATCACACCGTTAGACTTTTTCCTGTGGGGATATGTAAAGTCAAAAGCTTATGCCGACAAACCCGCTTCGATTCAGGCCTTGGAGGAAAACATCACGCGTGTCATTTGCCAGTTACCAGTCGAAATGCTCGAACGAGTGATCGAAAATTGGACTCAACGGATTGACCATCTGCGACGTAGCAACGGCCAACATTTGATAGACGTAATCTTAAAAAATAAATGCCAACGAATGTTCTTTCAAATGATAATAAACATTCGCCATTAAATTTGAATTTTCTGTGTTTTTTTCTTTAAAAAAGTAGGGAACCTCGAAATGGATCACCCTTCACCTACGAACTCTTTTGTTAAAATTTTCTACAACCGTTTCGTACAAATGTGGCGGATTTTCATTATTACACCCGCATTTTCGTTTTTCAAGGCATTGGTGGTCTTGGGCTTGTTTGCATAGACCTTTAAAGTCAAATGGCGTTACATCGCAAGATCTCAGTGGCCAATTCTGATCGCAAAAACGAGCATTTACGCGATAAGGAAATGGACTCAAGTAGTAATTGAATTGTTTCTCTGGAGCCCAGGATGGAGAAGACACGGGACCTGGTGTCGGTTTTATATAACTCGGCCGATATAACTAGGATAAACTTCTTAGGTTGGGCGAAATAGTTGCATGGTTGAGGGTTGGAAAGATTCCGTCGACATAGAAACTTTCAATGAAAAAAAACACACAGACTAAAAGCAGGCATTTTGGATTCCCGTACATTCCATGTGGAGTTGCTAGTTTGAACTCGGTGCTGATTTTCATCACAAAATTCAGTTTAGTGATGGAGCCAATTTTTTCGGTTGAATGGCTATGTCAACAAGCAAAATTGCCGCATTTGGAGTGAAGAGAATCCACATGAGACCCTTGAGACGCCATTACATCCACAAAAACTGACTGTTTGGTGTGCTCTATGGGCTGGTGGAGTCATTGGCCCAAACTTCTTCCGAAATGATGCTGGAGAGTCAGTTACCGTGAATCTAGACCGGTATAGAGCCATGATAACCGACAATTTTGTTCCCGAATTGGATGGCATAAATGTGGATGTAATGTGGTTCCAACAAGACGGCGCTACATGAAACACAGCGCACGTCACAATCGGTTTATTGAAAGAAACATTTGATGAGCGAATAATTTCGCGGAATGGACCTGTCAATTGGCCGCCAAGATCGTGCGATTTGACACCTTCGGATTATTTTCTTTGGGGATTTGTGAAGTCGCTCGTTAACACTAACAAACCAGAAACGTTAGGGGACTTGGAAGCCAACATTCGTGGTGTTCTTGTCGGCATACGGTCCCTAATGCTCGAAAAAGTGGTTGAAAATTGGAATTCTAGACTTGGCTTCATTCAAACCAGCCACGGTGGTCAGATGACCGAAATAATATTTAATGGCATAAAATTATCCTTCCAAAATTATCCTGTCTATTAACATTAAAACGATTTTCTTGTGTTTTATTTCAATTTGAAGTTCTATACCTCTAAAAAAACACCCTCTAGGTGTGCAATTAATTACCACTCACCGACCAATAACCCCTCAACAGGGGTTAGGTCTACAATTATAAAAATCTAGCACGACGGAAGCGGAAAACGTTCTTTAAAGGTGGCCAAAGTAGGAAAGGATGACATCGCTAAAGACTGTTTCTTTGAGTTCAAGAACGAAACTTAGAAGTGGAAGCTCTTACCTGGTTAAATGCAGACATTACATGCCATCCAGGAAATACGATGAGATGAGTCCGGCAAAAAGAGGATACAAAACTGAGACATCTACGTATTAGACCGTGTTATTCAGAGCATAAACAGCGACGACTCGGATGTGAATTTGTTATAAGTGCTAGACTCAGGAAAGAAGTCTTTACTCTCGGAAGACATTAGGTCAAATTCACCAACATAAGCTCATATGCGCTCATGCCCCGACGGAGGAAAAAGATGATTTAGGGAAGGACTGCATCAATGAGCTCCTTGACAAAACCTATGAATGACTGCCGAAGTATTATCTAAAAATCATGTTGGCAGACTTTAACACAAAGGTAGGAAAAGAGGATATCTTCAGTGGTATTGTCCGAAAACACAGCCTACGCGGCTAGTTGACGGAATGAAATGCCTCTATAGCCATCCTACTGTTTCTTCAGTTCGATATCAATTCGGGGACATGGTGGTCTTCAAATCAACGAACGGTCAATCGAAATAATCACATTGCGATAGACAACAGGCACACATCCAGTTATCCAGTTTTTTTTTTGAATATCCGAGCATTCAGAAGACCACTAACTTTTTGCAGCTAATGTAAGAATGTGGATATCTAGCACACCACAACTTATGCGATAAAAATAATTTTTTTAAGGACTGCAATCGCAATAGACCGCCAAACCATTGCAGAACGCAAATTCCATAACCTCTCGATTACTTCCACATCACCTGCGCCTTATGTCAAAGACGGATCGGGGCGATTTCGCATCTTTTAAGCTAGATATTTCCCACCCAATAGCAAAAAAAAAAAAAACTGGTTTAACTAAAAATCCAAACAGATTCTCGCAGCCAAAAACGAGGCCTAAAAGGTTAAGCTGGAGGTGAAGACATAAGGAAGGACAACCTGCTTTTCGGAAAGAAGATCAAGAAAAGCATGGGATCAAAGATTAAGAGCGATGCTGCTTCAGGACTGATATTCGCGAAATTTACCAGAGTCTAAAACGTTAAAGCCAAGGATACAAGACTCGCACAGAATCTTGTCGAGATGGAAGGAAATATCGTAGTTGAGACACAGTTGATACTGAGGATATGGCAGAACCACTTCTGCAGACGGTTAGCGGTTATGTCGAACAATCTCCAACTGTAAGGTAGAACGGACAATTCAATATTGGCAACGATAGCGAAAACTGTCAAACCCCAGATCTAAGTGAAGTGAAGACAACAATATCTAAACTCTAGCTTAACAAGGCTGTCGGAAATGACGGCCTTCCCCCCGAGCTTTAGAAAACCTGCGGAAATAACTTGGTAAATAAAGTCCACCAACTCATAGGCTAAATTTGGTCAGATGAAAGTATTTCTGACGATTGGAACTCCAACATCGTTTGCCCGATTCACAAAAAGGTGACTGCACCATCGAAGAAGGCATAAATCTCATCAACATCGCGTACAAGATCCTATCTTGCGTAATTTGTGAACGCCTGAAACCGTTTAACCTGATCGGCCCTTATCAGTCTGGCCAGGAAAGTCCACAACCGATCAAATTTTCACACTTCCACAGATCCTGGTAAAAACCCAAGAAGTCAAAATCGATACCCATCAACTTGTCATCGCCGCATACGGCAGTATTTATAGAAACGGACTGTACAGAGCCCTGGCTAGTTTTGGTAAACCGCCCAAACTCGTTCGTTTGTTTAGGGTGACGATGAAGAATTCTCGTCATTAGGGTCGGAAACGACTTCACCCACGGCGGTGCGCTGTCATGTGTCGTCTTCAATTTGATTCATGAGAGGATTGTGCAAAACTCCCGAGCCAACACCAGAGGCACAATGTTCCAAAAATCGGTGCAACTACTAGCATACTGCGACGATATTGACATCATTGGTAGGACTCAACGTGATGTCATAGCAACGTTTGCTAGTATAGAGAAGGATGCGGTAAAATTGGGATTAGCAGTAAATAAGGGCAAGAAGAAGTACATGCTGTCAACATCGACGAATGGGACAGAACGTCACTATTGACAGATATAACTTTGAGGTAGTACGGGACTTTGTCTATCTCGGCCGATAGTAAGCCTGACAACAATATCTCGTCAGAAATAAAGCGAAGAATTACTCTTGCCAGCCGCTGTTTCTTCGGGCTAAGAAGGAAATTTAGTAGTAAAACCTAACCTCGAACTACTAAGGAGATCCCAAAGAAGAGCCTAATCATCCCAGTCCTGCTCTACGGCTCTGAGGCATGGACCGTCTCAAAAGCGGATGAAGAAATCCTTGGTCGATACGAGAGAAAAAATCTTGAGTCCCGTTTGCGTTGACGGGCTATGGAGACAAAGGTTCAACCACGAACTATACGAGCTGTACAGAGACACTCCTCATTGGACGTTCAAGATGGCTAGGACATGTAGAACGAATGGACACCAATACTCCGGCTCGCAGAGTCTTCGATTCCCAGACAGACGTCGGACGCAGTAGAGGAAGACCTCGCCTTAAGTGGCATGCATAAGTAAAACTGACCTCAACCAAGTGGGAATACGAAACTGGTGGAAGGTAGGTAAGGGGTAATAGAGAGAGACCTCGCCTTAAATAGTGCGCGCAAGTAGAAACCGATCCAACCAACTTTGAGTGCACAACTGGAGGCATTTAGCAAGAGACAATAAGGAGAGACCTCGCCTCAAACAGCACGCACAAGTAGAAACCCACCTTAAGAAACTTGAAGTGCTCAACTGGAGGTAGTTTGCTAAGGACCTGCTTAATTGGAGAGTCATTTTGGTTAAGTTCCAGGTTCATTTCAGACTACACCGCCATTTCACTAACCACCTGTTGCCATGAGATTGGCCGATTGAACAGATCGGTCCTACACGCTGCCTTATATGCGATTTATTTTGTGTACCTCTTGAGAAACCATAATGGTCACCAGAATGCGAGGGAAGCCTTATGAACGAGCTGGACATTTGTGTATCTTCTCTTCCCATACTTTGAAGGTTAAGTCACGCATGTTTCCAGTTCGACTTCCCAAACGTACCATAGATCACATTATACCAGGTAAACGTATTTAGTGTAGAAAAAGGTGCCCTGACTTCCGTGGCGTGCAATGGGTCACATAACATCAGCTAAATGTATTCAGTGTAGGTAAAGGTGCCTCGAGCAAATCTATAATCTGTTCCAATCTTACCTGGGAATAGCCCCTGTTTATTCAAAGTCGATTGCTAAGGATCAAAATTCATAGATAAGATTAGGTTAAGGAGTTGGAAGCAAGTTACCACATCACTGTGGCCACAGTTGGGCCCATTATGATTTACTACAGTTAGAGCTCACTCATGACACCGGACTTTGTGGTGAATTCTGGTAAATCTTTGAGTGGACTGTCAGATATGTGTTCTGCCTCAAGGTAGTGTTGACCTAGATGGCGTTGACGTAATCTGATTCGGCAGTTACAGTGACACAGGATGTGTTCTGCTGATTCTTCGTCCTGGTTGCATAGTCTGCAAGTGTTGTCTTGAGTTAGCTTAAAAAAATTCATAAGGTACACCTTAGATGCTCGTAATGAATGAGCGGTTACAATAACAAATGAATGAGTTCCTATCAAGATCCACAAATATTGCAGACTGTCAAAGACACCAAAGTCATATGAAAACCTATCTGTGACATTTATGATCCCTCGTAGGGCTCTGTTTACCCAGGTTACCTACATGCAAGTTAAAGGTATATGAGCAAAGGCATACAAACTTGTTTATCTCTATGGCATTAAGCCTTTGAAATACCCAACTACAGTCTTCCCTAATGGGTGTATCCGTATTTCCATCCACACAGTCGTTCTTAATGAATTTCATATCCTCTAGAGTATGGATACATCTTCCACCGCAAGACCAGATATTTATTCAAAACTTATCTTCATTACTAGGTGCACGCATATAAAAAAAAAACACCAGCCTAGTGCCTTGAATTGATAATTATTAAAAGTACATACCCCACACAGCCCAACCAGAAAAAAAAAAAAATTCCCAGTCAAGTAATTAATGTTAAAGGCGTCCTCCTCCTTCGTCGTACTCATCGTTGTTGTCGTCGCTACCGCTGCCAACGCCCTCATTAGTGTTGTAAGACTCCTTCGCCTGAATCTAAAACTCCCATCAAAAGGTTGATAGTGCCGACTGCCGAGTGCCGACAAGCGTGTGCAATAAATTTATACGCACGACCTTTACAGCAGCCCAACAAAGCAGGATACAATATACGAAAATTTTCTGCAAAAAGTCACCAGGATTACCGCTCCTTCGAAAATCTGAAACAACAACAAATTGCTTCATCAAAACAAGGGAGGAGGGCACCATAAAATTGTCATTTAAATTCCAATGAAAGCTTTTGCCCTTATCCTGTGCGTCCTCCCCCCCCCCCCCCCCCCCCCTAAACTTGTACACAAATACTCTCACATCCATAACCGCAATGTATGGAGGGATACAAAACGGCATGCAAAACACACAATACAATGAAAATGTTAACGGTTGGCGGCAGGAGTCCTCCGTAGGCGGGGGTGTATATAGTTCCAACAAGAAAAAGAAAAAATCCGCAGCAGTCATTTTAGTAGTTAGTAGCAGCATCATCCTCGTAACTACTACTACTGCGCCGCCATGCCGTCGTCGGCCACAAGGATAACACAAAGTAACGGGGAATAAAATTCCAAGCATTTTCATATTTACTTAGCCAAGCCAAATGTAATATATATCGCCCAACCCCACCAAACCACCAACCCCTAAAACGGGGATGATAATAGTTAACATCAGCTCTGAGTTTGCTAGGCCGGGTTCTGCTTTTGGCAGGACTAGAATGGAATTCCATTAAATATCCTTTTATTTGCTAAGAAGGCATTCTCGTTCTCATCCCGAAAAAAAAAAAAACACAAACAAACTCACGCCCGACCTGAACGGAGGATACACATCCCAACTCAATGGCTCGCGTTGGATTGCGTTGCGCCTCTGTGTGTTCGAGTACACACCACCATTTCAGAGTTCAGGGAGTGTAGAGTGTAGGTACTGTGTTGTATTTTGCGACGTATCCTATTTTTGTCGGAATAAAACAATAGGCGAAGCGAAAACAATAATGAACGATGGGAGAAAGAAGCCAACGCATTGGGGAGCACCCAGGACAATGATGGTGTACCGACTACCGAGACCGAAAATCGTCCAATGTCCCAGAGAGAAAGACAGAGAGAGAGAGCGAAATTTATAGGGAGTGGAAGAAGCAGCACCCAGCCAAGGATACAATGCCAATTCATGAATCTAAACGATACTGAAATATTTGCGCATGATGTTTGTATTGCATTTGGGAGGACTATGTGGTGTATAGACATACCTATCATGAGGCAACAGGGAGTGCTGCTGCTCCCGTGAGCAACAATCGTTAAAAAAAAGAAAGAGGAAAGAAATCCTGTTCTCGATAGTGAGGTATGGGGTATGGTTAAATTTTTAATAGCGAGTACCATGGCATCTGGTCATGTGCTGTTCTACCGCACAGCAGGATCATGGATTTGGCATTCAAATCGAGAGCAGATGGTGCGATTTGTAGCTTTGCGTTGCGGAATGTTTTTTTTTTTTTTTTTTTTTTGGTAGAGAATTGATTAAATAAGTTTGTTGCTTGAAGTTCCATTTTTTTATGGTAACCAAGCTTGCCAGGTTTGTATAAGCCTAAGACCGCAAAAGTACGAAAAAATTATTCACATGTACAGACAACTCTTAAAATTTTAGGAAATTCAAGGACTTTGTATGAGATTTGACTGACGTAATCCTAAAACAGCCTTAAAACAAGCCAAATTCCGATGACAAATGTAACCATTAATGTTGCAATTAAATTAGTTAGGGTGGTCACTTGTGAACGCATTGTAACAAGCTGCATCAAGAAAAAATTCGCCAACATAGGACGCTTCCACCAGCGAGAAACCGCTGGTTTGATGAGGAACGCCGGCAGGTTCTCGCAGCCAAGAACGGGGCCTACAAGGCTAAGCTGCAGGTGAAGAAGAAAGCTGCCATTGAGCTCTACAAGCTGTGAAGAAGGGAAGAACACCGGCTTTTCAGAGAGAAGAAAAAAGAGCAAGAAAAGCGCGCGATCGAGGGTATAGAGAGGTGCCACTCCAGGAACGATGTTCGAAAGTTTTACCAAAGTGTAAAACGTCAAAGCCAAGTATATACAAGGCTCGAACAGAATCCTGTCGAGATGAACAAGGAAATATCGTAGAGAAGACACAGTCGATGCTGAGGATATGGAAGAACTACTTCTGCAGAATGTTAAACGGCGATGACGAACCACATTCCGCTGCCAGGCAGAACGAACCACTCAATACTGTAGAAGACAGGGAAAACTGCCAACCATCCGACCTGAGTGAAGTAAGGATAGCAATATCTAATCTCCCGGAAATGACGGCCTTCCCACCTATCCTTATAAAGATGTTGGAGATGACTTGGTAGGTTATATCCACCAAATCATAAGATAAATCTGGTCGGAAGAAAGTATGCCTGAAGAATCGATCCTCAGCATCGTTTATTCCATAAAAAAAAGTGACCTTCTGAACTGCGCCAACTACAGACGCATAGAAAGGTCTCCCCCACATCGCCTACAAGACCGTATCTTCCGTAAAATGTTATCAACTGAAGCCGTTTACCAACAACCTGATCGTCCCTTATCAGTGTGGTTTTAGGCCAGGAAAGTCCCCAATCGATCAAATTTTCACCCTTCGGCATATCGTGGAAAAAACCCAAGAACTCCAAATCGATAACCACCACCTAGTCATCGATTTCAAATCCGCATACGACAGCATCTATGGAGAAGAAAATGTACAGAGCCATGACTAGTTTTGGTATACCGCCCAATCTCGGCCTTCTGTGTAGGATGACGATGGAGAATTATAGCTGCTCCATCAGGGTCGGAAACTACCTCACCGACAAATTCATACCAAAAAAAAAAAAAAGATTTAGGCAAGGCGATGCGCTGTCATGTGACTTCTTCAATTCGATTTTTTGAGAGGAGGCACATTCTTCCAACAATCGGTGCAACTATTAGCATACTCCCACGATATTGACATCGTTGGTCGGACTTAACGTGGTTTCACGTTTGCTTGTATTTAAAGGATAATCCAAGTAGAGATACTTTTTTCAAGTGCCATTTTTGACAGATCACGTGTGAGTCGTGTCATGCTGTCATGTTATTTTTGTTTAGTATTGTTTGGCATTTCATAATGGAAAGACTTACGCGTGAACAACGTTTACAAATTGTTCAACTTTATTATGAAAATTCACGTTCTGTGAGGAATGTGTTTCGTGCACTTCGCTCAACTTATGGTCAACATAATCGGCCTACTGAGCGTACTATTCGCAACACCATCACCCATTTTGAGACCCAGCATTCATTATTGGATAATATTCGACCGAATAGACCACGTCCAGCACGCTGTGAAGAAAATATAGCGGCCGTAGCTGAGAGTGTACACGAAGACCGTAGAGAGTCGATTCGGCGCCGTTCGCAGCAACTCGGACTGACGTATGGAACGACTTGGCGCATTTTACGTCAAGATCTTTAATTGAAAGCGTACAAAATACAGCTTGTGCAACAACTGAAGCCGCTCGACCTTCCCAAGCGACATCGCTCCGCTCTATGGGCTCTTGAAAAGTTCCAAGAAGATCCGACGTTTTCGAGGCAAATTTTGTTTAGCGATGAGGCCCATTTCTGGCTCAATGGGTATGTAAACAAACAGAATTGCCGCATTTGGGACGAAGAGCAACCTGAAGAGATTGAAGAACTGCCACTTCATCCAGAAAAAACAACGGTTTATCGTGGTTTGTGGGCCGGTGGAATCATCGGTCCATATTTCTTTAAAAATTATGCCGGTGCGAACGTAACCGTCAATGGCGACCGTTATCGTGCCATGATAACCGACTATTTGATGCCTGAAATTGAAGCTCGTGATCTCGGCGACATTTGGTTTCAGCAAGACGGCGCCACTTCCCACACATCGCATCAATCAATGGACTTATTGAGAGAACATTTCGGTGAGCACATAATTTCACGTTTTGGGTCGGTCGATTGGCCACCAAGATCGTGTGATATCACACCGTTAGACTTTTTCCTGTGGGGATATGTAAAGTCAAAAGCTTATGCCGACAAACCCGCTTCGATTCAGGCCTTGGAGGAAAACATCACGCGTGTCATTCGCCAGTTACCAGTCGAAATGCTCGAACGAGTGATCGAAAATTGGACTCAACGGATGGACCATCTGCGACGTAGCAACGGCCAACATTTGATAGACATAATCTTCAAAAAATAAATGCCAAAGAATGTTCTTTCAAATGATAATAAACATTCGCCATTAAATTTGAATTTTCTGTGTTTTTTTTTTTCTTTAAAAAAGTAAGGAGCCTCGAAATGGATCACCCTTTATAAGGAAGTGAAAGGAAGTGGTAAAAATGGGTTTAGCAGTAAATGAAGGCAAGACGAAGTATATGCTGTCAACACGTGTATCCTTTACACACAACATCGACGAATTGGACAGAACGGCACCATTAGCAGATATAACTTCGATGTAGTACGGGGGGAATTCGTCTACCTCGGCTCCGCCATCAACTCTGACAATAACAAGACGTCGGAAATCAAACGAAGAATTTCTCTTGCCAATCGCTGTTTCTTCGGGCTAAGAAGGCAATTCAGTAGTTAAGCCCCCACTCGAACTACTAAGGAGATCGTATATAAGACCCGGACCGTCTCAAAAGCGGATGAAGTAATCCTTGATCGATTCGAGAGGAATTCTTCGAAAAATCTTTGCTCCCCTTTTCGTTGACGTAGACGTAGACGTAGATTCAACCAAGAACTATACGAGCTGTTCAGCGACATCCATCCAGTAAAAAAAAAAAAAAACTCCTCATTGGACGTTTAAGATAGCTTTGACATGTAGAACAAATGGACACCAATACTCAGGTTCATTAAATCCTCGATTCCTAGCCAGACGTCGAACGCAATAGTGGCGAGCACAAGTTTGATTTGGTAGCTAATTTATGTAGAGGGAAAATAAGAGCGGTTCCAGAGTAGAGCCTTATGTAACGCGTTTATTTAAGGGAAGAAAACCTCACGTATTGTTGTCACCGCAGCTGAATACGACTTTTCTGCAGATCATTTCGTGATTTACAGTATCGAATGCTTTCGAAAAATCTACTAGAGTGTGCAATATAAGTTTTTTGTTCAATCTACGGCCTGCCTTATCGGGCTCAGTGGCGCGGTGGTGCGATGAACTGCCGCGCAGAAGGTCTGGGTTCGATTCCCATAGCAACACCTAAATGATTTTTCACTGGCCCTCCTCTCGTGATGATCTGACAAATCATCCGAGTAGTATCAATTGTCCAGAAAAGCTGATCTCAAATTCGCCGTTCGGAGTCGGCATAACACAGGAGGTCCCACCATCATGCAAGATGTACACACGCACTCATGAATGGTTGTGAGAAAGCTCGGCCCTGGGTACTAAAGAGCCTGTTGAGCCAAAATTTGTATTTAAGTCTTCCTCTAAAGCTGTTGTGTAGCTGCCTTAAGAGTGAAACGCAGACTGTTCGGAGTATAGCACGCGGTTTGTTGAAGGATACTCAGGTATTTGAGAGCTAATTCTCTTCTGTATAATTTTTGAGAGAAATTTTAAAACTGCGATCGATCCAAACTGCCCGTTTTTTGGAATAGGGATCATTTTTGAAGAACACCGCCCATATGAAACAAGTTGAAAACCTATGTTATAGGTTTTAAGCAACATGGGAGTATGGCTTTTAAAAAAGGCCGGATGGATTTCATCAAACCTTACTTCAATTTGATTTTGTGCTGAAAAAACTTTCAAGCACTTCGTCAGTATCAGGAAAATTTAAGGTGTGTTAAGAGGTGGTCATTTTGACGTAGGGGAACTTTATGCAAGTAAGAAGTCGTTGGGGTCAGTGGTGTTAGTAGTCGGCACAGATGTAAATTTGTATACCCTATCCCATAGGGGTTTATATTAGTCTGGACATAAAGTTTCTTACATAAAGAAATAATTTCGATACATTTGGCTCAAAGTACAAGGCGGCGCAAAAGTAATCCTCCTATCAGAAAATGCTATAAATTTTGCGATTGGCCCCTAATGTCAGTTCTGTTTTGACATTTGTGTAGTAAACACATGCGAAATACACGTTAATAAACAATTTTACGCTACACTGCTCCAGAACGCGGAATATTCGTGACTATTTATTTGAGCAATAATCGGTCGGTGACTTTGGCACAACGTGAATTTCGTCGCAGATTTCCTAGCCGTCCAACGCCTACTGGTTAAACACGGCGACGTTTAGCCGCTCGAAGAGACTGGCACAACACGAGATGCTGCCAGGCGTGGCAGACCCCGGAGTAGCCGTTCTGCAGAGAATATTGCTGCTGTAGCCGAAGATGTCACGGAAGCGCCGTCGACATCGACCAGACCACGTGCCACGCAAATGGGTATCAGTCGACGGTCGTTACAGCGAATTTCGGTACAAGATTTGAAGATGTTTCCGTACAAAGTCTAGACGGTGCATCAGCTGTTAGCTGCTGACCGCCAATCGCGTCTAACATACGCTCAAGCCATCCATAATCACCACCAAGAGGAAGATGATTTTTCATCAGAAATAATCATGAGTGATGAGGCCCATTTCCATCTTAGCGGGCACGTAAATAAGCAAAATTTACGCTTCTGGGGCACTGAAAATCCGCGTGTAACCCACGAAGAGCCATTACACCCGTTCAAAGTCACTGTATGGTGTGCTGTTTTCGCTGGAGGAGTCATCGGACCTTTTTTCTTCGAAGACGTCGCGGGCCAAACGGTTACTGTGAATGGTGAGCGCTACAGAGCAATGATCAACGAGTTCTTTTTGCCGTAACTTGATGAATTGGGATTGGAAAACATGTGGTTCCAACAGGACGGTTTTTTTTTTTTTTCTATAATTTACACGTACTCAAGGGGTTATGAATACCCTTTATATGTTACCATAGTACGAGCGTTAGAGAAGGGAAGAAAGAGAGGATAGGAAAGATTTTGGATGTAGTGGAGACTTAAACTCCATGGGTGGTGTCCGAACTAGCTTCGAGGAGTCACTTTTTCTTGTGTTCGTTAAATTTGAAGAAATTCAAGATGGTGTGCATACTTTTAGGTATTACACCGACCTTTTATTTCTTTTTAAATAAAAGTGGAATGGATTTTGGTTGGGATTGAACGCGCAACCTTCCACTCAACAGACGAACACATTACCACTACACCGCGGATACCGCAACGGTGCAACGGCACACACTGCAGGTGCCATAACCGATATGCTGAAGAATGCATTTCCCGGGCGCCTAATCTCCCGTTTTGGCGATTTGCACTGGCCAGCAAGATCGCCGGATTTGACCGCTCCAGACTTCTTTTTGTGGGGCTTTTTGAAGTCGTGGGTTTATGTCAACAAGCCTCAGACTCTTGCAGCTCTTAAAGACAATATCCGTCAAAAATGTGAGGACCTATCGCCGGAAGTTTTGGCCAAAGTGATGGAAAATGCCATAAAAAAGGCTCAAATGACAATCAACTGTGGCGGCGGCCATTTACACATCATATTCTCGACTTGATGTAAAAAAAATTAAAAGACCATATAAAAATAATCCACAAGAAGAATCAAAGTTTTTCATTTTTTTTTTAAATTACAGCCAAAAAACATCGGAAGGTTATTTTTGCGCCACCTTGTATATGGATCGAGTCAGAATCGCTACCACTGCCACAACCCTTTTAAGAAGAACAATTACGTTTTTCTTAAAAGGGTTGTAGCCCAACCGAAGAGAATTTTGAAACAGTGGCTGAACAAAATATTGATCTCAATATCAATATTTCGTCTATTTAAAGTTTTTTTTTTTTTGTCACGCCCACTTTTTGAGGGCGTTTTTAGTAAAAAAGGCAATTAAGTTAAAATATAAAAAAAAGTCTTTCGAATCGAAGTATATAAACACTTCGTTTTAACCAACGCCGACTTTTTGGAAAATTTTCCTTACAAAAACCAATTGACCACCCTAACCCTTGGCATATGCCATAGAAAAAGGTGGTTTTTATGGAACCAAAATAGATTTAGATAATATCTGAACAAAATGTGCTGACAATGTGATTTTCTTTATTTCATTTCCATTCAGTTTTGAGTCACGCCCAACTTTCGCTTTCATAAAGTGAAATAACGCCGAATTGAAGCCGACTGACTATGGTTTTCGTTTTATTTTCCGTTTTTTTGGCCTTAGAACAGCTACAAATCGATAAAAAATGTTTTTTTTTGTCGAACAGTTGTTTTTAACTGCCAAGCACTTCTTTGAATAAACGGGGACTCAATAATAAACAAAATTGACATATGTAGGCCGATGATTAGCCAGAGACAAACTAACACTACCAATGCAACCCCTTAATATGCATTGTTTGTTGCGGCTTACGCGCAGGCGGCATCATCGGACCGTATTTCTTTAAAAATGCGGAAATAGCGCGTGTCACTTTCAATGGGGTCTCCTTGAGTATCACAATCAAACATTTGGCTCGCTGGTAATTCGCCTGGTTTGTGAAACATCTAATTGTAATAGATTCCACTATTTTTGGTACTTTTTGGACATCTGTATAACTAAAACGAGTGGACAAATGTTTTATGACTAAAAACTTGTGCTGCCGTGAAAAAAGTCAGCATACAAAATAAAACGTTTTCCGAAAAGGAAGGGTTGGTGTTGAAATGGAAGAAGGCAAACTGTGTATGAGGTATTAACAGATTTTGTTGCGTGACTTTTGGGACACCCTTTGCATAAAAAGGTGTCAATTGTATAGTGTAAGCGTGATATAAGGGTCATAAAACTCTTTTCAACGCCGTTTTATAAATCCTAAAATGCAATTTAATTTATTGACGTAAGCAACTAGTTCATTAAAACTGTCGCCACCGAAAGTCTGTAGTATAGGTACCTGGACAGAGTATGATTAAATATAGAGGTTGTGCATTTTCTTGAAAATGTCATATGCTGGAATGTAGGGTTCATCTTTAAATTGTATCTCAAATTCTACTACCATTTATCCATATTTTGACTTCTCGTATACAAGCTTTTACATTGTTTATTGCATATAAAGGTTTTTTTTTTTGGAAGTATAGAAATTTAAGTTGGCAACACTATTTTAACTGGCGGCCATTTTATCAGCTGTCAAGTGGTTTATTTTTAGTGTGGTTTGGCACTCCAACATGAATAGACTGACGTCTGAACAAGCCTGCAAATTGTGTAAATTTATTTTGAACATCATGGTTCTGTTCAAAATACGTATCGTGCACTAAGTCCATTTTACGGTAAACATAATCGTCCATTAGAGCAATTAATTCGAATGGAACGTTTTCGCATCACGTTTACTCTACATGATTATACGCATCCACAGAGACGTCGCTTCGTACAGTACGTACAGAAGAAGTCACTGCTGCTGTAGAGCGTAGCGTAGAGAAAGACCCGAGTCAGTCTATCCGCCATCGTGCATAGGATTTGGATGTGTGTTCATCGACTTTATGGAAGACTTTACGGAACGATCTTGGTTTGCGTGTTAACAAAATCCAACTCGTGCAAGAATTGAAGCCACAGGATCACCTAGCAAGGAGTATATTTGATGAATGGGCCCAAAGCAAGATTGCCGTTGATCCCGATTTTCATAAGAGAATTTTTTTTAGCGATGAACCTTACTTTTGGTTGAATAAACAAAACTGCCGTATTCAGGGTGATGGTAGTCCTCAAGGGTATGTTGAGATACGGTTACATCCACAAGAAACTGACAATTTGGTGTGCTTTATGGGTTGCTGGAATAATTGGTCCGTAACTCTTTAAAAAACGATGCTGGCCAGAACGTCAAGTCAATGCTGACCGCTATAGAGCCATGATTACTGACTTTTTCGTATATCAATTGAACAGCTATGATGTTCAGGAGCTTTGGTTTCAAAAAAAACGGCGCAACATGTCACACAGTTATAAATAGAAAAGATGGTTGGATGTTGTAGAACGAGGGTAGACTCTGATTGGCTCTAATTTTGGCAAAGCCCAGTGGTTGTACCTCTGACTACACATCACGTGCTTATTTTTACCTCCAAGTGGTAACCATCGAATACTAGTCACGTCCAACTGGATGTGACTTGCTAAACGATCAGTGCGAGTGTTGATAACAAGACGAAACTTTAATCATAGACTGGTCAGAATACCTGGGACGGATATTCAGCCTAATGTCCTCATGCGAAATTAGGTGAGCTGTCGACATATTCCGACATTGAACCGAAAGGCCAACGGCAGCACCCAAGCCCGTAGTGGATATTAATGGCCCCGTGTCCTAGAGGTTTCTAACAAACTGAAAGTTGCCCTCCAGGTTATGCTTTGAGTTAACTACCCACTCATGAAAAAAACTATATGTAAAGAAGCAAGCAATAGCATCGTAAAGGACTGATTGTTGACAAACCTGCCAAACGTAAAAAGGAAACCACGACGTTCGTATCTGCACCTGGAATGTGAGAATAGTAACCAGGAAAGGTACAGGTGAACAACTAGCGGATTCCCTCAACTGCTACAAGGCAGACATTACTGCCAACAAGGAAATATAGTTGGATGGGCCGGGCAAGAAGATGATGAAAAACTGTGACATTTACTACGGACATCGACTACTGTGACATCGACTATTCGGATGCGGACTTGTTAAAAGTGCCAGAAGTCTTATGACTCTAAGACATAAGTGAACGCAATATAGCAATTAGCCTCAAGGCCAAATTCTCCAACATAAGCCTTATATGCACTCACAGCGAAAGACTGCTTCTACGAGCTCCTTGACAAAACTTATGAGCGACTACCGAAGTACGATGTTCAAACTCTGCTTGGAGATTTTAACGCAAAGGTAGGAAGAGAAGACATCTTCAGTAGTATTGTCGGAAAACATACGACTACACGACAACACGTCTGGTAACGGACTTAGGCTAATTGACTTCGACACGGAACGAATTGCCACTATAGCCAGCATACGGTTTCCTCACATCGATATCCATAAGGGGGCATGGCGGGACGAACGGTCAACCAAATTGATCACATTGCGATAGACAAGAGGCACGCATCCATTATTTTGGATGTCCGAACATTCCGAGGAGATAGCATCGACTCGGACGACTAACTTGTTACAGCCAAGGTATGAATGCAGATATCCAACACGCCGAAACAGTACAGAAATTCTGTGAAAAAATTTTATATCGAAAGACTGCAATCGCAAGAGATTGCCATGACCTTCGCGCAACGCGTATCCCTGAACCTCTCGATAAACACCACACCACCAGCATCGAATGTCGAAAAACAATGGCAACGATGCCAACAAGCCAATATCTCGCGTCGACCAGCGTGAAACTTTGGGTTAGCAGAATACCGACAGATTGTCGAGGCCAAGAATAAGAAGTACAAGGCTAAGCAGCAGGTGACGACGAGAGCTGCCATTGAGTTCTATGGGCAGAGAAGAAGGGAAGAACACCGGCTTTTCAGAAAAATGCAAAAAGAGCAAGAAAAGCGCGCGATCGAGGATATAGAGAAGTGCCACTCCAGGATTGATGTTCGCAAGTTTGTCCAAAATGGAGAACGCCAGAGCCAAAGATACAAAGCTCGAACAGAATCTTGCTGAGATGAACAAGTAAATATCATAGTTGAGACACAGTCGATGATGAGGATATGGAAGATCCACTTCTGCAGACTCTTAAACGGCGAAGACGAACAACATTCCGCTGACAGACAGAACGAACCATTCAATGTTGCCAACGACAGCAAAAACTGCCAACCACCCGACCTGAGTGAAGTAAGAATAGCCAGGTCTAAACTCACGCTTAATAAGCCTGCCGGAAATAACGGCCTTCTGGTTGAGCTTTTTAAAGCCGGCGGAGATGACTTGTAAATAACATCCACCAACTCATAAGCCAAATCTAGTCCACTGAAAGTATGCCTGAAGAATCTAACCTCAACATCATTTGCTCGATCTACAAAAAATGAGACCCTCTAAACTTCACCAGCTACAGATGCATAAGTCTCATAAACTCGCGATCCAACACCAGAGGCACAACCTTCAAAAATCTGTGCAACTACTAGCATACTGCGACGATATTGACATCATTGGTACGACCCAATGTGATGTCTAGCCACGTTTGCTAGCATCGATAAGGAGGCGGAAAAAATCGGTTCTAGCAGTAAATGAGGGTTACATGCTGTCAACACGAAAGGACACACAACATCGATGGAACGTCACCATTGACAGATATAACTTTGAGGTAGTACGGGACTTTATCTATCTCGGCGGCTATTAACTCTTTCAACAATATCTCGTCAGAAATTAAACGAAGAATTACTCTTGCCAACCGCGGTTTCTTAATTTATTAGAAAAGGCCTCACTGGAACTACTATGGAGATCCTATATAAGACCCTCATCGTCCTAGTTCTGCTCTATGGCATGGATGAAAAAATCCTTGGTCGATTCGAGAAGAAAATTCATCGAAAATTCTTCGGTCTCGTCTGCGTTGACGGGCTATGATTCAACCTAAAACTATACGACATGCCCCTGGTCAAAAAAGATGCTAGGACATGTAGAACGAATGAACACCAATACTTCAGCTGGCCGAGTCTTCGATTCGCAGGCAGACGTCGGACGCTAGAGGAAGACCTCGACTTAAGTGGGGCGCACAAGTAGGAACCGACCTCAACTAACTTGGAATGTGCAACTGGAGGCAGTTAGCTAAGGCCTGGGCTAATTGGAGACGCATGTTGGTTGATGTCCATGTTCATTTCGGACTGTAGCGCCACTTATGTAAGTCTAAGATTGTAATTAGTTTTAGGAGCTTTTAGGGTTCTTTAGGTTAAGTCAGTTTTATGGAACAATTACGGAAAGATTTTGATGATTTTGGACAGTTCAGATTAACAAAATGACCCGTATTTCTCATTGTATATAGTCTAAGTGTAAAAATGTATTTTTTACGTTAACTAGAACTGTTCAGCTTTATAATAAGAGGTCGACCATCAAAATCGGTCCAGGCATTAGCTAGGAATTCGAATCGCAAGTCACGCTAGACGTCCCAACCAACTTTTCCGGGTGTCATATTTAAGTTTTGTCTTAATCTCGGAACGAAAACGTGCCCAGTTAGCTTTTTTTTTTAAATCCTGGACGTATTGCATGCTTATTTCTCCTGACGACATCAGAGTACAGAAAACCGGACGTAAGTTGTAGACTTAAAATGTCATCAAAGTATTCCGCCGCTTTTCAAACGATCTCTGCTATCAAATTTGAAGGGAATTCGTCGAGATTCCGAATTCCCAGGCCCAGCTCAGTCCGTAAGTTGCGGACCTTAAAACTTCCTCAAAGTACTCCGCCACTTTTAAAACAATCACGGCTTTCAACTTTGTAGGAAATAAGTCCAGAATTTTGAATTTGAAGGCCCAATTCTTTCGGACTTCAACTTGATTGAAAAACTTTAATTGATTATTTTTGACAGTTACAATAACTGACTTTGACACTAAGGTCAGAACGAAGGCTAGGTTACCTATATTTCAAAGTAAGAAAAAAAAACCTTAACTATACGTGGTAGAAGTTAACGGCCCATAGAGTATATCAAACCTAGCCTACACTCAAAATTTCTGGAATTACCATTATGAGTAGGTTCTTAAACCTAGCTTGGTTTAAACCTTAAACCTAAGCCCAAACTTCTCCATGAAATATCTTGCACTACCGGCCCAAAGAAGTCCTCAAACCCAGTTTTTCTATTCATTTCTGATTGCGAAGTGGCATTTATTATGAAGAGGTCGTTAAACCTAGCTTGGCTTAAACATCAAACCTAAGCCCAAACTTCTCCATGAAATATCCTGCACAACCGGCCCAAGGAAGTCCTCAAACCTAGTTTTTCTATTCATTTCTGATTGCGAAGTGGCATTTATTTTGAAGAGGTCCCTAAACCTAGCTTGGTTTAAACCTTAAACCTAAGCCCAAACTTCTCCATGAAATATCTTGCACTACCGGCCCATAGAAGTCCTCAAACCCAGTTTTTCCATTCATTTCTGATTGCAAAGTGGCATTTATTATGAAGAGGTCCCTAAACCTAGCTTGGTTTAAACCTTAAACCTAAGCCCAAACTTCTCCATGAAATATCTTGCACTACCGGCCCATAGAAGTCCTCAAACCCAGTTTTTCTATTCATTTCTGATTGCGAAATGGAATTTATTATGAAGAGGTCCCTAAACCTAGCTTGGTTTAAACCTTAAACCTAAGCCCAAACTTCTCCATGAAATATCTTGCACTACCGGCCCAAGGAAGTCCTCAAACCCAGTTTTTCTATTCATTTCTGATTGCGAAGTGGCATTTATTATGAAGAGGTCGTTAAACCTAGCTTGGCTTAAACATCAAACCTAAGCCCAAACTTCTCCATGAAATATCCTGCACAACCGGCCCAAAGAAGTCCTCAAACCAAGTTTTTCTATTCATTTCTGATTGCGAAGTGGCATTTATTGTGAAGAGATCCTTAAACCTAGCTTGGTTTAAACCTTAAACCTAAGCCCAAACTTCTCCATGAAATAGCTTGCACTACCGGCCCAAAGAAGTCCTCAAACCTTTTTTTTCCATTCGTTTCTGATTGCGAAGTGGCATTTATTTTGCGCATACCTATGTCAACTAGAAATTTCGATCGAATTCGTAGTCCTAAGACAAGGAGTAGCTTTCAGGTGTAATAACCTATCCTACGAAAATTAAAAAACCTGACATTTCAGTGAGTCTTGCAATGTTTAATGTAAAGATTTGCAAAATAATTGTATAAACGACGTTTCTACATAATCTCGGAGTCAGAGTCTGCTCCAAATCTAACAAAACACGAAATTCTTTCATCAGGATTAAGCCGGTAGTCTCCTCCAAATCTACCAAAACACGAATTTCTTTCATCAGGATTAAGCCGGCAGTCTCCTCCAAATCTATCAAAACCCGAATTTCTCGCATGAGGATCAAACTGGCAGTCTCCTCCAAATCTATCAAAACACGAATTTCTTGCATCAGAATTAAACTGGTAGACCCCTCCAAATTTACCAAAACACGAATTTCTTTCCGCAGGATTAAGCCGGCAGTCTCCTCCAAATCTATCAAAACACGAATTTCTTTCATCAGAATCAAACTGGCAGTCTCCTCCAAATCTATCAAAACACGAATTTCTTGCATCAGAACTAAACTGGTAGACCCCTCCAAATTTACCAAAACACGAATTTCTTTCCGCAGGATTAAGCCGGTAGTCTCCTCCAAATCTACCAAAACACGAATTTCTTTCATCAGAATCAAACTGGCAGTCTCCTCCAAATCTATCAAAACCCGAATTTATCGCATCAGGCAGTCTCCTCCAAATCTATCGAAACACGAATTTCTTACATCAGGATTGAAGTGGCAGGACATATAAAAAAAAATCTTCCAAGAAAGAGTTCATCAAACCCGAGTGCAAACATAAAAATCCAACTTTCGGACATACACAAACAAATGTTCATAAAGCAATAAACTTACCATCTCGTGACTCACTGTACCAAAAAAAAAAGACGCACACATGAGCTCGCTATACTCAACATTTCTACTTCATGCCCCACAGCATCAACATTTCAATGGACAAGAAAAACTTTTTTTTTGTTCATTTCCGGTAGTTACTGTCCGCCGTCGTTTTGCGCATACCTATGTAAATTTTCCTGAAACCCCCAATTCATGAAAGAATACCCATTTCGCTTGCATCCCTACATTTTAAATCCTTCCATTCATCTGGCTTCCTACCCACACAATTGAATGAGTCTAACTTCTGTACCTCCAACAGGAGGATTTTTTTTAACCAAATAAAAGGAAACTCTGGCCCAGGTTTTTTTTTTTTGCGTTCCCTATGTAGGTAGGATTTTCATCATACCAAATCGGGATACACAAGGAGCAGCCACAAGGGACGAAAAAAAAAATGTTTTCCCTAAATGAAAAAAACAATTTCACTTACAGGTTGCAATGGCTCGTCGTTTTAGTCGATGTGTTGAGACAGCAGAATGAGAAATCCTTGTAATCCTTGTGTGGTGTCACTTGATGCAGCATCAACGGTAGCCCGGACCGCGATCGGTTTAAGAGATCCCACTCTGGGATTTAATTCCCAGCTGTATCTATGGAACGTTCCATGGGGAAGCTCAACATGGATAGACCAGGAAGCACAAAGAAAATCTTAATGATTGTGGGTGGGTTCGGGATCGAGGATATTCACTTCATCACAAGTTATACACTTTCACTACTTTCCTCTGCCTTTCCTCTCTTTCGGCACTCTTTATCTTCTCACACTCCTTCCCTTACTTATTCTTCTTGTCGTTGGTTTCACTTTTATTCCACTGCGATGGCAAGGATTCGGGGATTTTTTTAAAAAAAATTTCTCTTCTTCGCGGTCGTACCGTCGATATATATGTTGATATTTTTTTTGCACAGGACTTTCAAAGACTTTTCCAACCAATGGAACTTTTAAAAATTTTGTTTCCACCAACTTTTTACCTCATAGATACTTTTTGTATTTTTGTTAGATACTTTTTCGCTTCACATTGAATGCACTGCACTGGGGAAACGTATGCGGTTTTTGAATTGAATTTTTTTTTTTTTGAAAATTGTGTAAAATTTTCTATTTTTGTCAACAAATTCACAAACAAATTCACTTGAGACAGAGAGAGAGAGAGCAAAAAAAAAACCACTTTGTGTACCGAAAACCGTTCGCGTTTGTTAGTACGCTTCCTCTGGGGCAGACATTACCCAGCAACAGACAATCCGGGACTGAAAGCTTACATCTGAATGTGTTTTGCAAAAAGCCCCCAGACGTTGGATGGTTTTTAGGGGTGGAAAATCAGCTAAACGGGAAAATCAGCATTCGGAGACGGAGAGAAAAGCGAGAAATCAGTTGGATACGCATCTGGGGGGTGGGTTCCCGTTTCCGCCGCCGCCAACATTGTGCCGTTTGGATGATTTTGAATTTTGACGAGGACTGTTTAACTGTTGTGCGAAAAAGTCGAAAAGTATCGGTTCTCAGTTCTCTTGAATTTTGCGGTGAGATTGGCACTTGGCAGGGGTGGTTCATTCGGTTCGCTCTTGGAAGCAGGGAATCTTGCGTATGTGTAGGTTTCTGGATGTTGGATGAACTTTTCGCTTTTCTCGGCATGGAAAACGTTATCAGTTGGGAATTTTGTTTGTTCCTCGAATTTTTTGTAAGGCATATTTTTTTTTCTCCGGATGAATTCTGATGTTTTGAAATTGGATGACGATATGTTTCGCCGAATTTCTTTCGATATTGTGACATTGTGTGACAATGCCACTTAGGCAGTTTTATTTTTGGCGAACGTGGGAAGGTGAATGATGTTATTTTTGGTTTCGAAATACCTGATGGTGATTTGTCTGTTTGGTTAGGCGGGTAAAAAGTTTTTTTTTAAAAATAACTTTTGGTAAAGTTGGCGCAAAAAGTCTTATTGAAGAACGGTGCGACAATCGTGTATCTTTTGAAATGCCAAATGTTGTGTTTATATTTGACATTGATAAAAGAAATCCTAAATTTACATGCACAAGTTTTTTTTTTAACAAAAAATTGTTGTTATTGGTCATCTTTTTTATCCCAAGGAGATCAATTAGTTTTGATGCATTCTTTGTAGCGTGATGAAATTATGAAAATAAACATGTCACAGAGTGAAGTCATATGTCATCGATTATCATCGGAGTATTGGTGTCCATTCGTTCTACATGTCCTAGCCATCTTCAACGTCCAATGCGGAGTTTTATGACCACGGTCATGTCGCTGTACAGCATGTATAGTTCTTGGTTGAATCTTCGTCTCCATAGCCCGTCAACGCAAACGGGAACGAAGATTTTTTCAAGAATTTTCTTCTCGAATCGACCAAGGAGTATAGCTCCGTAGAGCAGGGCTGGGATGATCAGGGTCTTATAAAGGATCTCCTTAGAAGTTAGTTCGAGTGAGGGCTTTACTTCTAAATTGCCTTCTTAGCCCGAAGAAACAGCAGTTGACAAGAGTAATTCTTCGTTTAATTTCTGACGAGATGTCAGGTCATCCGAGTTCAAAGCTGAGACTAGGAAGACAAAGTCACGTACTACCCCAAAGTTATATCTGTCAATGGTGACGTTCTGTCCAATTCGTCGATGTTGTGTTTCCTTTCGTGTTGACAGCATATAATCGGTCTTGCCCTCATTTACTGCTAAGCCCATTTTTGCCGCTTCCTTCGCTAAACTAGCAAACATGGCTATGACATCACGTTGAGTCCGACCAATGATGTCAATATCGTCGGAGTATGCTAGTAGTTGCACCGTCTGTTGAATGATTGTGCCTTTGGTGTTGGCTCGAGAGTTTTGCGCGATCCCCTTAAGATTCGAATTCAAGAAGTCACATGACAGCGCATCGCCTTTCCTAAGTCCATTTTTTGTATCGAAATGTGTCGGTCAGGTAGTTTCCGAACCTAATGGAGCAGCGAGAATTCTCCATCGCCATCCTACACAAACGGACGAGTTTGGGCGGTGTACCAAAACTAGACATGGCTCTGTTTTGTTCGTCTCTATAAATGCGGTCGTATGCGGCTTTGAAATCGATGAATAGGTGGTGGGTATCGATTTGGACTTCTTGGGTTTTTACAGGATCTGCCGAAGTGTGAAAATTTTATCGGTTCTGGACTTTCCTGGCCTAAAACTGACAAGGACCGATAAGGTTGTTGGCAAACGGTTTGACGCATTCACATATTACGGCAGATCTTGTAGGCGTTTTTGAGGAGACGTATGCCTCTGTAGTTGACGCAGTTCAGAGAACCTCCTTTTTGTGGATCGGGTAAACGATGTTGAGGTAAGATTCATCAGGCATACTTTCTTCCGAGCAGAGTTGGCTAGTGAGTTGGCTAGTGAGTTACTTACCAAGTCATCTCCGCCGGCTTTATAAAGCTCAGCGGGAGGGCTGGTATTTCCGACAGCCTTATTAAGCTTGAGTTTAGATATTGCTATCCTCACTTCTCTCAGGTCGGATGGTTGGCAGTTTTCGCTGTCTTCGCCAACATTGAATGGTTCGTTCTGCCTGACAGCGGAATGTTGTTCGTCATCGCCGTTTAACAGTCTGCAGAAGTGGTTTTTCTATATGGAAAACGCCAGAGCCAAAGATACAAAGCTCGAACAGAATCTTGTTGAGATGATGATATTTGCTTGTTCATCTCAACAAGATTCTGTTCGAGCTTTGTATCTTTGGCTCTGGCGTTTTCCATTTTGGACAAACTTGCGAACATCAATCCTGGAGTGGCACCTCTCTATATCCCCGTTCGCGCGCTTTTCTTGCTCTTTTTTCTTCTTTCTGAAAAGCCGGTGTTCTTCCCTTCTTCTCTGCCTATAGAGCTCAACGGCCTCGTTCTTGGCTGCGAGCATCTGTCGGCATTTCTCATCAAACCAGGGGTTTCTTGCTGCTGGGCGCGAGAAACCTAGCACATCAGTTGCGGCTGATCTAATGGCTTGTTGGCATCGTTGCCATAGTTCTTCGACATTCGATGCTGGTGGTATGGTGTTAATCGAGAGGTTTAGGGATACGTGTTGTGCGAAGGTCTTGGTGGTCTCTTGCGAATGCAGTCTTTCAACATCAAATTTTTTCACAGTATTTCTGGATTGGTTTCGCGTGTTGGATATCCGCATTCTTACCTTTGCTGTAACAAGGTAGTGGTCCGAATCGATGTGAGCTCTTCGGAATGTTCTGACAACCAAAATACTGGATGCATGCTTCTTATCTATCGCTATATGATCAATTTGGTTGACCGTTCGTTGATCTGGAGACCGCCATGTCCCCTTATGTATATCGACGTGAGGAAACCGTGTGCTGGCTATAGTAGCATTGCGTTCCGTAGCGACGTCAATTAGCGTAAGTCCGTTACCAAACGTGTTGTCGTGTAGGCTATATTTTCCGACACTTCTGCCAAAGATGTCTTCTCTTCCTGCCTTTGCATTAAAATTTCTAAGCATGATCTTAACATTGTAATTCCATAGTAGCTCATAGGTTTTGTCAAGGAGCTCATAGAAGCAATCCTTAGCTATATCATCTGTTTCTTCCTTTGGGGCGGTGCGTCGTTTAGCAGGGTCATCAACAATAAAATCAGTCATTTCCGAAGCTTTTGGTTGCTTCGTAACAGTTAGTTTATTCCATGGTTGGGTAGTTAACCCAAAGCACAGCCGCCATCCTGGAGGGCCAGTTCCAATTTATCTGACACCCCTAGGACACGGAGTGATCGGTATCCACTACAGGATTGAGCGCTGCCGTTGGCCTTTTGATTTATCCGCCACCATCTCTGTTCAAGGGGCCTTAGTAACCCTTGAAATTCCTAGACAACCTGTTGTCCGAATATGTCGAAGCAGCTTGTTTAGGTTTGCCTGGGACCGTAGGCCGGGTATTCATTCCATGCCATTCTGACCTGGCTGTTTATCGTATTGCAGTTGCTATTTATCGTCGTGCTATCAACACTCGCGCTTATCGTTTAGCAGGGAAATCGGCTTAATAGCGTAAACTTGTATTCCCCACAGGAATACAACTGCAGCGGCCTATTTATGTCAGCTGTCCTGAAGTTCAATTTCCCAGACAAACAACTGACGAAAGCCTGACAGAGACGCTTTGGATACATGCGACCTTACACCGGCCTCCTGGAGCCATGTTGATTGGTTATAGACAGGTGATTTATGGAGTCGTCTAACAAAAACAGGGGACTGAAGAAAAAACTGGCATGGCTAGATCAACAAACTTTTGATTCTGATTGACGATATGTGTGCATCTACTATTCCACTAAGTAGAGGTTATGTATCAAAAAAAAAGGATACACATACACATACGTAATAAATTTAATTAAAACATTTTACTTTTTGTATCAACCTCTGTAAATTCGACCTAAGCCGTACCTTTATTTACATATGTCTCCCAAAAAAGCTTGTGCTGCTCCACCCAGGTATTAATTCGCGTCCTTATTAATTTCCTACATTAGTCTAACCAGTCGATCGTCTATACCAGCTCAATATTTTACAAAGCACTCCCCGTTCAGGGACTCTTAATTAGTAAATGCATCCACAAGCCAATACACACAAGGAAACTGCAAATTATCCTTTCATCCCATAAGGGTGCAGCACAGTATAGCGCTCTAATCAACTATTTCCTTCTTTCTATTCCCTATCCCTACCAACAAATGATTGAATTAATTTGTACACACATACACGAATACACACCAACGAATCTAAACAAATAGTATTCCTGCTCTGAATCGCATAACTGCAGGCACTCTTAGCGATTCCGTTATTCATTCCATATGCGATATGCAAATTCAATTGCATCACCAACACCCACCCATCCCAACTGTGCACACGCTCTCACACTTTGCTCCCGCACACATGATGCTTTTATGGAAAAAAAAAGTTCTTTTCAAAGTGAAATGCATTATCCTGCCATGAAACTGCGGCATAAATCCCGTTACCGTTCGTATATAATTATCCTGAAATGCACACCACACACACACACACACACTATTCCAAATGAATTGCAATTCAATTTGAATTTTAACAAACCTGCGGTCCTAATTATACCATTTGACTACTCGACCCTCAAGGTGAGTGCAAAAAGCTAGCCAGGATAATAAACGGATGAAGCCAAACCGCTTCGACATTTCCTCAATGCACTCTCACTTGGGCCCGTGTATCGTGCGCCATGGAATACAGCTCGGTTGGCTATTATTGACCACAGAACGCCCCTGGCGACTTGAGATTTTTGAAAAGCCTTCAAGGAATGGAGTTTGTGGGACGTAAAAAAAAAACTAAGTCCATGCTGGTCATGCAAATCCAAGCCGAAATCGTGAATTCAAGGAAACAACCGGACGGAAGAGAACAACAAACACGTGAAGGAAACCACTTTGATTCGTCCTTTTGTTGGTGTTCCTCTGTTACGAAATTAAATCCCTGAGCCAGGCATTACGTCAGATCAGCTCTGCGAACGACCCTGTGGGTGAGGGAGTGGATTTTTTTTTTCAAAAATAAGTCGCACATTTCTAGACCCAATTTTCCAATTCGAAACCCAGGCGCGCACACACAACAGAAATCTGAGAGAAGTTTTCTCCCTGAAAATGTCGACGACAACGACGACACGCTAAGCATGACGAAGTGATTCACAAAAGAAATCCTCAACAAAAATACACCAAATGACGTCGATTCACGGCACCAAACCAATTCGAATGTATAAGAAGCCAAGGCTCAACACAAACACATACTCACGTATAAGACTGGTGTGTGCTCATAATACGCGTAATGGCGAAAGGACGAAAATAGCGCGAAAACTGGGTGAGAGACTCATTCGATTTGATTTGCATTTCCAGCGATGCATGCGAGCGACACACATTTCAGGTACAACAACAAAAATCCCAAACTCGTCAGGAGTGCTAAAAACAATAAACAGGAACTGCTTGATGTTCTGAGAATGAATAGAGGTCATAGGACTTTGTGACGTCAGTAGAGAAGAAAAAGAGGAATACCTATACACTACTATTCAGCAGGACGACTATTGTGTTTGGATGTGTGTGTGTGGGTGATTGAAATTCATTCGTTTGTTTACAATGTGCGTGATATGGGCGGGAGGAACTGGGTGGCTGACGCGACTTGAAGGGATTCTCGCATCGATCAAAGGGGGTCGTCTGAATGTTGAAACGGTTAAGTGGTAAAGGGTTTCATGTTTCAAACTCAATGAAGGATTTTACGTAACAGTAACATATTAAAGGAAATGTTGATATAACGTTTCTTTTTTCCAGACTACAATCTTCTTGGAAGACTCAAACTCCCGAATTGCGAGAGAAAATATATTTGGCAGCCGACACGACACCAATTGCGCTGAAAGATTTAAGACAAGAAGGCCTTGTATCCAGATGGTTACACAAGCAGGGCACTGAAAACCGCAAATTGCTCCTTACCTGACATTTTCGTCAAAGTGATACAGATCTGTCTAAAGAAAGGGACATTCCCAGCCCACTGGAAACTGAAACGATTGGTGCTTCTTTCCAAGGGTTATAAACAAGAAGGCACCGTCTCCCAGGCCACTGTTCTTTCGCAAGGGATATAAACAAGAAGGCACCATGTCCAGATATAATCCCAAACAGAGCACTGAAAATGGAAATAAGCTCCAGACCTGACATTCTCACGAAAGTTATGCAGATCTTTCTAAAGAAAGGGACATTCCCAGGCCACTGGAAACTGCAACGATTGGTGCTTCTTTCCAAGGGTTATAAACAAGAAGGCACCATGTCCTGATGGAATCCCAACCAGAGCACTGTAAACGGAAATTAGCTTCAGATCTGACACTCTCATCAAAGTAATACAGATCTGCCAAATGGAAGGAACATTCCCAGGAAACAGGAAACTGCAACGATTGCTGCTTCTTCGGAAGGGTTTTAAACAAGAAGGCAACGTGTCCAGATGAAATCCAAAACAGGGCACTGAAAACCGAAATTAGGTCCAGACATTCTCATCAAATTTATACAGATCTGTCGAAAGTAAGGCACATTCCCAGGCCACTGGAAACTGCAACGATTGATGCTTCTTCGTAATGGATGTAAAAAAGAAGGCAGCATGCCCAGATGGAATCCGAAACAAAGCACCGAAAATGGAAATTAGCTCCAGACCACAGATTTTCATCAAAGTAATACAGATCTGTCTAAAGAAAAACACATTCCCAGGCTACTGGAAACTGCAACGATTGCTGCTCTTTCCAAGGTTTATAAACAAGAAGGCACTGTCTCCAGATGGAATCCCAAACCCCAAACCTGTCTAAAGAAATACACATTCCCAGGCCACTGGAAACTGCAACGATTGGTGCTTCTTTCCAAGGTTTATAAACAAGAAGGCACTGTCTCCAGATGGAATCCCAAACAGAGCACTGAAAACGGCAAATAGCTCCAGGCCTGACATTTTCATCAAAGTGATACAGATCTGTCTAAAGAAAGGGACTTTCCCAGCCCACTGCAAACTGAAACGATTGGCGCTTCTTCCCAAGGGACATAAACAAAAAGGCACCATGTACAGATGGAATCCTAAACAGAGCACTGAAAACGACATGTACCTCATGACCTGAGATTCTCATTAAAGGAGAATAGATCTGTCTAATCAAAGTGACATTTCCAGACCACTGGACACTGCAACGATTGGAACTTCTTTCCAAGGGAAAAAACCGAGTCCCAATTGCCTTTGAGACACGATGGGTAAAATCTCAGAAAAGGTCATGCAATAGCTGAAGAAAGGGGTGCAGTTTGGATTCCGATAAGTTCGCTCCACAGTAGATGCCTTAAACTGGTTGTCAAAACATCTCCAACAGCAATCGAATGAAAACGGTGACGATTTGGTCCGAAAGACTACTGCTCCGCTATCACCCTTGACATCAAAATGCCTTCAATTCCGCAAGCCGGTCTATAGTCAAAATCAACGTGCCCAGCTCTCTAGCGTCTTCAAGAACAAAAGAAGTCTGTCTAAGCTACGACAGCAACAAATCTACAGAGAACTGCAACATATCAGCTGGCGTTCCACAGGGATATCTCCTAGGCCCTCTTCTATGGAATATTATTATCGATGGTGATTTGAAGCTGACAATACCACGAATGGTGAAAGTTTTAGTCTTTGCGGATGATATCGCCATCATAACCGTGGAAAAGTATATTTAGGAAATCGAACAGAGAAGAATCGAAGCGATATTTGTGACCAAAGCCTGGTTGAAGTATGCTGGTCTTGACCTAGAAGATTAGAAAACCGAAGCGGCTCTTATAACTAGTAGTGGAATACATGCCGCAATGCGATTGAAACCCTCAATCTGCAACCCACTCAAGGGATATAAGGTCGGGAAAAAAGCTCCAGCGGTCGTAAAGTCGTCCAACATTGAGTTTCCTTTGCATTTTTGTTGATCGCTTCAGGGTTATTTTGGATATTTGTACGCAAACTTTGACACCGCGTATGTAGTGATCCGAATTAATGGTCGTTGCTCCAAATGTAGTTACTTTCAGGTTGCTAGAGTAGTGTCTTCCATCAATCGTAACATGATCGCCATGTGCCAAGATGTAGGGACAATAAAATCGGGTGCTACTTACCAGCATGTTTTTTCTGCTGGGAATCGATGAACTTGTCTTTATGGTACCGCTACAGGATGTGAGATCTTCAAAAGATGGTAATACACCGTGCCTTAAGCATGCATGATTCGCACCTGACTTATCAACACAGGAATGCGCCTAAAAATCAAAACCAATCAGTACAGTCGTCTACCACACTCCCCGTGGGATTGGCGTCGCGAGGCTTGTTACGTCACAGAGCCGGTACTTCGGTTATGTTGTCCTAGAAGCTCAATGGTCGTCAATTCAGTTAGGATGCAGGTTTTACTATGTTCCATGTTTCCTCTGCCTGGGTATTATCGCCAACTATACGAATTGCTACTAGGAGCTATGCATTCATTCTCGTAAGGCAGTAGTAAATTACGTGCTCTGCGTCTTCGTCCTTGTCTGGACTCATCCTTGTCTGGACATTATGACCGATTGGTGAGGTATCGTGCCCAAATCTGTGCAGGTACTTCCTGAATCCGCCATGGTTTGTTAGAAACTGCTTGAAATGGGAATGTAGGCCACCCGGTTTCCTATTTCACCATGGTTCCATTCCTGTGATAAGCTTATGTGTCCATCTTCTGGGAGTAGAATTTTTCCGTTTCCACTATTTGCAGCTCTGAATGGAGATTGGTCTTATCTCAATCTGAACTACACCATTCGATATGGGTAGACACTCTTCATTTAGTCTCCATGGAAGTCAATGGGACTCAGTGGCGCGATGGCAAGTGCGATGGTCTGGGCTCGATTCCCAGGAATCGCAACACCTAAATGATTTTCCACTGGCCCTCCTCTCATGATGATCTGACAAATCATTCGAGTAGTATCAATTGTCAAGAAAAGCTTATCTCAAACTCGCCGTTCGTAGTCGGCATAAAACAGGAGGTCCCGCCATCATACAAGAAGTACACACGCACACATGAATGGTTGTGAGAAAGCTCGGCCCTGGGTACTAACGAGGCTGTTGCGCCTAAAATTTGTATTTGGAAGTCAATGGGTATTGCAGCCTAGCATCAGCACCGCTTCCTCTGCTCTGCATATTAAAGAGGAAATCGTTCTCAAAGCATTAAGTCAACAGACCTTTGATAATTGTCTACTGGTTTCGTTTCTATCCATTTCCTCAACACAGACTGGTGCTGCGTACAATGAGGCTGAGCTTAATACTCTTACTTATCGGGCTCTCGAGCCGTGAAGAGTCTCTGCCTGAGATACTGCAGCCTTCTATCCTCTACGATCCCGTGTTCGCTGCTTCCAGTTGTCTAGACCAAGCGCTCTGGCATCCGCGATGGCTTGGTCTATGAAACGGAGGTTCGTTATTCCTTGCCTTCTACAACCAGGGGGCTGGGATTCGATAATTTTCTTAGCTGTAGCATTGTTGTCCATTCGCTCGCTGGCCGAGCCAATTAAGTCGACGTGTTTTGACTTTTTAGACTACATCCACATCTTGGTACAGCTCATAGAGTTCGCGGTTGTGTCTTCTCCCCCATTTGCCCTCCTCGCACACAGGACCAAAAATCCGCCGAAGTTTTTCTCTCGAAGGTGCCCTTTATCAGCTCTCCCTTCTTGCTTATCGTCCAGCACTTGGCGCCATAAAGCAAAACTAGCAGTATAAGAGTTTTGTTGAGCACACATTTCGTCCTTCGAGTTAGAAGTTTTGAACCCAGTTGTTTGTAATATCAAAGACAAAAGTAAGCTTCTGGGTCCACCGATATGCGACAGAATTCTCGCAAGCGAAGAATGGAGGATCGCTACTTTCTTTCCAATAAAGTGTAGGTGCGCCTTGTGGTTATGTCTGTTGTCGATCAGTACAGCCAACTCCGAGAAACCTTTGCTTCGATTCTGAATGTGCCCAGAAGAACAAAGCCAAGACAGAGACCTACAGATCGTGGCTTCTGGAGAAATCAAGAATACCCCATAAGTTCTGCGCTGACCGAAGAAGGGATGAAAGGCGCTTGACCTGGAGGAATGCAAGAAACCATCAGCAACTTGAAGTCGATGAGTTAAAGAAATGTTTAACCAAAAAAAGTGGTACGAAACTTCTATAGCACAGTGAAACAATCAACAGGGGAGCCTCCAATCCTGCATTGTTGGCTATGATAACACCGTAGTAGATGCGCAGTCAATTTTAAATGTTAATGATGCTCAAGATTCCGCCAATGAACGATCAGTACCTGTAAGTCATAACCTGCCCTAGCGAGGTATCCCGCGGAGCGGACATATTTTCTGCAACGCATACGTCGTTTTAGGCTTAAATTCCATTCGAGGTATGTGTCATCGGAGAAAAACAACTTCACTACAATTGGCAAGCGATTCAGCAAAGAATTTGTGTCGGAGGAAATCGGAAAATGTATTGCACTTAGCTGTCAAAAATTGCACGAAAAATGCATCTGAACGCACGTTAAAGTAATTCGCCGGGGTGCGTTACAAAATTTCAGAGAAATATTCCGAACCGCTTTTCGAAAGAATACCTCGAAACTAAAATCTTCCGATTCGTAAAAATTTGAGAATTTTCCGCTCCGACGGATTCCTTTCTATGGCCGAATGACAATCAATGCGATTGAAACCCGCAATCTGCAACCCACTCAAGGGATATAAGGTCGGGAAAAAAGCTCCAGCGGTCGTAAAGTCGTCCAACATTGAGTTTCCTTTGCATTTTTTTTGATCGCTTAAGGGTTTTTTTTTGGATATTTGTACGCGAAGTAGTGATCCGTATTAAAGGTCGTTGCTCCAAATGTGCGTTACAAAAATTCAGAGAAATATTCCGAACCGCTTTTCGAAAGAATACCTCGAAACTAAAATCTTCCGATTCGTAAAAAAAATGAGAATTTTCCGCTCCGACGGATTCCTCGCTGTGGCCGAATGACAATCAAGAGTTTCAACCGCCCTGTCTTTCCTCTGCAAACATTTATAACTTTCCCGCCAAGAATCGAAAACCAAATCAAATCACCAACTGTCATCACAGTTTGCAAGCAACTGTTGCAAAACGGCAAATCATGCGCCAAGCCAATTTCGCTCAGTTTTCCCCTCATACTCTCTTCCAGTGAGTGAACCACCACTAACAGCATTCTCCCAAGAGGCACAGAGAGCTTTTCAGCATTTTCCGGCCGATTGTTGCGCGTCTTTTACTTGAACAAAAAAAACCCTCAACATCCGAAATGCTTTCCTTACCTCATCTCCTATCACAATGTCATTGTTATCCCTACTGAATGTCATGTTCCTTAATTACCTTCATTTAAATTTACAGCAATCAAAGAGGGATTTTCCTCGAGGATATCGCAATATTCATTGTCCTCTGAACACCCTTCACCACTAAGGATGTTCAGCTGAGAGGAGGACTTTTTTTATTGGTGACGATGGTTTAGCTGGGGTGTGATGTGGGTGGTGGAAGCTTAGATGCCGAGGAGCTTTATTACATGCGACAGGATATCAACAAGTTTTCCCATTCACGTTTTTTTTTTTTTTTGTTCTTATCCACTCTTTGGCATCCTATTCTTTACGCCATTCTTTCGAGCTCTCTCCCGTTTTGTTAATTCCTTTGTAGCTCTCCCTCGGAAAAAAAAAACTTTGAAACAATGTGTATCCTTTGAAAAGGGAACACCAACTAAGGGTTGTTTACTTATGTAAAAAAAAAAACGAACTTGAAGAAGACGAGCATTCCCAGCTTAATAGGCTTACTGATGGTGCTACTGTTCCATGTTGCCTTTGCCTATACCCAAGATGATTCTGCGACAGGACTATGCTGGCAGGGTGACTACTGAGACTGACTATCACAGGGTACGAGTAAATACAAATGCAAATGTATCCGTGTTTAATCTCTGCCGCAAATCATGGGGGCCCACAAAGCATGCGAAGGAGCTCTCTCATATTGTAGGGAGAGCGCACATCTAAATATAGATAGACACGAAACTCCTTCGTCCTTTTTTTTTTTTTTGTCAGGCGACTGACTGGCTGGGTTGTACTCGGCATCACGGCTGTGTGTATACTGTATGCGGCACGCGGTACAGCGAAGCGACTTTAAATTTTTTCCATCCGCTCGAGTGTGTTTGGGAGTGTGCAAAGCAATAAGGTAACCATTTTCTTTTTGAAGCCCAAAAATGGATGCCTACCTGTAAGTTGCCTAGCGCTCCTCTGGGATATATTTTCGCCGGGTGAAATGTTGTTTTCCTGTTGTTCCTGGGTGTGCTTCGTCACCGGGAAAGGGGTACAGACGTGGGAAATTGATTTTTCGTTGTGGGCTCTACCGTTCGTTTACATTTTGGGTAAAACGGTTAAGGGTGGTATGATGATATACAAAAAAAAAACCTCACCGAAGAGATTCTGCAGTCTTTCATGGGTTAAAGGGGGAGCCGTGCTTCGCTTTAGATTTTGAGGATGTTCTCAAATTTACAGAGTCAAGATGTCGTTACGTTATATGATGAGAGGGGGGGGGGGGGCTTATTGTTGAAATTGGCTGGGAAATAAATGAGGCGCGACGATCACCGGGAAAGAATGATTGAAGAGATAAAAGCTTATAGGTCATTCAGCGAGTGTTGAGTTATAAACGGTGGAATATGTGAGACTTATAGTCCTCATGGCATGGTAGGTATAAAAATGAAATTTGAATAGCAATGGCTTTTCGATGTATACATTAGGAGCAAGTGTGCCATTTTTGGGCTGTGGGCAGCCATGCTTTTCGGTAATCTTCGAGGGAAGTTGTTGGTGACAGCTTCACACGATGAAGCCGGGTAGGGAAATTTTGCAAAAGCCATTCCGCAAGAAGTAGGATTAGTTTAGTTCTAAGTTCTTGGGATGACAACATATCATACCCTAAGGAACAATGTTTGATGATGTTCTTGGGCAAGAGGAAAGACTATTTTTGTGGTGCTATGCCGATACACGGTACGATTCGTGGAGTGGAGACAACTAATTTGTTTGTTCGCAGCGATTATTGAATCCTGACGCAGCATTTTTTGTATAATGAAATCGGTGATGAATATTTCCGTTAACATCAGAATTACTGTCAGCTCCTTCAGAAATTGCCCTTAAAATGGGGGTTTATTCGCATTTATGACAGTGGCGGTGATTTGATTTACATTTCTGAAAGAGCTAGAACGAAGGTCAATGAAAGATGCAAATGCTCTAACTTAATCATGGACAGAAATTACATCCCTGGAATTATACGGCAGCCATACCTACTCATACAAGAGATTATAGTCCGTTGGTAATCCGCGGAAAGGAGGGAAAATCCGAAAGAGGAAAATGATGGAAAGAATTGTAGGAATATAGGGAAAACCATCGTGACTCCAACTGCTGGCTTCCAAATTTTCTGCATCTACATCTGCATTCATGAATCAACTGTCAAAAGTGTCAGAAAGAAGAGCCAAACAATCATCTGCATCCTGCCTCCCACTGGGCATTTGGGTATCCCAGGGAACAATTACGAAACGGCTTCAGTGTAAGGTTTGAATAGATGTTTTCCTACCTAAACTTTTCTAGATTATTCGCCAGTTCCATTCTACGCGGAAGGATTTGGGACAAGAATGAACGGAGGAAAAAAAAGGTACCAATATATGGAGATGAATCACATGTGGACTGTGCAACTGGTACTGGCATTTTCTCAGAGGAATTAACAATGGACCATAGAGAGGGTCGTAATCCATGTGTAAAGTCTTGGCGGCAGCAGATTTGAGCGTGAGGACGACGTATAATCACACTAATTTACGTATTCCATTCTATGAGGCAGCGGAAGAACTCCGAAGATGGAGTCAATGGTGGCGTCTACAGTCCCAGTTAGGATGGACAAAGTAATAACCCAAATGAGCAGCTTCAATTCGAACAGGAGGTCATCCAGAAATCTCAAGGGTTAGTCAGGCCCATTGAAAAGAGATGGTGGTGGATGGCTGAAAGGGCCAACGGCAGTGCTCTATCCTGTAGTGGAAACTGATGACCTAGTGTCCTATGAGTATCCAATAGTTTAGTACTGACTCTCCAAGTTGGTGGTTGTGCTTTGGGTTAACTACAAACTAACGGAAAACATAATTATAACGAAGCAATCAAGAGCCTTGAAAGCACTGATCTTATTGTGGACAACCATGCTAAAAAGGACAACGAAGTTCGTATCTGCACCTGGAATGTGAGAACATTAAACAGGGGAGGTGCAAGCGAAGAACTAGCGGAAGCCCTGAACTGCTACAAAGCAGACATTACTAACATCCAGGAAATACGATGGGATGGGCCGGGCAAAAAGAGGATGAAAAACTGTGACATCTACTACGGACCGTGTTATAGTGAGCAGAAACAGCGACTATTCGGATGCGGATTTGTTATAAGTGTCAGACTTAGGCAAGAAGTCTTATGTCGACTACCGAAGTACGATGTTAGAATCGTGGTGGGAGATTTTAACGCGAACGTAGTAAGAGAAGACATCTTTACAGTGTTGTCGGAAAACATAGCCTATACGGCAACACGTTTGGCTAATTGACTTCCAGTCGGAACGAAAGTCCACTATAGCCAGCACACGGTTTCCTCACCTCAATATCCATAAGGGGACATGGCGGTCTCCAGATCAACGAACGGTCACTTAAATCGATCACATTGCGATAGACAAGAGGCACGCATCCAGTATTTTCGATGTCCGAACATTCCGAGGAGCTAACATCGACTCGGACCACTTCCTTGTTGCAGCCAAGGTAAGAATGATATCCACCACGCCGCACCAATCCATAAATACTGTGAAAAAATTTAATGTCGGAAGACAGCAATCGCAAGAGACCACTAAAATCTTCACGCAACGCATATCCCTTAACCTCTCGATTAACACCATACCACCAGCGACGAATTTCGAAGAACAATGGCAGCGATGCCAACAATCCACCGAAGTACGATGTAAACCACCCGAACTGAGTGAAGTGAAGATAGCGCTATCTAAGCTCAAGCTTAACAAGGTTGCCTGAAATGACGGCCGTCGATCTTTATAAAGCCGGCGGAGATGAATTGGTAAGAAACATCCACCAACTCATAAGCTAAATCTGGTCGGAAGAAAGTATGCCTGAAGAATTGAACCTCAGCATCGTTTGTCCCATCCACAAAAACGGATACCCTCGCAAACGACTCGAAAACGACCTCACCGACACATTCGATACAAAAAAGGATTTAGGCATGGCCATGCGCTGCCATGTGACTTCTTCAACTTGATTCTTGACAGGATTATGCAAAACTCACGAGCCACCACCAGAGGCACAATTTTCCAAAAATCTGTACAACTACAAACATACGCCGACGATGTTGTGATGTCATAGCCACGTTTGCTATTATAGGGAAGGAAGCGGCAAAAATGGGTTTAGCAGTAAATGAGGGCAAAACGAAGTAAATGCTGTCAACACGAAAGGGCACACAACATCGACCAGTTGGACAGAACGTCACCATTGACAACTATAACTTTGAGGTAGTACGGGACTTTGTCTACCTCGGCTCCGCTATTAACTCGGACAACAACATCTCGTTAGAAATTAAACGAAGAATTACTCTTGCCAACCGCTGTTTCCTCGGGCTAAGAAGGCAATTCAGTAGCAAAGCCCTCACTCGAACTAAAAAGGTGATCCCTTATAAGACCCTGATCAATCCAGTCCTGCGCTACTTCGCTGAAGCATGGACAGTGTCAAAAGTCGATGAAGAAATCTTTTGTCGAGTTAAGAGGAAAATTGTTCGAAAAATCTTAGGTCGCGTTTGCGTTGATGGGCTATGGAGACGAAGATCCAAACGAGCTTTACAGCGACGTGCCCCTGGTCAAAAAAAAACTCCGCATTTGACGTTAAAGATGGCTAGGATATGTAGAACGAATGGACACCAAGACTCTGGCTTGCAGAGTCTTTCATTCCCAGCCAGACGTCTGACGCATTAGAGGAAGACCTCGCCTTAAGTGCCGCGCACAAGTATCGGGTTTTTCAACAGGGACGCTACAAAAGTTGAGCGACAGGGCCGGCAAACGACGGCATATATCTTGCCGCTCTTTTGACATTTCTCTTCAGTAAGGTTTGTCATTTCCTGATGGAAAGATAAACGATCCAACAACGAGTCGAAATTATTAAAATTTACAACCGAAATTCGGAGTCAGTGGCCTCAACGTAAAGAGCGCTACGTCCAATATATGGTCGTCGTAATCGTCCTAGCAGATCAACAATTGAGCGTCTAGTGGAAAAATTTGAATCCACAGGCACAGTACAAAATGTTCCCGTGGCAGTGAGACAAAGAAGTGGCCGTAGTGTCGAGAATATTGCTGCCGTTGAGGCTTCAGTTGAAGAAAGCCCTCACACGCCGTTCTCAAGCGTTGGGCACCTCTGTGCCGTCGTTGTGGCGAATTTTGCGAAAAAAATCTTGGACTACATCCTTACAAGATTAAATCGACGCCAGAACTGAAGCCGCTTGACCACCAGAAGCGTCGTATGTTCGTGAATTGGGCTGAGCAACAACTTGAAAATGATTCGGATTTTCATCGAAAAATCATCTTCAGCTATGAGGCTCATTTCTGGCTGAATGGCTTCGTCAATGAACAAAATATGCGGTATTGGTCAGGCAGCAATCCACACGTACTCCATGAGTCATCATTGCACCAAAAATTACGGTTTGGTGTGGTTTATGGGCCGGCGGCGTCATTGGGCCGTACTTCTTCCGTGATGATCAAGACCGGCACGTTACTGTGAATGGGAATCGCTACCGTTCAATGATAACCGAATATTTTTGGCCCCAATTGGATGATATGGACTTGGTGGACATGTGGTTCCAACAGGACGGTGCCACAAGCCACATAGCGAATGCCACATTCAATTTATTGGAAACCAAGTTTGGAGAACGTGTTATCTCACGAAATGGTCCAGTCGCTTGGCCGCCTCGGCCGTGCGATTTGACGCCGCTAGACTATTTCCTGTGGGGCTACGTCAAGTCTATGGTCTATGCCAACAAGCCAACGCCGATTGATGAACTTCGTACGAATATCGAACGTGAAATTGCAGCAGTATCGGCCGATTTATGCTTGAAAACCGTCGAAAATTGGGTTCAGCGTCTGGACTTCTGCAAGCGTGCCCGTGGTGGCCATGCAAAAGAAATCGATTTTCATACATAATGGCATCAAACGTACTTTCACAGGATTTTCATTGATATTCAGAACCGTTTTAGTTTTATTTAAAAAAAAACGTTTGTAGCGCTTTTATTGAAAAACCCTTCAGAAACCAAAGTAGCTAAGGATCGGGCTTATTGGAGAGGCATGTTGGTTAAGGTCCGGGTTCATTCCGGACTTTAGCGCTACTTAAGTATGTAAGTAAGTGCTGCCAAAAGAAAAAAAGACAACAATGTGACAGCTGACAGTCAGGGATTATTAGTAAAAATGAATCGCTGTACGAAAGACGCAATTTTATTGCTGAGCAATATTTTTAAAATAATTAACGTTTGTCAGTTACAGTCCGCATCAATCCCTTCATAGGGATTTAAAATCATCAACTGGGAAGAGACAATTCATGGAGACTACATCAATTAGTGATGTAGGACACTCTGGGTGTCCTGTCACAGGTTGTTCAACAGAAAACATCGAAATAGTTCGCGAGGGTTCAGGAACATCAATTCGGCACCGTTATCGAGAATTGGGCATTTGGCGAAGCTCTTTCTTAAATTCTCACGAAAAACTTTAAGCTTCATGTTTACAAAAGTTCAATTGACTCAAGCACTGAAGACTGCTCATGCTGCGCGAAGAGAGTTCGTTGAAAAAAAAACTGTTTTACAAAATCATCTGCAGTGATGAAGCTCATTTTTATCTTCATGGCTTCGAAAATCGTCAGAACTGTCACATTTGGGGTTCAGAAAACCACAGTAAATGCATTCGCAACGAGTGACTGTTTGGTAGGAATTTCGGATTGGAGACCGGACCATTCTTCTTCAAAAATACGGTGGTCAGGCAGTAACAAAGTTATCATGACATGATTACCCAGTTTTTAGTGCTTAAATCCAAGGTATAGATTCGACCAATATGTGGTTTCGAAATGACGGTGCCACATGCTATACAACCAGAGAAACAATTCAATTTCTGCATGAGTCATTTGCTAATCGTGTAATCGGCGATCTTGCGATTTAACGCCATTGGCCTTTTTTTTTCTTTCTTTGGGGTTTTTTGAAGTCAAAGGTATATGCAAACAAGCCCACGACACTTAGAATTTAATTCAATGAGTACGTACTTGCCCGCAAAGCCGTTGCGGTCATCTATCCGATGTGGTATTCCCAATCACTCCCGCTCTCATCAGCTGCTGGCAAGACTTCACAAAGACGTTATAATTTTCTCGCCATTTTTCATTTTAAACTGCGCATGCTAATCCTATCCCTATTTGAAGAGGACAAATAAAACTGTCTTACAACGTCTTGCAACTTTAGAGTCCTTTACTGTCAAGCTACCTCTGCAACCTCTTACATTGATCGCTAGTTGACCCCACCCAAAAACTTAAGGAAGCCATTACTCTTGATGAACGGTGCAATCGCCGTCAGGAAGTCCCCCATCCTCTCAATTTAAACATCAACACACAAAGTAAGTCAAACAGCCTTGCAGCCTTAATTGCGCTGCCCTTTAAATCTCCAACGATAAGAGCTCTTCAAACAGAGGATGAATGAGTTCAACATTAACCACTAACTGACCAAGTGTTACAACTTTGCGGTTTCGAGTCCTGTGATGCATATTTACATCCAATTAGTGGTAGCACAGACAATCATCGTTTTTGCGGTTGAAGAGCATCGTTTATGTGGCTGAAGAGCAAGACTTTAAGACTTAAAATTTGGTTAGGTTTCCAACAAATCATCCCGACCCCCATTTGACCTTGTCGAACAACATTTTATAGCGAAATCGCTTTCACATTTGAAATTGCAAAATTCTCAGGTGGAATGTAGATCCGCTGCTACAAAACTGACTCCCTCTGTACATTCTGGGGATTCCCTCATCCCCTCTCACTGCAATCATTTAGCAAAACCACCCACAAGCACATCCAACTCATGGAGTCCTTGCAAGTAGATTACATCTTTCCAACACTCGCACATGGGCAAAGTTCCTCGGTGGCGCGTTTAAGTGTCAAGAATCAAACTCTGCTGAAGATTCTTAAATTCATATGACAAGCGTTCTGGGATTCATCAAACAGGGGGCATCCTTGTACAAGGTACGAGTATCTAAGAATCAATTACAAAACAAGCAAAGGAAAATAATTTCTCAGTTGAAAAAAATAAACACCACTACCAACACCAACATGGTTTCCTGCTCCTTGGAGCAGTGATATGCCATCTTGCAAACGAGTGCGTCACTTTGTCTAGGGTGGGGGTGTTTTTTTTTAAGTTTTATTCATACAAGGGTGTGAATGAAATGAACGAGCGTACACAGGTATTAACGTCTTGGTAGCATGTTCGCTTACCAAGTGATTAATGAATTTTCTACTCCTAGGAGTTTTTGTAATTTAATTCCATCGCTGAGGAATTCGTATCACCAGACAAACAAACACACATACACTGATGCAGATAGTCAGTAAAGGATACGTTAAGTTAGCAACGTTTTGCGAGGATTTTCATTCGACTTTTCATGAGAACTTTGAAAGGAAGGAGACTTTAATTAAGGAATATTGATTGGTATCCTTAGCAGCTTCATTCGATTGTCTGGATATAAATAATCCAAAGGATTTTAGGTTAATTAGGTTTCGAGTGAGACATTCATTCTTCCGGATGAAAAAAAAAACACACACAAAAGGCGGATAAAAGGAAAGGAACAACGTCCAGGGTCCTTAAGATTGTATGGATTTGTCAACCAAAGAAAAAAAAAAAAAACTTCGAAACTAGCTCTGTTTGTCCCTTTAAAGGACATCTGCTTGGTAAAGGAATCCCTTCAACTTAATTAACGTTTTTTTTCGTAATTGGACAAGTGGATATCCCTTTTCTAATTTTAGAGCATCTATGGAATTGGTGATAAGGGAAGGAAATCTTCTAAATGCAATTTGGAATCTTGATGCAGAAGTGATGGGGATGTTCAATTATGGTATCGCTTTTAGATTGGAAGGTTCAACGTTTTGAATTTCACAAAATTTAACCAACTGAGGGTTATTTCTCTTTGATGGTGCTCCCAAACTCTGAATAATGACAGTGGTGGGGTTGCGGTTGTCCCCGATGTTACGGCGAAACTTAACGGAACAAGGCTCAATCTCTTATCAGCTTAAATCCTTTCGTTGCTCTTTTCTTTGTGGTCGCAAACCGGGATTTGGAGAAATTGTCGGGCAGCCGTGGTTCCATCAGCCACTGGTTCATGAACTTCAGATCCGGTAATGCCACCAATAACAGGTACAACGAGTGCGCCAGAGGAGCGAGTCCACTCAAGAATATTTCACAACTCAGTTCGTTGCAGTCCGCGGGAGATTAGGGAGACTGCCGACAGAGCAACGCCACACAAAACATGCGACAGAAGTAAATGGGGAAACGCCATCGTCGAAGCCCAAAGGACGTGGGAGACTCGCGACGGGCAGTTCGATGGGTGAGGTAGGGAGCCCCCGCAGTGCTTATTTCTTTTTGCAAATAGAAATAAGTTTCGCGGCTGTTAATGCCGTTTTCTTGTGCGGTTTATTTCCCAAATCCAACAGTAAGCCCAAGCAGGGGGATTGCAGGGGAGCAGCATGCCCCTGCACTCACATTCAAACTTTGCATACATCAAACCTGAATAGAATTCCAATTTTAAATGGCAATAACACCTGCAGGGGTTAATACTTTTTCGTGCCGCGGCTTATTTCCATTTCGAAAAGAAAATAAGCGCCATTGGGGCTTTTTGCTTTTATTTGGAAAATAAGCCCCATGGGGCGAGCTACGTCGCTGTACAGCTCGTATGGTTCTTGGTTCAATATATGACTCCATAGCTTATCAACGTAAGCGGGGCCAACCACTTTTTATCTCAAAACGACCAAGTATTTCTTCATCTTAATAGAGTCCAGGGCTCAGTGGCGCAATGGTTAGTGCGATGAACTGCCGTGCAGAAGGTCTGGGCTCGATTCCCATCCGTGGCAACACCTAAATTATTTTTCACTGGCCCTCCTCTCGTGATGATCTGACAAATCATCCGAGTAGTATCAGTTGTCATGGAAAGCTTATCTCAACTAAGCCGTTCGGATTCGGCATAAAACAGGAGGTCCCGCCATCGAGCTAAGAAGTACACATGCACACATGAATGGTTGTGAGAAAAAAGCTAGGGCCTAACGAGCCTGTTGCGCCATAAACTTTTTTTTTTTTGTAATAGAGTCCAGGTCCATACTTTAGCAGGATTGGGATAATCAGGGTCTTGTACATGATCTCACTAGTAGTTCGAGTGAGTGCTTTACTACCAAATTGCCTTCTTAGCCAGACGACACAGCGGGGTTGGCAAGAGTAATTCTTCGTCTGATTTTTGACGAAATATTGTTGTCGTAGTTAAGAGCGGAGCCAATGTGGACAAAGTCCAGTGCCACCTCAACTTTATATCAGCCAATGGTGACGTTCTATAGTTGCACCGATTTATGGAAGATTGTGCGTCTGGTGTTGGGTCGGTAGTTTCGCACAATCCGCTCAATAATAAGAAAGAAGTCAAATGACAGTCCGTCGAATGAATCCTTTTTTGGTATTGTTACGAAACTATTGAAAAATTTTTTTTTCTTTAAAACAGTTTGGTTTTGCTAGTAAGCGCCATGATTACCGATGATTTACCCTGATTAGTCTTTGAACGCTCCTAAACATAAAACAAAACAAATTGTATGCAATTCCATACATAGGTACTAAAAGACAACGATAGGAAATAAAACAGAACAAGAAATAATGCCAGGCAATGCAAAAAGTAATCTCCGAAAATTGAGGTAGTTCTTTCTCTCGTGGCTGTAATAGCGAATAGACGCTCTAAAAAAAAAAAAAAAAAAGCCTAAGCCAGCCTAAGTAAAATAAAGTTTAATTGCGTTTTTATTTTTTTTAAACAAAAGGCGAAGCATTAATATTCCTTTTTTTTTATCGGAAATAATTCCTTAACCCATTTCTGGGGAGCAAATCAAGTGGCAATCGTGCCAGGAACAAGGGCCTGCCGACACATAATTGTTCACACATCATCGTACGAGAGAGTACACCGCACATCATTGCGTGAAACGCTCATACTCCACCTTCAAGAATCCCCCTAACGACATAATCTCTTCAAAATTCCAGTAGCTACGCAAGTTCCACTTGGTATAAGGGATACCTCGGTACGACATATAAAAAAAAACCATTTGTTGTCCCGCAAAAAAAAAAAAGGGCAACCAGTGATAAAGATAAGAGCTATGCTCTCATATCACCAATAACTCGAGAGTCCGTTTCGCTAATTTCGTTAGTCTAAGAAAGATCTAACGCAAGATCAGTTCGACAAAACCATCGTGAAGGGCATTCATCAGGGAGGCGGATCTGAGTACTCGTTTCGCGCGCTGACTGGCGCCTGTGTTCGCTGGAATTGTGTGTGTATACTCGTGTGTTGTTTTTGTGTTCTTGTAAAAAAAAAAAGGTAAACAATCCAAAGTGAAATAATTAACATGTTAAAAAAATATAAAATGTTCTAAATTTGTTAAATTCTAAAAAAAAAAAAGTAACTTATATCTATATTGCACTACTGTATAAGCTATGAAATTTTACTACTTAAAGCTAAAGAAAACAAATGTAATAATTTTGCGTATATGATTTACTATGTTAATTTTTGATGGGGGAAACTAATGCTTTCTTTTTTTTGTGTGAAGGTAAAAAGAAAATTAACGCTAATCGTGGGAATTGTGCACAATCTCCGTTGACGTCAAAATCTTATCAATTGGAATTATTTGGACATTCTAGGTCATCGAATCCTATTAAGGATTAACACAAGTAAGTGATATTACTATCAATTATTACATTCAATTGATGTTTTATGCAGTAATTAAACTGTAAGTAGATGTGATAATTCAGAGAAGAATAATTAACTAATCAATCAATTAATAGTGCAGTATAGTGTCATTCACTCAATAGGAATCATCTTATCTATTAAAAATTAAGCTAATTTAAAACTTAAATCTAAGAAAAAACTAAAGCTAATGAAATTATTTAAATAAATTTAAAATAACCTAATTACATATAAAATGGATATACTACCTACAAACTAAAATAAAATGTGTGTAATTTTGATAATGATTTGGTGAAGTTTTTTTTTTAATTGGGGTTGAGCATGGATGGCATCAAGGATTCTTATTACTTAGTAGGGTAGTTTAGTTACCTATTTACTTAAGGGACAGCGTGGAAAAGAGGTACCGGTGTTGTCAAGGCGTTCTCTAATGGTGAAGTAAGGGTGGGAAAAGTGTACCTATGCAACTGAACACCAATGTTGCATCCAATTCCGATATCAATCAAAAAAAGGTTATTTAGTGAGATTGAAGATTACTGACTTGGCATGAAGTAAGTTTTTTTTGTTGATGTTGTTTTCGGCTGTTGTAAGGGCAAAGACCTCCCCAATCCGGCGAGTTAAGCCGTGCCGTGCCGCAAGCATGCCAAGCGCAGCCCTTAGATAGCAATAATCTGATTGTCTTTTGACAATTTTAATTCAATTAACAACACAGCAGTAACAGTATCGAATGTGTGGGTGAGGTCTTTGCCGACCCTGTTGGAGCAGTGATAATTCTCCACCGTCATCCTGCGCAGACGGGTATAGTTCGTGACTTTAAATGCTGATGTATGCGGCTTTGAAATCCATCAATAGGTGGAGGGTATCGATTTGGACTGCTTGGGTTTTTTCCAACTGCCGAAACGTGAATAGTTGTGGACTTTCTTGGAATAAAATAACAGAGATAAGGGCCGATCAGGTTGTTGGTAAACGGTTTTAGGTGTTTATATATATAGTGGCAGATAAAATCTTGTCGACGGGCTCAGGGATGCGATGGTTAGTGCGATAAACTGCCTCTCAGAAAATCTGTGTTCGATACCATAAAATAATTTTTTACTGGCCCTCATCTCGTGATGATCTGACAAATCATCCGAGTAGTATCAATTGTCAAGAATAGCTTATCTCAAGTTCGCCGTTTGGAGTCGGCATAAAACAGGAGGTCTCGTCATCGTGCAAGAAGCACACACGCGCCTGGTACATCAAGAGCTATTTCGTCATTGCCGCTTAACAGTCTGTAGATGTGTTTCTTCTATATCCTCAGCATCGACTATCTCGTCAGGATTCTGTTTGGGCCTTGTGTCCCTGGCTTTGGCGTTTTCCACTTTAGTAAAGTTTGCGAACATCATTCCTGGAGTGACACCTCTTCGGTAGCACAATTTTCTTGTTCTTTTTTGTTCTTCCTGAAAAGACGGTGTTCTTCCTTAATTTTAGCTCATAGAATTCAGTTGCAGATCCCTTTACCAGCAGCTTAGCCTGGTAGAACTCGTTTTTGGCTGCGAGCATCTGTCGGCAGTCTTCATCAAACCAAGGGTTTCCTGCTGTTAGGTGGGAGAAACCCAGCTCATCAGTTGCGATTGATCTGCTGACATCGTTGCCAGAGTTCTTCAAAAATAGATTCTGGTGGTATAGTGTAAATCGAAAGAAAAGGAGGCACGCGTTCTGTGAATAACTTGGGCGTCGGAAATCAGCGCTAGTCCAATCGTCTTTCTTCTTTGTTGCATTAATGAACACACTCATTCTGCAGAAGATATGCAGGCCTCTTCAAGTACGGTAAGGTAGTCAGTGAACATGCATAAGCGTCAGACGAAAGCCAGAAATGGCCGCAAAAGAAGTTCCTTTTTTAATTCATTTTTTATTTACTTAAAATATTAACTTAATATTAGACAAAAATGCTTAAATCTAACTTATCAATAGCATATCTACTTAATCTAACTTATCGGCCCTTAGTGGGCGCTGTAAGCTTATATTTAGCTGTTTTATTTTGCCTTTAGGCTTAGATTTGTCGGTTTTTTGGTTTTATATTTAATTTTAGTTTACAAAGAAAAAATTGAAAACTTTGTTTAGTGACTTTTTTTTTGTTTTATGAAAAAGCTTATTCTAGATTATATATAGCTTAAGACTACTTAAACTACTTAAGCCTAACTTTAGACTACTTAAACCTAACTTAATTGCCCCGAGGGTTTGCCATCCCGATTGCGTCCTTGGGTCCAGTAAGCATTTATGCAACCATATTAAATAAAATATGGTGCATAAGCCCAGCCCCAGACCTTGTACCTAAATTTAATTTACTTAAGTACTAAGGAGTGGACTAAAAGTCCGCAAAGACCTGAGGAACTGCAGAAATACTTTCCTCGTTTAGCCACCAAAACTCGGTGCGCTGCTTTTCAGCGTCGGTCCTATCGCGATCCGATACCGCCGTGCTAAAGCGGAGGAGCTCCGGAGCATTGGCGACGTACCCATCGCGGACTAGCCGCTTGTCCCGCGCGTCACGGTAGCGATGGTATAAAACCGGGATACCGTTCCTGTCTTGTATTAACCCTAACGAATCGATGTAAATGAATGCCTCTGGTGGAATAAAGCCTGATATAAGCGTGCTCTCCATGTATAAATCATTGGGGTAATAAGCCCCGAATATCAGGCTGTTGTCGCTACTCATCGCCCTTGAGCGTGCCTTCGAGTCACCTTAATCAGGAAATTGTCAATTCTATTCAACTGAGCCCCATTGTATAGAACCTCGTTGCGATAATATTTTATGTACTCGGAGTCCGGCGTTCGGTACAATCCTAAGCAGGATCGGAGACAACGTCTCTCAAACAGCCGTATCCTTTCCATGTAGGATGGTGATACATTGAACCACACGGGACAACCGTAAGCGATGATCGGCCTTATGAGGGCTATGTAGCAAATGACTTTCACCCTTGAATCAAGTTGACTGCTCTGAAACAATCTTCTTGTCAGAGCATAAGCCCCCCTAGCCCTGGGCAGACAAGCATCCACATTTTTATTAAAATACAGAAACTTGTCAAGCCAGATGCCAAGGTGTTTGACTTCACTTCTCACCGCCAACGGCCGTCCATGCTGTCCCATGATACACAATTTTTTCCAGTTTTTTCTGGTATCGCTAGAAGCCCTCTGCACTGGGGTCCTGAACAGAATTGTTTCGATTTTTTGGAAATTGATCCTCAATTGATCTTCAATTTCCAATCATCGCAATATCCCTTAATGTGATCGAAGTCACGTTGCAAAAGTGTGTTGATGACCTCGATTTTCGGACCTGATCTGTACGCCACTAGATCATCTGCGTACGCTATAGCGTGTCTGAGAGAACCTACAAGATCACTTGTATAAGTGTTAAACAATATCGGGGAGTTCACCGCCCCCTGTTGTAAACCGTTTTTAATCTCAAAGACTTTACTCGAAGTTACGTTGCCACATTTGACAACGAACTTCTTTCCCATAAGCATTTCATAAATCATATATAGCATGGGTTTCCGCATGCCCATTCTGGTCAGCTTGTAGAAAAGCCCCTCTAACCATACGGTGTCGAAGGCCTTTTCAAAGTCAACCGGACAGGCCCCTATGCATTGTCCTTTGGATTTATTCCATTGGATGTCGGACACTAGTTTCGACGCGGCATGATTGGTGTCATGCCTCGCTCGAAAACCAAACTGATTATCCGGAATAATTTTGTTTTCCTCAACCCACCTAAGCAGAGCCCTATTGACTATTTTCTCAAATACCTTGCTTACATTCGGCAGAAGGCTTATTGACCGAAGATTAGCTGGGTTTGTTTTGTCCTTGTCCTTTTTGGGGATAGGATGTACCACCGCCGTTTTCCAGTGCACCGGATGATGTGCATTATTCAGTGCACGGTTAAACAGCGTGGTGAAAATATCGACTGCCGCAAAAGAAGTTGTGATGAATCTTATATGTGAGTTATTATTAAATGAAAGATACAAAAGTAAATATAATTTCAAAAAATAATTTACGGATAAAAAAAAGAAACACAGCTATAAGAAGAAATTTTATAAAATTTAAAAAAATATAAATATGGAATAATTACTGAAACTCCCTTTTTTAAGGAGACAATTGCGAAGTATCCAGACCACGTTTTCGCAGACCATTTTCGGGTGTTAAGGTCCACATGTAATGTGCTTTTTTTTTTCTGCAATAATAAAAATATGGTTTGACATTTCATTTCCATTTTTAGTTTGTTGAAAGCGAATTGAAAAATGTATGCATAACAAAAGACACTGGCCGACCAAAACTAACATTCAAATTGGCGTTTGATCGTTTGGAAACTAGCCAACGGATCTTGCTTTCGCGAACTGTCTAATATGTTACACGTTTCCATCGGAACAGCATTTCATTATTTTTTTTGAAAATAAATTATTTGCTCTTCAATTGAGAAGCAAAAGTTCATTAAATGGCCATCAAATAGAAATGAAATTATGAAAGGTTTTAAGAACTTCAAAGCAAAATTCAATTCCTAATGTTGCAGGTTGTTTGGACGGGAGCCATATTCCAATCATCGCACCTTCGTGCGACAAAGTAAGCTACTTCAACAGAAAAGGAATATGTCTGAGCAATCTTCAGGTAAATGTTTCTTACCCTTAAAGTTGATCAACAAATTCCTCAGTATATACTTTCATTCACAGGCAATTTGCGATTGTAAACTGTTATGATGCTAAAGTTTGGGAAAATAGTCCGATTGGAATGAAATTAAGGGCGATTCCGGAGGATGTAGTAGGTTTTGGTCATGTTTTGGGGGACTCAGCATATCCACTTACAACCTACATCTGGTTCCTTTCCATGACAATGGCTAACTCAATCCTATGGAAAAGAGGCTTAACTACGTTCATAGCTCTACGAGGATGTGCATTGAACAGGCGATTGGGAGGTTAAAACAAAAATGCCGCATTCTGAAACACGTCGATATTAAAAACTTCCAATACCTTCAAACTCCAATATTAGTTTGAAGCAAAACAAAAAAGAAATCAAATCGCAATGATTTCCTGTCCATAATGTGCATTAAATAAAGGGTGATCCATTTCGAGGTTCCCTACTTTTTTAAAGAAAAAAACACAGAAAATTCAAATTTAATGGCGAATGTTTATTATCATTTGAAAGAACATTCTTTGGCATTTATTTTTTGAAGATTATGTCTATCAAATGTTGGCCGTTGCTACGTCGCAGATGGTCCATCCGTTGAGTCCAATTTTCGATCACTCGTTCGAGCATTTCGACTGGTAACTGGTGAATGACACGCGTGATGTTTTTCCCAAGGCCTGAATCGAAGCGGGTTTGTCGGCATAAGCTTTTGACTTTACATATCCCCGCAGGAAAAAGTCTAACGGTGTGATATCACACGATCTTGGTGGCCAATCGACCGGCCCAAAACGTGAAATTATGTGCTCACCGAAATGTTCTCTCAATAAGTCCATTGATTGATGCGATGTGTGGGAAGTGGCGCCATCTTGCTGAAACCAAATGTCGCCGAGATCACGAGCTTCAATTTCAGGCATCAAATAGTCGGTTATCATGGCACGATAACGGTCGTCAATGACGGTTACGTTCGCACCGGCATAATTTTTAAAGAAATATGGACCGATGATTCCACCGGCCCACAAACCACACCAAACTGTTGTTTTTTCTGGATGAAGTGGCAGTTCTTCAATCTCTTCAGGTTGCTCTTCGTCCCAAATGCGGAAATTCTGTTTGTTTACATACCCATTGAGCCAGAAATGGGCCTCATCGCTAAACAAAATTTGCCTCGAAAACGTCGGATCTTCTTGGAACTTTTCAAGAGCCCATAGAGCGAAGCGATGTCGCTTGGGAAGGTCGAGCGGCTTCAGTTGTTGCAAAAGCTGTATTTTGTACGCTTTCAATTTAAGATCTTGACGTAAACTGCGCCAAGTCGTTCCATACGTTAGTCCGAGTTGCTGCGAACGGCGCCGAATCGACTCTCCACGGTCTTCGTGTACACTCTTAGCTACGGCCGCTATATTTTCTTCACAGCGTGCTGGACGTGGTCTATTCGGTCGAATGTTATCCAATAATGAATGCAGGGTCTCAAAATGGGTGATGGTGTTGCGAATAGTACGCTCAGTAGGCCGATTATGTTGACCATAAATTGAGCGAAGTGCACGAAACACATTCCTCACAGAACGTGAATTTTCATAATAAAGTTGAACAATTTGTAAACGTTGTTCACGCGTAAGTCTTTCCATTATGAAATGCCAAACAATACTAAACAAAAATAACATGACAGCATGACAGGACTCACACGTGATCTGTCAAAAAAGGCTATTGAAAAAAGTATCTCTACTTGGATCACCCGTTAGAAGAACAAATCTTAACTTAACAATTTTAATAAAAAAAAAACAATAACAGCCATTCTTTTGTTAAACAAACATAACAGGGAGTTCAAATAGATAAGTAGTGAAGCATTCATGCTGTCTTAAGGTTCTAATTGGATTTGGCCAGCTAGTTTTGCAGATCTTTGGTACGGTCCAATCGCCCCTTCTCGATTTTCATTTTCTGCTCCCCCGATAGCAACGAGATTTTGATGCTTTAAATCTTCTTTTTCGGCTTCTTTCTTCAGAAGTGCAAGAAGTTCGCCGTCCTTAGAAGGACATTTGTTGTTTTTTCGACGGATTCACAAACGTTTATTCATCGTCTGAACTGGTTTCTTCTGTCATCGACGATGAGCCCAAAAGATTTCTCGGAGGTGACACGCTGTTTCTACCGACATATGCTTGATCGAACGATTTGAAGAATTCCCTGGCTTTGGCGTCTCTTCCCGACTGTTTGTTTTGTTCCTTAATCCTGCTGTAAGTCGTCATTAAGTTCTCAAACTTTTTTTTCGATATCCAAGACATGAAAGGAGAAGAATTGGAAAACTTTTTTAATTTCATATATCACCGTCCTCCACAATGAATTTTTTTGCTTTTTTCCAGAGTTGAATTCTACAAGGTGGCGCAAAAATAACCTTTCGATGTTTTTTGGCTGTAATTTAACAAAAAAAAAGAAAAACTTTGATTCTTCTTGTGGATTATTTTTATTTGGTCTTTTAAATTTTTTTAACATCAAGTCGAGAATATGATGTCATGTAAATGGCCGCCGCCACAGTTGATTGTCATTTGAGCCCTTTTTATGGCATTTTCCATCACTTTGGCCAAAACTCCCGGCGATAGGTCCTCACATTCTTGACGGATATTGTCTTTAAGAGCTGCAAGAGTCTGAGGCTTGTTGACATCTACCCGCGACTTCAAAAAGACCCACAAAAAGAAGTCTGGAGCGGTCAAATCAGGCGATCTTGCTGGCCAGTGCAAATCGCCAAAACGGGAGATTAGGCGCCCGGGAAATGCATCCTTCAGCATATCGGTTGTGGCACGTGCAGTGTATGCCGTTGCACCGTCCTGTTGGAACCACATGTTTTCCAATCCCAATTCATCAAGTTGCGGCAAAAAGAACTCGTTGATCATTGCTCTGTAGCGCTCACCATTCACAGTAACCGTTTGGCCCGCGACGTCTTCGAAGAAAAAAGGTCTGATGACTCCTCCAGCGAAAACAGCACACCATACAGTGACTTTGAGCGGGTGTAATGGCTCTTCGTGGGTTACACGCGGATTTTCAGTGCCCCAGAAGCGTAAATTTTGCTTATTTACGTGCCCGCTAAGATGGAAATGGGCCTCAACACTCATGATTATTTCTGATGAAAAATCATCTTCCTCTTGGTGGTGAGTATGGATGGCTTGTGCGTATGTTAGACGCGATTGGCGGTCAGCAGCTAACAGCTGATGCACCGTCTGGATTTTGTACGGAAACATCTTAAAATGTTGTACCAAAATTCGCTGTGAAAACCGTCGACTGATACCCATTTGCGTGGCATGTCGTCTGGTCGATGTCGACGGCGCTTCCATGACATCTTCGGCTACAGCAGCAATATTCTCTGCAGAACGGCTACTCCGGGGTCTGCCACGCCTGGCAGCATCTCGTGTTGTGCCAGTCTCTTCGAGGCGAGCGGCTAAACGTCGCAGTGTTTCACCAGTAGGCGTTGGACGGCTAGGAAATCTGCGACGAAATTCACGTTGTGCCAAAGTCACCGACCGATTATTGCTCAAATAAATAGTCACCAATATTCCGCGTTCTGGAGCAGTGTAGCGTAACGTTGTTTATAATCGTGTATTTCGCATGTGTTTACTACACAAATGTCAAAACAGAACTGACATTAGGGGCCAATCGCAAAATTTATAGCATTTTCTGATAGGAGGATTACTTTTGCGCCACCTTGTATTTCCATCAAAATTCTTTTTTGTCTTAGCAGCTTTGTTTTTGCAACATTCCACCCCGCGGCTTCTTCGTCCCTTGAAAAAAAAAAAATTTAATTGTTAACAAACAATTTATGGAAAAATCGCCAATAAAACTTACATTTTTCGCACTTAAAATTTATTTTCTTTTCCTCCTGTTGATGACATTTATGACGTTTATAAACATTCCTTCTACATTTCATCTGGAATTGGAATTGGTCGATCGAAAACCTGACTTTATGAACACATCCAACGCAGATCTTAGTTAGGCAGGCGTTTATGAAAACACCTTTGGTTATTTCTAGTGATTGCAATCTTTTGACATTAAATCCGTCAAATTATTTCTAATTTGTTGTGGCGATCTATATTTCCCCGTTCTTACGTTGGCTGCAACAATGTAGTGCTCCGAGTAGATATTAGCCCCTCGGAATGTTCGGACATCCAAAATACGGGATGTGTGCATCTTGTCTATCGCAAGGTGATCAATTTGGTTGACCGTTTGTAAATCTGGGGACCGCCATGTCGCCTTATGTATACCGAGGTGATGAAACCGTGTGGTTGGTTGTCTGGTTATGGTTCCATTTTGTTCCGCACCCAAGTCAATTAGCTTAAGTCCGTTGCCAATTTCGCCAACACAAGCCTCACACCCCGACGGAGGAAAAAGGTGATATCGTTAAAGATTTCTTCTACGAGCTCCTTGATAAAACCTATGAGCGACTACCGAAGCACGATGATAAAATATTGCTGGGAAATTCTAAAGCAAATTTTGGAAGAGAAGACATCTTAAGCAGTATCGTCGAAAAACTTAGCCTACACGACAAATCGTTTGGTAACGGACTTATGCTAATTGACTTCGCTACGGAACGAAGTGCCACTATAACCTACACACGGTTTCCTTACCTCTATATATCCATAAGGGGACATGACGGTCCCCAGATCAACGAACGGTCAATCAAATTGATCACACTGCGATAGACAAGAGGCACGCATCCAAAATTTTAGCTGTCCGAGCATTCTGAAGAGATAACATCGATTCGGACCACTACCTTGTTGCAGCCAAGGTAAGAATACGGATATCCACCACGCCACAACAATCCAGAAATATTGTGCAAAAATTTAATGGCGAAAGATTGCAATGGCAAGAGGACGCCAAGATATTCGTGTAACGCGTATCCCTTAACTTCTCGATTAACACCATACCACCAGGATCGAATGTCGAAGAACATTGGCAACGATGACAAAAGCCGCAACTGATGTGCTACGTTTCTCGCGCCAACCAGAAAGAAACCCCTGGTTTGATGAGGAATGCCGACGGATGGTCGCAGCCAAGAACGAGGCATACAAGCTTAAGCTGTAGGTGAAGACGGGGGCTGCCATTGAGTTTCTATATGCAACGCAGAAGGAAAAAACACCGGCTTTTCAGAAAAAAGAAGAAAGAGCAACAAAGGCGCGTAATCGGCGATAAATAGAGGTTCCACTCTTGAAAAGATGTTTGCAAATTTTAGCAAAGTGTAAAACTTCAAAGCCAATGATACAAAGCTCGAACAGAATCCTATCGAGATGAACAAGGAAATATCGTAGTAGAGACACAGTCGATACTGAGGATACGAAATGCGATGACGAACCATTCAATATTGGCGAAGACCGTAAGAGCCAACTGATTTATGGAACCTCAGCATCGTTTCCCCGATCCACGAAAAAGGAGACCCTCTGAACTACGCCAACAACAAAACCATAGATATCCTCCACATCACCTTCAAGATCCTATTTGCTCTAATATGTGAATGCCTGAAACAATTTCATAACAATTTAGTGCCGATAAAGTTGTAGTTTTAAGTGTAGTTTTAGGCCTGAAAAGTACACAACTGGTCAAATCTTAACACGTCGGCATAATAAGTCTAATAAGTCCAAATCAATACCCACCACCCATTCATCGATTTCAAAGCCGCATACGACTGCATTTGTACAGACGAACTATACAGAGCCATGCTTAGTTTTGGTATACCTACACATTCGATACCAAAAAAAAAAAAAGGATTTAGGCAAGGCGAAGCTCTATCATGTGACTTATTTAATTTGATTCTTAAGATGATTGTGCAAATCTCTCGAGTCAACACCAGAGGCACATTTTTCCAAAAAATGGTGCAACTACTACCATACGCCGACGATATTGTCATCATTGAAAGGACTCAACGTGATGTCATAGCCACGTTTGCTAGTAGATTAGATTAGATTAGATTAGATTTAGATTTATTGTTTTCTTGTTTATAATACAAATAATTTATGTTACAAAAATCATTAAGCATGGCTTTGCCGTCTGCCTGCTTGACATGAGATTAAACATTTAATAACAAGTTTGTTTTAATGTATATTCTTGAATTTAAAAAGATTGAAAAAATATATAAAAAGCAAAACATACTAAAAAGTTAAAAGTTCTCAGATATAATTTTACAACGGTAATTAGTTGCAGCTTTATAGATATAAAAGAGTTGTTTTACATCGCTTTCGCAGTTTAGGTAGGCTATAATTTCTTCCTGAGATTTTACGTCGTTTCCTAGAAAATATCTTCTTATTTCTTTAAGGATGGGGCATCTTCCTATAAAATGTAAAACGTCTTCTCTCGCGGATAAGTTGCAAAGATCTGGACGATGTGGGATATAATTGAGTCGTATTAGTTCGCCTCTCATCTTAAAGAGAGCCGAAATCAGTTCATTGCTGTTGTCATTGTGGAAGTAATTTTTTTCAGACAGATTGTGTTTTAAAACGCTGTATGTAGTGTTACCGTCGTTTCTTCCCTTCTCTGCGTCGTTAAGTGAAAGGATGCCTGACCGACTTCGGAGAATGGTCGTGTAGTTCTGGTGGAAATAAAAAAAATATGGGCGCCACACGATTGACCTCCCGCTTAACTACCCACGGACGTATAATCGTGAATAAATCGTGGGATTCGCTTCTTCGATTTTAGTAATTACGAAAATTTACAATTATTATTTCATTAACTTCTAATTCAGATTTCTTACAAACTAACTTAATCCTAGTTACAAAAGTTGACTTAAATCTACTTAAAAATAAAGGAAAACCAATAACAACAACTAATATAAAGTTCGAATACTCCTTATCCCTTAATCGAAGCTATCCGTTTTGCCCTGGCAATTCCCGGCACTCCAGTAATTCAAATTTGAATAGTTCACGTACGTTTTTTTTTTTTTTTTTGTTAAACAACCGAATCAACCCAACCGAACAATAGTTGGCATTCAACCCACCGACGTCTTTTTCTTGTTTAAAAAAAAACCGAATCAACCCACCCAAACAGTAGTTGGCATCGAGCCCACCGACGCGACTTTATAAAATATACCACTTACGGCAAGAGCGCACTATTCTGACATATAAAACATGTACCACTTACGATATCATCGAGTGTAATTATTCGTCAAGTGAGGATCTATTTCCAACCCGCCGCTTGCTGATCTATTATATGGTATCTCGTCTTAGGTGTCGTATTTGTGGCACTTCACTGTCTATGGTTTCGTTCCTGGTGTTGAATTCGCTGTTTCCCGGCTGTCCAGTATCTTGCATAAAAACCTTCAACCACAGTTTTTTTTTTTATTGTCCTGTTAAAATCACAGAGACTAAACAATAAACCATATTATTCCTCAATTCGAAAATCACTTTAACATTAAGTGTTACCTGGCTTATAATATGCACTAGTCTAAACTCCACTTCTACTCCCAATTCCACTTAACTGTTAGACTTTTTTTCTTTTTTTTTAAATTTCAAATTTGCCCTTAGCTCACTTTAAATAACTTTCCCGGACGAACTGCACTCTTCTAATTCACTTTTCTTAATCCAGTCATTGTCAGTACTACTTCTATATGAAATCTCGCATCGTACCATTTTGCGGGTTTGCTTTCTACTTAGTTATAGCTACGACCTGATCGCGCCATAGTCCTGCTAGATTTGCCGATATCAGATACAAAAAAAAAAAAAAAGAAAGTCCCGACCCCGTGGCGATTCGAACCCACGCTCTTCGAACGCCGAGCCCACCATACATCCCCTGCGCTGCTATCTCCTATAATTTTCTAGTGTCAGATTACACATATTACACTTAGGTGCATTAAACTATAATGCTTGCTTATAGCGTTTTCGATTGGGATTTTTAGATTTACTCTCAGATTTCAGTTTTTACCCATCCCAATCGAACATCAAAGAGTTTACTCTGGTTTTGTGTATGTGTTAGTGTGCCATTTGACAGCTTATTGTTTATCTTTATGCCGCAGCTATAGCTGTCATTGTAAACCATTATTTGAAATTTTCTTTTTTCTTTTACTAATTGCGGCTCTTTTAAAAATTCAACCATTGGCAAGTTGGTGTCAAAACAAAGCTTATGGATTTTAGAACATGATTATCCAAAAACATTAAAATTTCTAATTATAGTTTTTGCAGAAAATCAATTTTATATCACTGATCAAGATTTATTTTTTGTTATCAGTGAAAACTGCAATTAGTAAAAGAAAATTTCAAATGATGGTTTTTAATTAATTTTAATTTTAGAAGAAAGGTAGGTATAAAAAAGGAAGAGATCAATTTAAATAATTACTCCATTATAAACAATGAATCTGGAATCATTTTTGTAGAAAACGGTCAAGTTTTACTCCAGAACTCAACAGGTAAATAAATACATAAATAAATTAGAAAAAAACGAGAAACAAATTGTCTTATTACAGATGGAGAAATATTGCAAGTTGCATATTCAAATGTGAAAGAGTTCTACGGTTTGGATGAACTGAATGCGGATAAATCCGGTAATTTTTATACACTCTAAAATGCAATTTATAATTTGTAACTATTTTATTTAGAGACACATATGGAGGCAGAAGAGAATGCATGCGAGGAGGAAGAAAATCCAAACCAACCATGTTCCAGTAAGTAGCAACAAATAAAAAGACAAACATTGAATTCATTTAGTTCTATTTATTAGGTAATGGCGCTCGACCTTTGTTTAAATGGAGCCAAGAAGAAACCAGGTTTATGCTCCATTTATACTCCCAACTGCTGGATTCTGTGGGTCCGTTAAAAAAATTCCGGACAAAAAAAATTATGTGGGACCATATGGCAAGTGCGATAAGGAAGAAGTTCGGCACAGTGTTAGATGGTATCCAGGTGGAGAGTCGCTACAAATGTGTTATCAGGCGCACAAAAAAAGCGCTTGATAACAACAAAACAAGTGGGGCTGTCCGAGAAGAGACAATTTACGATGCGGATGTATTGGATATCATTGAAAAGGATGATTCCATCTGCATTGACACGGGGTTATCGCAGGGTCAAGTTTTCTATAAACAGGATGCCTTATGTCGAATGCCTGCCAATACTTCCTCCCCGCCAGCTACACTACCGCTATTTGCTGAGTCACCGTCACCTCCGATTTCATCTACAGGATCAACGGCATTTTCGTTTGAATCCGAAAATGATGACGAGCATCATCCAGTTGCCAACAAACCACCTAAACGGCAACAAAAAAAAAGTGTTCAAGTAACCATGTTTCAGCAATACATGAAACAAAGAGCCGAACATTTTGAACGACGCGAGGCAAAATATGAAGAAAAATCAAAAATGAAAAGAGAAAGGGACAAGAAAAGAGATGAAGAAAAAGCAATGCGCGAGAAAAAAAAGGAACTACGCTTAAGGGAAAAAGAGGAAGCAAAACAACAGCGTTATATTGAAAATCAACTTTTAATAAAAGAACTTTTAAAAAAATAAAGATATTAGAAAAAATATGGAAGTACAATACAGTTTGTTTATATTGTTGCTGCTATCATATTCCGCTTAATTTGTCCTCTATGAAGCAAGATTGTTTCCACAACGTTTTCTTCTTCTCCTAGAGTATTTCTATCTTCTCGTCGATCTTCCGTTGAATAAGCATTGTTGCTCTGATCCAGCCACAAATCGCCTTCTTCAATGCACAAGTTATGCATCACACAACAGCCAAGAACAAACTTTGACATTCTCGAAACTGTAAAAAAATCTAACCGGGTTAGTTGCCTAAATCTTTGCTTAAGCAAACCAAAACAATTTTCTATTTTGACTCTGGTTTGGCAATGTTTTTTGTTGAACTTTTTTTGCTGAGTGCTAAGGTGACCATAGTCCCGATATGGAGTAATTAAGTATTCCCTTAGAGGGTATGCAGCATCTCCCAGAAGGTGGTACTTGTTCTCGCAAATTCTTGAAATATCCTTCGATATATGCGACATTGAAAAAACACGAGAATCGTGTATTTTGCTTGTGGCTCCAACAAACACATCAAGGAACTTCTTGTCTGCATCGCATATGCCTTGAAGTGTTATTGAGAGCAGTCCGTGGCGGTTTATATATGTCGATCTTATTTTATTCGCTGGCCTCCGAATATATATGTAACTGCCATCAATGCACCCTAAAACGTTGTGGAATCCTGCAATCTGTAGGTATATTTTTTATTTGGGATTAATGTTATCGTAAAAGTGGATTTAACCTTGTTGATGGCATCTTAATGTGTTGAGTTGAAATGTCGAAAAGGAATTCCAAAAAATTCGTTTGGTATTTATATGCACTCGACAGTGAAAAATTAAACAGATTGGAAACTTCTCGATACGTGTTTTTGTTTCCGGCAAACCTTTAAATTAAAAAGATCACTACATTGCAATTAAAATTTCTAGAATTACAAACCACAAGAACGACAAACATTGGGCCTGAGCGCTCACAGCCTTTTTCCCACCGCAATTTCGTTTTTCCATAAAATGTTTCTAGTTTGCAAACTGCTCTGCTATTTTTGTTGCAGTTTGCCGGGAAACTCTAAAATGTCGACGAAACTATGAACAGAACTTATTAATATTTAATTTCTACAGTAACTTTAATATTACCCACTTCTTCGTCCGCATAGTTTGCGACAACATCATCAATGAATTTTGTCACCGAATGCCTTTCGTTTTTTCCAAACAATTTTTCCACTTCAAAATAATCATCAGCGGAAGATGAATCGAAAAAACTGTCGCTTGATGTAGATGATGTTGATGATGATAATGATGAGGAAGACGACGATGATGATGAGGAAGAATATTCCAATAATTTGTTCAATGTTGATTCCATTTTTCTCTTAATAAACTTATTTTATTTCAAATCACAAAATCAAAACACAAATCTAACTGCGAAATGCAAACTTCAAACTGACATACGTCAGATGTTAAATGTTTTTGTGTTGGTGCATGTTGGTGTAAATCTGACTTTGAATCCAGATTCTCCAAAAGTACTCTAGAGTAAAAAAAGAGTACTTTTTGTATCCCAATCGAAAACGAAAAAATTACTCTAGAGTAAAAAAAGTGCTCTAGAGTATAAAAAGAGTGCTTTTTGTATCCCAATCGAAAACGCTATTAGTAAATACAACAGTCTACTACGAAAACCTTTTAATCTCGTAATGTATAATAGTAGCTCGGTGAACGGATGATGAAGCCATATTCACGCAATCCGCTCTGTATTGTTAATCTACTTTGGCAATAAGATTGCCAATCACATCCATATGGTATCTTTCATTTCCATAAGCTAAATTGCATTCGAAACTGCAGTATGTTGCTAGCTCCTTGAGTTTTTCTTACACCAGAGCGTATTTCTTTCTATTACCTTCTTGGCAATTATTTTTGGAAGTCTATCGTCCGACAGTTCTAAAACTTTAATTCCATAATCTACATGCAATTTCAATGATTTAATGAAAAGCGGTGATAGTCCTGTTTCGATATTAATCATATAGTTTGGTGTTGTGCTTGGTAAGTTAAAGCATCGTTTTATGTAGTATCTAAAGAGTTTCTCTACTGTTTCATATTGACAATATCCCCAAGACTGCGCTGCGTACATCATAACAGATTCTGATACAGCTTGAAAGACCTTGTATTTTACGCTGTGGTCAATTTGTTGATTTGAAAAACATTTTTTCCATGTAGCCGATATGGCACTTTTAGCTTTTATTAGTCTTTCCTTTAGATGTGGTTCCATACTAAGATTACTAGCTATTGTCACCCCGAGATATTTATAGGTTTTCACAATTTCAATGGGCTGTCCGTTGAGATGCCATTTTTCATTTCTGCACTCTCTACCAGCTCCCTTCTTAAAAATCATAATTTTTGATTTTGTAAGGGTAACCGTAAGATTCCATAATTGGCAATACAAATCAAGACGGTTAATCATTAATTGTAAGGATTCTGGCGAATATGCAAATTGAACCACATCGTCTGCAAATAGAAGTGCCTTTATTAAATGTCCCGCAATCTCTATTCCTCCAGGTAAAATGTCGGTGAGGTCATCGATGTACAAAGCAAAAAGATATGAGCTTAGTGTACATCCCTGTCTTACTCCCATAGTTGTTTCAAACCATTCTGATGTTTCGGTCCCGCTCCAGATACTCGATTGGTTGTCCTCGTATATATTTTCGATAACCTTCCCGAACTTTTGGCTCATCTCAGCGTTATAAAGTTTGAATATTAAAGCTTTTCGATCGATAATATCGAAGGCTGCCTTGAAATCGACGAAAAAGGTGAATAGTTTCTTTTTTTGTTCGATGAATGACCCAGCTATATTTTGCAGTACAAAAATGTTGTCTACGGTTGAATAACCATTCCGAAAACCTGCTTGGAATTCTTTGATCAAATGGTTGTTTTCGATCCAGATTGACAGACGCTCATTTAAAAGTTTTGTGAAAATCTTATAAGATGAGTTTAGGAATGATATTCCACGATAATTTGCGGGATCAGCGATATTCCCCTTTTTGTGAATCGGATATATTATGGCTTTGCTAGTATAGAAAAGGAAGCGGCAAAAAAGACTCTAGCAATAAATAAAGGTAAGACTAAGTAAGACTAACTAAGACACACAACATCGACGACTTGGACATAACGTCACCATTGATAGGTAGAACTTGGAGGTTGTACGGGTATATATCTACCTCAGCTCCGCTATTAACTCTGACAACAACATCTCGACAGAAATCAAACGAAGAATTACTCTTGCCAACCGCTATTTCTTCAGTCTAAGAAGGCAATACAGTAGTAAAGCCTTTACTCGAACTACTAAGGAGATCCTATATAAGGCTCTGATGCTCTACGGCATTAAAGAGTGGACCGTATCAAAAGCGGATGAAGGAATCCTTGGTGAGAAAATTCTTTATAAAATCTTTGGTCCCGTTTGCGTCGACGGGCTAAGAAAGACGAAGATTCAACCAAGAACGCTCTATACAGCGTCATGCCCCTGGTCAAAAATCTCCTTAATGGAAGTTTGAGATGGCTGGGATATGTGGAACGAATGGACAGCAATACTCCGGCTCGTAGAGTCTTCTATTCCCAGCAAGACGTCGGAGTTGGTACGTAATACGTATTACCTAGGTGACAACATTTGAACATCAACTAGGCTTATAGCGTAACAATTCAGCGAACGACTAACTGTGGCAATTAGCTATTCGCAACTTCCAGTTTGAAAGAAAGAATGTGGTACAGCAGCTGCTGAGACAAATCCTCATCATGTGTCGGGTGACTAAAAAATCTTCAGAGATATTGTGGTGAACAACCCCAAGAGCTCAACGGAACTGCTGCTAATCCCAGTCTGTGTATTCTGACGCTATGCTCGTTAGGGATACAAATCAAAGTACAATATGCGTAGCAAAAAATCGAGTATCCTTGGTATTGGATTACTTGGGGTCTTCCAGCATTACCTTGCTAAATATGTGTACATACTGCTTAGAGAGTTAGAGAGCTTATTCATAGCCCAGTATTAGTTCACTTTATTTATGATATGTTGAGGTTGTTCGAGAGCAACATTAAGCCTTCCTAATGTCTTCGTTACGCTGCCATTTGCTCCCAAAAGTCACAAATGTTGTGCGTCATATGAAGCCAACCCTCATCGCTAAAGCGCCTTTCGGCTTATTAAGGTAACACCACTTGGTGTGGTTTGTACCACTCTCTCTGCTCCCAGAGTTATTAGGAATCCAAACTGTCACATTCCGCACCCTCATTTCGTCCTTTTCACATACCGGCTTAATGTATGTAATGTAATCAGGAAAAGCTCCGCATTATGACGATTTCCAAATTGAAACCATTTCCCTCCCGTTGCAGGTATTTTTACCTGCCTCCAAAGGCTGATTACAAAATGTGCCCTTACAATCCTTTCAGGGGTTGGTATATGAATCCAAACCTCCCACCTAGTTGGTGTTCGATTGAACTGACCTTCTGTGCAAACATACAACCCTCCCCAAGGGCAAACGAAAAATTACATTTTTAGAAAAGCATCACGAAAAAAGGACGACCTACAAAATATATTTAGAAAAAAAAAAAACAACAAGGACGACTGCGAACGATGACAAGAGAAAGAGTCGAAGGCGATTACTTCTTTAATATCCTTTCATTTTGTTGTGCAATAAAGTCCTTCCACTAGGTTTTTTTGTTGGTTTTTTTTTTCTGTTCATCCTTTTTGCTGTTCTCACATCTTATCGCAGTCGGCACCCTTCAACAGGACCAAACGACTGACAAAATTTACACAAAATAAGATGGTGGGGTTAAAGTTGAAAATATATAGCTAAATTCACTTATACACATCCACACACACACACACACAATAGGAATCCTGTTCCTGCTCGTAAGGACCAAAACAGAATAAATGTACCTCCACTGGAATTTGTTTTTTTTTCGGCAATTTTTTGGCATCACAATTCCTTGGCAAAGGTACAAAAAATATGGTTGCTACGTCGCGTCAGGATCAGGATAGTAGTTGCTATACCTAGACCTACCTATATATGATTTTTTTTTGTGACATTTCTGGTGGAATGCAACTTTTGAAAAGCTTGCTACAAGAGTTTGAAGAGGATATGCAGGCAGGCAGCATTGAATTTGTTATCCTCGCCAATCAAATAAAAATACGAAAAGTCCGTTTTTTTTTTGTTGCACACCCTCTATGTCTGGACGAACATTCCCATCGCAGCTGAGATCCTTAAAAGGTTTCAACTATAGTCGCGCCGCACATATAGAATTAAAGCCCCCACGCCCTCATACCATAAATCAATCACACATATAGCTAAAGGTGGAAAGGAACTTCTTTGGACAAGGAAAAACTTTTCAAAAACTCCTCGACTCCTCGAATTCTTGGCAATCCTCGTGGAAGCTGAGATTTATTCCATAATGGAGTGCACCAACATGGATATAAGAAGTTCTTCACCTTTTACTGCAGCAGACTACCCGCACCCACATCAGGTGTTAGCCGCAAAATTAATTTATCAAACTAACTGTTACCTTCGTCAAAATAAGGTGTTTTCTGGGAGAATTCCAAACGGGTGCGGTCCTCTTTGCGTTACTTTGGTCTTTGGGTTGACTTTTCTGTGGAAATAACAAGGATTGAGCGTACAGACTCCTGGTGTTGGCAAGTACATTTGTGCTTTGTGAAATTGTTTCCACAGCCGCACTTCTTGGCATGGTAGTTGTGTGTGTGTGTGTGATTTTGTCAGGAGATGCACAATATCGTGGCAGACCTAAGAACTATTTTAAGGTTGCCCCTGTACGTGTGCTTTTGTTGGGCTTGAGATTATTTTCGCCACAAAGCAAGCATTTGTCAAAGTCCAGTCAGGGTTGACCGGAGATGAATGTTTTCCGGTTGGGGCTTTTGTCAAACTTTTCCAACCAAGCCTGTCAGGAGTTTATTTGTGGAGAAGGTTTATCAAATTAATGGGAACTAAGAAAGGCACACTTAGGAAGGGTTTATAAGAGTGTTAGGTATTTTATTATTAAAAAAAAAAAGTGGTAACCTACGAACTTTGTGTTGAGTTCTGTAAGACGATAAAGATGTGTCAACCTAGAGTTGAAATCGTCGAGACTAAATTAACATCTCGTCCTTTCGCATATCTTGGGCAAATCTTTTTTTTTTTCTTTATAAATTGTTCAAATTATTAAAAACTAGCTGTACCGTGCACCAACTAAATTAAATTCGAAGGAAATCCGTTTTTTGTCATTTTATTGATTTTTCGATATTTTTTTAAGTTCTGTGGGATACACAATGTTTCTTGTTTTTCAATCTGGTGCGTGAGCGAGTAAATCAGAAGGTTTTCCGACGCGTGAGAAGGCCACATACAGCCATATGAGAAGCATGGATTCTCCAAATTTAATCCACACATTTGCAACGACTGTCCATGTGATTTGTTGATAGGCATTGCGAAAGAGAGTCGTTCTGGGAACTGCAAACTTTGGAATTCGAATGGCATACCTGTCGGGATCATTGGTGATAATCTTGGAGATCATCTTCACCTTTGAATTTTCCATTCAAAATTGTTGCCTCGATTACCTTGTTCATAATTTTCTTGACTGAGAGCCTAGTTCCGTTGCAAAGTCGTGGCGGATTTATGTTTCGAAGAGGAATGACGGGTATGGCAATTTTCAATATAAGAACGAGCGGTGGCATGCCTGGCAAATCAAGCGAATTCAAGAATTCAGTTGAACAAGTTCGTCTTGTTACATCACAGATCGATGGACTTAATTCGTTTCGCCGGGTATTCCATTCTGAATGGTGAAGTTCTTGGCAGTTTCTTATCGGCATTTCAGAATGATGATTCTTGATCGAACGGTGCTTATTCGAATATTTTGCAGCCTTCTGTCCAGTTGTTCAGTTGTCTCAGACGAACGGGCCTGAGTAGTAAAGGGTGTTCTATTATGGGTATAGAACTACGAATTGAATTAAATCACAAGAAATTCGTTTGATTGTCCATCAAATTGGCTTTATTGGAAGGATAATTGTATGCCATTAATGTTTGAGTGATGGTTGGGTGTTGTAGAACGAGGGTAGACTCTGATTGGCTTTAACTTGGCAATGCCCAGTGGTTGTAACTCTGACTACACATCAAGTGCTTATTTTGAACCTAAAAGTGGTAACCACCGGGTATTGGTCTCATCCAACCGGATTTGACTTGCAAAACGATAAGCGCGAGTGTTGATAAGACGACGAAAAACAGCAACTGCAATACTTGACAAGCCAGGTCAGGTGCTGTCCCATGCGAACCTTGACAAGCTGCTTCGACAATTTCGGACAACAGGTTGTCTAGGAATTTTAAGGGTTAGTCAGGCTTCTTGAACAGAGATGGTGGCGGATGAACCGAAAGACCAATGGCAGCGTTCAATCCCGTAGTGGATAATGATGGCCCCGTGTCCTAGGGGTATCTAATAAATTGGAACTGGCCCTCCAGGTTGGGGGTTGTGCTTTGGGTTAACTACCCAATCATGGAAAAATCTAACGGTTACGAAGCAACCAATAGCCTCGGAAAGCAACGACGTTGATATCTGCACCTGGAATGTGAGAACATTAAACAGGAGAGGTGCAAGCGAATAACTAGCGGAATCCCTGAACTGCTACAAAGCAGACATTACTGCCATCCAGGAAATACGCTGGGATGGGCCGGGCAAAAAAAGGATGAAAAACTGTGACATCTACTACGGACCGTGTTATAGTGAGCAGAAACAGCGACTTTTCGGATGCGGAATTGTTATAAGTGCCAGACTTAGGCAGGAAGTCTTATATTTCCAAGACATTAGCGAACACATTGTAACGATCCGCATCAAGTCCAAAATCGCCAACATTAGCCTTATATGCGCTCACGCCCCATCGGAGGAAAAATATGATCCAGCTAAGGACTGCTTTTATGAGCTCCTTGACAAAATTTATGGGTGGCTGACGAAGTACGACGTTAAAATTGTGCTGGGAGATTTTAACGCAAAGGTAGGAAGAGAAGACATCTTTAGCAGAATTGTCGGAAAACATAGCCTACACGACAACACGGACTCAGAATGGAACCTTAGTATGGAAGAAGGGAACCTTAGTATCGTTTGCCCGATCCACAAAAGAGGAGACCCTCTTAACTGCGCCAACTGCAGAGGTATAAGTCTCCTCAACATCGCCTACAAGATATATATCTGCCGTAATATGTGAACATCTGAAACCGTTTACCAACAACCTGATCGGCCCTTATCAGTGTGGTTTTAGGCCAGGAAAGTCCACAACCGATCAAATCTTCACACTTCGGCAGATCCTGGAAAAAACCCAAGAAGTCCAAATCGACACCCACCACCTATTCATCGATTTCAAAGCCGCATACGACAGCATTTATAGAGACGAACTATGCAGAGCCATGTCTAGTTTTGGTATACCGCCCAAACTCGCCCGTTTGTGTAGGATGACGATGGAGAATTCTCGCTGCTCCATCAGGGTCGGAAACGACCTCACTGACACATTCGATACCAAAAAAGGATTTAGGCAAGGCGATGCGCTGTCATGTGACTTCTTCAATCTGATTCTTGAGAGGATTGTGCAAAACTCACGAGCCAACACAATTTTCCAAAAATCTGTACAACTACTAGCATACGCCGACGATATTGACATCATTGGTAGGACCCAACGTGATGTCATAGCCACGTTTGCTAGTATAGAGAAGTAAGCGGCAAAAATGGGTTAAGAAGTAATTGAGGGCAAGACGAAGTACATATATGCTGTCAACACGAAAGGACACACAACATCGACGAATTGGACAAAACGTCACCATTGACAGATATAACTTTGAGGTAGTACGGGACTTTGTCTACCTCGGCTCCGCTATTAACTCGGACAACAATATCTCGTTAGAAATTAAACGAAGAATTACTCTTGCCGTCCGCTGTTTCTTTGGGCTAAGAAGGTAATTCAGTAGTAAAGCCCTCACTCGAACTACAAAGGAGATCTTTATATGACCCTGATCCAGTCCTGCTATACGGCACTGAAGCATGGAACGTCTGAAAAGCGGATGAAGAAATCCTTGGTCGATTTGACTGTAGCATTCTTCGGTCCCGTTTGCGTTGACGGGCTATGGAGACGAAGATTCAACCAAGAACTATACGAGCTGTACAGCGACATGCCCCTGGTCAAAAAACTCCGCATTGGACGTTTAAGATGGCTAGGACATGTAGAACGAATGGACACCAATACTCCGGCTCGCAGAGTCTTCGATTCCCAGGCAGACGTCGGACGCAGTAGAGGAAGACCTCGCCTTAAGTGGCGTGCACAAGTAGAAACCGACCTCAACCAACTTGGAGTGCGCAACTGGAGGCAGTTAGCTAAGGACCGGGCTAATTGGAGAGGCATGTTGGTTGAGGCCCAGTTTCATTCCGGACAGCAGCGCCACTTAAGTAAGTAAGTAAGTTAAGAACTGTAACATTTGAGGTACAGATACGAACGTCGTTGTCTTTCTCACATTTATTATGGTCGGCAACAGTACTTCCGAGGACTTCCTTGTTTTTAACCTTAGAACAGCTAGCCTGATACAATTCGCCGGATATTCTGCGTCAAAGCTCGCCAAATCGAGTTTATTGAGATCAGTATCCGATGGTTACCACTGGGAGAAAAAATGAGGACCAGCGACTGGTCGCTTCCCAATTTACCGCCCGCTCAATCCAAGTTACAAAAGTCCCTTACTTACTAAAAGTCTTACCTGTCGATTGTGTGGTTTTTCCCATTTCATCGATGTTGTCAAAGCCAGTCTCAATCTGTCAATTTAATTATGTAATCCAAAGGCAAGAAGGGACAGAAAATTTTAGAAAACACCAAAAAAAACTTCTGAACAATCAAGCCAGAATCTATAAACTCCTTTTTAGAAAACGGAGGGTTATCCTCCATTAATCCTCTGCCACTGGCTAGGTATCAGTAAGTTTTTGAAAACCACAATCGATTAAAATTTGTTCCACGACATCATGGATCTTTTCAAAATGCTCCACTCTGACAATTTTAGGTTAAAAAGGCTCCAAATGCATGCCAACGAGAAATTCGTAGTGGTCGCATAGATAGGAGGACACCATACCGCATAATTCCGTCACAATATGGTACTGCCTTGACCGGAATGCGGTAAGAAACCACATACATCGCCTATATCTCATCAAACAAAGCTGAACATACAAACTCGGTCTCGTAATCATATCATTCACCTTCCAATTCAAGGACGATGAATATGATCTCGTCCTGCCAAGACTAATAGCTTCATCTGCAACAATTAAATCAGCTGATGCCATCTCCAATGTTGCGCTTAAACACTTAGTGCCGTTATAAAAAAAAAACGTCTCAGTGGTACAACACAACTTGTGCGCTTAAGCATTATATCCCGTGCAGATCTAAGAAGCCACCATAAGCACAAGCCGCTGCCGGCCGTACCAATATGAATTCCAAGTCGAATGTCGTGCCACCTACAACTAACGTGCCACCCCATAACAATAACAATTATCCCATCATTCGTTCGAACAAAAGACCTGGGCGGCCTACAACAACAACTTCCTTGTTGTTTCGTCCTTACAACACTTTAAGCTATTTGCCAGTCTGCCGTCCCCAAACAATGTTTCTCCGTTACATAATCCATTTCGCAAACACTAGCTAAACTTTAGTGAAGAACTGAACTAACTTTTCATTCACACAACACGCACACACCTCGCTCTAATGAGCTGACATCCTGGCCGAATGGCGAATGGCAAATGGCTTGTGTGTGTGTATGTGGCTGTGTGCATGTGCGACTGGATGGTTCGGGATTATCTTAAGAATTTTATCGCAAATTCAGGTTAACTGAGGCATTGTTGGGTGTGCAGTTAGATACTATGTTGTATGTCCTTATTGTGTTGATGTAGTCCTATATAGGGATAATCCTACACGGGTGTTGTGTATCCTGTCTATCGGTATACCAACCGTATAACCTCATGCCGGTACACACCGAAAGTCATTCTATCAAACTTGTTAATCTTGACTCGTAGAACACGACCAGCAGCAACCTGGCCCCCGTCCAGTGAACCTGCCTAAGAGGGCGCATTATATGGGCCCACTCACACCGTTGGGTGTTTTAACCTCGTTTTACGCGCCGAAAAACGAGACCAGGCCACAAAGAAGGTCTTCGAGGTGTGCCGTAATAAAGTTTCAAGTATAGCGGAAGACGAAGAGGAGATCATTCGTAGCGGTTTATTTTATACCATCATGATGATGTATGTGTGTGTGAGTGAGTGGGGAGAAGCCTGAGTGATTTGAATTTATTGCGGATGTTTATTTTTTTTTTCTTGCTCGTTACTAAAGTCCTGATAAAGGTGGGTTCTCTTTAAGGGATGGTTGTGGTTTAATGTACTGTGGATGGGGGGAAGGTAAGCACGTTAAATTTCTCTCATCTGTCCCGTACGAGGACGAGTATAAGCAGTAATTGTGAGTGATTTGTTAGGAAGGTTTTGTCCGCGTTTTCTGGCCAGGGGGAGGGTTATTAATTCGTTTGATTAAATTAAGAAGATCTCTGTTGACATAGACTATGGTCGGATGCAATGCCACTTTGATAGATGACATTAGTTAGAGCTTCCTATGACTGTTGGAAGTAAGATAAAGTCGGCTTTTAAGACCTATGGCCTAGAGATGGCGATTCAGTGGTGCTTTTACATTAAATTGCCTTAAATTAGGTCTGGTAGCAGCATATTTCACATGACAAGCCTAGTGCCTTTCTTATTCAAAGAGCTACCGATGGACGGAGAGTATATGCCTGCAACAAAGGCGGCCTTTTTAGCAGCTTGCAGTGCAAGCGCCTTGCATCAACGACTGGAATGAAATCAAATGAATTATTTGGGATTACAGGACCTTACAAGGCATCGCACCTAACTTCTTCATTCATGTGGTGCCTACATTACCTACATGTCGATATTGATGTTAGAGCAGCTCTAATCGGCGGTAGCTTAGTGCTGGAGTTCGGTTCTCCAGTGGCGATGTAAGATAGCTGCTCGGCGTAGCAATGTTGGCGTATGTTATGCCAGGCGAAACGTTCTGTCTTAAGATGGGCTGAAAACCACCGATCTGCCTGTCTTACCTCAAGGAATGCCGTGTGTAGATTTTTAGTGATGACCGGTTATGAGAAAGGCCAGGATGAACAACTTTGGCATCTTCTACGGACCGAGCAGAAACAGCGACTATTGGGGATGTGGGAATGTTATAAGTGCCAGACTTAGGCAAGAAGTCTTATGCTTTCAGCATTCGCTAACAATTGCATTATAACAATCCACGTCAAGGCCAAATTCGCCAACATAAGCCTTATATGTTCTAACACTCCGAAGGAGAAAAAGGATATAACAGCGAATTAGTGCTTCTACGAGCTCCTTGACAAAGCTTGACATTGACATCAAAGTACTTCGCACATGAATGCAACGAACTACAGACACATAACAGCACTGGCGACTGAGGCCATTGGCTGGGAAAGATCAAGACATTAATACAACAGAGAGAGACAGATAGACACATAGAAGGAACGCCATATAACATAAGCCTACGTGGCACAAAGCAGGAGATATAGATTTATATTGTCTCATACTATCGCACAGATGGCCTCATATAAGCTGGCGATTTTTGTAGAAAAAGAATGCTGCCGAAGCTGGGGCTTGAACCCGCAGTGTTTGGCTTAGCAGTCAACTACTCATTCCTCTGAGCCACGGCCACCTGCCCTTTACAAAACTTATTAGCGGCTTTCTACCCAAAGATCGGAAGAGAAGACATCATTAGCAGTTGTGTCGGCCTACGCGACACCACGTCTGTCAAGGGACTTAGGCGAATTGACTTCAGTGCGGAGCGTAATGCCACTATAGCCAGCACAAGCTATAGAAGCGTAAGAATGCAAAAATTCACCACGCCATAACAAATCAGAAATACTGTGAAAGAATTTAATGTCGACAGACTGCAATCGCAAGAGACCGTAAGGTCCTTGTTGAAGAACATGGTGGCAACGATGCCCACCCGCAAGAAACACTTGATTTGATACAGACTACCGACAGATGCTCCCAGCCAAAAACGAGGACTACAAGGCTAAGTTGCAGGTGGAGACAAGACCTGCTACTAAGTTCTATAGACAAAGAAGGAGGGAAGAACAGCGGCATTTCAGAGAGATGAAACTGGTACAGGAAGAGTACACGGTCGAGAATACAGATAGGTACCACTCCAAAAAATATTTTCGGAAGTCATACCAAAGAACGTCAAGGCCAGGGATATAAGGCGCGAACGGAATCCTGTCAAGATGGGAGGAAATATCGTAATTGAGACACAGTTGATGCTGAGGAAATGGAAGGACCACTTCTGCGGACCGTTGTCAGGCAGAATGAACCAATCAAATCGCATGTTTTTTTATTGTGGATGTATTGGCAAATATTTATAATTGTTGCGTGTTTGCTGGGGTCTTTCATGATGGTCTAAAATGTGCTGATGTCATTCAATTGTTCAAAAAAGTTTCGTCTGCTGAAATCCGCAATTATAGACCGACTTCAATTCGTCCAGTCTTCAGTAAAATAGGACGGTGACCTTTCTAACTAAAGCCAAAGTTCGTTCATCCAGTTCAAGTTGAATTTCAAAAAGGAAAGTCCAGGGAAGATGCACTGTTACAGATTAGTTCTCAAATAATGTCACACCATGATAAAAATAATATGCCCAGCGGTTTTATTTATTGATGTAACCAAAGCTTTTGATAATGTTAACCATAAAATAATGTTGAGGAAAATGGAAAAATCCAGATTCCGTGGTTTTATACTAAGTTGGTTCAGGTCGTGTCTTGAAAACAGGTCACAAGAAGTAAAGATTGATGAAGTCAGGAGCGGAATAAAGTTCTTCAATATTGGTGTACCGCAAGGCTCTGTTCTGGGTCCCATTATGTTCTTAGTCAACAGGAATTCATTGTTTTCTCTTAATTGCGAAGGATCAGCTACTGAGTTTGCGGATGATACAGGTTTCTCCATTGGTTCTAACAGACGGACTCAGTGGCGCGATGGTTAGTGCGATGAACAAAATTCGGGCTATAAAAACCAGTAGCCCGAATATGTTCCCCCATATAAATAAAATATTCAGGCGAAAAGATCATAACGACTTTCCATGTGTCCGAATTTCCAAAACGACAGAAAACAGACAGACACTCACGGCTGTTGGTATAAGTCCGGAAAACGTTGACTCGAACGACGGTTTTTTCACGATCGAAGATCCTCAGGAGAAGGCGAATTCGATAGGCGCTATTTTCGAGACCGTGTATACGGTCAACAATCCTGTTCGCCCAAATCGCGATATTGAGGAAAGAGCCTTTCTGAATCACTTTCATCTGCGCACTGAACTTCAAGCTTGGCGATCTGAGAATCACGGTTTTTCCGTATTCTATGACGAAAACCCTTCCAATGGCATAGTCGCCAATAGCCTGATGCTGTTCGTGCAAAAAGATGAACTCCTGGACATCTTGGTATCACTGAAAAATAAAAAGTCGGCAGGAGAGGACGGTGTCCCAAACTTCGTATTGAGACACCTGCCAATAGAAGCAGTCGATATCTTCACCACCCTGTTTAACAATGCACTGAATAATGCACATTATCCGGTACACTGGAAAACGGCGGTGGTACATCCTATCCTCAAAAAGGACAAGGACAAAACAAACCCTGCAAATCTTCGGTCAATAAGCCTTCTGCCGAATGTAAGCAAGGTATTCGAGAAGATAGTCAATAGAGCTCTGCTTAAGTGGGTTGAGGAAAACAAAATTATTCCGGATAATCAGTTTGGTTTTCGAGCGAGGCATGACACCATTCATGCCGCGTCGAAACTAGTGTCCGACATCCAATGGAATAAATCCAAAGGACAATGCACAGGGGCCTGTCTGGTTGACTTTGAGAAGGCCTTCGACACCGTATGGTTAGAGGGGCTTTTCTACAAGCCGACCAGACTGGGCATGCGCAAACCCATGCTATATATGATTTATGAAATGCTTATGGGAAAGAAGTTCGTTGTCAAATGTGGCAACGTAACTTCTAGTAAAGTCTTTGAAATTAAAAACGGTTTACAACAGGGGGCGGTGAACTCCCCGATATTGTTTAACATTTATACAAGTGATCTTGTAGGTTCTCTCAGACACGCTATAGCGTTCGCAGATGATCTAGTGGCGTTCAGATCAGGTCCGAAAATCGAGGTCATCAACACACTTTTGCAACGTGACTTCGATCACATTAAGGGATATTGCGATGATTGGAAATTGAGGATCAATTTCCAAAAAACCGAAACAATTCTGTTCGTGACCCCATTGCATAGGTCTCCTAGCGATACCAGAAAAAACTGGAAAAAATTGTGCATCATGCATGGCGTTGAGAAGTGAAGTCAAATACCTTGGCATCTGGCTTGACAAGTTTCTGTATTTTAACAAAAATGTAGATGCTTGTCTGGCTAGGGCTAGTTGGGCTTATGCTCTGACAAGGAAATTGTTCCAAAGCAGTCAACTTGACTCAAGGGTGAAAGTCATTTGCTACATGGCCCTCATAAGGCCGATCATCGCTTACGGTTGTCCCGTGTGGTTCAATGTGGCACCAACCTACATGGAAGAGATACGGCTGTTTGAGAGGCGGTGTCTCCGATCCGAGTACATAAAATATTATCGCAACGAGGTTCTATACAATGGGGCTCAGTTGAATAGAATTGACAATTTCCTGATTAAGGTGACGCGAAGGCACGCTGCAAGGGCGATGGCTAGCGATAACAGCCTAATCTTTGGGGCTTGTTACCCCAATGATTTATACATGGAGAGCACGCTCATATCGGGCTTTATTCCACCAGAGGCATTCATTTACATCGATTCGTTAGGGTTAGTACAAGACAGGAACGGTATCCCGGTTGTATACCACCGCTATCGTGACTCGCGGGACAAACGGCTAATCCGCGACGGGTACGTCGACAATGCTCCGGAGCTCCTCCGCTTTAGCACGGCGGTATCGGATCGCGATATGATCGATGCTGCAAAACAGCGCACTGAATTCTGGTGGCTATATGAGGAAGGTGATTCTGCACTTCCTCAGGACTTTGCGGACTTTTAGTCCAACTTTATGTTTAAGATTTTAAAATTAGGAAAAAGGTCTGGGGCGGGGCTTGTGCACCATATTGGCGTACAATATGGTTGAACGCAGGCTGACGTGGGACCGAAAGACGCAATCAGGATGGCGACCCCTCGGGGCATGCGCAACGAGGGCTCGCCACCCCGATTATAATTAAGTTAGGATTAAGTAGTTAAGTAGTCTTAAGTCAGGCTTAAGTAGTTTAAGTAGTCTTAAGTTATATATAATCTAGAATAAGCTTTTTTATAAAACAAAAAAAGTCACTAAACAAAGTTTTCAATTTTTTCTTTGTAAATTAAAATTAAATATAAAACCAAAAAACCGACAAATTTAAGCCTAAAGCGCCCACAAAGGGCCGATAAGTTAGATTAAGTACACCAGTTATTGATAAGTTAGACTTAAGCATTTTTGTCTAGTAGTAAGTTAATATTTTAAGTAAATAAAAAATGAGTTTGAAAGCTAAAAAAAAGTGCGATGAACTGCCGCGCAGAAGGTCTGGGTTCGATTCCCAGCCGTAGCAACACCTGGGTACTGACGAGTCTGTTGCGCCATAAATTTTTTTTATTTTTATTTTTTTCTAACAGTCCCTTGGATTTGGTGTCTGATATGAATTGGGATCTAAATCTTTTGAGGCCCTAAAAATAAAATAATGTTCTTCAACTTCAACTCAGTCGTCCAAACTTGAAGCGAATGTGTATTTCGACGCACTTGAGTGTCAAAGACACAAACTGACTAACTGCAATAGTACGTCCGGTTTTTACTGCAAAACTCACAGTAATAGTCTAAGCTGCAGTGCTAAATGCTTTTTCATTTGAAACAGTTCTTGGGACCCAGCCTTGACTCTAGAATGAGTTTTTCATATCATAAAGTTACGCTGAAAAAGTATCTATTTGCGACGCACACTCAGAAATTTTTATTACTTGCGTAACATATGCTCAGCTAAACTTCTAAAGGTTATATATTACAGAATTTTCCATTCCAAGTTAGGATATGGGATTGCTTGTTGGTGAGGTGTATACCAAAATAAAATACTGCTGCTGATCTTTCAGAAAGACTAATTTATCGTAAACCTCACAGCCATCCTAGCTATCCTTTGTTCTATGACCTGATTATTCTTCCTGTGTATCATCGATCTTCCCGCCGATCCATACAAACCCGGAGGGACGATTTTGTAACTAACATTCACAAACTCATAACCAACATTTGATGAAAGTATGCCTGAAGAATGGAACCTCATCATCGATTGCTCAATCCCCAATAAATGAGACCCTCTGAACTGCACCAACTACGGAGGCATAAGTCTCCTTGTCATCGCGTAAGTCTCCTTATCAGAGCGTAATATGTGAACGCCTCAAACCGTTTACCACCAACAACCAGATCGTCCCTTATCAATGTTGTTTCAGGACAGGAAAGTGCACAACTGATCAAATTCTTCACATTCGGCAGATCCTGGAAACCCATGAAATGCAAATCGATACCCTACGGCTACACCATGTCATCGATTTCAAAGACTTATATGACAGCATTTTTAGAGACGAACAATACCTACAGAGCCAGACATGTCTAGTTCTGGTATACCGCACAAACTTTAAGCAGGATGACGATGGAGAATTCCTTCTGCTGCATCAGGATCTGACGGGCTCAGTGGTATGAACCGCGGCGCAGAAGGTCTGATTTTTTACTGGTCCTCCTCCCGTGATGATCTGACAAATCATCCGAGCATTCGGAGTCGGTATAAAACAGAAGGTCGCGCCATCTTAAAAGAAAAACACACGCACACATATAACGGGTGATTTTTTTTTTCAAAAATCGAATAAAACACCCAAATTTGCATTAAATATTCAAAAACTTTATTGTAATAGATAAATAGGCCTTTGCCGTTTCCGTTAATGTTGTCCGTGGTTCCGTTTCTAATGGTCTATTCGGAAAGTCCAATTTAGTGGCCTATATTCCACGAATTGCGCGAGTTATGTTATCCTGTAAGGGTTGAATCATGTTCGACTTATCCTCATAGACAAACGACTTTACAGACTTTACATAACCCCACAAGAAATAATCAAAAGGCGTTAAATCGCATGATCTTGGCGGCCAACTCACATTGCCATTTCGAGAGATAAGCTGCTCCCCAAATGCATCCTTTAACATCTCCATTGTTTCAAGAGCTGTGTGGTATGTGGCACCGTCTCTATGAAACCACATGTCAACCAAGCTCAACTCAGCCAACTGAGGAACAAAAAAGTCGCGTATCTGGCTCGATATCGTTCGCCTTTTTTGGGAACTTTTCTTCCACGGTCGTCTTTAAAGAAAAATAGACCGATGATGGCACCAGCCCATGAACCACACCGAACTTTCGATTTTTCGGGATGCATAGGTAATTCTTGTATGGCATGTGGCTGTTCATCATTCCAGATGCGACAGTTTGACTTGTTTACGTATTCGTTGAGCCAGAAATGACCCTCATCGCTAAACACAATTTTTCGTTAAGACAGCGGATTTCCATTTTTCACAGAACACAAATTTTGATAATAACTTGCAATCGTTGCTCTATTGTATGACTTTACATGATTAAATGGGAAATGGCAGAGTATACTGAAAAGTTTTCACTTTGACAGGCGACGTTTTGAATGCCATTTTGCTAAGCAATGCGGCCAACCTGAAAAACTTTACTCTTAAAAAATCACCCTTTAGTTACTATCGAGCCTGGTGCTTCATAAATCAATAAAAACTTCCAAAAAGCCAAAAATTGTTTCGCGGCAACGTTGCACATATGTCACACGCCAAATGGAAACCAACATGAAATGAATGTGTTCAGTCCAGCATACACAGTGAACGTGTTTCATTCGAAAGGTTAGCTTAAAGCAAAGAGTATTGAACTAAAGGGTGATCCATTTCAAGGTTCCCTAATTTTTTAAAGAAAAAAACACAGAAAATTCAAATTTAATGGAGAATGTTTATTATCATTTGAAAGAACATTCTTTGGCATTTATTATTTGAAGATTATGTCTATCAAATGTTGGCCGTTGCTAGGTCGCAGATGGTCCATCCGTTGAGTCCAATTTTCGATCACTCGTTCGAGCATTTCGACTGGTAACTGGTGAATGACACGCGTGATGTTTTCCTCCAAGGCCTGAATCGAAGCGGGTTTGTCGGCATAAGCTTTTGACTTTACATATCCCCACAGGAAAAAGTCTAACGGTGTGATATCAGACGATCTTGGTTGCCAATCGACCGGCCCAAAACGTGAAATTATGTGCTCACCGAAATGTTCTCTCAATAAGTCCATTGATTGATGCGATGTGTGGGATGTGGCGCCGTCTTGCTGAAACCAAATGTCGCCGAGATCACGAGCTTCAATTTCAGGCATCAAATAGTCGGTTATCATGGCACGATAACGGTCGCCATTGACGGTAACGTTCGCACCGGCATAATTTTTAAAGAAATATGGACCGATGATTCCACCGGCCCACAAACCACACCAAACCGTTGTTTTTTCTGGATGAAGTGGCAGTTCTTCAATCTCTTCAGGTTGCTCTTCGTCCCAAATGCGGCAATTCTGTTTGTTTACATACCCATTGAGCCAGAAATGGGCCTCATCGCTAAACAAAATTTGCCTCGAAAACGTCGGATCTTCTTGGAACTTTTCAAGAGCCCATAGAGCGAAGCGATGTCGCTTGGGAAGGTCGAGCGGCTTCAGTTGTTGCACAAGCTGTGTTTTGTACGCTTTCAATTTAAGATCTTGACGTAAAATGCGCCAAGTCGTTCCATACGTCAGTCCGAGTTGCTGCGAACGGCGCCGAATCGAATCTCTACGGTCTTCGTGTACACTCTCAGCTACGGCCGCTATATTTTCTTCACAGCGTGCTGGACTTGGTCTGTTCGGTCGAATATTATCCAATAATGAATGCTGGGTCTCAAAATGGGTGATGGTGTTGCGAATAGTACGCTCAGTAGGCCGATTATGTTGACCATAAGTTGAGCGAAGTGCACGAAACACATTCCTCACAGAACGTGAATTTTCATAAAAAAATTGAACGATTTGTAAACGTTGTTCACGCGTAAGTCTTTCCATTATGAAATGCCAAACAATACTAAGCAAAAATAACATGACAGCATGACACGACTCACACGTGATCTGTCAAAAAAAAAAGGCTATTGAAAAAAGTATCTCTACTTGGATCACCCGTTAAATAGAGTGCGCATCTCATACTACGAAGATTTCCTATGTGTGGTTCTGACATTGATACCCCAGTGTTCACAGCACTTACCGCCTGCGTCAGAAACGGCTACAAAATTTGTTTCTGTGATGCGCACTCAATGTAGTTTTATACTCTTAGCTTAAAGTCATTTTGCAAATGAGTACTTTGCAACAACACTCCGATCCCCGCCAATGACTTAGTCATCATACAAATGAAATTACTGTCAGATTGACGTTGTCGCGAAGAACTCTATGGCAAAGAAAAAAACTATCGAAAGATTTCTGCGAAGTAATCGCAGAATATATAGCTACATTCAGAAAATTCTCAGAAGACTATTGCTCATCTGAATTTTACATATGTCATGAGAATCTAAGCGATACCAATAACATGCAGAGCTCTTTCGATAACTTTTAGAATTTATTCGATAACTTCTTTGTAAACCCATAGGAAACGTCATAATAATACATGTGACAGCTGAAGGGACAATAAGTGTGTTCCGGATTCAGTTAACTTTGCAGGTGCACTGCTCTCAATGGTCAATCGACCATTTCAATCGCATGACATTTGAGGGGAAATTACTGACGAAACGAGTTGAAAAATTACAGATGGGCCTTCAGATATGAGTGAAACAGCTGATTTTTCTTCGACCTGTCATGAAGATGTTTTTTATTTCAGTAAAATCACCCGTCAATATAGGTTTATTTCAGTTTTTTTTTTTAATTTAGTAAAGATTTCTCGTTCCACGTTGCCGTACCTCATTTTTCAGTTATTAACTGAAATGCGAAACACGGCCAATCTATTTGTGAAAGGTAACCAAACGAAGCCCAAAATGAATTTCCATTCCTCGATTAAATAAAATAAATAAAAAGCAAATAAATATAAAAAATAAACAATTGGTCACCGATTGAATTTGTCAGTTGATTTGCTAACGAAATCAAGGCCAAACACGGTTACACAAATCACCGAAATCAATCCTTTGACGTCCTCGAATCGTAATCGATATTATTTCCATAAAAAGTCCGGCCATTGACTATAGCCAATCAGGCAGAACACAGACCGAGCCAGACACGACAGCCAGGCCAATAGATCTCTCCCACATCATCGCTTCACATTCACCTCCTGAGTCCAAATGCCAAATGTAAAAAAAAAAAAAAAAACGTCATCTCATGCACGAACATCAGTGTATGTCAGAGGCGCATCCTGGTCGATTGTAAATTTCTGGACATTTTTAGGAAATCATTGTCAGGAGGACAAATAAAATCCTTGTTGGCATTCATTCAATGGAAACGAAATAATCACAAGAAGGACAGCAGAGGCCAGAGCCAAAGTGTTTAGATTCAGGCGGTGACGTACACGGTACAATGTAACTCCAAATAGTAAATGTGAGTTGCATACGCTCTTTAGGTATTATACCGTCAGCTTTAGGTCTGGATCTGGGGGGTGTTCTCAGCTTTGCACACGTTTTCCTTGCAATTGTATTATGCCAAAGCAATTTCTTTTGTATTGTGTTTAGCCGGTGACGACTGACGAGGTCCTTTGCAAGGACAGTTTTTTTTTGTTGTGCTTGGTTTTTTTTTGTTTTTTATGTTATTTCGGTGATGGGATGCGAGATGGCAGGCAGAGGAAAGTCCTTGGATTGAATAGTTTCAGAGAAGAATAACAATGTGTGTGGAATGTTGTGCGGAACTTTTTGCAACGCTTCATTTGTCAAATTGACGCTGCTGAAGCAGCAAATCGATGAAGAGATGGCTTCTATTGTTTTAAGGCTAGAATGAGTTGTGTGTGTGTGTGTGAGTGCGCGCCATCGAAAGGAAATGACAGGCGGTCGAGTTGATTTAATTTCTTGTTGGTCCTTTAACTTGCTGGGAAAATAATGGAAATGGAAAATGGACGACAGATGGGAGAGTGTTGATTTAATCGGGATCTAGTTGATCAATGTTGCTTTTTGGTGGTGGCTATTTAACGGTATCAAATATTTATGACGTCAACATGGAGTCACTGGAAGACTGATTGAGTCCAACTAGAAAGCTGCAAGGCAGTTTCATTTGCGGACTGAATGGTTATCCTGCGTTTGAGCGTTTAAAATTATTTCCATTTGTTAAGAAAATACGTTATCGGGTGCAATTGAGAACTGTCAAGTCGTACATTCTGGCAGTTCGGGAAAGGGAAATTCGCTTCTGGTAACATAATTTTTGACGAATGTAAAACTGGCCCTCCAAGTTGGAGGGTTGTGCTACTACCCAACCATGGAAAAATTAAATTCTTACGAAGCAACCAATAGCCTCGAAAAGGACGGATTTTATTGTTGACGACCTGGCTAAACGAAAAAATAGCAACGACGTTCGTATCTGCACCTGGAATGTGAGAACATTAAACAGGAGAGGTACAATCGAACAACTAGCGGAAGCCCTAAACTGCTACAAAGCAGATATTACCGCCATCCAGGATATACGAAGGGACGGGCCGGGAAAAAACAGGATGAAGAACTGTGACATCTACTACGGACCGTGTTATAGTGAGCAGAAACAGCGACTATTCGGTTGCGGATTGGTTATAAGTGCCAGGCTTAGGCAAGAAGTCTTATATTTCCAAGACATTAGCGAATGCATTGCAACAATCCGCATCAAGGCAAAATTCGCCAACATAAGCCTTATCTACTCTCACGCCCCAACGGAGGAAATAGCTGATATAGCTAAGGATTGCTTCTATGAACTCCTTGACAAAACCTATGAGCGACTACCGAAGTACGATGTTAAAATCGTGCTGGGAGATTTTAACGCAAAGGTAGGAAGAGAAGACATCTTTAGCAGTATTGTCGGAAAACATAGCCTTCACGACAACACGTCTAGTAACGGACTTAGGCTAATTGACTTCTCTACGGAACGAAATGCCACTATAGCCAGCATACGTTTTTTTTCACCTCGATATCCATAAGGGGATATGGCGGTCTCCAGATCAACGAACGGTCAACCAAATTGATCACACATTACGATAGACAAGAGGCACGCATCCAGTATTGTGGATGTCCGAACCATTCCGGGGAGCTAACATCGACTCGGACCACTTTCTTGTTGCAGCCAAGATAAGAATTTGAATATCCAACACGCCACAACAATCCAGAAATACTGTGAAAAAATTTAATGTCGGAAGACTGCAACCACAGGAGACCGGCAAGACCTTCGCGCAACCTTAACCTCTCGAGCGCAACTGATGTGCTGGGTTTCTCGCGCCTACCAGCAAGAAACCGCTGGTTTGATGGCGAATGCCGATAGATGCTCGGAGCCAAGAACGATGCCTACAAGGCTAAGCCGCAGGTGAAGACAAGAACTGCCGTTGAGCTCTGTAGACAGAGAAGAAGGGAAAAATAACGGATTTTTAGAATGAAGAAATAGGAGAAAGAAAAGCGCACGATCGAGGATATGGAGAGGTGCCACTCTAGGAACTATATTCGCAAGTTTTACCAAAGTGTTAAACGTTAAAGCAAGGGATAGAAGGCTCGAACAGAGTAATGTCGAGATGAACCAGAAAATATAGTAGCGGCGACACAGTTGATGCTGAGGATCTGGAAGAACCACTTCTTCGGACTGTTAAACGGCGATGACGAACAACATTCCGCTGTCAGGGAGAACGAACCATTCAATGTTGGCAACGACAGCGAAAACTACCAACCTGAGTGAGGTGAGGATAGTAACATCTAAACTGAAGCTTAATAAGACTGCCGGAAATGACGGCCTACCCGTCGAGCTTTATAAAGCCGGCGGAGATGAATTGGTTAGTAACATCCACCAACTCATAAGATAAAATCTGGTCGGATGAAAGTATGCATGAAGAATGGAATACCAACATCGTTTGCCCGCTTTACAACAAAGGAGACCCTCTGAACTGCGCCAACTACAGAGGCATAAGTCTCCTCAACATTGCCTACAGGATCCTATCTGCCGTAATATGTGAACGCCTGAAATCGTTTAGCAACAACCTGATCGGCCGTTATCAGTGTGGTTGTAGGCCAGGAAAGTCCACAATCGATCAAATTTTCACACTTCGGCAGATCCTGGAAAAAACCCAAGAAGTCCAAATCGATACCCACCACCTATTCATCGATTTCAAAGCCGCATACGACAGATTTATAGAGACGAACTATGCAGAGCCGTGTCTAGCTTTGGTATACCGCCCAAACTCGTCCGTTTGTGTAGGATGACGATGGAGAATTCTCACTGCTCCATCAGGGTCGGAAACGACCTCACTGACACATTCGATACCAAAAGAGGATTTAGGCAAGGCGATGCTCTGTCATGTGACTTCTTCAATCTGATTTTTGAGAGGATTGTGCAAAACTCCCGAGCCAACACAATTTTCCAAAAATCTGTACAACTACTAGCATACGCCGACGATATTGACATCATTGGTAGGACCCAACGTGATGTCATGGCCACGTTTGCTACTATAGAGAAGGAAGCGGCAAAAACTGGTTTAGCAGTAAATGAGGGCAAGACGAAGTACATATATGCTGTCAACACGAAAGGACACACAACAACGACGAATTGGACAGAACGTCACAATTGACAGATATAACTTCGAGGTAGAACCTTGTCTACCTGGGCTCCGTCCGCTATTAACTCCGACAGGCACATCTCGTCAGAAATTAAACGAAGAATTTCTCTTGCCAACCGCTGTTTCTTTGGGCTAAGAAGGCGGTTTGGTTGTAAAGCCCTCACTCGAACTACTAAGGAGATCCTATATAAGACCCTGATCATCCCAGTCTTGCTCTACGGCGCATGGACCGTCTCAAAAGCGGATGAAGAAATCCTGGGTCGATTTGAGAGGAAAATTCTTCGATAAGTCTTCGGTTGCGTTGACGGGCTATGGAGACAAATATTCAACCAAGAACTATACGAGCTGTACAGCGACATTTCCCTGGTAAAAAAAAACTCAGCATTGGACGTTTACATGTAGATCGAATGGACACCAATACTATAGCTCGCAGAGTCTTCGATTCCCAGTCAGACGTCTGACGCTGTAGAGGAAGACCTCATCTTAAGTGGCACGCACAAGTAGAAACCGACTTCAGCCAATTTGCCGTCCGCAACTGGAGGCAGTTAGCTAAGGACCGGGCTAATTGGCGAGACTTTCAAACCGAAAGTTGAAATAGTGCATAAAACCTTTTTTCACCTTTTCGTTAAAATCTCGAGTTGAAAGCAACTTTGAAGTAAGCCAACTTGCGAGTTTTCAGAAAGTTGAACAATGGTGAATAAAAAACGGGCGTAAATGCGGTTTCCCAAAACCATTAAAATGCCGTTTACGACAACCCAATATTGGCATCGATATAGCTAGCATTGGGTAACGCACAAACACACTTTTTCAAACATAACCGCCATTGACTTCCAAAACGGAAATTAATCATTTCTTAGCGACATCTATCAACTCATACAACAAGTACAAACTGCTAGTTCAGTGTATCTACACAAACCTGCCAATTTCCGAATTCCGAAAGTAAACAATGCCCATATTGGACGAAAAGAGAAGGGCATATGGGACAACTTTTAAAGCGCCACGAATTGATAAAGGTGCGAATGCAAACAACTGCATAGTGCATGGCACCACTCCATTCCGAATCCGAAGCAGCTACATCAGTTGATTTGTTTTTCTTCAAATCGTCGGTCGACTTTAGCTGTGATTGTGTGGTATTTTCATTCGGTCTTGTGAAGGAATTTAGAAGTTTTTTTACTTAAAAGAAAAAAGTGTTTCAAAGCTTGAAATAGAATTCCTATTAAAAAAAAAAGTCTGATTACACAGTGAATTGTTAAAAAAGAAGCCTACTGCAACTATTTTAATAAGGTAAGTGCGATTAAAAGAAATTTATTTCATTCAATTGTGTAATTCGTGGGAAATAAAAAAAAAAAAACATCAGATTGAGGTCAGTCAGACAGGTAATTGTTTGTTGTTCCTGTTTTTTTTTCTTCTCTACCGCCACTGAGATGAGTTTTGTTGTGAAATCCCGAAGGTGGTTTCTGGTAGAATTTGGCCCCCCCAAACAAATTGGAAACATTCCTCCACCATTACTTGATATCTTTGGCGTTTTCTTTGTTGTTGTTTTGAATATGCCGCAGTGGTGATGGGGATTTTTTTCTTTTCAAAGTTTCCCGTTGCCCGATGTGATTTGGGGGTGGGAGCATAAGGGAACACTTGGCATGGATACTAAATAGTAATGCGCATGCATTTTCCCTAATCCTGACCGAAACCAAAAATAGCACGTAGATACAGGGAATTCAATAAGTCTGCAGAAGTACAGCATTATTTCACATCAGGTTTCGGTGGGGAAAGGGTTCCCCTTTCCCAGTTGCCTTTGGGGCATGGTGGCGAAACTAACACGCAATTTTCATGTCAAGCTTCGATATCGAGTCTGGAATGTTCTAGATTTTGGTTCGAAGATCACTTGAACTGAATGGCGTTGATATTTGTCGACTGACAGAGAATGGCTCGCACTGGCAAGTCACGACAAGGTTAGAATAATTGAAAGATAAAAATCTGAAAGCTATTTGAACGAAAGTTTCGTGTATTCCTGGTGTCTTAGTCAAATTCCACGAAGTTGGTGTTTACTTTAGACATGGATTTGACCACTCGGCTTTTGTTTTGTGGGGCGGTCTTTCTTATCAGTAGCGAGACACATGAGAGGATGTAGATGTGTAGAATGTTTGTACCAAGTCTTCTTGCACCGGAGCCAGCTATAAATAATGATGATGACATTTTATTCGAGGCTAGATAAGCCGGGAAGCCGTGAATTTTCAGTGGGAATGAGTCATATGAGTAGCAGTAGGTGATCGAAAGGTAGTAAATGGCTGGAATTTTTTTTATCAGATAACTATCGGACCCGGAAAACGCTGTTTTGCTTTAAAAAAATTTAAAATGTATCCTTGGAATAGTCATCATAGGTTGGGGTGATTTGCTTTCAGTGTGGGCCAAATACAAGTTTCAAAATTAAACTCCCATTAGTTATGGAACAAAACGTCGTTCAAGTGGCTGCCTCGGCTGGCTTCGAACTTTAGCAGTAGTGAACACTTTTAGGGAATCTGTATCCTTATTACAGGTTCTTAAGGATAGATGTTCAGAAAGGCCTGGGGAATTAATCCTGAGACTTGTTGCATAATTGTTCATAGACACACACTCCAATTAAAAAACGATACGAACCTACTTATGTAGCGCTACAGTCCAGAATGAACCTGGGTCTCTCCAATTAGCCCGGTCCTTAGATCACTGCCTCCAGTTGTGCACTCTAAGTTGTTTGAGGTCGATTTCTACTTGTACGCGCCACTTAAGATGAGGTTTTCCTCTACTGCGTCCGACGTCAGGCTTTGAATCAAAAATCTGCGAGCCGGAGTATTGGTGTACATTTGCTCTAAATGCTCTAGCCGTCTTAAACGTCCAATGCGAAGTTTTTTTTTGACCAGAGGCATGTCGCTGTACAGCTCGTATACACCGTCAACGCAAACGGGACAAAAGATTTTTCGAAGAATTTTCCTCTCCAATCGACCAAGGATTTCTTCATCAGATTTTGATGCCGTCCATGCTTCAGCGCCGTAGAGCAAGACTGGGATGATCAGGGTCTTATATAGGATCTCCTTAGTAGTTTGAGTGAGGGCTTTACTACTAAATTGCCTTCTTAGACCGAAGAAACAGCGGTTGCCAAGAGTAATTCTTCGTTTAATTTCTGACGAGATGTTGCTGTCAGAGTTAATAGCGGAGCCGAGGTAGACAAAGTCCCGTACTACGTCAAAGTTATATCTGTCAATGGTGACGTTCTGTCCAACTCGTCGGTGTTGTGTGTCCCTTCGTGTTGACATCATATAAAGGGTTTTTCAATAAGAGCGCTACAAAAGTTTTTTTTTAAATAAAACAAAAACGGTTCTGAATATCAATAAAATTCTTTATTTCTGTAAAAGTACGTTCGATGCCATTATGTATGAAACTCGATTTCTTTTGCATGGCCACCACGGGCACGCTTGCAGAAGTCCAGACGCTGAACCCAATTTTCGTGAGATAACACGTTCCCCAAACTTGGTTTCCAATAAATTGATTGTGGCATTCGCTGTGTGGCTTGTGGCGCCGTCTTGTTGAAACCACATGTCCACCAAGTCCATATCATCCAATTGGGGCCAAAAATATTCGGTTATCATTGAACGGTACAGATTCCCATTGACAGTAGCGTGCCGGTCTTGATCATCACGGAAGAAGTACGGCCCAAAGACGCCGCCGGCCCATAAACCACACCAAACCGTAATTTTTTCGGGATGCAATGATGACTCATGGAGTACGTGTGGATTGCTGCCTGACCAATACCGCAAATTTTGTTTATTGACGAAGCCATTCAGCCAGAAATGAGCCTCATCGCTGGAGATGATTTTTCGATGAAAATCCGAATCATTTTCAAGATGTTGCTCAGCCCAACATCACGGACATACGACGCTTCTGGTGGTCAAGCGGCTTCAGTTCTTGTGTCAATTTAATCTTGTAAGGATGTAGGCCAAGATCTTTTCGCAAAATTCGCCACAACGACGTCACAGAGATGCCCAACGCTTGAGAACGACGCGTGAGAGACACATTTTGGGCTTTCTTCAACTGAAGCCTCAACGGCAGCAATATTCTCGACACTACGGGCACTTCTTTGTCTCACTGGCACGGGTACTGTGCCTGTGGATTCAAATTTTTCCACTAGACGCTTAATTGTTGATCTGCTAGGACGATTATGACGACCATATATTGGACGTAGCGCTCTACACGTTGAGGCCACTGACTCCAAATTTCGGTTGTAAATTTTAATAATTTCGACCCGTTGTTGGATCGTATATCTTTCCATCATGAAATGGCAAACCTAACTGAAGAGAAATGTCAAAAGAGCGGCAAGAAATATAGCGTCGTTTGCTGTCCCTGTCGCTCAACTTTTGTAGCGTCCCTGTTGAAAAACCCGATACTCTCATTTACTGCTGAACCCTTTTTGCTGCTTCTTTCTCTATACCAGCAAACGTGGCTATGACATCACGTTTGGTCCTACCAATGATGTCAATATCGTCTACGTATGCTAGTAGTTGTAACGATTTTTGGAAAATTGTGCCTCTGGTGCTGGCTCGGGAGTTTTGCACAATCCTCTCAAGAATCAAATTAAAGAAGTCAGCGCATTGCCTTGCCTAAATCTTTTTTTTTGGTATCGAAGGTGTCGGTGAAGTAGTTTGCGACCCTGATGGAGCAGCTATAATTCTCCTTCATCATCCTACACAAACGGAAGAGTTTGGGCGGTATACCAACACTAGACATGACTCTGTATAGTTCGTCTCTATAGATGCTGTCGTATGCGGCTTTAAAATCGATGAATAAATGGTGGGTATCGATTTGGACTTCTTGGTTTTTTTTTTCCCGGCCAGATATCGCTAGAATGACGGCGGTAATTAATGGGCACTAGCCAATTGGAGACCATGCGGCCAAACTAGGCCCATACAACCCCCAATGCCGCAAATGAGAGAGAGAAATCCTCTCCCATTTCGTCTGAAAATGTCTGGCACTGCAAGGAGCCAGATTGCGTGCATTAGACCAACCATCCTTCGACAACTTTGGCGACATCTCGGGTACAAGGATACAAGATCTTATCCGTTTTCTAAACCTCACAGGCTGTATCTAGAGACCGCTTGTATCACATCCACAACAATCATCATAACACGAGTCGTGGTAACAAAAAGGCACATCAGTGCTACTTGGGTTCATGAACCGCCACCTCTACCTATCTACCTACATGTTCGGAAAGATGTGGTGCTTCGGGTACCTGGAAATGTTGCTCCATCCCAATGCTTTGCGGGAGCGAATGATCTGAATCATAGAGGTTTCTGCCAGATGCTGTAGTTCGCTACAGTAGTGAATGCTAGTAGTTCTTATAAGGCTGTTGCTCATCGCGCTGCATTACCTATGATTGTGAGAGTGATGGATGCTGGTCCACCTCATTGCACTTCTAGTGTGTGCTATCTGGCTCTTTCTACTTTTTGTTGGTATTTTGTTCTACTCTTTGAAAACCAATGGATTTACCCTAGCTTGGTCCTCTGATTTTCCGTTTCTTATTATTTTATTATACAGTCTTAGGATCCATTTGGGAATTTTCCCATTGAAGTCAAAGAGGCGCCTCAATGAAAAGTTGCACCGAAATACTTTGTTGCTTCCAAAAAATTTGTACGATTGTACGCATTAATACTTGCTTGGGGCGTTAACATCTCTCAGACCTTCAATCGATTCCACTTGTTTAATGATCCCGAGCTTAAAGTTTCAAATGTTCAACAAATCTAGCAGAACTGTCATCTTGCGCACGTCCATTAATTTAATTTTCGAAATAAATTGCTCAACACAACAACGTACTCCAGAGACAAATTCATTTAATTAACCTTTAGCCGCTCTACGTACAGCTACAGATCTCCAACTTCCCCTTGTGTATATCAAAGCATGACATAATCACATGCCTTATGCTCTGTTGAGGCATAAATGTGCTCCACTGTCTTGAAAACAGAACAAAAAATCCACCATCGATTTATGTAGGACAAATTGTCAATTATTGATGGAAGCCCACCGTTTTGGAGTGGGCAAGTTATAATTGAATTTCCCTTTCAGTTTTCCTGGGAATCGGTTCACCTGTCCCTCACTCAGAATTGGGGTTGCTGTCGAGTGTCAAACCACCTGCTTACCCTGGCTGCACTACAAGACAATTCTATGGCCAGCTATAAACATTATTCTCGAGACCTAAATGTGGCTTCCATTTGCAGAAACACTACCACCTCCAATGAATTCGCAATAGCGAAAGAAACAATAACACGAATCGAATCGATAGCTTCCAGTCAACCCTATTTCGCTCGACTTAATTCTTAATTCCTTGAGCATGATGGTGATGATGGTGGTAGGTTCGGTGCAGTTCGGTTCGGTTCGGTTCGGTCTTACATTTCCGTGGTAATATACCCTAGACGGTGTGGAAAACAAGCGAATATGGTTGATAGCCGACGTGCGGTGGCATGTACCTTGTACAACTGCATAAAAGTGGTTTTATGTGTGCACAAAGAAGACTGGGGATTATAGCGTCGTTGTTGTCATCGTCTCCTCCAGCACCACCATCGCTTGGTGTTTTGGTTCACGTCTTTCTGGTCGGTAGATGGACGTAGGTTTTGCTAGTGCCAGCTATCGGTCAATTAACTCTTAACCGAGTTTGGATGGCTTTACCTTTTCCACTGTCTGTTCGATGTCTGTAATTGGGATGATTACAGTGTGTGTGGAAGGTTTGCATCCGGTTGTTCGGCCTTGAGACATTTGTATAGGAGGCAAAAATTATTGCAAAGATAACAACGTACTGATAAGAATGTAAGTGCGATTCAGCGAACGTGAGCACATGTTTGTTGCCTCGTTTTTTTTTTTTTGTGTCTACAATTCCAAAACGACTCTAAAGGAACTCATTGTAAATGATAACAAGACAGCTAAGCTCTCGAGTGAATGAATGAATGAATTGTTCAGATGTAAACCATATGGAACGTATACAACGGTCGATACGTTCAATCCAATTTTCGATGACCCTTCGCACATATCGACCGATACGGCCGCTATTTCTCATTCGATATTGGCTCTGAGTTCATCAAACGTCGTCGGCTTGTTGGCATAGCCAATGACTTAATAGAACCCCATAAAAAATTAATCTAGAGGCAATCAATCACACGATCTCGACGGGTCCGTTTCTCTACATAACACGTTCACTGAACTGAGGCTCCAAATTCTCGATTGTTGCACCCGCTGTGTGGATTTTGGCACCGTGTTGTTGGAACCACATATTACTGATGTCCAGTTCATGCAATTGGTTAAAGGAATAACGTTCCAATATTCCTCTGTAGCGAATACCATTTAACGTGACGGTCATTTACATCGACGAAAAAAAAACTTCCCACTGACGGCACCGGCATGAAAACCTAACCAAACTGTGAGTTTGCACATGAAGAACTTTTTCATGAAGCTCATCAGGGTTCTCACCTGTCCTGTAACGCATATTTGGCTTATTGACGAAGCCGTTTGACGAAAACTGCGCTGAAAATGATTTTCCGGTCAAATTCTTTGTATTCTTCCACCATGTCCAGGCCCTAATTCAAGAACGTACGTCGCTTCAATTGGCTGAGCAAGTGGTTTGATCTTCAGTGGTCATATTGATCTTAAAAGGGTGTAAGCCAAGATCCTTACGCAAAATGTGCCATGATGTGGCTTGTGAGAGGCCCAATTCTTGAGAACGCCGTGAAATTCAATGATTTGGTTTGCTTGCGACGGGCGCCAGCCATATTCTCCACACTTTGGGCTAAACGTAGTCTCACTTCAAGTCGCTAATTGAACACCCTTTTTATAAGTTCTGTCCGCTTCTCTTTTCTATTTTCTTGACAATGTCAAGAGACGCCATCAACACGACAGGCGTGGAATGAGGAAGGGTATGTTTTTTTGTTTTTGTCTGATGCTATGTGACCGTTGGGCATCATTTTTAAATTTGAGCTTTAGGTTTATAAAATCGTTGTTTTGATTATTGTGGGGGAAATGTTCCTCAAATTATGTGTTGATCCTATTTTAGGAGATGTAGCCTACGCACTTAAAAGTACTTAATAGTACGACCGATATATACATTTTTAAAAGAGCACACGCTTATCGGTTGTTGGATATTATCGAACGAGGGAAACTCTGATCGGCATTAACTTGGAAATACCTAGTCGTTATAACTTTGACTACACATCGTTGGTGCTTATTTTACCTCCAAGTGGTAACCACAGGATAATGGTCTTATCCAACCGGAATTGACTTGCTAAACTTAGAAGTGCGAGTGTTGATAACTAGACAAAAACCAGCAACACTATAACCAGGCTGGTCAGAATACCTGGCAAGGAACATCCGGCCTGCGCTGCTCAGTGGAACCTATATGAGTTACTTCGACAAATTCAGACAACAGGTCATTCATGGGTAAATCAGGCCCCTTAAACAGAGATGGTGGCATGAACCGAAAAGCCAATGGCAGCGCTCAATTCGCAACGCGTATTCCTAAACCTCTCGATTAACGCCATACCACCAGCATCAAATGTCGAAGATCAATGGCAGCGATGCCAACAAGCCATTAGATCAGCCGCAACTGATGTGCTAGGTTTCTCGCTCCCACCATCAAGAAACCTCTGGTTTGATGAGGAATGCCGACAAATGCTCGCAGCCAAGAACGAGGCCTACATGGCTAAGTTGACGGAGAAGAAGAGAGCTTCCATTGAGCTCTACATGCAAAGAAGGAGGAAAGAACTCCGACTTTTCAGATCGAAGAATGATACCATAGTGTCGAGATGAACAAGGAAATATCGTTTTTGAGACACAGTCGATGCGGAGGATATTGAAGAACCACTTCTTAATAACCAACTTAAGTGAAGCTACCGGCCAAAATTAACCTGGGCCTCAACTAACATGCCTCTCAAAATAGCCCGGTAACTACCTCTAGTTGCGCACCTCAAGTTCGTTGAGGTTGGTTTCTACTTGTTCGCGCCACTTAAGGCAAGCTTTTCATTTACTGCGTCAGACTTCTGGGTGGCAATCGAATTCGCCCTACATGTCCTAACATTCATTAACGTCAAATGCGGAATTTTCTGACCACGTGCATGTGCATGTCGCTGTACAGCTCGTATCGTTCTTGGTTGAATCGTCGTCTCCTCTCGTTGAGGTTGGTTTCTACTTGTTCGCACCACTTAAGGCAAGCTTTTCATTTACTGCGTCAGACTTCTGGGTGGCAATCGAATTCGCCCTACATGTCCTAGCAATCATTAACGTCAAATGCGGAATTTTCTGACCACGTGCATGTGCATGTCGCTGTACAGCTCGTATCGTTCTTGGTTGAATCTTCGTCTCCATAGCCCATCAACGCAAACGGGACCGAAGATTTTTCGAAAAATCTTCCTCTCAACTTGACCAAGGATTTCTTCATCCACTTTTGATACTGTCCATGCTTCAGCTCCGTACAGCAGAACTGGGATGACCCGGGATCTCCTAAGTAGTTCGAGTGAGGGCTTTACTACTGAATTGCCTTCTTAGACCGAAGAAACAGCGGTTGGCAAGAGTAATTCTTCGTTTAATTTCTGACGAGATGTTGTTGTCAGAGTTAATAGCGGAGCCGGGGTAGACAAAGTCTCGTACACCCTCAAAGTTATATATGCCAAGGGCGACGTTCTGTCCGATTCGTCGATGTTGTGTGTCCTTTCGTGTTGACAGCATATACTTAGTCTAACCCTCATTTACTGCTAGACCCAATTTTTCCGCCTCCTTATCGATGCTAGCAAATGACATCACGTTGACTCCTACCAACGATGTAAATATCGTCGGAACATGCTAGTCATTGCATTGATTTTATGGAAGATTGCCTCACTAGTGTTGGCTCGGGAGCTTTGCACGATCTTTTCAAGAGTGATGTTAACGAAGTCACATGACAGTGCGTCGCCTTGCCTAAATCCTTTTTTGATATCGAATGTGTCGGTGAAGTAGTTTCCGACCCTGATGAAGCAGCGAGAATTCTCCATCGTCATCCTGCACACACGGACTAGTTGGGGCGGTATACCAAGACTAGACATGGCTCTGTATAGTTCCTCTCTATAAATGCTGTCTTATGCGGCTTTCAAATCGATGAACGGGTGGTGGGTAATGATTTGTACTTCTTGGGTTTTTTCCAAGATCTGCCGAAGCTTGAAGATATGTTCGGTTGTGGAGTTTATTGACCTAAAACCACACCGATAAGGGCCGATCAGGTTGTTAGTAAACGTTTGCAAGCATACACATGATACGGAAGATAGGATCTTATGGCGATGTTGCCACTGTAGCTGGCGCAGTTCAGAGGACTTGTGGATCGGACAAACGATGTTGAGGGCATACTTCTGGCATATGCTATCAAATTGAACGGACACACAACATCGACGAATTGGACAGAACGTCACCATTGACGTATGTAACTTTGAGGTAGCACGGGAGTTTTTCTACCTCGGTTTAGTCGTTTTGAGTAAAAAATCGCAGATTCAACCACGAACTTGACAAGCTGTGCAGTAACATAGATTTTGCCAAAAAAAATCTTCGTGTAGGACGTTTTTTAAGGGCTAAGATATGTGGACCAAATGGAAGCTAATAATCCAGGTCGAAGGTTCTGCGACTCCTCTGCTCGATTGAAGGATGACCTCGCCTTAAGTGTCCCGCACAAGTATAAACTTACCTCAACCAACTTAAAGTGCGCAAAAATAGAACCTACCGCCATTAAAGACCGGTCTAACTGAGGAGGTATGTTGAGGTAAGGTATCAAGCATCAACCCTACCGCAGATTTAATGTTTTGTCTGTCATTCAGGGTTCTGATAAACAAGAACGACGTCAACTTGATTTCCATTCCTCATTTGGACTAACAGGTGTTGTGCTGCCTCACAGGTGTTGTGCTGCCTCACAGGTGTCTTTTAAAAACATGCCCTCTAAGAACATACGTCTCTTTGCATGGTTGTCCTATTTGTTTCGTTTGCCTCGAGATCATTAAGAAGTCTTGATGCATTTTTTGGTGTTGTAACATTTTTTTTTTGGAACATTTCCTGCTCCAGTTTGTGCAGAAAAACATGCTAAGTGACCAAAATCGATACAGCCTAAGGCTGTGGTAAGTGTACTGCGCTCTCTGATCCTGTATTCTTTCTTACCGGATCATCTCTTTATGTTTGTTGGCAATCTTATCATAGGAAGCTCATAAAGGTATGGAAAGACCTCGTGAGCCTAGTGACTTTGAAAACTTGATAGAAAGTATCAAGTTGTCAAAGTCAGTAGGCTCCCCATGGCTATGGGAAGACCTCGGCAGCCTAGTGACTTTCAGAACTTGACAAACAGTATTAAGTTGTCAAAGTCTCTAGGCTCCCGAGGTTATACCATCTTCATGTTTCGCTGGACGTTTATTGAGTTTAAATCTTCGCATATATCCTCCTTTGTCCGGTCCTTCTACTTCTACTGTGTTGCGATGCTTCAGCGGCCGAATTCCTACCTCGTTGCAGAGGGTTACCCAATTGCATTCTTGAAGGTGAGCTTTTTCCCCAGAGCCGTTGAGCTGGAGCAGGAGATTGACTCTCTTGGTTTCTCTATAGTTGCTGATGTCGTGATTTAGGCTCCCAACTTTGGGTTTCAGTATCATTGGTGGGAGAATTTTAGCAGAGTCTTCATTCATATGCCACCACTATCGCTTCAGGATCTATGTCTGTGAAAGTTCTTTGTAGCTTTACCGTTTTGAAATAGGCTGATTCCCATGTTCTTCCCTGTTGGAGAGGTTGTCATCTGTATAGAGAGATGTATACACACTTGATAGACACTATCGAGTCCCTAGGTCTTCCCATAGCTTAATCAACTTTCTATGATATCAGTTCCGATTATGCGTGTGAAAGTCTCGTTTAAGTGAGTGGAAATGTTCGTTATCGACGCGCATAGCTGAGTGGTCCCAAAGTTTACACTTCCGTCCCCCACCAGTGGAATTGCATTTCTTAAACAAATCGGATATCAGACCCTCATTTGATTCTAAGTACCCCCTCCTAACGATAACCAACAATGTCCTCCAACTTGCAGCCCCGATAGTCACATCCATTTGCAACGCTTCACTAACCTAAGTAACTTATGTGTCGTCTCTTCGTGCCCTGCCCATCAATGGGGATTATGTCAATGAGCCCACCACATACTGCCTCCCTTTAGCGTACAACTAACGTATGGTCAGGGTATTTGCGCGCTTGTGTATGTTTACTCCATACGCTGCCTCCTATTCTTGAGTTAGCACCATTTCCAGTATGAATAAGTTATTGCCTTCCTCTGTCGCAAGTATATTGATCGATTGAGCGTCATTGTTGGTCATTTGCTGTTGCATTCAGACGAGTGGACTTCCTCGAATCGAATTCATAATTCCACACACCGTTTTACCAACACAGTGTTTCCTATTATTTCACAGACTTGGAGCACCAGCTGAATCCTCGCATTACATTGTTGTTCATCATGGCTAACGGAGGCCTCACGTGTGTCAAGTACATTACATTCGTTTGTAACCTGCTCTTTGCGGTAAGTTTTATCTCCAGCATCAAGCCATTATTTCCTTCCATCTCCAAGCGTGTGAGAAACCGTTTTTATTTATTTCTTTCTTCTGCTTCCATAGCTGACGGGATTCTTGATTTTCCTCGTTGGATTCCTAGTGCAACTGAAGTACAATCACTACTCGAACTTTGTGGGCGATCATATATGGACGGTTCCAATTATCTTGATGATTATTGGCTTGGTGGTAGCATTCATTTGCTTCATGGGATGTTGTGGTGCCCTTAAAGAGAACAGTTGTATGATTATGTCATTTGCCATCCTGGCGGTGGTGATATTCCTCTTTGAGATTGGACTGGGCATTGCCGGTTATGTGAAGCACTCAGGGCTGAGGACTGTAATGGAAGGGCAATTCAATATGACAATGGAACAGTATCCAGACCGTAAGGATTATCGGGACACTTGGTCACTTGTACAAACCGAGGTAAGTGGTTGAACAGGTGGGTGGTAATTAAGGGGGATGGGTAATAACATAGATGGCATGTAGGTTCTGCAATGGCGGACTAGTATTTGAAAGGTTCTGGTTGAGGTCGAGCAATTGTAAAGTCAGTTGCTGCGTAATATACCCCCCTGAACGTGTGTCGAGAATGTAGGTCATCGATTGGGAGGAATTTCTTTTGAGTTAACTATCGATTTGGTTGGTTTAATGAACTTTTCAGACTCTAATGGGTGCAGTGTCCAATATTTTATTGTTTTATGTTCTTGAGGCAGTGGCATAGTGATTAGTGCGTAGGACTACCTACCACGGGGTATGTGGTTCCAATCGCGAAAGTGACAACACTTAAGTTCTTTCCCTGCCGAAAGCTTGACAAACATCAAAGAGTATCTCTATCATATGAGAGCTTTCCAAATTTGCTGTTCGATTGGACTACGGTCAGGATTGCCAGGACACAACTGCATACATAAAGACCATGCAAAATGGTCTCTCTAAATGTGTAGCCAGATGAAGACTTGGCGAAAACCCTCAAAAACCTAATTCGGTCCCTTTCAGCAGGAAATACAAAGTCCCGCATATTGACCCTTCTAAACTTAATAGCGTCAGTCTCAAGTTTGCAGAATCAGCCAAGTGCATGTATCTGATTTTGGATATGAAACTGAACCGGAAAGCCAACATCCAAGAACGCTTGAAGAAAGCCACGCTAGCCTTATGCACTTGTAATCTGATAATCGGAAAGAAATTGGGTATGCAACCACATATCTCTCTCTGGCCTTACGTGTCCATCATAAGACCCATACTCCTGTATGGTGTCTTAGTCTGGTGGACGGGCTTAGAAACAGCCTCCAACCGCAACCTCCAAAATAAAGTTAAAAGATCAGCTGGAATATGTATTGGCCGAGCTCTGAGAGCAATCACCTCTGCATCCCTTGATGCTATCCTACATCTAGTGTCCCTAGATATTTACGGCAAACAGACCGCGCTGCTTGTGCAGCTATGAGACCGAAAGCCTCGCCACATTGAACAGGCACTCAAGGTGAACACACAAAGATTCTGAATCATCTTAACATTACAGAAAGCACAGACCACACCACTACCCAAATAAGTTTTGAGCATAACTTCAGGACAGTCGCCTTGAATGGGAGTCGGATACGATTGGAACCAACACATCCATATATTTGGGTCAAAAACAGAATCTGAAGTGGACCGGAGGTGTTTTATCCGAGATGCTGAACGCTCGAACGGGCAAATTGGAAAATGATTTTGCCTATCAAAACGAATATTCAGCAACGAGATGAAGAGCTCTTTTCCCAACACCGGATGTGCTAGAAACTGGTGATGCTTTTTGCTACCGAATTTGAGCCGATTATAGTCGTCCTACTGGTCATTTTTCCTAGAAGGAAACAAGTCCAGCAGCTTTTTCTTCCTGCGTTTGTGGAAGCTGCATAAGCTGTTCTTCTTCGGACGAAAATTCTTATTTTTCGGTATGAAATGTATGCGTTCATTGCGGCCATGTCAATAAAAGAGCCTCGTCATGATGTTTCGACTATTAGCTCGAATATGATACCGTACCATAAGCCCATCCATGAGGTCAACTACACCCGTATGAGCTTTATATTCCCGAATCATTTGGTGGCAGTTTATTTCGATTATTTTTTCTGCTTTTTGTCATATCGAGGTGCCTTAGCATTATTTCGATCACGATTGAAACTTTCAAATGATTCATTGCCTACGTAGGTGGATGCCAAACGTACACACCTATCATCCTTCCATAAAACCGTATTCACATCCACTCCATCGATTGATGTCATATATTCTACGTAAGTCTGTCGCCAACTTACACGCTGGTATACGATTACTTTCTTACTTTTCTTACTTAAGTGGCGCTACAGTCCTGAATGAACCTGGCCCTCAACCAACATGCCTCCCCAAATAGCCCGGTTCTTAGCTTACTGAATCCAGTTGCGCACTCCAAGTTGTTTGAGGTCGGTTTCTACTTGTGCGCGGCACTTAAGACGAAGTCTAATTCTACTTCGTCTGACGTCTGGCTGGGAATCGAAGACCAATTGTGTCCATTCGTTCTACATGTCCTAGCTATCTTAAACATCCAATGCGGAGTTTTTTGACCAGGGGCATGTCGCTGTACAGCTCGTATAGGTCTTGGTTGATTCCTCGTCTCCATAGCCCGTCAACGCAAACCGCACCGAAGATTTTTCGAAGACATTTCCTCTAGAATCGACAAAGGATTTCTTTATCAGCATTTGATACGGTCCATGCTTCAGCGCCATCACAGTGCAGGACTGGGATGATCAAGGTGTTATATAGGATCTCCTTAGTATTTCGAGTGATGGTTTTACTACCAAATCGCCTTCTTAGCTCGGAGAAACAGCGATTGGTAAGAGTAATTCTTCGTTTTATTTCTGACGAGATGTTGTTGTCAGACTTAATATCGGTCGAGCCAAGGTATACAAAGTCCCGTGCTACCTCAAAGTTATATCTGTCAATGGTGACGTTCTGACCAATTAGGTGATGTTGTGTGTCCTTTCGTGTTGACAGCATATTCTTAGCCTTTCGCCGCTTTCATCTCTATACTAGCAAACGAGGCTATGACATCACGTTGAGTCCTACCAATGATGTCAATATCTTCGGCGTGAGTTTCACCGATTTTTGAAAATTTCTGCCTCTTGTGTTGGCTCTGGAGTTTTGCACAATCCTCCCAAGAATCAAATTAAAAAAGTCACATGGCAGCTCATCGCCTTGCGGAATGTTTTATAATATCAAATGTGTCGGTGAGGTCGTTTCCGACCCTGAATGAGCAGCGATAATTCTCCATCGTCATCCTACACAGAAAGACGAGTTTGGGCGGTATACCAAAACTAGACACGGCTTTGTATAGTTCGTCTCTATAAATGCTTGTCGTATGCGGCTTTGAAATCGATAATTAGTTGGTGGGTATCGATTGGGCACTCAAGAAGCGCCCAAGGATCTGCCAAAGTTTGAAAATTTGATCTGTTGTCGACTTTCCTGGCCTAAAACCACACTGATAAGGGCCGATCAGGTTGTTGGTAAACGGTTTCGGTCGTTCACATATTACGGCCGATAGAATTCATGTAGGCGATGTTGAGAAGATTTATGTTTCTGTAGTTGGCGCAGTTCAGAGGGCTCTTTTTTTGTGAATCAGGCAAACGATGCTGAGGTTTCATTCTTCATGCATACTTTATCCAGGCTTGGCTTATGAGATAGTGGATTTTTCTTACAAAGCCGGCGGAGATGGCTATCAAGAAGGCCGTCATTTCTGACAGCCTTATTAAGCTGGAGTTTAGATATTGCTATCATCACTTCACTCAGGTCGGGTAGTCGGTAGTTTTCGCTGTCGTTGCCAATGTTGAATGGTTCGTTCTGCCTGACAGCGGAATGTTGTTCGTCATCGCGAAGTCTTTCTTCCATATCCTCGTCATCGACTGTGTCTCAACTACGATATATCCTTGTTCATCTCGACAATTCTTTTCCAGCGTTGTATCCCTTAAGTTTGACGTTTTACCCCTTGGTAAAACTAGCGAACATCATTCCTGGAGTGGCACCTCTCTATATCCTCGATCGCACGCTTTTCTTGCTCCTTTTTCTTCTTTCTGAAATGCCGGTATTCTTCCCTTCTTCTTTGCCTATAGTGCTCAATGGCAGATCTCGTCTTCTTGGCTGCGAACATGTGTCGGCATTCCTCATTAAACCAGAGGCTTCTTGCTGCTGGGTGTTAGAAACCTAGCACATCAGTTGCGGCTGATCTAATGGCTTGTTGGCATCGTTGCCATTGTTCTTCGAAATTCGATGCTGGTGGTATGGTATTAATCGAGAGGTTTAGGGATACGCGAAGGTCTTGTCGGTCTCTTGCAATTTCAGTCTTTCGACATCAAATTTTTTTCACGATTTTTGTGGTGTGGTGGATATCCGCATTCTTACCTTGGCTGCATCAAGTCAGTGCTCCGAGTCGATGTTAGCTCCTCGGAATGTTCGGACATCCAAAATAATGGATGCGTGCCTCTTGTCTATCGCAATGTGATCCATTTGGTTGATCGTTCGTTGAGAAAAACGTGTGCTGGCTATAGTGGCATTTCGTTGCGTAGCGAAGTGTCTTTTGACAATACTGCTAAAAATGTCTTCTCTTCCTGCCTTTGCGTTAACTTCCGTCACGTTTTTAACGTCGTACTTCGGTAGTCGCTCATGGGTCTTGTCAAGGCGCTCGTAAAAGCAATCCTTAGCTATATCATCTTTTTCCTCCGTTGGGGCGGATGAGTGCGGATTGTTACAATGAGTTCGCTTATGTCTGAGAAACATAAGCTTTCTTCTGGCACTTATAAACAATCCGCATCCGAATAGTCGCTGTTTCTGCTCACTATAACACGGTGCGCAGTAGATGTCAGAGTTTTTCATTCTCGTTTTGCCGGGCCCATAACATCATATATCCTAGATGGCAGTAATGTCTGCTTTGCAGCAGCTTAGTGTTTCCGCTAGTTGTTCGCATGCACCTCTCGTGTTTAATGTTCTCACATTCTTAAGTGCAGATACGAACGTCGTTGTCCTCTTTTCGTTTAGCAGGGTCGTCAATAATAAAATCAGTCCGTTAGTTTTTTCCATGGTTGGGTACTTAACCCAAAGCACAACCCCAAACCTGCAGGGCCAATTCTAATTTATTAGATATCCCGTATCCAATACTGGATTGAGTGCTACCGTTGGCCTTTCGGTTCATCCGCCACAATCTCTGTTCAAGGGGCCTGACTTACCCTTGAGATTCCTTAATGACCTATTGTCACTATATGTCATAGAAGTTCATCTAGGATCTCCTTGGGACAGCAGGCCGGATATTCCTTGCCAGGTATTCTGCCCACCCTGGTTACAGAGTTGCTGTTTTTCGTCTTGTCGCACTTAAGAGTCCAATTGGATAAGACCAGTACCCGATTGTTACCACTTGGATGTTAAAAATCAGCACAATTGATGTGAAGTCAGAGTTACAACCACTGTGCATTGCCAAGGTTAAGCCAATCAGAGTCTACCCTCGTTCTCCAACATCAAGCCATCACAAGGTGGTTCCACTGACGCTTAAATGCTTAGCGCGGTCATACGATGCAATATGCGGTTCTCGGCAACATACTCTCTTATCGCTTCAACCAGTTCATTGGAGTGTCTTATGAAATGCATGTCGACGATCTCGCTCTGGCTCGTACTCAACAAAGACGTCGGATAATGTTGTCAGACGGTATGCTTGTGTGTTTTACATGCACATATCGTGTTAGGTCAATGCTTCGTGCTATCACCCACTTCAGACTGTGTGCTTTGATGAGTTACAAACCGTTCAATTTGAAACAACACGCAACAGTTCAATTGAAATCCAAAAATTCAACGTTCTAATGTCAACCGAAGAGAACGCCACCCAACAAGTGAACATGCATTGTCTGTACCCTTGTCTGCTAAGCTGTACTTCTCTATATCCTCGATCGCACGCTTAATGACCTATTGTCCCTATATGTCGTAGAAGTTCATCTAGGATCTCCTTGGGACAGCAGGCCGGATATTCCTTGCCAGGTATTCTGCCCACCCTGGTTACAGAGTTGCTGTTTTTCGTCTTGTCGCACTTAAGAGTCCAATTGGATAAGACCAGTACCCGATTGTTACCACTTGGATGTTAAAAATCAGCACAATTGATGTGAAGTCAGAGTTACAACCACTGTGCATTGCCAAGGTTAAGCCAATCAGAGTCTACCCTCGTTCTCCAACATCAAGCCATCACAAGGTGGTTCCACTGACGCTTAAATGCTTAGCGCGGTCATACGATGCAATATGCGGTTCTCGGCAACATACTCTCTTATCGCTTCAACCAGTTCATTGGAGTGTCTTATGAAATGCATGTCGACGATCTCGCTCTGGCTCGTACTCAACAAAGACGTCGGATAATGTTGTCAGACGGTATGCTTGTGTGTTTTACATGCACATATCGTGTTAGGTCAATGCTTCGTGCTATCACCCACTTCAGACTGTGTGCTTTGATGAGTTACAAACCGTTCAATTTGAAACAACACGCAACAGTTCAATTGAAATCCAAAAATTCAACGTTCTAATGTCAACCGAAGAGAACGCCACCCAACAAGTGAACATGCATTGTCTGTACCCTTGTCTGCTAAGCTGTAATCATTAAAATTAATGTCACGACTTCTATTCCTTAGTTACAATGTTGTGGCATCTACGGACCAAACGATTGGGAGCAAGTCCTCCACAACTCCACCCTGCCACCATCATGCTGTGCAGTCATCCAATTGGACGAAGCCACCGAATGCACCGCCAAACACGCACTCCCCCAGGGATGCTTCAACAAGCTGCTCTCTATCATCGATACAAACACATTAACCTTGGCCGGCGTTGTATTAGGAGTGGCCGGTATACAGGTAAGTCTTACCATTCTATCTACGAAATGTTCCGAATGCTAACGTGATTTTTTTTTCTCCAGATTTTGACAATAATATTCGCATGCTGCTTGTATCGTTCGTTCCGTCGAAACTACGAAACGGTTTAATCGAGGACCATCCTCCGATAAGCAATTAAAAGTCATTACCTGTTTTATTTTCAAATATTTTATATACACTTAAGCTAAAAACAAAACAAACGTATTACGATAGCATTTCCATCTATTAAAATTGTTTCGAAATGCATTAGGTAGGGGCTAGATCGACAGGTGGAATGGGACTCAATTGGGGTTCGAACGACCAATTCTTCATTCATAATGCGGATTGGTTTGTGCATCGTCAGTTAGCAATTTTAACACTTAAGCCGCCTAATCTCAAAACCAAGACTTTTATCCCACTTGAGCACCATTCCCCCGTGCGAAATCCTTCACTAGACTGATATTCGGAGTGACTTTGCTCAAAACCGTGCAATACCATGTCAATGAATTAGAAAAAAACAGTTTGGAAGAATATTTATATTGTATCACTTGTTTAGTTCTAGTAGATTGTAATAGCGTTTAAATCGAAATATATAAAAATAATTTATGAGTTACATAAACACCCCACAGACAACAACACGAAAGATATTTCAAATCCATACCTACATAGATCTCTACTAATTGTTAAGCACAATATTTTCCTGTTTTACTCTTGCAAAGCATCAAATCAAATTTTAAAAACTTGCATACAAGTACCGTAATAGTTGTAATTATAAGTATCAAACTCAATTGTTAACGTCCAAGGAACCATGTACATTAATTATTTTGTTTCTCTTACTTGCTAACATTTCATGCAACCGAGAGTTTTTAAATTCTCTGTTGTCACTTGCAGTTGCACCCAATTGCTCATCTGGGCAACTGCTACATAAGACTTGTGTATACACCCCCCCATCTAGAGAGCATTCTCCCATTGAAGTGTTCAAAACATGATAATTTCAAGATGTTTACCCAACTCCTTAACTGTTGTTCGTTCAAAGAATATTTTTGATTACCGAAGTAATAGTTGACTATATACCTATACACCGACTACTGTTCAATGGCGGAAGCAATCTTTGATTTTTTTTTTTGGAACTCTTATTGAATTTTAGATTTTTATTGTGCGACACTCTGTGTCTGTGTCGTTTTAATATGAATATACGCCTATAGGTGTATTTCATTCTTTTGATATATATATGTACACTCTTTATGGATTTTACAAATAAAAACGAAAAATAATTATAAAGTTTGCTTTTCATTTGTTTTTAGTGGAGAGATATGTTTTTTACTTGGGAATACACAAGGTGGGCCAAAAGAGATCACCCAATGTCAAATGTGTTTTGACATTTGTGGACTAGACAGATGTAGAATACAAGTGAACAAGCCGTGGAGCGATACACACTCCCCAAGAACGCGCAATTATCGTGTCTATTTTTTGCGTAACAATTCGTCGGTAGTGTTGGCGCAGCGCGAATTCCGTCGCCGATTCCCCGGCCGTCCGACACCGGCTGCGCAAACACTGCGCCGTTTGGCCACCAACCTTGAAGACCACACGAGACGTCGCCAAGAGTGGAGGGCCCGGAGCGCCCGTTGTGCCAAGAATGTCGCCGCTGTTGCCGAGAATGTCGAGCAGTCGGCGGAAACATCGACCAGAAGCCGTGCCTCACAATTAGCCATCAGCCGGTCGTCCCTAAGGCGAATTTTGGTCAAAGACATGCGCATGTTTCCGTACAAAGTCCAGTCCGTGCATCAGCTGCTGCCTGTCGACCGCTAAACGCGTGTAACCTACGCCCAAGCCATTCCTTATCTCGATCACGAAGTGTACGATTTTTTTTGACCAAAATCATAATGAGCGGTTAGGCTCATTTCCACCTCAGCGGGTACGTGAACAAGCAAAACTATCGCTTCCCGGGCACCGATAATCCACGAGTAATGCACGAGGAGCCATTACACTAGCTCAAAGTTACTGGATGGTGCACTTTTCACGCTGGAGGAGTCATCGGGGCATTTTTTTTTTCGAGAACGCCGCTGGTAAAGGACAAAAGTCTACGGTGCGCGCTATAGGGCCATGTTAAACGAGTTTTTTCCGCCGCGATTGGACGAATTAGGACTGGTGGACATTTGGTTCCAACAGGACGGAGGAACGGCACACACTGCGCGAGCTATTTAGAAAGAAAAAACAATGAGTGCTTCAGTGTTTGACAAATTCAATCAGAGGTACACAATTGAGCAGCGCGTATTGTTGAATCCTTTTACGAAAATGGGCGTTCAAATCACAATGCATTTTGTGCACTTCGTGAATTTTTTGGTCAGCCTAATCGACCAAATGTGTCACTATCGGGAGAATTGTGCCCAAATTTCAGCATACCGGGTCTGTAGGAAATGTGAAGACACATGTGCATGCTCGCCCAGTTCGTTCTGTTGAAAACATTGCTGTTGTTGGCGATAGTGTGGCAAAAGAGCCGTCAACCTCTACGCATCGTATAATGGTTGGTTGAACAGACAGAAGTGGAAGGTGACTTCATAAAGAAAATCATCTTCAGCGACAGGGCACACTTTCGCATCAGTGCATTCGTAAACAAGCTGAATTGCTGGATTTAGGCAAATGCGAATGATTGTTGAAAAGCCGATGCATCCACAGTGACTATGGGATGGCGGCGTCATTGGGTCGTACCTCTTCGAAAATGATGTCGGCCAAGCAGTTACCGTGAATCATCGCGAGATGATAACGGACTTCTTGTGGCCAGAAATTGAGGAAGAAGACGTGGACGATATGTGCTTCCAACAGGATGGTGCCACTTGCCACACAGCCAACGAAACAATATCTCATTTGCGCTAGAAATTCAATGGTCGTGTTATCTCACATCGTCGCGCTGTTAATTAGCCACCACGATCATGTGATTTGACACCGTTAGACTTCTTTCTTTGGAGATATTTAAAAGAAAAAGCGTATCAAGAGCTAAAGGATGAGATAACGACATTGAACCTCAATTATGTCTCAGACTCATTGAAAATATAGACCATCGGATTTAGTTTCTTTATTTTGTTTCTTACTTACTTAAATGGCGCTACAGTCCGGAATGAACCTGAGCCTCAACCAACATTCCTCTCCAATTAGCCCGGTCCGTAGCTAACTGCCTCCAGTTGCGCCCTCCAAGTTGGTTGAGGTCGGTTTCTACTTAAGGCGAGGTCCTCCTCTACTGTGTCCGCCGTCTGGTTGGTTATCGAAGACTCTGCGAGCCGCAGTATTGGTGTCCATTCCCTCTACATGTCCTTGCCATCTTAAAAATCCACTGCATAGTTTTTCGACCAGGGCATGTCGCTGTACAGCTCGTATAGTTCTTGGTTGACTCTTCGCCTCATTAGCCAGTCAACGCAAACGGGACGAAAGAATTTTCCTCTCGAATCAACGAAGGATTTCTTCATCCATTAGCTCCGCAATGGCTAATATGATGTCTACCTATGCATTATAGAGCCTTGCGAGGCTTAAACGACACATAGAACTAACAGTTGCGCAGCATATAGTCATACATTCCAGCTAACACCGACAAAAACAACACAAACAAAATAATATCAGAAGGATTTTCACTAATAAAACGATGGTTCGTGGTATACGTTATACCAGGACCAGGATACCATTCTAGAAGAGAACATCTCTAGGACCACAGGGAAGCTTATAAAAAGAGGCTAAACGCTAATACTTGTCATTTAGAAGGGAAAACGTGATAAGTTTGAAAACAAGTGATTAGTGATAAGTGAAGAGCAAGATGGACAGAAAATTAACACCGAAAATGGTATGTGATTACAATAACAAAATTAACGAGCTGACAATGGAATTGAGGTCTGAGGACTGACCCAAGAGAGAGAGAATTAACCCCAAAGTTCGCAGACCTTCTGTATTTCCAGCTACAGGTTGCATATAATCCGCACAAGAGTACCTAAAACCGAAATCAACAAACTTGATGTCAGCAACTCGGGACAGTTAAACTAAAGAGGTATGCTAATTGAAACACAGGTTAACCCATTATTGTAGCGCCTTTCAAGAACAAGTAATTAGGGCAAGCCGTGGTGTTCGAACGTAGATTTTTTTTTGGTCCAATATGTAGTAAGTACAAAAATAGAGACTTCATCTCTTCTACTACTTTAACAGTTGCAGCTCTCTAAAAAGTAAGTCACGACTCGATTGCGCACATTCGTACATTGCCAACAAAATTTTCAACAAATACAACGCTGGATGTAGAATCGGGATTGCCTCTGGTATTCGTGGAAACAGTGATGTTGCTTCAGGTAAGCAATTAAGCATGTAATAGGCTATGGAAGAAAGTCTGCTTTTATTTTTTATTTTTCATAAAAATAAAAAAACTTACAATTGAATTTTTTCTTGATCAAGATGCGAAGATAGGTGGTTGTATTTTGTTTTTACTTCTTCGGATTCCAGCTACTGTGTCCGGTTAGTTGCTCCAGGCAGAACTCTTCTAAGAGCGTTGTGTGCTCTCTAAGGCTTTTTCCTTCATTTAGTTTAATTAGAAGGAATGCATCAACAAACAAATTGTTGGTAGTCCTGGCTAACAGGAAGAATGTGCTGCCCAGACTGTTCGATGGGCTCTTGGGTAATATTCTTCGGAAAGTTGCAACTTTTACTGTTCAGCTTTGGAAGGATTTTTTTTGTTCGTTCTGTTTTCTTTGTGAATGATAAATGCGAGGTTCATTAAATATTTACAGCATGGACTTACTTGGTTAGATGGCGACGATTTGCTTATGGCAACGGAATTAGTGGATAATTGAAATATTTTGTGAAAAAATACATTTGACGTGTGAGTTTTGAAAATCATTGGACCTTACTTCTTTGAAACTGAAAACGGCGTAACGGTAACTGTGAATGGGGAGCGATATCATGATATGATTGAAAACTTTTTAACGACACAACTGCAGGCTTTGGGATTGATTAGCATGTGGTATCAACAAGACGGTGCCACATCGCATACAGTCAGGATTACAATGGAATTAATGCAAGACCTCCTTCCACAACAAGTTATTTCACGGAATGGTGATGTTGATTGGCCTCCACGGTTGCCTGATTTGACTGCTCCGGACTTCTTTTTGTGGGGCTATCTGAAAAGCAAGGTTTATGCAAACAACCCAGAAACGCTAGAGTAACTCAAACAAAATATTCATGACGAAATTACCGAAATACCGCGTGGAATATGTGAGAATGTAATGAAAAATGTCCTCAAAAAGGGCTCGCATTTGTGAGACTAAGGCCGTGCGTTAAAAAAAGGGTTAAATTTTATCGACTGTTTAATTTTTGACTTTTCTGCACCGAACTAATGTCAAAAATTATCCACTGGCTAAAATTTTGGTCTCGTGTTGGGTGGCTCGGGATTTTTGCACAATCCTCTCAAGGATGAGCTCATTTTCAAATACGAAATTCATTTGAAACCGCAAAATTTCATATTCAAACCCACCCAACCGACATTTTCCAGCGCCATCTATCCCACCAAACAAAAATTCCAATCGTAAACCACATTACCGACAAACCTCCATTGCCGCATACCACCGAATGACGGAAACGTCAAACTTAAAAGGGGAAATTTCTTATGTGTTGCAATTTTTGTGTTATTTATTTGTTGTTGTTCCTCTTCTTCGGCGATGTCATTTGGCTCTGGCATTCGTGTGCGTCGACTTTTTGTGTTTTTGGAATTTTGGATACGTCATTGAAACGCGAACGAAGACGCGAATATAACTCCATCCGCTGATCGAATAAAGATTTCCACAGAATTCTATCAATACCGGACGACTTTCGACATCAATTCCCAGCACTCTCCAGCGAATTATAGGAGTTTCAAATATTCAGTTTTGTGATTTTATTTACCACACATTCCAATTTGACTGCGACAGAAGTGTATTCCGCTGAAGAAGAAAAGGAAGGCTTTTGCGTGAGTGTATAAAAGAAGTGCTAGCTAAGTTAAAAAAAAAGGTGCGAGTTGACACCAAGGAAAAGAAGTGCCAAAACGAGTTCTCTGTGATTTACCAGCTCATCGGCGCGTGCTAGAAACTATAGGAAACATGGACGATTTGGGTAAGTAAAAGAGCTGATTTTTGTTTTTTCGTTTGTGATAAATTTGGAATGTTCCACATTATCTTTTGGGTGGTGGCCCCCCTCCTGCCTTCATTTGTGGGTCGAATTTTGTGCTGCTTATCAGAAATGCATTTCTCAAGTTGTGCTCCAATTAGAAAGGCATTCCAGTTGGGGGGAATCTTATCAACAGACGCATTCCTTTGCAGCCCTTGCCATAGGTAAACATTGAAACCTTTCGAAACGGAGATGATTAATATTTCGAAGATAAGCCGTTCGGGCAATTAACAGGCGATGATTCAGATACTCTCTGCCGCCAATATGCTTATGCTTGGCAAACACGACCACAACGAGAAACAAGAAATTCAAATGACAAAAGGAAATGGAAATGGAGTCGCGTTGTGAAGTGGCCTTCTGGAGCAACCACAAACAGCGAGTACTTTGCGTTAACGTTTGCGAGTTTTTCTTACGTGAAACTGATGCGCTGTGAGTTTTTGTTGGTGTCTGTTGTGTTGATTTCTGGCATGGTGTGCATAAATTGGCGTCAATCATACGAACATTTTGAGAGTCTCTCGACAACGGCGACATCTCGAGAGTGGATGGAGTTGGTTGTTGTTTGTTGAGGAATGTAGAATATTCACCTGGTCCCCGAGTGGATGCTGTAACTCGTATTCACTGACGATATATTCATCACCCATTGTAACCGGAGAAGTGTGACACACAAAAGGATATTTCTGATGATTCATCCGTGTTGCATCGGAGAAAGGATCTCTCTGGTGGGTGTGATTGAAATACGTGTAACGTGGAGCATGGCATAAATCACCAAAAGAGAGGCAATGTACCAAAGCCAGTGTTTCGAAGAATGAACCATGAATCACCATCATTGTCTGGTGGCGCCTTGTGTACGCGTACATTGGTCTAGATTTCGAAATAGATGACAAATCGCTGGTTGAAGTAATATCTGTAGGAAGTAACATACAATGCGTCAACCACAAACATGTTCTTCTATCACAAGATTTTCCTGGGTTTCTAATTGTAGGATTCATGGAGGAGACAGTTTGCAATCTCTATCACTCTATTGGTTTCTAATAGTCTTGGATATGGTTAGATGGCTGCGTTATGGTACTGTTTATGGTAGTACTTCCCTTCTCAGTTATCGATGGGCTTACGATTGGAATAGATGGATTATAACCCATCATTTTACTGCATTCCTTCAGCTCCGCCTATAGGGTTCGTCTATTCCGTATCAAAATCTATCAAAAGGTTTCCCAATTTGGAATCACTGAGGTCAACCAAAGCCTTATGTTGCTTAATTCATGTTTATCCAAAAGTGCTAACAACTGAACGTATTCTGTGATGGTGTTGACGGATTCCTTTTAACAGACGGTAACTTGGATCTTTGTGCATCTTATTCGATGAAGCTTGGTTTTTCCAGTTGTCACGCGGACGTATCTTCTTTTGGACATTTTCCCCATTTTGGGCCGTATATGAGCTCCTCCTTTACTGTGTATGCCATCTGGCTGGGAACAGAGTCTATGCAGACATGAGTATGTGCTTCCATTCGCTCTTCATATCCTAGCTGTCTTGATTCCATCGAATGGCTACGAATCGATGACTCTGCGAGCTGGAGTATTGGTGTCCATTCGCTCTCAACGTCCCAGCCACGTTTAATGAGAACTGCGAATTTTTTTTTGACTAGAGGTATGTCGCTGTACAGCCCGTATAGTTCTTGGTTGAATCTTCGTCTCCATAGCTCGTCAACGCAGACCTGAGCGAAGTTTTTTTCCTTTCAAACGATTAAGGATTTTTTTATCCACTTTTCACACGGTCCCATTCCAAGAGCAGGACTGGGATGATCAGGGATAAAGGATCTCCTTAGAAGTTCGAGTGAGTGCTTTACTGATAAATTGCCTTCTTAGCCAGACGAAATGGCGCTTGGCAAGGGTAATTAGATACCTCTACGCCACAGGATTGAGATCTCTCTCAGGTTTTCCGCCATCATCTCTATTCAAGGGACCGGACTAACCCTTGTGATTTAGTTAATAGCAAAGTAAACGTAGACAAATCACCGTCTATCTTTCAATGGCGACGTTCTGTGCAATTCGTCGATGTTGTGTGTTCTTTCGTGTTGACAGCAAATACTTGGTCTTACGCTTATTTACTGCTTAACCCATTTTTGTATAGTTCGTCTCTGTAAATTCTGTCGAATGCGGCTTTGAAATCGATGAATTGGGAGTGGGTATCGATTTGGACTTCTTCGGTTTTTTTCAGGATCCTGGATCAAGTGTGAACATTTGATCGATTGTGGACTATCCTGGCCTAAAACCACACTGATAAGTGCCGATCAGGGTGTTGGTAAACGATTTCAGGCGTTCACATATGAAGGCAGATATGATCTTGTAGGCGAGACTAGTGAAGTTCCATTCTTCAGGCAAGTAATCTCCGCCGGCTTTATAAAACTCAGCAGGAAGGCCGTTATTTCCGGCAGACTTATTAAGCTTGAGTTTAGATATTGCTATCCTCACTTCACTCAGGTCGGGTGGTTGGCAGTTTTCGCTGTTGTCGCCAATATTGAATGGTTCGATCTGCTGAGAGAGGCATCTTGTTCTTCATCACGGTTTAACAGTCTGCAGAAGTGGTTCTTCCACTGTGTCTCAACTACGATATTTCCTTGTTCGATTCTGTTCGAGCCTTGTATCCTTGGGTTTGACATGGAAAGTCACCTCTCTATATTCTCGATCGTGCGATTTTCTTTTCTTTTTTTCTTCTTTCTGAAAAGCCGGTGTTACTCCATTCTTCTCTGCTAATAGTGCTCAACGGCAGCTCTCTTCTTCACCTGCAGTTTAGCCTTGTAGGCCTCGTTCTTAGCTGCGAGCATCTGTCGGCATTCCTCATCAAACCAGGGGTTTCTTGCTGGTGGGCCTTAGATTCCTAGCACATCAGTTGCGGCTGATCTAATGACTTGTTGGCATCGTTGCCATTATTCTTCGACATTCGATGCTGGTGGTATGGTCTTAATCGAGAAGTTAAGGGATACGTGGATATCCGCATTCTTACCTTGGCTGCATCAAGTCAGTGCTCCGAGTCGATGTTAGCTCCTCGGAATGTTCGGACATCCAAAAATACTGGATGCGTGCATCTTGTCTATCGCAATGTGATCCATTTGGTTGATCGTTCGTTGAGAAAACCGTGTGCTGGCTATAGTGGCATTTACTTGCGTAGCGAAGTCAATTAACCTAAGTCCGTTGCCAGTCTTGGTGACGTGTAGGCTGTTTCTTTCGACAATACTGCTAAATATGTCTTCTCTTCCTACCTTTGCGTTGAAATCTTCCAGCACGATTTTAACATCGTACTTCGGTAGTCGCTCATAGGTTTTTTCAAGGAGCTCATAGAAGCAATCCTTAGCAATCCTTATCAACTTTTTCCTCCGTCGGGGCGTGAGTGCATATAGGCTTATGTTGGCGAATTTGGCCTTGATGCGGATTGTTACAATGCCTTCGCTAATGTCTTGGAAACATAAGACTTCTTGCCTAAGTCTGGCATCCGAATAGTAGCTGTTACTGCTCACTATAACACGGTCCGGAGGTTTTAACTTTCATTTCATTGTTGCAGTTGAGAGACATCATTTATTTTTCACTAAGGTTCCGCTAGAACTTTTCATAACATGGTGCATATAGATGTTATATAACTTTGCATTTTATTTAACGTCCACCGTTTCGGGGCACGTGATTTTAGTTCATATATTCACGAGCCGATAAGCTGCATTCAAAAGTTTGCACGTGTGATAACACTGGAAGGGCTTAAATGTGAATGTGAATAGTAGAGCTGCTTATCTGTTACAATTAACGATGTAAACACATTAAATTGAAGTAGGGTTTCCCATGGAAATCGAGATGTAATTCTCCCTTTGAAGTCCAAGGTCTTGCGAATATTTATTCAACAAGAGAAGTCAACGAATTGCTTATGTTTACTTTGTTCGTGCAAAAATTTGATTGCATTCCATAGATTGGAAATATCTTTTGCTTTCGAAAATATTTTTTTTGTTATCTGACGAATTATGAAAAGACGGCATTGCGTGTTGTATGATAGGTGTGGCCGTCGTTTAAATATTTGAACTCATTGTATGGTAAAAGTAACTGAATATCGCGGATTTCTTTTTTTTATCGCAAAATCATAAGAAAGATGCATATAAGTCGTAAATCATGCCATATAGGTGTATGTGCACGTACTTCAATGATTTACCTATACTTCAGTATGGTGCGTTGAACACAAGGAGCTCTCGTGGTATAGAAAGTTGGATTCATCCAGCGCCGTGTAGTTTAAATAATAAAAAAAAAAACATATTGGGACGCTTGATGTTTGGATGTTGTGGAAGAACGAAGGCGACATGTGATCGGTGTTAACTAGGAGACGGGCTAGTTCTTGTAACTCACCCTACACATCAATTGTGCTTGTTTTACCTCCAAGTCGTAACCGTCGGATACTGGTATCATCCAAACGGATTTGACTTGTTAAACTTACAAGTGCGAGTGTTGATAGCAAGACAAAAAACAGCAACACTATAAACAGGCTGGTCAGAATATCTGACAAGGAATATCCAGCCTGTCCTCCTCAGTCAAACCTAGATGAGCTGCTGCGAAATATTCAGACAACAGGTCAGTTAGGAATCTCAAGGGTAAGTCAGGTCTCTTAAAATGAACAGAAATGGTGGCGGATGAACTGAAATACCAACGGCAGCGCTCAATCCCGCAGTGGATACTTATGGCCCCGTGTCCCAGGGGTATCTAATAAATTAGAACTGGCTTTCCAGATTGGGGTTGTGCTTTGGGTTAACTACCCACCCATGGAAAATATATTTGCTACCAAGTAACTAAAGCCTTCGGAAAGGATTGATTTTATTGTTGGCGACCATATAAAATTAAGATGGACAACGAAATTTGTACATGCACCTGGAATGTGAGCACATTAAGCAGGACAGGGGCCGTAGAACTATTAGTGGAAGCCCTAAGCTGCTTTAAAGCAGACATTACTGCCATCAAGGAAATACGATGTGATGGGCCGGGCAAAAAGAGGATGAAAAACTGCGACATATACCGCGGACCATGTTATAGTAAGCAGAAACAGCGGATGCGGATTGTTTATAAGTGCCAGACCTAGGCAAGAAATCTTATGTTTCTCAGACATAAGCGAACTCATTGTAACAATCCGCAACAAGGCCAAATTCGCCAACATAAGTCTTATATGCGCTCACGTAGCGACGAAGCAATAGGACGATACAGCGAAACACTGCTTCTACAAGCTCCTCGACAAAAAAAAATCGTGCTGGGAAATTTCAACAGAAGGTTGTCAGAGAAGACAGCTTTAGCAGTATTGTCGGAAAAGACATCCTACACGACAACACGTCTGGAAGTGGACTTAGGCTAATTGACTTGGCTACTGAACGGAATGCTAATATAGCCAGCACACGGTTTCCTTAGCTCTATATCCATAAAGGGAAATGGCGGTCCAAAGATCAATGAACGATCAGTCAAATTGATCACATTGCGTAGAAATGAAGCACGCAAACAGTATTTCGGATGTCCAAACACTCCGAGGGGCTTAAATCGACTCGGACCACTACCTTGTTGCAGCAAAGGTAAGAATGCGGATATCCACCACGGTGCCACAATCCAACAACAGCAAGAGACCACCAAGACCTTTGCGCAACTCATATCCCTTAACCTCTCGATTAACACCATTCCACCAGCAGCGAATGTTGAAGAACAATGGCAACGATGCCAACAAGCCATTAGATCATCCGCAACTGATGTGCTAGCTTTCTAACGCCCACCAACAAGAAACCCCTGGTTTGATGAGGAATGCTGACGGATGCTCGCAGCCACGAACGATGCCTATACAAGTTTAAGCTGCAGGTGAAGGCGAGAGATGCCATTGAGCTCTATAGGCAGGAAGGGAAGAATACCGGCTTTCCAGAGAGAAAAACAAAGAGCAAGAAAAGCGCGCGATCGAGGATATAGAGAGGTGCCACTTCAGGAACGATATTCGCAAGTTGACCAAAGTGTAAAACGTCAAAGCCAAGGATACAAGACTCCTGAAACCATTTACCAACAACCTGATCGGCCCTTATCAGTGTGGTTTCATTCCAGGAAAGTCCACAACCGACCAAATTCTCACACTTCGACAGATCCTGGAAAAAAACCAAAGAAGTCCAAATCGGTAGCCACCACGTATTTATCGATTTCAACGCCGCATAGGACAGCATTTATAGAGACGGACTATACTGAGCGATGTCTTGTTGTAGTATACCGCCCAAACTCGTCCGTTTGTGTAGGATGACTATGGAGAATTCTCGCATCTCCATCAGGATCGGAAGCGACCCTCACCGACACATTCGATACCAAAAAGAGGATTTAGGCAAGGCGATGCGTTGGCATGTGACTTCTTCAATTTGATTCTTGAAAGGATTGTGCAAAACTCACGAGCCAACACCAGAGGCACAATTTTTCAAAAATCGGTACAACTACTAGCATACGTAGACGATATTGACATCATTGGTAGGACCAAACGTGATGTCATAGCTACGTTTGCTAGTAAAGAGAAGGAAGCGGCAAAAATGGGTTTAGCAGTAAGTAAATGAGGGCAAGACAGAGCATATGCTATCAACACGAAAGGAAACACAACATAAAAAAATTGGACATAACGTCACCATTGACAGATATAACTTTGAGTTAGTACGGGACTTTATCTATATCGGTTAAGCTATTAACTCTGACAACAACATCTCGTCAGAAATTAAACGAAGAATTAGTCTTGCCAACCGCTGTTTCTTCGGGCTAAGAAGGCAATTCAGTAGTAAAGCCCTCACTCCAACTACTAAGCAGGTCCTATATACCCTGATCATCCCGGGACCGTATCAAAAGCAGATGAAGAAATCCTTGGCCGTTTCGAGAGGAAAACTCTTCGCGAAATCTTCGGTATCGTTTGCGTTGACTGGCTATGGAGACGACGATTCAAGCAAGAACTATACGAGCTATACAGCGACATGCCCCTGGCCGAAAAACTCCGCGTTGGACGTTTAAGATGGCTAGGACATGTAGAACGAATGAAAACCAATACTCCGGCTCGCAGAGTCTTCGATTTCCAGCCAGACGTCGGACGCAGTAGAGGAATACCTCGCCTTAAGTGGCGCGTGAAGTAAAAACTGATCTCAACCAACTTGGAGTGCGCAACTGGGGGCAGTTAGCTAAGGACAGGGGGCAGGTTCATTCCGGACTGTAGAACCACTTAAGTAAGTAAGCATTTAGGTGGAAGGGCACCTCTCTCTCCCTTTGCTTTAAGTTCTTGCACTAATTGAGTCTTTGAAAGATAAAATGTTAAGTCTTTCTTTACAATTCCGTGAACTATTTTGGGAGGTCCAAACCGGCAGCTCTCTATCGCACAGACAGACGTGAGTTTTTACGTAAACTTTGTCCCATCGCCTGAAAGTTTTCGTTGGTTCTTAATGTTTTGCTAGGCATTGGGTTTGAAGTTTTTAGAGCTGAAGAATATAAACGGAAACTTTGCACCCACGTCCGAATGAAGTTTTCACTTGGTCCATCGAATATTGTAACAAAATGGTCGGCGCGCTTAATTACGTATGAAACCACTTAAAAAAACTTAAATAGCAAATGCACAATGCTCTCCCGACCACTGCAGCATTGTGACTGATCCTCCACAAAATGTTTGAACTTGTAGAGGAATTCCTTTTGAAAACACAAATCCGCTACCGGACACCCTTTACACTCCCCGAGTCCATTTGAATCAAAAGAACAAAGAAATGGAACACATTTGCAAAAACCAAATATCTATACAAAATCAATTGCAGCCATTAAGCTAACAACAGTTTTATATTTAGCACTTGATTAGCAACTTAATTAGCACTCACATTCAAGTTTGGTGAATTCTGAAGTCGTTTACAGTGATGGCATCGAAAAAATTCCACCCAATCAAGTTCCATTGGCACTCACATTGCGTCGAGCTATCGACCACTATGGACAACCCACCACTTGCATCAATCGTAGGCATACTCGAATGTCCCCACCGAATCCACACACACATAACACACACCAATTTCTTTCTGTGCCACTGAGCTAATAAATCCCGATAACCTACCACCTTAAGGTGGTTTCCAAACGTGCACAACCCTCTCCAAAACGATTAGATGCACCATCTCCGGAAGAGAGGTGTCGCAAACGGAACTAGCAGCGCCCACAACCGCAGAACATTAAAACTACAGATAGCGCGTATTCTAAAGTCCTATCCGCCGGCATAGGCTAAGCAGTGGGTTGCCGATTGTCGTCATAGTTGTTGCGATACATTGTCGCCCCAAAACGGAAAGCAGATACTCTCTCTATGTCTCTGCGGCGGTGTTAGATACAAAACAACAATTTGATTACGTAAATCAATCGTGCTCACGCCGGTCGTTGTTTAGGTCGGTCGGTTGGTTCGTCGACGTCGAAACGTAATGCTATTGTGTCTGGTGCGCTAGTTGGAGATTCTTTTCCATGGTGCAAGGGATTCGTTTAGCGTGCTTCACTCGGGCCACACGTAACGGTCGAGGTTAACGAATTTTTTTTTGTTTGAAAATAGAAAAACCGGCAAGCAAACGAACGCGTTGTCGGCGTTTATATGCACTCGAGAGCAAAGTGTTTTTTTTTTTTTTTTAAGTGCGTTACCTACGAGTGCTCGTCATTAGATTGAGTGTGCATCGGGTGAAACGTGAGGCAATTCGAATTCACTTTCAAAAGCGATATTTGACCGTTTGTGTGTGGGGGAGTTTGTGTTAAACGAAAGTTCAGTGCGGTTCGGTGATTTCTGATTTCCATCTAAATTTGTATCTAACATCGAAATAATTAAACATTTTCCTGCAAAGGTTAATAAACTGTTCGTCCCTTCTGTTTTTTTTTTTTTTTTTTCTGCGAATATCTACCACTTGCAGATACTTTGTACTTGAACTGTTTGTAAAGTTATTAAGTGCACATTGTCGATGATGTCAATTGGAATCTAATGATCCCAACAACCGGTTGTTAGACTGTCAAATGAATTATTTACATATGCACATCGCTGCGGTTTGTATCTGGATGTGGTTTTGTTTTTATTTCCATGTTTGGTATTCCGTTTCAAGTGAATTTTTTGACGAGATGGATTGACAGTCAATTTTTTGATGAGAACTCCTTTAGAACTAAAGTGAATAATTATGTTCTCATCTTTTTTAGTTTGTTGCGTCAACATTGGACTTAACTTTGTTCGGTTATAAGCATCAATTGAGTCAATTAAGAACCGATTTGATAAATTAATTTGTTAAAGGGTTATCTGAACATTTGTTGTGGCGATGGTAATGGGAAATTGTTTGTTTCAATTGGATGCAAGCAGATGTGTGATGAATACATAACAGCTGTTCATTTGAATAAAGGCTTTATAATCAGAGTCCTCGATGTCTCAGTGAATCTTTTCCCGTTGTCCCACGATGCTAGCCTTGCCTACCCTTGACTTTTCCTGTTAAAATTTCGTTTCGTGTGCGTTTGGATTTACACCGACGAGCTTAAAGAAGTTTCACTTACAAAAATACAAATTCACAGATGGTATGGCATTCTTATGAATCTTAGGGAATTAGTTTCTCTATGAGAGACTGGGGGAAGCAGTCCAACTTTTTCGAAGAACCGCCAAGCTTTCACCGGACAACAGACAACTGAGTATACCAATCCAATGGTATTCAACCCTCGATTGGAACAATTGTGTTGGACTATTTTCTCGTTTTAATACTGTTCAACACGTCCACGGTGGTTTATTTCCATTGATTCATCCTTCTTGCAAATGTAAGCCTACGAGAAAGGACTACTGAGGGACTTGATTCACTCATTTGTTTAGCTGTTCCAACAGATAGAGAGTGGCCTTGGTGCAGTGGAAGGTTATGCGTTTAATACCACTAAAAACTCATTTATGGCGCTACTCTCCGGAACTAACCTGGACCTCAACCAATTAGCCCGCTCCTTTCTCCAGTTGCGCACTCCAAGTTGGTTGAGATCTGTTTCCACTTGTCCACGCCACTTAGGGCGAGGTCTTCCTCTACTGCGTCCTACGTCTGAGCCTTCATTTCGCTGTAAATGCATGCCCATGGTCGATAAAAAATGGACAACGTTTCAGGCTTAAACCTGTTCAGGTGAAGAGAAACATTGACCATCCTAATCCCCCTCTCCAATTCTTTTTAATGGAAGCACGGCAGGGTGCCATTCCTGCAATTAGACGTCTCCTTGGCTCTTGTGTTAGATGGTTGCGGTTTGATACTAGCCTCCCTGTGTTTTGATGAAATGTCAGAGGTTTGAAGCTGCGAAGGGTTGCAGGTCTAAAAGCGGGAACAAATGTCATACCAATTTTCGTACCAAAGCAGGAGGAAGTCAGTGCCAAACTGAAGTAGGTAGTCGGTATTGCTCAACCTGTAAAAAATGTTAAGGTATTCATAATTTCATGTTATTTTACATCCGATTAATTCAAGGCAAGCTCTCAGATACAGCGCTTTTGGTCACTGTTCAGTATCTTGGCGGTAGTTGATTTAGATGAATTTGATGCAGTATGGGTCCAAATTGTGCTGTATGGACAATGTGTTTCACCTATGGACTACTCAAGACACACTTCCGTCGTGGGAGTACAAAATGCACCCTTCACAGACCTCTGGGAAACCATCTCTTAAAGTATCACCTGCCTATCCTCGAATTTGAATTTTTTGGTCTGATTTGGTTCATTGTTTTTGGAACCGCGAGCTAATTGGGAAGAACGTCGACTCCAGCAGGGCCAACACTACCTACTGCCTGCATATTTGAATGTTCTTGCTCCAGTGATTGCAGTGGCCTATTAATAGCTGGGGTTCATTGGTTCAAATTCTGAAAGAAAAAACAACCTCTTGTGAAAGCCTTGCAACCATCCAAGATCATGTCAAATTTGTCGTTCGGATTCGTCCTTAAAAAGAAAGTTTTGTGGCAAAAATAAAATAATGAATAACTAGGTTGGAGGCTCTGATCACGATGTCAGGTATTTAACTTTTTTGTTTGGATGTCTAGGGCATAGTTTGCCTGAATATCTGGAACCTATTTTCAAAATTTATTTGCCTTATAGTTTTACTATTGATGGGTACAGTAACACCCCCGACCCTAGCTAATAACGAATGATTTTCTAAACGATTTATTTTTTTAGTCGAATAAAACACTAAAGTTTGCATCAAACATTCAAACTTTTTATTGTAAACGATAAATAGGCCTTTGCGATTTATGTTTTAGTGACAACTTCGTGTAAATGTTGTCCGCGGCTCCGTTTCATATGGTCCTGTCGGAAGGTCCAATTTTGCGTCACTTTTCGTGCATTTCGGCCTGTATTCCACGAATCGCGCGTGTTATATTATCCTGTAGGGCTGCAATAGTGTTCGGCTTATCCACATAGACTAACGACTTAACATGACCCTACAAGAAATAATCAAGAGGCGTTAAGTCGCATGATCTTGCCATTTCGAGAGATAAGCTGCTCACCACATTCATCCTTCAACGTTTCCATTGTTTCACGAGCTGTGTGGCAAGTGGCACTGTGGCACACGCCAACCAAGCTTAACTCAGCCAACTGGGACAAAAAAAAAAGTCGCGTATCATGGCTCGATATCGTTCGCCGTTGACGGTAACGTTTCCTCCACGTACGTCTTTTAAGAAAAATGGACCGATGATGCCACCAGCCCATAAATCACACCAAACTTTCTTTTTTTGCGGGATGCGTCGGTAGTTTTGCTTACTTGCGTAGCCGTTGAGCCAGAAATGAGCCTCATCGCTGAAAACAATTTTTCGATAAAACAGCGGATTTTCATGGAGCTGTTCTAAGGCCCATTCACCAAAAATTTGACGTTGTGGTAGATCATTCGGCTTCAATTCTTGCAAAAGTTGAACTTTATAGGCTTTCAAACCCAAACCGACACGTAAAGTTGTCCATTTGCTTCAGTAACACATTGCTGAGAACGGCGACGAATTGACAATTCACGATCTTCATTAAAATTGGACGCTACGACTGCAATTTTCTCTTCGGTACGCACTGTACGCATGCGTTTCGATGGTTTAATGTCCAACAAAGTATATTTGGTGATAACAGCACGAAAGGTTGACTCACCAGGTCGATTATGACGACCATAATATGGTCGTAACAAACGGTGCACATTTTTCACAGAGCACGGATTTTGATAACAAATTTCAATAACTTGCAATCGCTGCTCGTTTGTAAGTCTTTCCACGATTAAACGGCAGAGTATACTGAAAACCTTTCACTCTGACAGATGACGTTTGGACGCCATTACTTGCCAGAGCACGAATTTTGATAAAAATTTCCAAAATTTGCAATCGTTGCTCGTTTGTAAGTCTTTCCACGATTTAACGGCAGAGTATACTGAAAACTTTTCACTTTGACAGATGACGTTTGGACGCCATTACTAAACAATGCTGTCAACCTTAAAAACTTAACTCTTAAAAAATCACCCGTTAGTATACAGCGTACAAGACGAATGAATCCATCAAAACCTAAGGTTTGGATGAGGACTTATGACGAGACCTTGTTCTTAAAAATATTTCAACAACAAACGATAAACCCGATGAAATGAATCTATTTGAAGGTGTCACGAGATGGCGCCATCTACTGACATATGTCTGACATCTACTGTCATAAATCGACATGACTCCATCAAATTTAAGAATGTGGCGGCTGTGCGGATGTATGACCGCGGTGTATTGGTAATGCGTTCGCCTGTTGAGTGGAAGGTTGTGCGTTCATTCGCTCAATTCGGTAGTTATTCGCCTTAAAGTATACCAACGCCAACTTGACAGTTCTGCGAATATAACGAACAGAAAAAAAAAAAACAGCGACTGCCCGAAATTAGTACGGACACTACCCTTGGAGTAAATCTTCACTACAGCAAACATCTTCCCTACTCCTTCCCCTTCTCTAACGCCCGAAATTCATCACCCATTATAACAAATTGCACATCGCTCTAGACAGCCCATCATATCTTCTTTTTTTAAAAAACACATGAAAACGAAAACTATATCTCCGCAATGTAGTCACTTCAAACCATTTGGCTAATTGCCGCATGCAAATTCGATGGCGTCAGTCTTAATACTAATAAATGACAGCGCACCATACCCTCAGTTGACAGCGCAATATACACACATCTATCCCTACCTCACATGCAAACATACGATGGCGTCGAATGCAATTTATATCAATCAACAAATTGGTTACATAAATCCGAATTAATGCCTCAACCCTCATGAGCATAATCAAAAACTAATTTCACTTGAAAAACACACACACACACCCATTTCCTTCCGCAAAACGCACGCAAGCAAATTCCGGCACTCTGCGGCACGGTTGCTGAAATTGCGAAACCTCACGCAATAACCCACCCAACATGTCAATCAGCTAATGAGCCGTTTTGTAGTTTAATTTAAGGGCTTCCGGTGTACGCCTTGCCTACATCCATTCATCAGCGGTCAATCACAATTACGTTAATAACCATTCGCACTGTTTAGCACCCGGCAGATTGGCCGCAACGTTTGCATTTCAATCGCACTTAGATCGTGCAAAAGATACAAAACCTCAATACAGAGAAAAACTTTGCTGTATCCACGCATGTTCGTTCCACATGTATTCTCACATGCTGCACAAACATGTGTGGCTTCTATTTTTCAAGATTCCATGTTCGTCTTGTTCCTCTTCGATTGTGGAAAGATGGCAGTGCGCCTTTGACCATCACCGCCCCAGATTGTATTGCGCAGCGAAGTTCAGGAATTTCGCGCGCATCTATTTCGGTTTCGAAAAGAACCGCCAGACAAACTCAATTCCGCCACATCAAATGACCCATTCGACAGTCAATTGTCGCCGCGCGAGACACTGACAGCGCATCTCAAAAAGCAGCAGCACCCTACCGCTTCGTCTCGGGCAGCAGACCTAATTCCATTTGACGTTGCACATTATTCAGTATGGCAGAGCGGTGCTCTCAGCTCTCTGCTGGCGAGTGATATATCGGAGATGGCATGTTGTCATGTTGCACATGGGACAGCGTATAAATAATCCATGACATGGAAACGCTGGTGAATAACTAATTTTAATTAGCTAATTATGCCAAAGGGGCGACACACTTCGAGGCATGATGATGGTTCGCCTTTCATCGGGATTTCGAAGAGGCTGGCGGCTTATTTAACGCAGTCTGGGCGTGTGTCGGTATGGATTTAGAAAGATTGGGATAAATTTGTCAGCAAGTCCAGAAATTGTCCTCCAGAGAGTTGAGCTGAATGTGTTAAGGAAATAAAATTTCATTGACAAACGACTCTATTTTCCGTTGGGGATATCACTTACGTGTGGTATACGTGGAGCGGTATTTTAGGGCTGCTAAGATCGTTTATTATTTTTAAATAGGCTTTTTGGAATAGATGGATATATGTATGCGATAGATCTAAAAATTCGTAGTGATATTTTAAGTAATTGGTCCCTAGACGGTTTTCGAAATGATTCGCTACTATGAATCTACTCTCGAGGTTCAGTTAGTAAACCTCAAAAAAACATCAATAGGCCTCCAGGTTGCGGACCACTTCATCACTGCAACCAATCCAAAGATGGTATTGTCGTAGTTATGTGATCCAGGAGTTCCAATCTTGATTTGTAATGCCTTTTCGAAGGGTCCTTCATTCTATATGTCATCTGTAATTCTAGAGCTTACATATAAAAACCTTGATCTTACTATGTGATCGAGGAGTTACAACCCTGAATTGTAATGCCTTTTCGCAGAGGCCTTCATTCTATATATCATCTGTATTTTTAGCACTTAAATGAGTTAACCTTGATCTTACTACCGATCTACGCCCGGGGCTCAACAGTTTGTCCTCAAAAAGCATCATCAAGCCTCCAAATTACGAATCACTTCGTCACTGCAACGAATTTTTAGCGTTTAAATGGGTTAACCTTGATCTAACTACCGATCTACTCCTCAGGAGTTTATCCTCAAAAAGCATCAACAGGCCTCCAGATTTCGAATCACTTCATCACTGCAACGAATTTTTAGCGCTTAAATGGGTTAACCTTGATCTTACTACCGATCTACGCCCGGGGCTCAACAGTTTGTCCTCAAAAAGCATCATCAAGCCTCCAAATGACGAATCACTTCGTCACTGCAACGAATCCAATGATGGTGATGTAGTAGTAATGTGATCCGGGAGTTGCAACCTTGATTTGTAATGCCTGCCAGAAATCCCTGCCGAAATCCCTGCACAGCGTTCTACTCACCGATCATTTCCACCTCACAATTATTCGGGACTTATCTTTCAAAACTCGCACGGTTTCTTACCATATCGGACTGAAACATTTTTTCCACTTTGTGAAGAACCTCCGTTGAAACAGGCTAGGTATGGAGAAGATTCCGTGACTACTGACAGGTTCGGTAGAAATTTTCGCTGGTAAATATCTGGAAGCAGGTTGGGTACGGAGAAGTGTCATTCCCGCACCGCATTGCATGTACTTCACTTATAAACAGCGCATAGCCTAGGAATACATTTCATCAAGCTACATATGAAGAGGATTTGAGTTCGTCGCTTTAATTTTCACGAAACCTTTGCATTCGTGGCGAGCCTTTTCTTCTCATCTGCTTAAGAGATACTTGAGGCAGCATTTTGAATGACGATTTCTTTCACTTCATTTAGGTTTATCTGTTCATCACGGTGTTGAAAATGGTGTTCTAAACCTCCAAACTCCGATTTATCTTTGTCCAGTCAAGCTTGCCGTATGAAATTCGGCTCTGTACTCTTCAAGGTTTACTTCTCCGGTGTTGCTATCAGGGGTGTACTACTTAATGATCGGCATTCCTTGGTCTGCGTGTTCTTTGTAAAGACTGTTCCTTTTGATTTTCTCATTAAACCATCAGGAATTCTAATCTTCAAAAGAGGGGATGACACATTTTCTTCCTATATGATGAACTAATTCAGACACAAACGTCTGCTCATCTCAAATTTAGAAAATCAGACATAAAGTTATAAGCAAACAAAATAAAACACGACAGATATGACACTTAACCGCTGTGTATGTTAATTTGTCGCCTGTCAGAGATCAGAGATCAGATAAGAAAAGTATAACTTCGCGAGTCTTTTATCTTTTAAGGTCGATCGTTACGTTTGCGTCGTGCTCTAATAAATTTCCATTTAATCGCATTTGTTATATCGTCCCACGATCGCATTTATTGTTTTTTATTTTTTTTTTAAATCACTTATAAACGTTGTCTCATCTTTCCATTTAATGATCAATCGCCACTTATAAGTAAATCCGCCTAAACTCATCCGGGGAATGTAGGTGTTTCAACGTGTAGTCAGAGGTGACTCTGCGAGAGTACGGTGGCGTATGGGGAACATTTTTTTTTTGTTGATAAAAATTCCTGAAGATGGTGTGAGCTGTCACTGTGACTTAACATTTCCATAACGATTAGCGTAATGACGTGACTTGCATTGTTAAATTAAAATATTTGGGAGACAACTGATGCGGGGCATTTAGGGCTTTTAATATCTACTCAGATCCCTTATGACAGCAAGTCTTCAGTTCGTTTTTAGTGTTTATAACTTTCACGTTTTAATGATTAAATAAGTTTATAAAAAAAGTCCGCCAACCAATTTAAACATTTTCTTCTTTCTTTAATTTAAAATTTCTAGACCTACTACTCCATATGAAACCAAATAGATGTCATGAGGTGAAAACTTCTTAATGTAAGGTTTAATGGTGTTTAATGAGTCGCTCAGCTAGCGTAGTCCCTTAGGCTCTTAGCCCTCGATTACCACATAAGTGGCGCAACAGTTCGAAATGAACCGGGGACTATCCACATGCCTTCATAATAACCCCGGTCCTTAGCTAACTGCCTAAAGTTGCACACTTCAAGATGGCAGATCTTGGTTTCTACTTGGGTGTGTCACATGTGGCGAGGTCTTCCCCTTCTGCGTCGGACGTTTGGCTGGGAATCGAAGACTCTGTGAGCCGGAGTATTGGTGATTATTCGTTCTACATGTCCTAGCCATCTTAAACGTTCAATGCGGAGCCTTTTGACTAGTGCTATATCGCTGTACAGTTCCTGGTTGAATCTTTGTCTCCATAGCCCGTCAACGCAAACGGGACCGAAGATTTTTTGAAGAATTTTTCTCTCAAATCGACCACGGGTTACTTCATCGACTTTTGATACGGTCAATGCTCTAGCGCCGTAGAGGAGGACTGGGATGATAAAGGTCTTGTATAGGCTCGTCTTAGTAGTTCGAGTGAGAGCTTTAATACTGTATTGCCTTCTTAGCCATAAGAAACAGCGTTGGGAAGAGTAATTCTTCGTTTAATTTCTGACGAGTTGTTGTCAGAGTTGATACCGAAGCCGAGATAGATAAAGTCCGATAATACCTCAAAGCTACATATATCTGTCAATGGTGATGTTCTGTCCAATTAGTCGATGTTGTATGTCCTTTCTTGTTGACAGCATATACTTGTTTTTACACTCATTTATTGCTAAACCCATTTATGTCGCTTCCTTCTCAATACTAGCAAATGTGGCTGTGACATCACGTTGAGTCCGACCAAAGATATCAATATCGTCGGCGTATGCTAGTAAATAGTTGCACCGATTTTTGTAAAATTATTCTTCTGGTGTTGGACTGGGAGTTTTGCACGATCCTCTCAAGAATGTGATTTAAAAAGTCACATGACAGTGGGTCGATTCGCCTAAATCCTTTTTTGGTACCGAATGTGTCGGTAAAGTCGTTGCGATCCTGATCGAGCTGCGAGAATTCCTCATCGTCATCCTACACAGACGGACGAATGTGGGCAGTGTACCAAAACTTGACTTGGATCTGTATAGTTCGAGATTTTTCCAGGTGTGAAGATTTGATCAGTTGCGGAGCAAGCCTAAAACCGCAGCACTGAACCCAGAATCTTAAAGGCGATGTTGGGGAGATTTATGCCTCTGTATAGTTGGCGCAGTTCAGAGGGCTTCCTTTTTGTGGATCGGGCAAACGATGCTGAGGTTCCATTCTTCAGGCATACTTTCTTGCGACCAGATTTGGCTTATGAGTTAGTGGATGGATGTTACCTACCAAGTCATCTACGCCGGGCTTTACAAAACTCGTTTGTGGCAGCCTTATTAAGCTTGAGTTTTGATATTGCTATCCTCACTTCACTCAGGTCGAGTGGTTGCCAGTTTTCGCTGTCTGCTGGCAGCGGAATGTTCGTCATTGCCGTTCAAAAGTCTGGAGAAGTGGTTCTTCCATATGCTCAGCATCGATTGCGTCTTAACTAAGATTTTTGCTTGTTCATCTAGACAGAATTCTATTCAAGCCTTGTATCTTTGTCTTTGACGTTTTGCACTTTTGTAGAACTTGCGAACATCGTTCCTGGAGTGGCTACTCTCTATATCCTCGATCTCGCGCTTTTATTGCTCTTTTTTCTTCTTTCTGAGCAGCTGGTGTTCTTCCCTTTATATCTGCCTAACGAGCTCAATGGCAGCTCTCGTCTTCACATGCAGTTTCGCTTTATAGACCTCGTTCTGGCTGTTAACATCTGACGGCATTTCTCATACCCACGGGTTTTTTGCTGTAGGGCTCTAGAAACCTATCACATCATTTGCGGCTGATCGTTACCATTGTTTTTCGACATTCAATGCTGGTGGTGCGAGAGATTTATGAATACGCGTTGCGCGAAGGCCTTAGCGGTCTTTTGCGATTGCTGTCTTTCGACATTAAATCGTTTCACAGTATTTCTGATTCGTTGTGCCTAAGTCCATTGCCAGACGTGTTGTCGTGTAGGTTTTGTTTTCCGACAATACTGCTAAAGATGTATTCTCTTCCTATTTTTGCGTTAAAATCTCTCAGCACGATTTCAACATGATACTCCAGTAGCCGCTCATAAGTTTTGTCAAGGAGCTCGTAGAAGCAGTCTTTCGCTATATCATTATTTTCCTCCGTCGGTGCGTGAGCGCATATAAGGCTAATTTTGGCGAATTCGGCCTTGATGCGGATTATTACAATGCGTTCGGTAATGTCTTAGAAACTTTTTACTGGCTCTTGTAACAAATCCGAATAGTCGCTGTTTCTACTCACTATAATACGGTTCGCAGTCACAGTTTTTCCTCCTCTTTTTGCCCTGCCCATCGCATCGTATTTCCTGGATAACAGTTATGTCTTCTTAAATCAGCTTAGGGCTTGCGCTCATAGTTTTTCGGCAGACCTCCTGCTTAATGTGCTCACATTCCAGGTGCAGATACAATCTTCGTTGTCCGTCTTTCATTTTTCATGGTCGCCAATAACTACTTTTTCCAGGGATGGGTAGTTATCCCAAAGCACAAATTCCAATTTATTAGATTCAACTAGGACACGGGGTCCTCTGTATCCACTACTGGATTGATTACTGCCTATGGCCTTTCAGCTCATCCGCCGCCATCTTGACAGAGACCATATCTACGGTCAAGGTGCTAGACACTCAACGGTCGCCATGGGAAGGTTAAGAGTCAGAGTGGGGAGAAAACTAAAAAAAATGAAATGCTTGCCGCTCTCACAACCATTCATGTGTGCGTCTGTACTTCTTGCACGAGGTCGGGATCTCCTGTTTTATGCCGACTCCGAACGCGAATTTGATACTACTCGGATGATGTGTCAGATCATCACGAGATGAGGGCCAGTGAAAAATCATTTAGGTGTTGCTACGTCTGAGAATCGAACACAGACCTTCTGCGCTGCAGTTTATCGCATTGCATTGCGATTATATGAGGCCTTAGCCTGTGCCTGGTTACTAACTAAGGCCTCATATAATCACAATGCCTACCATTTGACCTCATATACCCTTGAGATTTTCCGTCACATGCATACCTGTTGATTATTATTCCCTCGTTGTGGTATTCTCAGGCATTCTTTTATCCGGAGCGTCGGCGTTGGTGTGCGGTTGCGCATTCGTTTGATTGTTGTAGAATGTGATTGACTTAATTTTTGTTTTTTTTTTTTGGTGTTTGCTTTTCGTCAAACGTTCGTCCGCCCATTGTCGGCTGCAATTGAGTTATAATCTGATGCTTAAGACCGCCAGTTCATCAGATCATCCTTCTTTGAAGCCAGAAGGATGATCTTCATCTTGTTGTTGTATTCAAGGATGAGTGATCGAGGAAGATCGCTTGACCATAAGCAAACCGAAACACTATTACCCGTTCTCCAAGAAGAGCGACGTGAAGGAGACGACCTATTTTAACGCGACAAGGAGTTTTCGGAGTGACCGAATAAAGCCAAGGCTGTGTATAAATAATTTTGTAAAACTAAGTTCGAAAAGGAATTTTTGTCTCAATATCTAATCATTTTTAAAGAACTTGGAAAAATGGCTTAATGGACCTGATGTGCCATTATGCAATCATCTCTGTTCAATGCCAAACATACATTCTGGGGATCTAGATGCATATCACAGAAACGAAGGATGCTTTATGATTTAGGTAGAAAGTCCAATACCGAATTTCATTCTACGGGTAAACCAACTTACTGGCCGACTGATATTACAAAAATACCGGATTTCAGCGATTTTTTCATACTAAAAGGTGTGCCGTTCAATCGAATCAAAGTTGAAGAATGCTTTGATCTTTTCTCGGATCATTCTTCGGTAATTCTAACAACGAGCGAGTCAATCATTAGAAATGAAAACCCACAAAGACTAAAAAACGGGAAAATCAACTTGAAAAACGATATTTAAAATAAAATTCGGCTGGGTGTATCGCTTAGATCTCCATTGGGCCTTGAAGTCGCGGTTGACTCCGTTCAAAAAGCAGCATGGAATAATACTCCTCAACAACGCAAAATCTAGAGCTATAGTAATATCAAGTACCCATTGGAAATAAAAGATGTTAGACAAAAAAAAAAATCTCGAAAAAGATGGCACCGTGCCCCGCAAGATAAACTTATCTGCAAAGCCTAACCGCTGAATGGAAGAATGGAATTATTCACTTTGGTAAGCGATTTAATGGTCATAAAATGGCCAAAAAACACGCTGTACCACCAATTAGATTAACTCAAGACGTTTGGGCAAAAAGCGATAAAGAAAAAGCAGACGTTTTCGCAACACATCTTGGGGAAACATTTAAACCATTTGATGGTCCAGAAAACATTAATTTATCCGAGACTACAACCGATAATAATATAGTTGGATACGCAAGTATTGCCTAGCTTTAACGGGAAATACAAAAACCTCCGGGCTATGACCTTATTACAGGAGAACTTCTTAAAATGTTGCCCCGAAAAGCATTAACTAAGGTCCTCAACATTGTAAACGCAGTAATTAGATTAGAATACATACCAAGACAGTGGAAGTGATTATGGTTCTCGACCCAGGAAAGTCACCGAATGAAATAAAATCTTACAGACCTATTTCACTTTTTCCAATAATTTTAAAAGTTTTTGAAAGAATATTACTCGGTCACTTACACCCCATTATTGATCAGAAACGCCTCTTACCTGACCATCAATTTGGGTTTAGAAGTAAACATTCGACTGTGGACCAAGTTCATCGAATTCCTGATTTAATTGAGATAGCTTGCGATGAAAATACAATTTGCTCAGCCGTATTTCTTGACGTGTCGCAAGCTTTTGACAAAGTTTGGCATAGAGGCCTTCATTGCAAGCTAAGACAAGTTCTGCCTGAAAAATTATATAAAATCCTCGTGTCGTATCTTGAGCACAGACTCTTTCGTGTGAAACTTCGAAACGAATATTCGGAGTTTAAAGAAATATTGGCAGGAGTACCCAAAAGAAGCGTCCTTGGACCACTCTTGTACCTCATATTAACACGTGATATCCCACCAACAAACGATACAATAGTTGCCGCGTTTGGTGACGGTACAGCTATACTAGCAGTTGGCACAACAATAGAGGAAACAACTATGAAATGACAAAACGCTCTTAACGAGGTTATTGAATGGACAAAATCCTGGCGGATTACACTTAACGACAGCAAATCGATTCATGTAGATTTTTCGTATAAACAGCCAACCATTTTGCCAGTATTTCTCAATACGTTTCGAGTCCCTTTTTTGCAAATGAAGCGAAATATCTCCGAATGACACTCGATGCAAAATTAAAATGGAAGTCGCATGTAAAAAAGAAATGCGAAGAACTAAAAAATAAATACCGATAACTGTACTGGTTACTCGGAAAAGATTCGAAGCTTTACCTTGATAACAAGCTGCTATTATACAAGCAAGTGCTAAAGCTTGTCTGGACATATGGTATACAACTATGGGGTTGTACCAGTGAAACAACTCTAAACATTCTACAAACTTTTGAAAACAAAATGTTAAGATCATTCGTCAATGCGCAATCGTATATAAGAAATGGAGATCTATACAGAGATCTGGGTATTCCCGGCGTGAAAGATGAAACGAAAATTTTGCACGTCAACATAAAACACGTGGGACGCGTTAACACAACGGTCCTCCAAGTTCTTCACGAAACGAATTTATTGCGGCGTCTTCAAAGAACTAAGCTTTTAGATTTAGCCCGATATTAACAAACCGCTCTATAAATTGCGGAAAAAGCTGGAAATCTCAAAGGAAAGTTATCTGCCAAACAATCCTTACTCGTGATAAAAAATTGCGAGATAAGTCGCATACTTAGTTGCAATACAAATACAAAAAGGGTGGTGGGTTTAGTGGGTTAAAGTCTCACACTACTTTGTGCACGTGCTTATCCTGTCTATTGAGATTTCCACCGGCCCACGGGAGAAAAAATCTCTGTTAAATAAAACTAATTCCTTAGGTTGCCTTTTTGTAGACATTCAGATCTCTACCCACTGACAAAAATTGATTTAAATATTCCAAAACCAAATGAATTCCTGAACCATGTCCTAAGTAACGGCTAAATTTGTCCTTGTCTCGTTAGACCCCGCCTATTTGTCTATCGCTTAACAACACAAATCGACCACATCAAAATAACTGTCACAAAAAAAAAAATATCTAAATCTCTCTGCACGTCGTCATCTGTCTTGTCAAAGTGGTTACGGGCCTGAAATTGCAAGCGTCGTATATTAATCTGTTGCATTCATTGCCAAGACAAGTCGTCCCCCCCATCTTCCCACCGTCAGCTCTCCCAACAAAACATTAGTCACACGTCTTGAATAGATTTGGAATTATTCCCAAGATCTTCCGTTTCTGTATTTTATTTGTTCCTCCACCCCTGCCGATGTACCACAATTTCGATGTGTTGTTTGGAAAAAAATAAAAAAAAAAATAAATTTCGTCACCTATTTATAGAACCTCGTCGCGTCGATCACATTTATGATCCCCCGAATCAATTTAAAAAGCATGAGTTTTCTTTTTTATTTATTTAAACAAAAAATAAATAAATAAATGAGAACAGCAATGTTATCACCATCGCTTATCATCACAATTCGCCTGCGACACTGTTGTATCAAATTGCAAACAAATTCGTCACCGCACCCTCCTTTCCGTTGTAGCTGGATGGATGCTTAGTGTATCTTTTGCCTCTGGAAAGATTTCATCTTTAACAGTTTCCACGAAAAGGTGAACAATTATGTTTTTTTCTAAACAAGTAAAGCATTCCACGGTGATAAAACGTCCATGCCAACTCACGCTCACGCTCCGGTCGGTCTCCTTTTGACGTCCGACGTCCGTTCAAGTCCAGAGTGTCAAATTGTCAATTTTTCATCTCGTTCTCAACTCTCTGACAGTATAGTGTGCTGCAGCGTTGGGTTGCGGGTGTGCGTTTCTCTTGGCTAGCCGTCAGATAAATGTTGTCTTAGATTAATTTGAAATGTTCAATCGGCATTAGAGTACATTTGTCATTCGCACGATTCCAACGCAAAAGAGACAAAGAAATCTGAAAAAAATAAAATCCGAAAAAAATAATAATTTCCCTCTCGATCAAAGAACACCGGTGTTGTGTATTTTTAGATGCGACAAAGATTTTTGAAGCTTGAAAAAATATGAATTTTTGAAAATAGAAATAACAGTGAACAGTAGGAATGCATTTCAGAAAATAGAAATCCATGAATGACGCGTGTGAACCATTAGAAAAAAAAATATTTTTTCTAGCCGAACAAAGTTTGTGTTGTTTTTATTGACACAAGAGTGAGCGTGTTTACTGGTGTTAAAGGTGTTTGTTTTGACGTGATAAGTGAAACATTAAAATTGTAGTTATACCCTAAAATAATTAAAAAAAACAATGGACCGGACAATGTATGGAAAGATGGATCCCGGTTCGAGGCAACCATACAGGACGATATTGAGCAAGGGAATACAACCTGGATGTGAGTATTGTGTTTGATTTGAATATCCGAAGATGATTGAAAACCTAAATTAAACATATGAGAAGGCTACAATCCGCTGTGCGGATCGTTTAATATCCTATCCCATCCCATCCTTAAAAAAATATCCACAAAATGTCGTCTTTATGGCGATGAAAATTTCATTGTTAGAACATATTGTTCGGAAAGTTTATCAAAATCTTTTTTATGGTTCGACAAAAACAACGTTTTTCTCCTGGTTATGCTATCCTGGTTACGCCTCCAAAAAGTGGGCGTGGGTTAAAATGCTATATGGAAAAAAATGTTAATATTATACAAATCAATGATTTGGCATCATACTGATCATCCTGGTCTACGTAGCTCGAGGCGAAAGATTTTTCCAAAAATCTTCCTAATCAGAACAAAAAAAAAACAACAACTTTGTGACAGGTGACATTTATAAAGTATTAAAAATTTTCATTTTCGTAGAATTATAAAAAGAAATCTTCATGACATGGATTGTCAGGAAATTTCCCAAAAATTTCTAACAAATTTGAAGTGGCAATTCTTTTATGGGATAAATTTAAACAGTTTACAGACTTGTCAGTTAAATATTGACAGTTGTGCCAAGTTATTCAGTTTCCGTCAAGAAGTCATTATAAAGTGACAAGATCGGTATAAAATAAGAAATATGTACTCTTAAAGTGAGACTGATGGAGAACGGCTTTACATACCCTGAGCGGAGCGGCGAAGTTGCGTGAGCGTGGACAGTCCCCAGAAAAAGAGTTAAAATTGTTTGTTCCCGCGAAGCGGGCCACCCAGATGCTACTTATGCCAAAGATTATAAAACCATACAGATGACGCACTGCATACAAGAAAAATTGTTCTATGGCTGGTCGTACTGGATCTCGATTCTCATGTATGCACGTGCAGAACGCCCGTCCGTTCCTTGAAGCTGGTGAGCAAAAGTTTCTTCTTTTTTTTTTTTTCAATGCGTCATCTGTATGGCTTTATAATCTATGGTTATGCGCATGCCTGACGACTTTACTTAATCTGAGCAGAGCAACGAAGGTGATTGAGAATGGACTGTCCCCATAAAGAGATATAAAATCCTTTGATTTTTATTTTATCAAATTTTTTCCGTTTTTTTTCCACATTGGGAAATATGTAGTATATAATTTTTTTTCCACTGGCAATGCTGCATTGCAATGTTTTTCTTCTTACTTATCACTCAGCTATGTGTGGACTGTCAAAAGTTATTTGATTTCCATAGGGATTTTCGGAATTTTTATTGTTTTATAACTTTAAAGTTAAAATTTAAAAATTTTAAAAACATACAAATGATCAGCACGCAGAGGCGAATCGATTAAGAAAAAAAAAATTGCAAAAAGTGAATGGCAGCTAAAGTAATTTTGTTCCAAAGTTTTTTCGAATATTTTTAAATTTGACCGAATAAAGTTTTGTACTAAAAACGCCCCCAAAAACTGGGCGTGGCAAACAGATTCATATGAACGAAATATAGATATCAGGATTGTCTAGATATGTTCTTCAGACACTTTTTCAAAATCTCTTAGGGTTTGGCCTAAAAAGGGGTCGTAGCAGTGGGCGGATTCCAAAAACGTATACACTTGTTCTGCTGGAAGCAACAAAAAAACACGTGTACACACCAAATTTCATCATTCTACCTTAAAATTTAAATTTAAGGCCAAAAAACTGGTGACGTACAGACGGACGGACAGACATGTCTTAATCGACTCAGCTATCGATTCTGAGTCGATCTAAAGGGTGATCCATTTCGAGGTTCCCAACTTTTTTAAAGAAAAAAAAAAAAAAACACAGAAAATTCAAATTTAATGGCGAATGTTTATTATCATTTAAAAGAACATTCTTTGGCATTTATTTTTTGAAGATTATGTCTATCAAACGTTGGCCGTTGCTACGTCGCAGATGGTCCATCCGTTGAGTCTAATTTTCGATCACTCGTTCGAGCATTTCGACTGGTAACTGGCGAATGACACGCGTGATGTTTTCCTCCAAGGCCTGAATCGAAGCGGGTTTGTTGGCATAAGCTTTTGACTTTACATATCCCCACAGCAGTTCTTCAATCTCTTCAGGTTGCTCTTCGTCCCAAATGCGGCAATTTTGTTTGTTTACATGGGTAAATGGGCCTCATCGCTAAACAAAATTTGCCTCGAAAACGTCGGATCTTCTTGGAACTTTTCAAGAGCACATAGAGCGAAGCGATGTCGCTTGGGAAGGTCGAGCGGCTTCAGTTGTTGCACAAGCTGTATTTTGTACGCTTTCAATTTAAGATCTTGACGTAAAATGCGCCAAGTCGTTCCATACGTCAGTCCGAGTTGCTGCGAACGGCGCCGAATCGACTCTCTAAGGTCTTCGTGTACACTCTCAGCTACGGCCGCTATATTTTCTTCACAGCGTGCTGGACGTGGTCTATTCGGTCGAATATTATCCAACAATGAATGCTGGGTCTCAAAATGGGTGATGGTGTTGCGAATTGTACGGTCAGTAGGCCGATTATGTTGACCATAAGTTGAGCGAAGTGCACGAAACACATTCCTCACAAAACGTGAATTTTCATAATAAAGTTGAACAATTTGTAAACGTTGTTCACGCGTAAGTCTTTCCATTATGAAATGCCAAACAATACTAAACAAAAATAACATGACAGCATGACACGACTCACACGTGATCTGTCAAAAAAGGCTATTGAAAAAAGTATCTCTACTTGGATCACCCGTTAGAAGAACAAATCTTAACTTAACAATTTTAATAAAAAAAAAAACAATAACAGCCATTCTTTTGTTAAACAAACATAACAGGGAGTTCAAATAGATAAGTAGTGAAGCATTCATGCTGTCTTAAGGTTCTAATTGGATTTGGCCAGTTAGTTTTGCAGATCTTTAGTAAGGTCCAATCGCCCCTTCTCGATTTCCATTTTCTGCTTCTCGATAGCAACGAGATTTTGATGCTTTATATCGTCTTTTTCGGCTTCTTTCTTCAGAAATGCAAGAAGTTCGCCGTCCTTAGAAGGACGTTCGTTGTTTTTTCGACGGATTCACAAACGTTCCTTCATCGTCTGAACTGGTTTCTTCTGTCACCGACGATGAGCCCAAAAGATTTCTCGGAAGTGACACGCTGTTCCTACCGCCATATGCTTGATCGAACGATTTGAAGAATTCCCTGGCTTTGGCGTCTCTTCCCGACTGTTTGTTTTGTTTCTTAATCCTGCTGTAAGTCGTCATTAAGTTCTCAAACTTTTTTTTCGATATCCAAGACATGAAAGGAGAAGAATTGGAAAACTTTTTAATTTCATATATCACAGTCCTCCACAATGAATTTTGTTGCTTTTTTCCAGAGTTGAATTCTACAAGGTGGCGCAAAAATAACCTTCCGATGTTTTTTGACTGTAATTTAACAAAAAAATGAACAACTTTGATTCTTCTTGTGGATTATTTTTATTTGGTCTTTTAAATTTTTTTAACATCAAGTTGAGAATATGATGTCATGTAAATGGC